>OY992893.1:33941443-34021443 GCA_963921405.1 Cepaea hortensis
ACAGAATAATACAGGGACATAAGCAAACAGAATAATACAGGGACATAAGCAAACAGAATAATATAGGGACATAAGCAGACAGAATAATACAGGGACATAAGCAAACAGAATAATACAGGGACATAAGCAAACAGAATAATACAGGGACATAAGCAAACAGAATAATACAGGGACATAAGCAAACAGAATAATACAGGGACATAAGCAAACAGAATAATACAGGGACATAAGCAAACATAATCTTCATACGTTTGCTATTTCGGACCACAAAATGCTCCGTTCATGCACATTACTGCCAGAAAATACACGACCTTATACGTAACAAATAATAATAGAGCCTCGTGTGTACACACAGTAGCAATACTGCGCATATGAGTCAGCTGTGCTAAATTATTCAACAGTATATGGTTTAAGCCAAATTACCCCTACCGTAGCCAATAGAAGACCAGTTGCTGAATGGCAGTTCCTCGCTGTGACATTTAGATGGCATTCTCATAATGGGCTTGTACTCTTACACACTCTTGTACTCGAGTATGGATGAATGTAGAGGAAGAGACACGGGTTATTAACCACGGATTTACAGCCGTAGAATGATTCGGTTGTTACGTCTGAAAGGTCTAAATGTATTATGGCCAGAAAGAAGTTAGTTGGTGATTTAATAATTATTCATTTTTTAATGTCAGGAACTCACTGTGCAAGTGAATGAGAGGGAGATCTGAAAACAATCGGAGAAGAGAATTAGAGACCAGTGAATCATTCGGGGAAGAGAATTAGAGACCAGTGAATCATTCGGGGAAGTGAATTAGAGACCGGTGAATCATTCGGGGAAGAGAATTAGAGACCGGTGAATCATTCGGGGAAGATGTAGCAATGGGATGGAGGGCATGACGTGAGTTGGATGAGGGGCAATACTCCGTTGGAGATGAAAGTAAGAAGTAGAAGAAGAAGAAGAAGAAGAAGAAGAAGAAGAAGAAGAAGAAGAAGAAGAAGAAGAAGAAGAAGAAGAAGAAGAAGAAGAAGAAGAAGAAGAAGAAGAAGAAGAAGAAGAAGAAGAAGAAGAAGAAGAAGGAGAAAAGGAAGAAGAAGGAGAAAAGGAAGAAGAAGAAGAAGAAGGAGAAAAGGAAGAAGAAGAAGAAGAAGAAGAAGAAGAAGAAGAAGAAGAAGAAGAAGAAGAAGAAGAAGAAGAAGAAGAAGAAGAAGAAGAAGAAGAAGAAGCAGAAGAAGAAGCAGAAGAAGAAGAAGAATGAGAAGAAGAAGGAGAAAAGGAAGAAGAAGAAAGGCGATGAGGAGAAGAAGGATGAGGAGCTGGAGGAGGACGACGACGACAATGGGAAGAAGAAGCGGGAGGAGGAGGAGGAGGAGGAGGAGAAGAAGAGGACGAAGATGAAGACGCATCTTTGTTATGTTTTTGTGTTAAGGAAAATATTATCATTTCTATTATCTCCAACAGTTCACTGTATTCTGAAATGAGGGCCTTGTTTCCGGGAGACACTGGCGTGCTGGGTGAGCGGCAGATGACGCAAGGGTTGATCCCAGTCAAACAGTCTTCCCTACCAGGTCTTATTAGACTGCCCAGAAGGTAGGTCATTGATATCAATCAAAGTTGGTTGCTTGGTGAATCTTCCAAGCCATTGTGTTTGAAATCTTGGATCCAACGAGTATTAGGTTGGTGAATCTTCTAATGAGCTATGCTTGAATTTTTAGGTCCAACGAGTATGAGGTTGGTGAATCTTCTAATGAGCTATGCTTGATTTCTTAGGTCCAACAAGTGTTAGGTTGGTGAAACTTCTAAGGAGCTGCATATGAAATCTTAGGTCAGTGTTCTCAACCATTTTTGGCCCATAACCTCTTCACCATATGTTCAGAATGTCAAACCCCCTCCCCCTAACCCCTTCGTATTTCTTCCACATTCTTCCTCTTCTTCTTTCGTTCTTCCATATAACCCCCCCCCCCCTTTTTTTTTTGCACGTACACAGTATACGTACAAATGGAAGCTAAATTTAACAAAACATACCAGAACAAGTCTAGACGCCTACATAAAACGTGATTTGCGGGTCTACATACATTACAAAACGAATTTCAGAAGAGCGAGAAGTACAAAACCGTAAAGAATGGAGAGAGAAACAATATCAAGAATTCCCCACCGGTTGAGAACCACTGTCTTAGGTCCAACGAGTATTAGGTTGGTGAATCCTCTTCAAAACTGAGTGTTAATTCTTAAGTTCGATGTTTCGGCGTGCAGGCCGTCTGATTCCTGAAAAATGCGTGCATCTATTGGGGTGAGGCTGGTGACGTACGGACCGGCTGCGGCTCAGCCTAGGTTGGTCATGCTTCTTCCTTGGGTGTTTGATATTTCACCGTTAACCGACTCATCTCCTAATGCCCAGAGCAGATGTCAATCAAAGTAAAGTATGCCCATTTAAATGCCATTGGGGTATATTTTCGATGGGAGAATTGGGTTTGAACAGCTTTGTAAACAACCAGAAAAAAATGAGTATTTTAGAGGCAATGGTCAGAAAATTGTGAGCATGCTTGATGATGTGGCGGAGTGGCACTGAAGACAATTGGCTGTAGAATGCATCAAAACAACACAGAAGACTCGCCTGCAGTGTCCTTCTTCTTCTTCTTTGCGTTCATCCGGAGTGTTTTTTTTTTCAGATGTGATTGCGGTGTGTCTCGTTAGGCACCCTTGCGTCGAAACCCTTAGGCCAACATATCCGACTTGTAGCGTGCAAATTTGACCAGGTTAGCATTCCTGGGAGACTCTCACTTTTGTGGTACCGTCCACACCTCAGCTGGTCAAGTTGGAACAGTCGAAGACTTCACGGTCATCCCTCAAAGGAAGGCAGGGACAGTCAATGGCATTTTCCGCAATCCAGAGTGGCTTCCATTATTGCAGAGCCGACACAAACTGCTCTGAGACTGGGCTCACTGAGGAATTGCCACGTCCTGCTCATGGCTGCTTTGATTCTTCACTTCCATGTATTGGGCATTTCGCTTGCCACTGGTCGCTCGAAGCACAAACCAGAAACGGACAGTCTGCGGACTACATCCGCTAGGTAAGCTTTCGCTTCGGGCTTTGGACCACGCAATGGATTCGCTAGCCAAGCGTTCCATTTCGTGTTATTGAGACGTTTTCCCACCTTTGACTACTCTATGTGAGCATAGAATCTACGCCATAGATACAGACATTTTTCTTAACCATTTCGTGCGCTTTTCTTCCTTTAGTACTCGCTCACGAGGTAGGCTACATGTGCTGCCGGCTCAGCACCTTACCTCCGTGCAGCAGTAAACGAAAGACGGCCAGGCCCTCTCATCCGGGGATCCCTCATACCCCCCAGCTGAGAACCTTCGAAACAAGTATCTGAACTAAGCATGCAGCGTGCTAAGCATCTCACCTCCATTTTTTCGGTAGCTTTGTATCGGCCCGGCTCTCAGGTCCGAGGATTAATGGCTTAGGGGCGTTCAGCCTTATCCCTCACCCGAGAGCCTTAGTGCTTGTGTCCGGACCAAGAACTTCTGCCTTCGTGCGCCTGATTTAAACTTTAGACTGCTATCCTCAGTCTACCTGCAGAGCAGCAGGTTGTGTCTCGCTTAGTCTGGCCCCTATCCCATAAGCTGTCCGATATGTAGTTTTTCATCCATCGACATAGCACATGGGGTCAATGGGGCACGCAAGGCCCCCCCCCCCCACCGCGACAAAGTGGAGACACATCGGGGGGGGGGGGGAGGGGGGCTGCAGTGTCCAATACACACATGACTATGATGAGATAGCTCTGATTGACAGAGCTGTCCCTAGACTTTGACTGTCCCCAGTATACCATCATGGCAGCAGGTTAGCATCTCACTTCGCCTGGTTTCGATCCTTTGACCTGTCCGAAATGGGAGCCACTGCCAGTAGCTGCGCTACCTTTGACCTTGTTCTTGGGGCCTTTAGAATTATCATGTCGCTCCACCACTTCAAGCTGGACTCACAACAGATAGTTCCCTCGTCTAAAATTACCACGCAATACACCGCCACCGTTTACAATAGTCAAGTAAACCCCAACATCTAATTAACAATAAATAAATAACTCACAATCCCTTTAATTATAATGAATTATCTTGCAACACTATTCTTGTGGGTGACGGCCTACAGTTTGGGAACCGCTGTTTTAGGTGTTCAGCTGTTCAGCGCAGTAAAATTCCTTCCATGTAAACAGAGTTTCTTCCTAATCTTACGTCTGCATAATTTCTTTTTTTTTTTTTTAATGTTTATGTGCATTCCCGCTTTTATTGTTTTCTTGCCGGTTCTTTCTCCGTTCTTGTATTTTTTTCTTCTTCTTGAATTTGATTTTGAATTTTCTGATTCTACCTGTGGCTTATTTTCAGGCTTTTATTCAAAATAATGCATTCCTATAGTGCATGTAAACACGGAAGACACAAACAATATACAGGTAGGCCCCGCTATACGTCGCCTCGGAATACGTCGTTTCGCTATAACGTCGTTGTCACATAGGGGACTAACTTCACTTTACGTCGCTACGTTTCGCCATAACGTCGTTTTGAGGCTGGCAATCGGGCTTTTGATATCGGTAAAGTCCATGATCTACCTCCAACGAAGATAAGGACAATTCATGCAGGTGCTGACAAAATCAAAGAGGATGCTAAAAACGTAACCCCTTTGAGTGCTTCCAAGATCACTTGTACCAGAAGTATTCTTATGGAGAACATGGAAGCACAATTGACCGTCTGGATTGAAGACCAGAACCAACGGAATATGCCTGTGAGCAAGATGGCTATCCAAGAGAAAGCAAAGTCTCGCTATGAAGATCTAGATTGGACACATTTATTGTTTAAGCAGAGAAGAGCCAGGAAAAGAGGCAGGAAGAGGTTACAGTTTCATCCTCAGATGAAGAGGCAGAATTTAATGCCTCTACGTCCTAATAACTCTACCACTCTTCCTCCAACCCACCTCTATTTAGCCAATAAATATCAACAACCATTAAAATAAACATTACTGTGGAACACGATACACTGTATTTTATTTAATTATATGGGAAATAATGTTTCGCTATACGTCTTTTCACTTCACGTCGTTTTCCAAGAACGTAACCCCGACGTTAACCTGGGCCTACCCGACGTTCACCGGGGCCTACCTGTATTGCAAGATTTACTACCCGGCATATTTCGCTGCGTCTCCTCGGGTGCATACGGTACATATAGGCTTTCATTTGTCTAGTTTTTGCAGCTTGAGTTACTTGTTCACTGCCTGTTTATTCGTTGTGTGCAGTTAATAATAATCAATACTTTTTCCCCGAAGCTGTTTTCGAAGCTTTGGGCCTGTAATGTGATAACGCCATTGTCATGGTCATTGTATATTCAGTAGTTTGCCATTGATTTCTGCACGAGAAGTCAGATGTGTTAGCGTGTAGGCGTTCAACCGCCTACCTCAACATCAGAGCACTGGATGTTTGCTTTTCTAGTTTCTGGAACCCACCCCGAGCTGCTGCTTGTACAACCGACTGCTTATGATGATTAACCGTGTATTGTTCACACGGGACTTCCTATTTATTTGCCCTTATCTGAGGATACTAGGAATTGATTCACAACTCCACGATCGAAGGGAAGCGTATAAGACTGTCATAGGCTTTATTTCGTAAAACACAGCTGTAGGCGATTTGGAAGCAGTCTGCCTTTCGCTGGTTTTCGTGCAATGGTATAAGTGCCGGTCGTTTGGAAAGCAATGGCAAACTATTGAACGTAACCTTGCCAAGAAATCACAAACAGTCAAAAGATGTTGGGCTTGCCCGGGACGTCCTGTAAAGGAAATGCAAGTAACCTTGTACATTCAAGGACCTATTTAACGCTCCACGAGACACATTAGGTACATGGTGCGGGTCCCATCTTTGAGTAGACCAAGCGACACTCGGTTAGCGATGTGGTCAATACCTGGCAGGTCCATTTTATTTCCAAAACCATTTCTGGGCAGCTCAGGTCAATTTTTAACACAGAAATGTCATCTGGGGAACCCGTTGAGGCCAATAAGACAGTTAATTAATAAATACACATATTATTGTTTGGCGTTCTTAGAAGTAGGGGAAATAATTAGAGTATAAGTAGGGGAAATAATTAGAGAAGAAGTATTGGAAATAATTAGAAAAGAAGTAGGGTAGATAATTATAGTAGAAGTAGGGGAAATAATTAGAGTAGAGATAGGGGAAATAATTAGAGACTAGAGAACCCACTAGACAACATTTGCTGAGGCCTATGGTGCTATTTCATTGGTTATAAACGAATTCTGTCCATATTCTATAGTTGTAGGTTCATGTGGATGATAGACATGGTTTATAAAGACACCTTTTTTTAGGGGTGTCTAGTTGGTCATGCGTCGAAGTACACTAGTAGTGCAGCGAGGCGCTATCGTCATTTGCAGGTGATAGGTTCCAATCCGGTCGGCGACTATAGCTTTAAATGTTTATGTCCCCTCTGCTGTGTGTCCACCGTGACGAGGTAGAGGGGCTTGAGCGTCCCAATGACCCCAAGAGCTATGCCGACGGTAGCACAGCTACTGGTAGGGCCACCCATGTCGGACAGGTCAAGGGAGAGGGACCAGACGAAGAGACACACAAACCTGCTGCCTTGTAGGTAGACTGGGGACAGTCAAAGGCTAGGGAAAGCACCCCGAATAAATGCTTGTCGAAATCGGATGTACTGAGCCACAGGCTTGACAAAGCAGTGCAACGTAAAACCTGCTGCCTTGTAGGTAGACTGGGGACAGTCAAAGGCTAGGGAAAGCATCCCGAATAAATGCTTGTCGAAATCGGATGTACTGAGCCACAGGCTTGACACAGCAGTGCAACGTAACTTAATTCATGATGTCACAAATCAAAATTAATCGTTATGGTGCTAATCCCGCGAAGTCCCATCAGGCGGTGATAGTGCCGGGCCCCCTGCCTCGAGGGGGTCCACCCATGACTACTGGTGGTCACCTTCCCCTGTGCTGTGGAGTCAAGGCACAGAGGAGTAGGTTAAGAGCTATTGACCAAATATCCCGGACACTCAACATACTACAGTGGAATGCCGAAGGAGTTTACAAGAAGAAAGAGTCCCTAACACAGCGTCTTCATAAAGATAAAATAGATGTGGCATGCATTCAAGAGACACACCTCAACGCCAATCGCAAATTCTCAGTCAGAGGATATCAGGCCACACGTTTCGACCGCGAAGGACACAAAGGAGGAGTTCTAATACTTACACGAAATACAATACCTTGCAGCGAAGTATCTGTGATCTCTGACAACCAAACGGAAATTATAGGTGTTGATATAATGATAAAGGACGTGAAAATAAGAATCTACAATCTGTATAGTCCAGCAGATAAGGACCTTACACTCTCAAACATGAAAATAACTGACACAAACTGCATTATTGTCGGAGACTTTAATAGCCGTTCAGATAGATGGGGATACCCAGATACTGACAAAAGAGGAGATGAATTGGAGGACTGGGAAATAGACTCAAATCTCCATCTACTCAACAAAGCGGATGACACACCGAGCTTCTACTCCAGAAGATGGCTTACCACTTCTACTCCAGACTTAGCTTTCTGCACAGGAGACATCCTCCACAAAATCGATCGCCGTGTGCTGGACCAATTAGCAGGTAGTGACCACAGACCAATCAAGCTTGTAATGAATATGGAGTATGTCCCACAGGAGCAAAAGCCCTTGCCCCGCTGGAATTACAAACGAGCAGATTGGGACAGATTTGCCATACTAACAGACAAATATTGTGAAAACATAAATACACGATATGGCAACATGAAGCAAATGGTGGAAAGTCTAAACAGAGTGATAATACAGGCAGCCACTGAGTCTATTCCAAGAGGAGCGAGGAAAAATTACAAACCATACTGGACTGAAGAACTACAAGGTTTGGAGGACAAAGTTGAAGATGCCAGGAAGACAGCAGAGAGAGAACAAACAATTGAAGCGAACATCTCTCTCAAAGCCATCTCAGCAAAATATAAAAGAACAGTAAATCAAACAACAAGAGATTGTTGGAGGGAAAAAACAGAAAACCTGAATTTTGACAGGGATGGAAACAAGCTATGGAAACTAGTGAAAGCCATGAACAATGAAGGACCTAGAAACAAACAAATAACAATTAAACAAGGAAATGCCTTGCTTACAGGAAAAAAGGCTGCAAATGCACTAATGGAACACTATGCAAATGCAAACCACATTGATATTACAACCGAACAGAAGAAAGCAATCAAAGACAAACAGATACATCATAGAAATACAGAGACAGCAGCAGAATATATGATGGCAAATCTAACAATGGAAGAAATGGAACAGGCAATGAATACCCTAAAAAAGAAGAAATCACCAGGAAAGGATGGAATCACAAATGAAATGCTAATAGGACTAGGCACCAAGGCAAAGAAGAAACTACTAGCAGTCCTAAATAACAGCTGGAAGAGAGGAATAGTCCCACAGGCATGGAAGGAAGCTATACTAATACCAGTCCCAAAGAAAGGAAAAGACCTGGAAGAACCAAATGGCTATCGACCTATCAGTCTACTTAGCTGTGTAGGAAAATTAATGGAACGCATTATCAATGGCAGACTAACATGGCATCTGGAAGAAAATAAACTCTTAACACCACACCAAGCAGGATTCAGAAAGTACAGATCCACTGAAGATCAAATAACCTATATAGCTCAGGAAATAGAGGATGCCTTCCAAGAGAAAAAGCACACACTAGCAGTCTGGATAGATTTAGAAAAAGCATTTGATAAAGTATGGAAGGAAGGACTGAAAGTAAAACTGCAAAAAATGCATGTTTGTGGAAAAATGTATAAATGGATCAGCCACTACCTTGAGAACAGAACTGCCAGGACAAAAGTACAAGGACAAACAAGCAAAATGATGCTGTTGGAGCAAGGTGTCCCCCAAGGAGGAGTTCTTTCACCAACATTATTCCTAGCATATATAAATGACATCACGGAAAATTTTCCAGCCAGAGTACACACATCCACCTTTGCAGATGACCTAGCCATATGGACATCTGAAGAATATATTAGTACAGCTAACAGCAGAATACAGCAAGCCTTATTAGCGCTAGAGGACAGGTCAAAATCATGGCTAGTGAAGATAAGTGAGGAGAAAACAACATGCACAGTGTTCTCCCTCTCAAATAAAACTCAGCAACCTAAGCTGGTATTGAATGGAAAAATATTGCGCCATGAAGAAAATCCAAACTATCTAGGAGTCACCTTTGATCGTCGCCTGACATGGAAGACACAGGTTGAGAAAAATCGAACAAGAGCAAGGCAGAGAATGGCAATCATGAAAAAGCTTGCTGGTACAACGTGGGGAGCAGATGAGAAAGTTCTCAAGAAGTTATATACTGGACGGGTGAGGCCAGTACTGGAATATGGCATTGCAGCTTGGGCAACAGCAGCTAAGTCAAACTTTAACAAAATAAGTAGAGTCCAAAACCAAGGAATGCGAATCATAACTGGAAGCCTGAAGACAACGCCTATTAATGAACTTGAAAAGATCACTTGTTTACAACCAATGCAGGATAGAAGAGATAGCAGAGCCCAGCAACAAGCAGAAAAATTTAGAAGATTGACAGACCACCCTATGCATAAAAGGTTTAGTGGTTTTGGAAAGGGAAGACTGAAGCGTAGCAACTTTGTAGAAACTGCAAAACGAAAGATTAGGGCAGATCCTATACTTAACATATCAACAGTCAAACCCATTTACAATGCACACAAGTTCCCAGCTTGGAGACAGCAGCAACTGCCTGAGATGATAGAAAACATTCCTGGTATTGAGAAAAAGAACACTCAGCATGAAACCGAAAGAAGAGAAATAACCCTAAACTACATAAAAGAATATTACCCAAGCAGCAATTGGACCCATGCATATACAGATGGATCAGCCAAAAATTCAATAGAGAATGGAGGATGAGGAATTCTCCTAAATTTAAAAAATGGAGTGAAAAAAACACATTCAATGGCAACTGGAAAGTTTTCAAGTAACTTCAAAGCGGAGGTAGAGACTCTGAAAACTGCAGCAGAAATGCTCATGATGGAGGAAAATAAAGAGAAGCAAATAGCTATCTTCACAGATGCAAAGTCAGCTGTCTCAATACTGAAGAGCAATAATAGCACAGAAATAGCTGACCTAAGAGCAGCACTCCATGGTCTATGCCAGAAATCCAAAAAAGTTGTAATACAGTGGATCCCATCACATTGCAGTATACCTGGAAATGAAGAGGCTGACAGACTGGTAAAAGAGGGCGGACGACTACCACAGCCTGACATAGATATAACCTATAACGAGGCAAAGAGGTTGATAAAAAGCACCTATAGAACCAAATGGGAATCAGGGCATCCAGGTCACCAGAAGGATGATGCATATTACAAACTCGACCGAAGAGAACAAGTAGCAATCTTCAGACTCCGCACAGGACATAACAGGCTGAAATACCACTTGTTCAATAAACTAAAGATAGGAGATACCGATGAATGCAATTGTGGAACTGGTAAAATGACAGCTAAACATTTGCTGCAGGAGTGCCCAATATATGCAGAACAGAGAAAGATATTTTGGCCCACACCTGCTTCATTTGAGGACAAGCTCTATGGAGATATCAACAAGCTCAAGTTGACTGCAGCTTACTTTACCTACATTCAGGTTGACATTTAAAGGTGCATGAAGAAGTATTTAGACTGCCGTACTTCATACCACAGGAATGACGGTTACAAAAGCGCCCTAGAGGCATGAAATGGAATATTGCTTGGATAGCAAATCCATTACGTGGAAAGTCCGAATCGAAAGCACACTGTGTGGGCTTCATAAAAGGTGGAAAAATTGTCTAGTGGCACGAAATGGAATATTGCTTGGATAGCAAATCCATTACGTGGAAAGTCCGAATCGAAAGCTCACTGTGTGGATGTCATCTGCAGACTGCATACTTCTGGTTTCCGGAAGAACAGCCTATGGTGAACGGAAGGCCCAATATACGGAAGTGAGGCTAAGCAGCCATGTGCAGGACGTGACGATTCCTTGGGTGAGCCCAGTACCAGAGCGCTGTATGTCGGCTCTGCAAGTATGGAAGCCTCCTTGGATGGCGGGGAATGCCCATGGTCTGCCCCTGCCTTCCCTTGAGGGCTGACCAGGATGTCTTTGGCTGTTCTATATGGGCCAGCTGGGATGGGGGATAACACCACAACAGTGAGAGCCAAACGTCCTAAGAAACCCCCGGGAAGGTTAACCCGGTCAACAAATGCCCGCAGAAGTCGGATGTGTTGGCCTAACGGCGCAAGAACGCAGCTCTGCTGTAAACAGGCACAACGCAATCACGTCCGAAAAAAAACTCCGGATGAACGAAGAAGAAGAAGAAGAAATGTTTATGTTGTCTGGTGCTTCATTTAGCCTATGATTATTTCTCCCACTTCTATGAGCGCCAAAAAATACGTGTGTGTTTATTTATAAATGTTAACAGCCCATCTCCGTGCAAAATCGAACCCAAGACCACCGGGATAGCAGATAAGAGTGCTAGCCACTACACCACCACGACTCCTAAGTTCCTCTTCTTCTTCTGCGTTCATCTGGAGTGTTTTTTTTTTCTTCCAGATGTAATTGCGTTGTCCCTGTTTACTTGCGCCTTTAGGCCGACACATCCGACTTCTGTGGGCATTTATTGACCGGGGTAACATTCCCGGGCTAAGTTCTTCATACTCTAGGTTTATTTTTACATGGTTACAAACCCTAAGATGTTATCATTTACTATTTTCAGGTACGAAAAAGATTCTGTCAATGCTCCGGTATATTCAAATCACCCCAGGGAGGGTGAGCACACCAGCCCGCTTCCTGAAGACGAGGGCATGTCTGAGAGGCTCAGTGATCTCATGATGGCAACCTTGTGGATTAAACAAGAATTGGTTAGTGTTTTGTGGCTGGTGACTTCACTCTTAGAATAGCACAAATGAAATACATAAGACCCTCGGAGGCAACATGATAAAAAAAAGTCGCTTTTTAAAAAAAGCGACTTTTTGATACCTGTCCTTAGATGTGAACTTTCAAAAGCACATATGAAATACCCAATACCTGCGGATGAAACATTACAATTCAATGTGTAGTGTAATTCTGCGTTTGCTGTGCTTCCTCTTCTTCTTTCTTTCGCTTGAAATATGTCTATAACTGCAATGTTGTCTCTTGTATGAATCTAACAGTCTTTTTTAGTTCACTCAGCGGTCCATAGAGTTTATCTTCCACTGTGCTGAAATATCTTTCCAACAGTTCAGATGACACCAAATTGAACAGCTACGTTCTTGAAAAAGTCAACAGCTTTAATCCAATTTCATAAGAAGACGCCGTTGGAACTACATCGGCCATGTACTCAGAATGGACAAGACAAGACTCCCCTACCAAGCCCTCATATGGTCACCAGTAGGGAAAAGAAAACGGGGAAGACCAAGAGAGACCCTGCGTAGAACCATCATTAGAGAAGGCTCATTCAATGGCCAAGAAAATATCCAAGATCTACAACAGGTAGCAGCGAACCGCCAAGCATGGAGAGACAGGACCTCTGCCCTATGCGCCGCCTTAGGCTCAAGAGGAAAGACTAACTAACTAACTAACTGTGCTGAAATATGACCTGACTACATCGTTATATACTTCTCCGTAGATGTGAACTTCCAATAGCACAAATGAAATACCTGAGACCTGCGGAGGAAACATTACTATTCAAGGTTTAATCCCTGTCAATCTGCGTGTGCTGCGCTGAAATATGACTGGCTACATCGTAATATACTTCTTAGTTGTGAACTCCCAGTACCAGTCTTGCATACTCCTCTGAATTCTAAGCTTAGAGAAGAGAGGAGCGATCTCCCCCTCAGTCCCCCCTCAGTCCCCGCGAAGACTGCACTTAGATATCAGATCAGGAGTATAGTTTCTACAGAAACCTCAACCAGATAGATGCAAGCCCCTTTCTTAAACCAGAGACATGAACGCCAGTACATCGGACCTAAGAGTTAAAACCTTTCGTCTAGAGAATCATACCCAACCAACCAACCAAACAACCACCACATCACAATCTCATTAACTCTCAGCGTACGCCATCAAAACTCGCCTATATACAAGGTCAGTTTTGGAATAAATGTCGTGCTTTGATTGGTAATAATCATTAGAAGCAAACTGCTACGGATCGACTTATAGCTGAAACTTCCACTTCACGTCAACACACAGATTATCAGGACTCATTTGTAGAAATACTGCAATGGAATATGAGCCATATATATATCTTAAATCTCTCCCATTATTATGTAGGTCTGTGATTATCTCCCTCGGTGTGTTTTAAGGTCTCCCTCTAGTGTGGGTTCCATACAAGAGAGTGTCTAGTTATGTCGTCCTCAGGTTCCCTCAGTGTGTCTTCTGGTATGTGCAGTATCTTAACTTACAACAGCAGTTACGGGTTAACACAATGGCTAGCACGCTTGCTTGCCTACCCACCCGCTGGTCAAGGGTTCGAATTAGCATGGATTTATAATCTATTAGGGACTCGGGTTCCCAAGTCAACCCATGTGTCACACGTTGTTCTTGATGATCAGTTCACTGTTCTTGATGATCTTTGCGTGATATTGTCGTGTGATGGTCGTTGTCTAGGTAACGATAATCATGGTGTGTCAATTGAGATATCTAACTGTCTTGCCATATAACTCACCCCCGCAGTGCACATTCACCAGTCATTAAACAAGATTCAGTTGGCGCACATAATCCTTTATTACAGAAATAACACAGACTCACGGAACATATGTATATATCCAGAAACAATGTAATCCATAGACTATAAATATCCTCCTCACACTTTTAACCAGCACACATCAATGCCTTCTCAAGCCTGCTTCATATCAAATCCACAAGACATTTCGTCCAACTACTATGCACGGCTGGATCTCCCACAATACGACCCACCCACTGGGTCGGAGCCTCTGCTCTCTATGTAACCCACTCTGGGTTTTAGGACTGCCTTTACCACTCGGAGAATCACACAACACAGTTCTCCGTGGACTACCGACTCCTTCGGTATCTCAAACTCAACTCCCCTAAACGACCTGACCCGCAGTCGGTCTCTTCTCCCACTGACTTTCCAGTCTCCTGACTTCACACAACACACAACTGTCTTTCGCCCCATCCCCCCTGGGGTCTTCCACTCATATCCGCCCCATTATTTCTCAGGGTTGATTGTTTTCCTCGTAGCCAGGTCACTCACCTTACTGTCTCCCACTTTCATCTCCATTCTTTCTCATGCCCGGTCACTCAACTCACTGTCAATGACCCAGGCTTATGTCATCACCCCCCTCTTAAAAGAAAACTTCGTTTTCAAATATTGGGAGACTAAAACTTACTAAACATGTGACCCAGACATATTGCCTGGGTAGCCCTAAGTATGGCTCCATCTCACTTCAGCTACCACCCTAAATAATACATCATAGAAAAGCATTATACTTATGTACCCACAGGTCTCTTACTACTTCACGACCACACAATACTATTTGTGTACCGACCCTATATCAGGTAGTTCTGTTCTTGCATTAACCCACCTCTGATTCCTGTCGATGCTGTGTCTACCTTTCATGTACCCATGACTCATGGTACCTCTACAATTACAACATCTGTTTGCTATCCCTAGCCCTGGGTCAGTAATGTCGCGAACACTCTTTTGACCTGACTCAACTTTCTATCTGCATATTGCACCGTTACACTTGGGTCTCTGTTTAGTCTGAACTCTTTATTCAATCTTGGCCCATATACCTGGCACCTTGCTTTCTGCTGCATACGCCTTATGCCTATGTGCCCTGCACATGCACTATCGTGAGCTGTTCTAGTATATCGGTCTCTATGTGCTAAAGGTACTGCTCCATGCCCACGTGCAGTTCCACTATCTGACAAGCGGCGAGTGAGAACATTGTTCTTCCTCTCGAAGCACCATCTACCTTTCTTTGACTGCCTATGTTCTACTCTCCTACACCCTTGGGAACATTTGTTCAGAGTAGTATCTTGTCTCTGGGATTCACTAGCACTATATTTGGGATCCATTCTCACCTGCTCAGCTGTCCTATCCTTGTCCTGAGTTCCTGTGTCTACTTCAAGTGCCTCTTCTACCTCAGCTATACTCTCTAATTTAGGTTCTCTTGTGGTAACTACCTCATTACTGCTTACACTATATTTTCGGTCCCAATAAACTACTTCCTCTTCTGTACACTCTTTAACTCCTATAACATTTCCTATGATGAGATCTGCCACTGGTGCGTCCAAAACACACGCTGTCACTCTTCCTGTGATATATGGTGTTTTCACTGTTATCACAGCTAATGGGTAGAATTCTACTGTCCCATTAAATGTTATGGATCTAATCTTTTTCCCTGTATAATCCGAGGGATCTATTAAACTTTTCCTCACTCCGATAGACGTACATCCGGAATCCCTAATTGTTAAAGCTGGTCTATCATTGACGAATCCCTGATGCAGCTTCAAGCTTCCTCCTTCATGTACTGCTGATCCTGCTTTCACTGTATGACCACATATTAAGACTGGCTGACTGTCTTTTTCAAAAAGAGGTTTGCACCCACTACAATCTTCATTGTTCAGCGTCTCAATTACTTGCGCTGCATTTGAGTGCTCTGTTTCTCTCATCCTACATTGAT
The DNA here is from genome assembly GCA_963921405.1 of Cepaea hortensis. Taxonomy (NCBI): domain Eukaryota; kingdom Metazoa; phylum Mollusca; class Gastropoda; order Stylommatophora; family Helicidae; genus Cepaea; species Cepaea hortensis. Next base: position 33,957,153 of record OY992893.1, read on the forward strand.
GGCTGACATGCCCCTTCTTTCCACATTTGAAACAGATGATCTCCCTTTTACTGCTGTTCGTTGGTCCATCTGATGGTTGTGCATCACACTCTGCTGCCTTGTGTCTCCCACAATTCCAACATCCGGCATAATTTGGACGTCTCTGGAAATTCCCTCTTCTATATGGGTACCGTCCTACTCTAGCAACATTGTTTCCTCGGAAACCATTATCTTGAGGTTCTTGCTGCTCACCTTTCTGTGCTGAATCCACACTTTTCGCCCTTGGTCTGATGACTGGATTCTGGTCCTGTTTAGTGTACGCTGCACAGACTATTTCCTCGCTAAATTGTCTACCAATAGATACGTTAGGATGTGCAGTCATGTAGTTTTGTCCTAACTGTGACATTGTGTCTATGTCCTTTGGCTTCCGTTCCTCAAAGAACGCCACTAAATTAGAATTGCATGCAGATACTACCTTGTCCCTTAACATTAGATCTACTAATTTATTAAAATCTTTCCCTACTTCTGCGAGCTCCATCCATTTGTTAAATGTGTTCTTTACTGTGTTAACAAAGTCTGTGAAATCTTGATTTGTCTCTGGCACTAACTGTCTAAACTTTGTCCTATATCCATGCTCAGTGAGTTGGAACTTTGTCAGCAAACGTTGACGTAAGATAGTGTAGTTGTTTCTTTCTTCTACAGGCAACGCATACTCCTTCTATGGAATACCCAACGCTTTGGCTGATGCCTCGAACCTGGCCAAATAATTTTCAAGTTGGTCCCGGTCTGTAAAATATGGCAGTTTTAATCTCTGTGACGACTGCGACGGTCTTCTGCTTTCCTCACTTTGACCCTTCGAAGATAGTTCTAGTTTTCTTAACTCGATTTCAGTTTGCATCTGACACTTGATCTTCTCTGTCTCAATTTCCATTTCAGCTAACTTTACTTCCTGTAGACGTTTGTTTTCCATTTCAGCTAATTTTACTTGTGTCTCTTTCTCTTCCTGTAGACGCTTTGCCTCGCGTTCATTATGCCTCTCCTCTCTTTCCGTCTGCTTTTGTTCTTTTGCTTCTGCATACTCCTGTAACTCTTTACCTTTCAGGCCTATTCGTTCACCTGCTTCAATATATTCCATTAAAGTAGGCATCTTGTACTTGTGGACAAGTTGCTGTCTGTCAGCCAACTACAAATGTGAAGACTCTGTTGTTAGTCTTTGTGTCACTTCCCTAAGTACACCAGCACTCCCTGTGTACGTAAATTCGTAGTGCTAAAATATCACTCTGTACTCACCCAGTCACTCTATAAGCACTAGGTAGTGAGGGAAAATATCCTCCCTCGCATATCTATAACAAATAGTTGTATAACATTTCTGGAAATATTGTTAAACATACATATAAATACATATACAAACAAATGGATGATAACACTAAGTGTTTTCTATAACACGCTAGACTCACAAGCGAAGTACACGGAGACGGTGATCACAAAGAAATAAACAACAGTAACAACCACAAGCTTGTGCGAAACGACCACAGTGCGCGTAATAATATATATATATATATAACTGACACAGACCACTAGACAGCAGAAAAGGACGAAAGATCACAATAATACCATATATCCGAACACAACAAATATCAAATGTAAATATAATGAAAAGAAGAAAAAAGAAGAAAAAAATTATAGCATCAATTTATACACAGATCTGACGTTAAACACAAACTGGCACGTTATATAATTCAGGACCGTCCCTGCAGAACCAAATAAACCGACCTTTCGATTTTCTTCTCAGAAATTATATATGGTGCACCTCAGAAAATAACTTTCATCTCCATTCTTTCTCATGCCCGGTCACTCAACTCACTGTCAATGACCCAGGCTTATGTCACCACGTGTAAAATGGGTACCGGGGATGTCTTGTGAAGTAAAGGCGGACGGCTGGACGGATATTGACTATATTAACCTCCGAGTGCCGATAAGTCGAGGCTGGTTGCTTGGTGTACAAATCTGATGCCTAGGGGTATTGGTTGTACTTTCATCATCATCAAGTCGCCATCATGGTTGCTTCTCCGCACTTTAATTTGCTGACGGTTAGAGTCTACCATTCTACACAAAGGACGCCAACTTACTATTAAATACAACTCCTCTCTCCTGTAGAAATGTGACTCGGACCCGGATTTAGGTTTTTGTTACTATATTCATCTCATTATTGTAGCATGAACATATCACATACACCATCATATTCCACATTATAATAAACATCTTATTGCTATACATTAACTAACATAAAAGAGTGGCTCAATTTTGGCCGCAACTCAATTCACAACGTGGTCTGCACTGGACAAAAACCACAGCCTTGAATGCGCTTGTCCGGATCCCGCTTCCTGCTTACCGCGAAGCGAGTCCCAGCGTTTCCACGCTGTGTGAAAAGTATCCACTTTTCATAATCCAGGTGTCCATTTACTGACCACTACCATAACATCTGACCTAGTCTAATTTGGGTTACGGCATACGACCCCATATCCTTATCTGGACCATGGCAGGCTTGTACTTTATGGTAATATGCCTTAAGGACTGGGAAAAGCGCAATGTGTACTTTTTATTTGACTAACCTCTATCAGCTTTTACAATCTCGTTTTACAGATTCTGCTGCGACAGCATGACATTCTATTGAAGCGGCAGTTCTTCAACATCCACCACTCCATCACATCTTTACAGCCCAACCAGAATATTTCAAACATAGCAACATCATCATCATCAGCTGTGCAACCCTCCACGTTCTCAACAAACCATGATTTGAAAGACCATCTAGAAATCACAGTATTAGACACCAGCCGACCGTCGACCCAGCGAGACACGGAAATTCTTCAAGCACGGAGCCTTTGTCCCGTCAACCAGCTGGGTAGTAATCTTGGGACTCTGCTAGTCAGACCATTACCATACACCAACGCTTGCATGGACTACAGCGACGACGATGACGACGTCCACTCCGATGGAGGGGATGAGTTTTTTGAGGCCCGGTATTACCGCCGCAGGGCCACGTCAATGCGAACATCACGTGACCTGGCGGCGTCGGCTCGCAGACGGGGCAGCAAAGACTTGATATAATGTTTGTTTCCTAGCAGCGTTGACTCCACAAGCAACCCATCAGCATTGACTCCACAAGAAATCCAACAGCATTGACTCCACAAGCAATCCAACAGCATTGACTCCACATGCAATCCAACAGCATTGACTCCACTTGCAATCCAACAGCATTGACTCCACAAGCAATCCAACAGCATTGACTCCACAAGCAATCCAACAGCATTGACTCCACAAGCAATCCAACAGCATTGACTCCACAAGCAATCCAACAGCATTGACTCCACAAGCAATCTTCAGCCCCATGTCTAGATCCAGAATAAGCAACTACGGAAGTTTTTTTTTTTTTTTCGCTCGCTCGCTCGCTGAAGAACGATCATACTGAAGGGAGCTATACATCACCGGATTAAATGCCATGAGATGATTGATCGTCTTAAGCCACGTTCCGTGTTCTGCTATGAGATTATATACAGTAGTTTTCCATTTGTAACCCTCTTTAATTTGATATATAATATAACATGTCTGCTACCATATTAACAAATTTTATGTCATAACTGTGACACGCCCATACTTCCTATTTTCCGCCATCCGTTTTTGTTTAGTCCAAACCTACGTTTTGTTTGGCACTGTTAATGGGCCCTACTTGTTCAGTGAACAAGGTTAAGACCAGAAGAAAGTGAAAAGACGTGTCTGCTTTCATTGTTAACCAACCATACGCCTTGCAGCTGTGTATAGTGCTGCATTAGTTTTTAGTGAAACCTGCTATTGTTTTATCTGTATTACTTACAGCTTAGACAAGACATGAATAAGCGTTATAAGTTCTTCATTGTCCTGTTACAAAGGCATACATGATTATAGTAAATATTGTCATAAAGCATCGCATCTGTTTTGCTTCATCCTGTGTAAAATAATGACTGGAAAATGCTGATATTAAATTATACATACCCACGTAGAGGATTGCGACATCGTCAGACCTGGAACATATGACCTTGAGTGGGTGAGTGTCATGGGATGATTAATCGTCTAAGCGACTTCCCGTATCTGACTTGGGCTTGTATACAGTAGGTTTCCGTATGGAACTCCCTTTAATTTCATATATAATACAACATATCTGCTACCATATTAACAACTTTTAAGTCAGAACTGTGACACACCTCTACTTCCCATTTTCCGCCATCCATTTTTTTTTTAATTTGCGGGGGGGGGGGGGGGCGTCCCAAACCTACTCTTAATTTAGCACTGAATCTGTTAACAATAAAGCCTAAATCGGTCCGTCATAAAGCTGTTAGATGATAAACGGGAAAGCTGAGTTTGTTCGATCGCCAAGTACTAGGGGGTTGCGTGGTCTTGAGGTATGGTGTCCATCTCAAGTGCTGGAGGAGCCGGGTTCAATCCCTGGTGATGACCGGGATTTTTTCACGTGGTAAAAAATCACGTACAAAATTCCTTGGTAGTTGGAAATCGAACAAAAGTAGCCTAACGGCGCTGCCCGGGCAAAATTTCGAGTTAAAATCTACCCAAAGCATTTTCAGGATCCTCGCCGGTGCTAAGGAGTTCGTGCACTGAGCTGAGTTTCTCCAGACTCAGATTTGAGTTAGGAGGAGAACGGAGTACTTATGGGTTACGATGTTGATCCATCGACTAAACGAGCCAAGCACTGGAAGTGGGCCGAACGAGTATGTTGCAGCTCCGCACGGCGCAACCTACACATTGATCCTGGATTTATGTATAACATCACAACTTTAGATTAAGCAAAATATATATCCCCCCGGAGATTCTTCTCTTCTTCTACCGTTTATTCCCGATCTGGATGGAAAGAACATCAATCAGATCACACCAATCTTTCAAGTCATAACTGTGAGACCCCCATACTTCCCAGTTTCCGCCATCCACTTTTGTTAGGTCCAAACCTACTTTGTGTTTGGCACTCAATGTGTTAAGAAGAAAGCCTAAATCGGTCCGTCAAAAAGCTGTTAGATCAGTGGTTCTCAACCGGTGGGGAATTCCCACCGGGGGGGGGGGGGATTTTAGGGTTTCCAGGGGGGGGGGGGGAATTAAGATAATTTTTAGATTGCGTTACTACTAGAATTGATTACTTGATATTGTTTTTCCCTTCATACTTTACGGTTCTGTACATATCACCCTTTTGAAATTCATTTTATAACGTAAGTAGATCCGCAAATCACATTTTATGTAGATGTCTAGATTTGTTTTAGTATGTGCTATTGAATTTAGCTTCAATTATTACGTACACTGGGGAAAATTTTTAGGGAGGAAATACGAAAGGGGGGAAATGACGTTTTAAAAATATGGCGAGGGGGGGGGGGGGGGAATGACGTCCTAAAAATATGGTGAGGGGGGAATGACGTCCTAAAAATATGGTGAAGGGGGGAACGGACCAAAAAAGGTTGAGAACCACTATGTTAGATGATAAGCGGGAAAGCTGAGTTGGTATAATCGCCAAGTACTTGGAGTGGGCCGAACGAGTTTGTTACTGTTCCGCATGGCTCCAGCCTACACGCTGATTCTTGATTTATTAATAAGATAACGACTTTGGATTGAATTATTATTATTACATGTATATCCCCGCGGAGATTCTTCTCTTCTGCTACCTCGTTTTCCCCATTTGGATGAAAAGGCCATCAACCAAATCCCGCCAAACCGTCCTATCTTTTACTGTCTCCTGCAGCTCTTTTCATGCTCTTCCCATTTTATTCATCTGCCTTTCCTTCTCTTCTCCGTGTGTTTTCAGGTCTCCCACTACTCCGTTCGCGCTGAGGGCTCCACGCGAAGAAATGTCCAGTTATACTATCCTCTGGTTTTCTCAATACCTGTCATATCCAACGCCTTCGTTTTTTCCTCAACTCTTGATTCACCGGGATATTTTGACTTCTCTACATGGAGATCCTGGGCGGTCACGATTGTGGCTAAATAAGGCAGCGTCAACCAAGACCTCCGCCGTGTTGCTGTCGGAGACTACATATTTTGGGGGCTGCGAAAGAGTCACAGTACTTCCGCACGATGATGGTAGCCAATCAGCACCCTTGTCTTGCAGCGTTAAGAGGTCATAAGCATGGTATGAGTGTGCTGATCGCTGTTACCTAACGCCAGCCAATGTCCTTGAATCTAACATTCATTACGTAAGTAAGTAAAAAATAAATTACCCTTTACCAGCCTTTAATACTTATTGAGCATAAGGTGATAGGCCGCCATTTTCATAGACCAGTAGGCACTCCAGGGGTGATGAGTTCAATATCACATTGTCGGCTTCACTTCCCAAGGCATGTCCTGACACCTGTTTTAGGTTGGGTGGGTCTTGGTGTAGGTCAATTTTTAAACTCCACTTCCATGCGAATTCGAACCAATGTCCAGAGGGCCGACGGCTTAGCGTCTAAGCACCACAGTACCTCCGCTCCTATTTGTTATCTCCTTTTGTATATTTAGATGCAGGGCTGAATGAACACACACACACGCTGTTTAATGAATGTTAACTCCTTAAATAACCATTTCTCTCCTGTCTCACACGGGAAATCAGAGGCAAGATAAACAAAACGCATTGGATGGGAGGTCAATAGAATTAGGTTTTAAAATGTGTAGGGGAAACCCAAAGATAATAAAAATAAATCAAGCAAACGATAACCCGATCTCCATTGGTGAAATCTCACTTCAAGAGATGGAATCATTCACCTATTTAGGTAGCGATGTGGGCAGACATTGGGAACGGACATACAGATATTAGAAAAATAATACAAAAGGGTTAGGAAGTTTGTGGGATTCAAAATAAATTAAACTTAGCACCAAACCTGAATATTCAATTCCAGTGTTCATTCAGAACTACTGTGTGGAGCAGAAACACGGAGAAAGATTAAGACTGTTACAAATAAACTACACATATTCATTAATTGGTGTCTGGGCAAAATAGGACCTCAGTTGTGATACAGAATGTCCAATGTGAGGCTCATGCAGAGAACGAGATAAAATGGTTCCGTCACCCTGCTACTGAGTGAGTGCGTGGCGCGACACTGCGAACTGCGAAATTCGTATGGAATGCTTTTACATCTTTCCGCTGTTGTTTGTAGCGTGAACTGCATGTTTGGAACAATGAACAACAGTAGCTGAATTAACTGGTTTGCTCTTTCTGTTCACGAGTGCATTTTTCAGGAGACTCCTGGGAGTCGTCGCTGGAGTTTTTGCTTTGTGTGGCGCTTTCGGCGGGTCGCCCTGCGGAAAGAGACCGAGCCACGTGGGATAAAACCCGGGTAAATGAAGTCCTTCTGGTGACTGCCGGTTCATCGACGATGAACTGTATTTTTCGTGGAGGACTTTTGTGTTGGCATTCTGGGGCGGCATATGACACAGTGTACCTGTGAGGGCTGTTGGCTTGCCGAGATACCTATCTGTTCCACTTTTCACATAAGGCAGTGATGAGTATTTTGTGTGATATTCACTGGCACAGGAACTGAGTATAATGTGAACGACCCGTTGCCGTGAAGTTGGAACAGTGATTAACTAATTGACTAACTAACTAGATAAATATAGATTAACCCATAGTTGAAGAAACAGTCCACGCTTACCGGCATGTCACATGATGGATGGAAGAAACGGCGCTGACTCTGGACGCGACATACATTGAGAAAACCCGAAGATAGTATAATTAGAATGACCTTTGTCTGGATTCCACGCGGTAAAAGAAATAGAAAAGGACGAAAAAACACACGGAGAAGAGGGACGCAGAGGTGTTTCCAAGGCACCAGGGCCGGGTTATATACTGGCCAAGACCTATTGACGCGTCCTCGTCGAGCGTCCTGGGCAACAGGTCCCTTCGGGGTCCTGGCTAAAGTCAGTAGGATCGCCGATTCCTCCGAAGTCGGAGAGTGTCTGCCTGTACGGCGAGGAACCACCAGTCTGCCAGACATAGGACAACTGATACTCACGCAAACCTCAGGTCCTGTATGGCAACACACTGATGTTGGACAACAGGATGCCTTCATCTGACATACAGGACTTCGCGTTGGTGCTCAAGCCAACGAACACAAGCAAGCACACGGAGAAGAGAAGTACAGACAGCGGTGAATGATATGAGGATGACTTGGTGTGGGCAGTGCTGCATGGGATAGCTAAGAATAGGACGGCTTGGGTGAGTTGGGAGAGGGCCTAGGTCCAGTGGTCCTATTAAGGATAACGGGCGAATGAAGAAGAAAAGATATATATATATATATATATATATATATATATATATATATATATATATATATATATATATATATATATATATATATATATATATATATATATAATTGAACAATTTGTATTTCAGGAAACTAAAACAAACACACATAGATGTTTCATAGAAGCTGAAGATGAAAGTGATAGAAGTTAGTTAGTTAGTTAGTCGCAGTTCCAACTTCACAGCAACGGGTCGTCCCCATTATGCTCCGTTCCTGTGCCAGTGAATATCACACAAAACGCTCCCCACTGCCCAATATGAAAAGTGGAAAAGACAGGAGTCTCGACAAACAACAGCCCGCACAGATACCCTGTGCATAATGCCGCCACCAGAATGTCAACACACCAGTCCCCCACGAAACACCCAATTCATCTTTGATGGAATCGGCAGTCATTTTCCTATCTGGATATTTCCTAGATGTTCACCCACACAGTCCACGAACATACAGTTCATCACCGACGGCAGTGGCAGTCAACCAGAAGCCCAGCAGCCACGCATTTCTGCATAAGGCAAAAACCGGTCAACTCTGGGACATAGCCATCTGCCATCGCTCCGAACATGCAGTCACGTTCCAAAAAAAAAAAAAAAACTTGGGCAGATTCAAAAGCACTTAACACGAAATCCACAGCTCAGTGTCGCGCTACGCACTCACACAGTAGCAGGGCGACGGAACCATCAAGCCTCCTTAGTCGCCTCTTACGACATGCGTGGTAGGCTACAGTGTTGCTATTCTTTGCTTCCCTTATGGGCCCCGGCAACACACATGTTAGAAGTAATAACAGAAAGACAAGTCAAACATTTAGGTCACGTTAACAGGGATAACACTATTTTCTGAAAATGAATGAGGAAATGGAGGAAATGACACAAGCAGACGAGCAAGATACAGCCAATGTTTACACATGGGAAGATAACACCAATGGCCGGACGAACGTCGGTCTGTCAGTATGAAGCCTAACAGAGAGAGAGAGAGAGAGAGAGAGAGAGAGAGAGAGAGAGAGAGAGAGAGAGAGAGAGAGAGAGAGAGAGAGGACTGCAGAAGGGAAAGGAGGCAGTGTGAGAGACAGATAGGCAAAAAGTGTTCGGAGTCAATTTCACGAAATCTGACTGTGAACTCGTCACTTCAATGACTGACGAAGTGCCGCTCTAGGATTGAACTAGTCTTCTCAGATTAATGGGAACCGGAGAATTTCCTGCAAAGATAGCTGCCTTATCCTGACTTAGTACATGTGAACACTTAATTATTCATACCCTTACAGCAGTACCTCTTATGGGGATTAAATGCTCTCTCTCTCTCTCTCTCTCTCTCTCTCTCTCTCTCTCTCTCTCTCTCTCTCTCTCTCTCTCTCTCTCACGCAAGCGCGAGCGCGCGCACACACACACACACACACTCACATACACACATCATAGATAACATAAACATTCAATTATGATTAGCACGAAATAATTTCGGAACACGCATAAAATCATAATTATTTCCCATTAAGTACAAAAATGTGAACATACGATAGAATACGAAACATCGAATTGTCTCCCTTGTGAATCATACAGGAGAAAGAAATGCTGGCAACTGTTGTAGGGAACATAACAAGGCCCATTGCTGGATGGCAACTAAATGAAGCCAATTATGACTAGGAAAAGAAACAGCTGCACAAACGGACTCTATATTTTACAATTGAAATGTGGTCAAATACGATTAAGGACGTAATTAAAATATTTAAAAAATTAATAAAAATAACAAAAAACCAACATCATTTCGAAAATCGGGAAAATGTTTCTTCAGTAAACAAATATAAATGAAGATATTCCGCTGAAGGTGAAGGATGGAAATATTAGCTACCATTAGTGCATGGATGCGGAACCTTTATTTTTCTGCCAAGGCTCATTTGGATATTTATAACATCGTTCGTGGTCCATAAACAATTATCAACTTAAAAATTAGCTTGCTATGTTTGGTCAAACATTTAATTAACTCACCCCTAATATGAATAATTGTGTTAACTGTTTAAGTGCCATGAGTTTTTATATCACCGAAATTTGTCATTACTTTATAATACAAGTCTATTTCCATATAAACAACTTTTAAGTCATAACTGTGACCCGCCCATACTTCCCATTTTCCGTCATCCATTTTTGTTTAGTCCGAACTCACTGTTTGTTTGGCACCGAATCTGTTAATGTGATGGCTGGAAGTGCTTCTCTTTGGTGAGGCGTGTGCTGTTAGTGCTATTGATGGTGTTGTTACTCGTAGCTGCTTGTACAGGTTTGCGTCCATGATTCTGAAGCACAGTCGATTCTGTGCGATGGCAAATTTTGAAAAAAAAATTTTTTTTTGTGCAGAAGTAAGTTGTTCCGAACACAGATGTATATTTCAACACAGGACTCCCCAGCGAGGGAAATTCATCAACGCATGTACAAGATTTATTGAGTTTTCAATCCCGCCGTCGGTTTCCTTGGCAGGGCCAGACCAAATGATTTCGCGGGGCTTAACGAACGTTTTCCGCCCTTGCGGAATTAGACTTCATTAGAGGAATATCAGCAAAGTCAGTCGCGGTGCAGGATCATTGAGAAATGTACTGGCAGGAAATCTTTGAGAAGTTCTCATCAGATGCAACAAGGTTGTGTACATACGTGGCGTCGAGGAGACTAGAGAATAATAATCATCATACATCATTGCTGGCAGTTTCATCATCATGAAAGACAACAAGATTGACCTACATTCATCATTAGCCAACCGCGATGCGGTATCACTTTCTGGTGTTTTCTTTGTTGTTGTTTGTTGACAGCTTGTTTATAAATGACTGGGTTGTGCATGTACCAGTCATCGCTACAGTAAACTATTGTGCTTTCCTGCTTTTGTATTACCACATGTCTTTTGGATGGTGGGGACACCACATGGATTTGCTGTGACAGTGGTTACCCACAGTGAAAGACCTGTCATCCCATGACGTTGCTAAAGTCACCCCACAGCTTAAAGGAAACACTGTTTACACACAGTGAGACGTGTCATTCTATGGTGTTGCTCTGATGACAGGACAGCTTTAGGGAAACAGTGGTTACACACAGTGAGACGGGCCATCCCATGATCTGATCATACCACAGCTAAGGGAAATGCCGGTTACACACAGTGAGACGGGCCATCCCATGATCTGATAATACCACAGCTAAGGGAAATGCCGGTTACACACAGTGAGACGGGCCATCCCATGATCTGATCATACCACAGCTAAGGGAAATGCCGGTTACACACAGTGAGACGGGCCATCCCATGATCTGATCATACCACAGCTAAGGGAATCAGCGGTTACACACAGTGAGACGTGTCATCCCATGATCTGATCATACCACAGCTAAGGGAAACGGCGGTTACACACAGTGAGATGGGTCATGCCGTGATGTTTGCAAAAACCAAAAACCAAACTCCCGAAGCAGGATCCTGTCAATGGATTTGTGACGTGCTACTCCTCTCACATGTTGTAGATCTAACAGCCTAGGTGGCCAGTGTTTCTTTCCCGAGGGAGTCTCCGTGGCAAAGTTATTACGCCGCCTGCTTCACGCTCGGAAGATTGTGGATTCGATTCCGGTCTATGTTGTGTGGTTCACGAGTGCAGTTTTCTCGGAGATTTTTGGGGGTCGTTGCTGGAGCTGCGGAATTCGTACTTCGTGCGACTATTTCGGAAGGCTGCCCTGCGAAAATAGACCGATCCATGTGGGATAAAATGTGGTGCAATGAAGAAGATCCTCTTGCTTTTAGAATCTGGTCTCATGTTATACCCTCCCATAGCGAACGGCGAGCCTATGTTTCGAGCTCTTATCCGACAACACTCATGATATTGTCAGCGCATCTGAAGAGTTGAATGTCCTTGCAGGACGTTTTAATACCATGCGGCATCTATTGGCTATTTTGTTATTTACTGGGCAGCTCAGTAGTTTAACTTCGCTTTCTGAACGGGAAGTCAACATGTTAGTCCAACCTCGAACTAGTAACAATCAATCAATGAATCATGTGCCATGCCGGATAGCGTGGGCGGTCATGACTCGCCATTTCACTCGATCACCAGAGTCGTGGATCAGCTCAGTGTTCCTGTCTCGTCCATGCCATGTGGTCAAGCCATCCAGGTGTTTTCCTCTCGGTCTTCCTCTTGGTCTGTTCCCTTCGATCTTGCCAGTTGTCACTAAGTTCTCCAATCCATTTCTTCTCATAACATGTCCAAAAAAGTTTGACTGTCTACGTCTAATTTCTCTAATCAATTTACGATTTTCATTTGTCTCCTGTAGTACTTGGTCATTGGTTTTTCTGTCTGTCCATGGTATTCTTTGCATTTTCCTCAGAAACCACATTTCTGCAGCCATCAGATGTTTTTCAGCTTGACTGCTCATTGTCCAAGTTTCACATCCATAGAAAAGAACAGGTTCTATGTATCCCCTCAACACTCTTTTTCTCGTTTCAATTAACACATTTTTATTGGTCAGAATGTTTTTTATCTTGCTAAAGGCTACTTTTGCCATGGCGATTCTTGTTCTAATCTCTTCAAGGCATCTCCCATCAGATGTTATGACTGTTCCGAGATAATTGTACCGATTCACTTGTTGAAGAATATTCCCATTTACTTGTATATTACATTGTGGTACTTCGTTGTAGTAACAGGAAAGATAATATTGCATTCTGAAGAACATTAAAGCATTTATTTTCTTACCTCCCTTAATGTAACCTACCTATGTTTATAATTAACCATGTTAGTGTCGGTGCGAACGCGAGCTCCTGTGAGTGTGTCACACACACATACACACCCTCACACACACACCCACCCACACACGCGCACACACGCACACACACACACACACTGAGAATGAGTGTGTATGTGTCAGAGAGCGAGGGGTATTTCTGTCTGTCTTTTTCACGATCTATGCAAGGCTATACACCATTTTGAATAATGAAAATACATCCGGTCTTTTATGAGTTAACGAGCATTGTCACAATAGGCCTCTTGTATTCCTGGTTTATGCAATTGGGAGAGATCGACGTAGCCGAGAGGTTTAACGCGTTCGGCTAAACTGTCTCTCGTGTCAGCGGAGTTGTGCATTAATTCCACACAAAAGAGAGTTGGGATTATATTTTGACTTTTCTTTCTTGACTAGGGTACATAAATTATAAGTACCTCGGAAGTCAGAGTGGGTTCACCTGATGACGAGGTCATTGGTAATAGGGATAGCTAACCTTCACGCAAATCAGTCCAGTGTACTCCCTAGTAGTAGTAGTAGTAGTAGTAGTAGTAGTAGTAGTAGTAGTAGTAGTAGTAGTAGTAGTAGTAATAGTAGTAGTAGTAGTAGTAGTAGTAGTAGTAGTAGTAGTAGTAGTAGTAGTAGTAGTAATCCGGGAAGGATAACCCGGTCAACAAATGCCCGCAGAAGTCGGATGTGTCGGCCTAACGGCGCAAGAACGCAGCTCTGCTGTAAACAGGCACAACGCAATCACATCCGAAAAAAAAACTCCGGATGAACGCAGAAGAAGAAGAAGTAGTAGTAGTAGTAGTAGTAGTAGTAGTAGTAGTAGTAGTAGTAGTAGTAGTAGTAGTAGTAGTAGTAGTAGTAGTAGTAGTAGTGTAGTAATAGTAGTAGTAGTAGTAGTAGTAGTAGTAGTAGTAGTAGTAGTAGTAGTAGTAGTAGTAGTAGTAGTAGTAGTAGTAGTAGTAGTAAAAGTAGTAACACGTAGGTCGACTTGAAAGCGAGCGAGCGCAAAAAACAATGTAATTAGGTAGACCATATAGTTGTTGACTGTGAGTTCCGTGGAATGAGCACACCTGGTGTTTCCTCACTGATGAGCTTCCCATTTAGACGTGCCTCGATTTCTTGACTTATTTTGACTTCTAATTCTCCAGAATTGTTTACTTTTGAACCCGGCTTGAATGTAGATTGACCGGATCAGATCTCTTCCATTGTGGGTTGGTAGTCAGTCCCGCTCTTCACATCCGCACAGCTTCCTTTGGTTCGATTATTACCAGTTGTTGTTTAACAGATGCTGTGCCAAACAAAAATTATGTTTGGACCAAACACAAATTGATGTTGGAAAATGGGAAGTACAGTGGGTTACAGTTATGGTTTAAAAGTTGTTAATATGGTAGCAGACATGTTGTATTATAATGCAATGACAATATGCAAGCCCGCGGCAAATACAGGAAGTCGTTTAAGACAATTAATTATAGCATTACACTTAATCAATTAAAAACTATAGTTACTATGCCAGTATTAAACTAGATAACTCTAGGTTTCTAGTGTTATGTTGTCAAATATGTCCTCTAATCTCTACTTCTTTCCTCTAAAAAGGGTTTAGAAAGCAAAACGATCAAATTCATTGCATCGGGTTTTACCCCATGTGGCTGGGTCTCTTCGGCAGGGTGGTCTGCTGAAAACGTACAAACTCCGTAGCTTCAGCGACGAACTACCAGGAGTTTCCGAGAAAATTGCATCCGTGAACCGAATAATTTTCGGCTGGCCGAGTGGCTAGAACGCCGGACTCTCATTCTGGAGACCCGGCTTCGAACCCTCGGTAAGGTGTGGGATATTTTTCTGTCGGGGCAAAAAGAAAATCCTAAGCTGCACAGTTCGCGGCGACTGCACTAGCCAGACGGCCTTAATTCCTCAGGCTCAAAGAGCCCTCTGCCATTCACCGCAAGGTAAATGTAGCAATACAGTACATGTACTGTAACAGTTTACATTTTAACAGTTTAACATTTAACAGTAAATGTCAGAACCGAATAATGTAGTCCGAATCGAACCCGCAAAACTTTGGAGCGTTAGTCCTCTTGGTTGTCACAACCTTCTCCCAATGCTCTTGTCTCATAACATGGCCACAACATGTCGGCTGCCTGGTCCTAATAGGGATAACCATGCCTTGGTGATTGAATAAGCAACTAGAAAGTCGAACAGGGGACCTGCAGATGTGGATATACAGAAGCGTATGTGGTATTTCATGGAGACAAAAACAATCAAATACAAAAGTTCCTGAAGAGCAAAAACAGCACAGAACTAGCTGACCTAAGAGCAGCACTCCATGGACTATGTCAGAAATCCAAAAAAAAGTTGTAATACAGTGGATCCCATCACATTGCAGTATACCTGGAAATAAAGAGGCTGACAGAATAGCAAAAGAGGGCGGACGACTACCACAGCCTGACATAGACATAACCTATATTGAGGCAAAGTAGTTAATAAAAAGTACTTATAGAACCAAATGGGAATCGGAGTATCCAGGCCACCAAAAAGATCATGCTTATTACAAAATCGACCAAAGTGAACAAGTGGCAATCTTCAGACTCTGCACAGGGCATAACAGGCTGAAATACACTTGTTCAATAAACTAAAGATAGGAAATACCGATCAATGTAATTGTGGAACCGGTAAAATGACAGCTAAACATTTGCTGCAGGAATGCCCAATATATGCAGAACACAGAAAGACATTTTGGCCCACGCCTGCTTCATTTGAGGACAAGCTCTATAGAGATATCAACAAGCTCAAGTTGACCGCAGCTTACTTTAACTACATTCAGGTTGACGTCTAAAGGTGCATGAAGAAGTATTTAGACTGACACACTTCATACCACAGGTATGTCGATAGCAAAAGCGTCCCAGCAGCAAGAAATGGAATATTGCTTGGATAGCAAATCCATTAAGTGGAAAGTCCGAATCCCCCGGGAAGGTTAACCCGGTCAACAAATGCCCGCAGAAGTCGGATGCGTCGGCATAACGGCGCAAGAACGCAGCTCTGTTGTAAACAGGCACAACGCAATCACGTCAGAAAAAAAAAAAAAACTCCGGATGAACGCAGACGAAGAAGAAGAAGAAGAAGAAGAAGAAGAAGAAGAAGAAGAAGAAGAAGAAGAAGAAGAAGAAGAAGAAGAAGAAGAAGAAGAAGAAGAAGAAGAAGAAGAAGAAGAAGAAGAAGAAGAAGAAAGGTTCTAGAAAATCCGGGAATGAAAAGAGAATTGATGAAAGAAATAAAAGCTAGGTAAGTGAAATATTTCGGCCACATTAAAAGACATAACACTCTTATAAAAACTACACTGGAGGCAAGGTTGAGGACAAGCGAGCAAGAGACAGACAACGATACAAGTGGAAAGATAACGTGAAGAGATGGACGAACATCAGTCTGACAGAATGTACAATCAGGGCAAGAGACAGACAGTGTTGGAGATCCATTGCAGCCAACCTTCATTGTGGAGACGGCACCTGATTGATTTATTGAGTGCTTGGATATTGGTGATTTAATCACTCCTTGTGATTATTATGCAATGACTTACATTGCAAAAATGAGAAAAAGAACATGTAAGCTTTACTAGAACACAATCACAAGTGACAAAACGGGCGTTGCGGCTAGAACCTCCGTCAGCACAAAAACAACAAACATACACTGACACGCCTACATGACAAACTCATCATGAAAATATACATAACAGTTACACGTCTATTTCCTTGTCCTGGACTTGACACGCGTGTAGCTCAAGTTCCCGTGTCTATGACAGAAACTGAGCATTCTAAGAGGAAACTATATCTATGTTGCTTGCAGTTTCTGTGTACTTTCATTATTTCGAAAGCATGATTCACTGCCATACAGTAACACAGCCATCGTATGAGTTGATTCGAGATAAGAACCGACATCACTGTTCTCAGAACATTCCCAATACGCGCTTCGTCTTCTCGTTCAACAGCCATTATATTTACAAAAGAGGTAACAATAAAGGACTCCCTTTCCCGATGTATTTGATATACGGTTCAAGCCCAATATTTTTACTCAGCTCGGCACTTGGCGCCCGCCTTTTTTTCTTCTTCCTAGGTCGACCTGGGAGCCCAGGTCAAGGTAAAACAAATCCCCGTCTTGAAGGGGACTCGAACCCATGACCACTGGGCCAGCATGGCCAAAATATAACATCCTGAAAGTGGATATTTAGGAAGCAGATATAAGCATCTCCATCAACGAAAGAAGAAGAGCGAGATACACCATAAGGGCCCCGTCTATAACGAAATTGATACGTCGACAGTTGAACGGAGCCATTCGTCTCAAGAGCTGGTAACTGTTAACTGGGTATTTGACTTCCATTGACAAGGATGTGATTCACAGCGAGCTCATCTTATGGATTGTTGTTTTGGCCTGGATTGTTGTGTGCCTGAAGCAGACTAAAATGGGTACCAGAGGAGGTCTTGGGAAGCGAAGGAGGCCGGTGCGATATTGAACACATCAGTCTCCGAGTGCCGATTTGTCTATATAAATATGGGCTACACTCTCCAATCATAGCACCTAATAATGGTGATGATGATGACGATGATGATGATGATGATGATGATGATGATGATGATGACTCCAATTGAAGCACCAACAGAGTCGCAGTATTGTTGTGGTTAGTACTTTGGCTTATCAACATAGAGGCCCGGGTTCAATCCCCTGTAGTGGCCGCCCTCTATTTTGTTTCAATACCAGTGTAGATCTAGAATCGACCAAATCTCGTAAACTGGGTACTTCTTCTTCTTCTTCTTCGTTCATCCGGAGTTTTTTTTTTCGGATGTGAATGCGTTGTGCCTGTTTACAGCAGAGCTGCGTTCTTGCGCCGTTAGGCCGACACATCCGACTTCTGCGGGCATTTGTTGACCGGGTTAACCTTCCCGGGGGTTTCTTAGGACGTTTGACTCTCACTGTTGTGGTGTTATCCCCCATCCCAGCTGGTCCATATAGAACAGCCAAAGATCCTGGTCAGCCCTCAAGGGAAGGCAGGGGCAGACCATGGGCATTCCCCGCCATCCAAGGAGGCTTCCATACTTGCAGAGCCGATACATAGCGCTCTGGTACTGGGCTCACCCAAGGAATCGTCACGTCCTGCACATGGCTGCTTAGCCTCACTTCCGTATATTGGGCCTTCCGTTCACCATAGGCTGTTCTTCCGGAAACCAGAAGTATGCAGTCTGCAGATGACATCCACACAGTGAGCTTTCGATTCGGACTTTCCATGTAATGGATTTGCTATCCAAGCAATATTCCATTTCGTGCCACTAGGATACTTTTCCACCTTTTATGAAGCCCACATAGTGGGCTTTTGATTCGGACTTTCCACGTAATGGATTTGCTATCCAAGCAATATTCCATTTCATGCCACTAGTACACTTTTCCACCTTTTATGAAGCCCACACAATGGGCTTTTGATTCGGACTTTCCACGTAATGGATTTGCTATCCAAGCAATATTCCATTTCGTGCCACTAGGACACTTTTCCACCTTTTATGAAGCCCACACAGAGAGCTTTTGATTTGGACTTTCCACATAATGGATTTGCTATCCAAGCAATATTCCATTCCATGCCTCTGGGTCTTCATGCACCTTTAAATGTCAACCTGTATGTAGTTAAAGTAAGCTGCGGTCAACTTTAGCTTGTTGATATCTCCATAGAGCTTGTCCTCAAATGTAAACTGGGTACCAGAGCATTGATTTTTCTGGGAAGAAAATGGAGCTTATGTTCCGAGCGCAGTGGTTCGCTTGGATAGACAAGAAGGTTGTGAGTGTATCATGGGTTTTCTGCCAGTAACAAGCCGGTGTGCTGGGCATCGAACAGGCGGAGAGACTGACTGCAGCTGAACTTCTATGTGAAGACTATGATAAAGGTGGTGTGGTGAAGACGCTCTGGAACCAGGTGGGAAGTACAGTCGGAATATCCATACCTGGACAGACTGGTTCATAAGGGAGTGAGTAGAGGATGTGAAGAGGGTGTGAACGATGCTCCGAGCGTATAGGAAAAGCCAGACACTTGTAATTCTTCTTCTTCTTCTGCGTTCATGCGGATTTTTTTTCGGATGTGACTGCGTTCTGCCTGTTTACAGCAGAGCTGCGTTCTTGCGCCGTCAGGCCGACACATCCGACTTCTGCGGGCATTTGTTGACTGGGTTAACCTTCCCGGGTGACTTGTAATTAATATGCAACTGGTACTATTCAAAGAAACTCTTCGGCTGCTTGAGACCAAGTGTTAACCAAATATATCTGCCACGGGGATTACCTTCTTCTTCTTCTTCTTCTTCTTCTTCTTCTTCTTCTTCTTCTTCTTCTTCTTCTTCTTCTTCTTCTTCTTCTTCTTCTTCTTCTTCTTCTTCTGCTTCTTCTTCTTCTTCTTCTTCTTCTTCTTCTTCTTCTTCTTCTTCTTCTTCTTCTTCTTCTTCTTCTTCTTCTTCTTCTTCTTCTTCTTCTTCTTCTTCTTCTTCTTTTTTTTCAGCGTTCCGAGCCATTGAGGTTCTTTGCTGCAGATACAAGCCGTCTCCATTCGTTTCTCTGGTTGACCTTCTCCTGCCAGTCGCTGATTCCAAGTGCTTGTAGGTCTGTATGTATATTATCTCTCCACCGTCTTCTTGGTCTTCCTCGGGGTCTACAGTCATTTATTTCCTGAGTATAAGCGAGTTTTGTTTCCCTATTATCTTCCATTCTTTCTATATGCCCCAGCCATTGCAGTCTATTAGCCTTCATGATACCAGTGATTAGCGGGGACTTAAACAGATCATAAATGTCTTTGTTACTGCTTCTACTTTGTTAATCTTCCAGGATTAGGATAAGGGTTTACCTTACTGCAGTATAAATTACTATATTACCTTACCTCACTTATCAGTAGAAGAACCTTTTACTCGCCTTAAGGTATGTTGGTTATTTGGTGCTTGACCCATATCATTATAGATCAATCAGTACTTTATATGCGATGTGGACAATATCCCACCGGTCGCTTTTATTTCCCAAAGCATTTACTGGTACTCTTTGTAGGCTGGATCTACCAGGCAGCCCAGTGCAATTTACAAATTCCGTCTTGGTGGGGATTCGAACAGATTATCACCGTGTCGGCAAGCCAGAATGGTATGTGATGTGACAGCGCCATTACATTTTATCGGCCTGAATGTAGACAATATAAAATAACAAAAAAGTAATGCTGCTTTACAGAAAGCAGTTACGGAAAACGTAGGCTGAATGTATGGAGGAATAGGTGGCCAATCATTCCCTTACTTTTGCAGGTCAGCATGGCCGAATGGATAAGAACGCGTGTTCTTAAACATACGTTGTGCTGATGCCGAGGTAAGCGGTTCAACCCCTACACCGGGCAGCTGGACTAAAATGTTGACCTATCGTCCTTGCCTTGGAGAAGTTAATTACAAGAACCTCTGAAGTCGGAGTGGGTTCGCCTGATGGCGAGGGACACTGTTAATAGGGAAAGCTAATCCACAAGCAAAATGCAGTTCATCACTACTATAAATAGTGTGTATGGACTACGCTTGAGTTCAAAGCGAGCGAGTGCAAAATAAAATGTCCTCACTTTCGTAGGCGACGAGCCCAGGAATCGAACCTGCGTCCCACCGTACACATGATATTACTAGCGCAGTTTGCTATCAACTTCGCTAGCGCGTCCATCCATCCATCCATCCATCCATCCATCCATCCATCCATCCATCCATCCATCCATCCATCCATCCATCCATCCATCCATCCATCCATCCATCCATCCATCCATCCATCCATCCATCCATCCATCCATCCATCCATCCATCCATCCATCCATCCATCCATCCATCCATCCATCCATCCATCCATCCATCCATCCATCCATCCATCCATCCATCCATCCATCCATCCATCCATCCATCCATCCATCCATCCATCCATCCATCCATCCATCCATCCATCCATCCATCCATCCATCCATCCATCCATCCATCCATCCATCCATCCATCCATCCATCCATCCATCCATCCATCCATCCATCCATCCATCCATCCATCCATCCATCCATCCATCCATCCATCCATCCATCCATCCATCCATCCATCCATCCATCCATCCATCCATCCATCCATCCATCCATCCATCCATCCATCCATCCATCCATCCATCCATCCATCCATCCATCCATCCATCCATCCATCCATCCATCCATCCATCCATCCATCCATCCATTCATTCATTCATTCATTCATTCATTCATTGATCGTCTTTAGTGGCCAACCTTCTTCACTATTCCGATCTAACCATACCGGCCTGAAAGACAAACTTGACGTTTATCTGCTAATAAAAGAACATTTAAAGACTGATGCACCAAAATTAACTGTTGATAGCAGATAAAGTTGGTTGTTTATCCTTTACGGGACTCCGCGATCACATCGAGCATATGTTTTCTAATAGCTTTTTATGATTTTCAGGACAATTTTACTTTCCGTAGTTTGCCATTGCTTTTTGCGAGGTCTGCGTCCGTACCATTGTGAAAATCAACGCAAACAGGTCGCTTTTAAATTCCTTGCTGACTTCTGACACGGTATGTCGGCAGTGTGAAACTGCCGCCACTACCCCTGTCTATAACCGTAAGTGTGTGCTATTCATGGGTTCTCTACAAACAAATAATGGAATTCGAGCATCTTGTAAACATTCATTGCAGTCAGTTACCGCTTTGGTCGTTGGGTTAGCGAAATACCGATAATTCGATGGACACATTATGTCAAGGATAGGCTAAACAAACACCAACTTAAATGCAGTGGTCGGGCGACACACCTGGCTCAAGATCGAAAACTGAATATATGAGCTACTGCAATACGCTTATGCTAATCTGGGACACGTCAAAGATGATGCTCTACATGGAAAAAAAAAACAGCAAGAAAAGATTAAGCAATTTTTTTTTTTTAAAGTTGCATATACCTTACAGGACGTTGCAGTCAACACCAACACTTTTCAGCTGTTGTTGATGTTTTTGGAAATATTACGCTCAGTAGTTTGCCATTGCTTTCTGAGCGACCGGCTAACATACCCCGTAAGTAACCAACGCAGCGCGATCAGCTGCCGAATCTCGCGCAGATATGTTCCTCATGTGGATATACGGGATTACGGAGAAAGTCCTTAACCCCTTCGCCACCACACAAATTATGCTACATAGAGGATCAATATTGAAAAGTAAAGTAATAATAATTTAAGTCACTTATTGAAAATCTGTAAATATACTAACAGGAGTGAAGGCAGAACACTATGAATAGCACGATATATAAAAGCATTGCATGCCTTTGGGGAGAGACCGAGTCAAATGGGATAAAACCCGGCGCAATTTAGTCGATCTACTAGCCAGTACTGTCCAGTACCGGACTTTAAATCTGAAATAGCAAAAGTAATATTAGAAAAACCTAAACAGTCATGATATTAAATCACTAAAGGCGCTATATATACGAGGGGACTTCAAATCAACACATTGCTAGTGTGATAGACATTACATTAACCTGTCAATATTGTTTTTAAGGATATCAAGAGTGTTAAGCAGGTAACGGTGTCGGCATAAGAGCAGTTTAAAGACTGCCACCCAACTTTCCACATGCACCAAAGAGGAGTGGCGTTCTCGTATCGGTTTTTTAAAATCATTGAAGGGGTGATAACTATAGAAATTCATCGTGAATAAAGGTCCAGGATGGTGATGCATGCCTATCAGTCCAGCAAGTGTATGAGTGGAGTAGGAAGTTTCAAAACTTTTCGGTCCGATGAAGAGATACAGGAGGTGGTGGATGGGAGGTTACACACGCGACCAAGAGCATTATTTTATATTGGAATCCAAGCATTTTATCGGCGCTGGAAAACTTGCATTGAACGCAATGGTGACTACATCGAAAAATGATACATTTGTTCTGCACTCTTTCAGAATATATTCACACACACACACACACACACACACACACGCACACACACACACACGCACACACACACACACATTTAAGGTTTTCATTTGAAGCTCCCTCGTATATATATATCCCAAATCTAACCCATGAGGGTGCGAATACGATATTGCTGGTATTGTATAAATAAAATACAATTCAACTGTACGCGTAAAGAAAATATGGACTAGTCATTGTCCTTGCGGGCAAAGAGATAATCCATGGATACAACATGCTCTGGCATGCTAAGGTTATGCATGTCTCCTGCTTGCTTTTGTTGCTAAGTTATCACTGATAACTCCGGGTTTGGTTGTCAACAAGGCGTTCTTTCGGAGTATGCTATTTGCTATTTACTTTTCATTTTTTTTTCCCTCTGTCGAGACATCGTGGTTTATATGTTGTGTTTTCTTGTTGTTTGTCGATGAATGTTTGCCGTCGCAAAGACCTGTTTTCTCTGACCCTAACTGTATTTTATAAAGCTGCCCAACACTACGGGTATATTGTTTACATTTCTACAGCCTTACCGCAGTTGTAACCAATTTAATTTATTTTGCATTATTGTTTAGAATCTCACAACTTTTTATAGTTACAAATGTGTGCATCACTGAGCTTTATATAACAAAGGCACTAGTGTTGTATGTTCTCTAGACCACTGAACTGATTGTGTTAAAATAATATCGCCGGCGTGTCAATCCCCCCTATATCTTCATACCGATAAACTACAGTATAAGTGTAGCTGTCTACCATTAACGCAAACTGGTCGGTCAAATTATTCAGGCTACAAACAAACGTTCGCCATCTAGTTCAAGTCAAGTAACAGCCGGTAACAGGGGCAGCAGGACTGGGAGCTGTGGTCGCCCATTGCGCCCCGACAGCCGACATGAGAGGCGGCGTGCTACAGTCAGCACTTCTCACTTCTAACTAGGCCAGAATGTGTTGTGTTGACAGACAGTAGCTAGGGGAACCCCGCAGACGTTAGTCGGACATCTGCGCCCTAGTTTACCAGAAAGTATTCGCGAGAGGGGCTTGCAGATTTGCAGAAATTGTATTAAGTTTTGGCTACTGAGGATTTTTATTGTTTTGGGGGGTAAGTAGACAAGTGTACAACTAAATAATGAAATAGTACGTGTGCTGTGTGTTCCATATTTGTATACTATTACTATTGCGTTAAAATAGCGTGTTGGGTTAGTGAGCGGTGGCAACATTACATAGATATTTCAAGATTTGTGTTGTGGTTTCTTAGTAACTAATAATTATTAGTCATTAAATAGTATTTAATAGTAACTTCATAGTCTTAATCAACTTATGCATTAGCGTATAAGTACAATACATGTGTGAGTGAGTATGTATGTGTGCTAGGTTCTGAGATTCTGTTCGTACACACTACACACCACAGACTATGATACACTTTGGGATGACTGCTGATAGCGGTCACAACGTCACACACGGAATGTCTTATGCATGTCGTCCGACAGAACATACAGTGCTATTGGAAGGTAACATCTTAGAAACGCATGCACACACATACATCATGTCACAGATAAATATGATGTGTTGTAGTATGTAAGTAAAGAACCCACTTTTTAATTAATTACACGCCTGGGAGAGTATGCATTGGGCATATTTTAGCGCCCGTTTGTATAAAGTATGTCAAGTAGCGTTGTATTTTACTTTGAGTCTTTTAAATTTATTATACGAAGTGACTATTCATACCCCAGCTATGAATAAATGATCCCTTTATTCATAGCGGAACTTTCCTGGCTGGTCACGTGATTTGCCAAGTCACGTGACTTAACGTATGTGACGTCATCGGGACATGAGCGTGGCTATGTTATATATTTTTGTTGATAATTGCAATATTCAGATGAAAAAACACAGTTAAGCTACAAACAGTTTTTCTGTTTTATTTTGCATATTCCTTACAGGACGTTGTAGTCAAAACATCAAATTTGCCAGGGTAGTCGCCTTGCAGATTACTCTTTGTAATTTCTCCATGGGATTTTTAACTTGTGCAACAAAGAAAACCCTAACCTGCACAGTTTGCAAGTGATTAATTACACTAGCCAGGCGACCTGAATTATCAGGCTCAAGACCCCCTCCCCCTGACCAACACTGCCAGGTACTATAGGCAGTGGATGACAGACAGTCAGTGGATGACAGACAGTCAGTAGATGACAGATAGTCAGTGGATGACAAGCAGTCAGTGGATGACAAGCAGTCAGTAGATGACAGACAGTCAGTGGATGACAAGCAGTCAGTGGATGACAGACAGTCAGTAGATGACAGACAGTCAGTGGATGACAGACAGTCAGTGGATGACAGACAATCAGTGGATGACAGACAGTCAGTAGATGACAAGCAGTCAGTGGATGACAGACAGTCAGTGGATGACAGACAGTCAGTGGATGACAGACAGACAGTAGATGACAGACAGTCAATAGATGACAGACAGTCAATAGATGACAGACAGTCAGTAGATGACAGACAGTAAGTAGATGACAGGCAGACAGTAGATGACAGTCAGTCAGTGTCACTTTACTTGACATGACATTTCCTAGCAACCATTTTAAGCTGGGTTGATCTGGGAGCCCACGTCATGTTTACAAAATCTGCTTCAATGAGGAATCGACCACATTGTCACCAGGCCGGCTGGCCAGTGTGCTAGCCACTGTGCACCCATGCCTCCTAGATCTCATGTTAATAAAAATGAAATTTGTGAAGCTCAAGATGGGAATTTCAATCAGTAAGAAACTCAAAGATATTATTATTACACTGTCCCCTGAATCTGGGGTAGTGGATACAATGTCTTGCCATCTCAGATATGGGCTAAAAACTAGGACCTTTAGGCACATTCTTCTGCAAAGACTAAATTTGAAGATTAGAAAAACCCAAGTAGAGAATGAACATTTATAACATGTTTGTTCTGTTATACACACAGTTGTCCTCATTGGTGTTGTGGAGTTTGTGTACTGCATTAAGATTCTCCATGCGTGATCTATAGGAGGAGACTAAAGCACTTGTGGCGGTATCCATGTGTCAATTGAAGATGGTCCTCTTCAAATCAGTATAAAAATCCTTTGCTTTACTAGAGATTAGTGCCACATTCCCCTGATGTGCAAGGCTTATAACCATAAGAAGTGAAACCTGTCGTGTTGGAAAACTACTTTTTCATACATTGCTTGCATAATGCTGGTTGCTTTCAAGAAGACATTGGACAATTGATCCCAAGTTTTTAGCGAACAGAGAAAGTGGGTAAAGACAAGAGAATAACTGAAAGCAACAGCTGAGAAGAACACAAAACAGCACTTGTATCAGATTAACATTGCCAGTCCTTTCATTAATAAAACAACTGCTAGTTTATTGTAGAAAAGCCCAAGAAGCGTTCTGCAATGTTGTCGCCATGCAACATTTGATAACAAATCCAGGCTATATTTTGTCTTCAAAACTTTCTGATGTTTATTGAGACCTGAATACTTATAAACAAGCTGAACAGCGCATAAATGCCTTTGAATATAAATGTTATAGACGGGTTCTAAGAATATCTTGGATACAGAAAAGAACAAATGAATCCATACGACAAGATCTGAATATTGAATGAAGAAGGTTGGCTACTAAAGACGATAAAACAAAGAAAATTTAAATATTTTGGTCACTTGAAACGCCACAAAAGTTTGGAGAGAACAGTCATGGAAGGGTATGTGCCCGGGAAGAGAGGAAGAGGAAGGCCAAAAAGAAGATGGTGCAGAATGTGGCAGATGATCTCCAGATGGGTGTATTGGATGCAGCATCTGGATTATGGTCAAAACGTTTTCCGGATGGTTGTTATGGGAGCGAGGTTCTGCAAGGGACATGCTATTGAAAGAATGGATGAATTGAGTTCTAGTGCTATACTCGTGTATATATATATATATATATATATATATATATATATATATATATATATATATATATATATATATATATATATATAGACTTCTATGTGGACGATGGGATAAGCCTTGCTGTAGCTCTTAAACTTCTCATTCGCTGGTGATGAAGTAGCGGGATCATTTCCTACATGTCAGTTTAGACTTCTTCTTCTTCTTCTTCTTCTTCTTCTTCTTCTTCTTCTTCTTCTTCTTCTTCTTCTTCTTCTTCTTCTTCTTCTTCTTCTTCTTCTTCTTCTTCTTCTGCTTCTTCTTCTGCTTCTTCTTCTTCTTCTTCTTCTTCTTCTTCTTCTTCTTCTTCTTCTTCTTCTTCTTCTTCTTCTTCTTCTTCTTCTTCTTCTTCTTCTGCGTTCATCTGGAGTTTTTTTTTTTCGGGAGTGATTGCATTGTGCCTGCTTACAGCAGAGCTGCGTTCTTGCGCCGTTAGGCCGACACATCCGACTTCTGCGGGCATTTGTTGACCGGGTTAACCTTCACGGAGTATAGACTTCATCGTTGACGTCTCGTTCAGAAAGCACTGTCAAACTACTGAACGTAACATTGCCTAGTAAATCAACCTGTGGTTTGTGTTGGTCGCAGCGTCCTGCAAAGGACATACAATTATTATTACTGCACTCAGGACATTGTCACATGCGCTCTGTCCCCTCGATCTACAGCCAGTGAAGAGTCATACTGCTGATGGTGTTCCGACTGCCATCTGGTTGAAAGTTCTCCTGGTCTTCTTCCCTCTCAATGTTGAGATTCGTTCGTAGCCCCTGCCCGCATACCATTCTCAGAGAGCGAGAGAGAGAGAGAGAGAGAGAGAGAGAGAGAGAGAGAGGCATTTCTATATTTATCAAGGTCTATTCAATTTACGCCGGTCTCTCTGGCCGAGGGGTTACAACACTTTCTCCGTAATCCCGTTTATCACGCAGAGTCTCGTAGCGGGAGAGAACTGGGAGCGGTTCGACCCCCGCTGGTGACTTGCGGGATACTGAGCCGGCCGCTCAGAAATCAATGGCAAACTACTGAGCGTAATCTTGCCAAGAAATCAACAGACAGCTGAAAGATGCTGCTGTTGACAGCGATGTCCTGTAAAGGATATGCCAAAAAAAAAAAAAATTCAATTTACAAGTTAGGATTCACTACACGCTGTTGTGGCATAGTGATTAGTGTACTGGGCTGCCAGGACAGTGGTTCAGGTTCAGTCCCCAGCAGTGGCCAGATTATTTTGTATGGCCTATATGGTTCTCATGCTAGCGCAATGGCTAGCACACTTGCCTGTTGGTCCGGTGGTCATGGGTTTGAATCGAGACAGATTCTGATAATAGCTCCCTAGACCTGTGGTTCACTTACAGTATAGCTCCCTAGACCTGTGGTTCACTTACAGTATAGCTCCCTGAACCCGTGGTTCTCAACCGGTGAGGAATCCCCCCCCCCCCCTCATTGAGGAATTTTGTTGTTTCCAAAAAGGGGGGGGGGATTAAGATAATTTCAAAATCGCGTTAATACAAGAACCGATTACTTGATATTGTTTTTCCCTCTATACTTTACCGTTCTGTACTTCTCCCCCTTCTGACATTCATTTTATAATGTAAGTAGATCCGCTAATCATGTTTTATGTAGACGTCTTGACTTGTTCTAGTTTGTGTTATATAAAATTTAGCTTCAATTTTTACGTATAATATGAGGGGTTGGGGGGTGGGGGATTTATAGGGAGGAAATACGAAAAAAGGGGGGGGGGCGGGGTGACATTCTGAGCATATGGTGAGGGGTGCATCCTCAGATCCGCTAATCATGTTTTATGTAGACGTCTTGACTTGTTCTAGTTTGTGTTATATAAAATTTAGCTTCAATTTTTACGTATAATATGAGGGGTTGGGGGGGGGGGGATTTATAGGGAGGAAATACGAAAAAAAGGGGGGGGGGGCGGGGTGACATTCTGAGCATATGGTGAGGGGTGCATGGGCCAAAAAAAAAAAGGTTGAGAACGACAGCCCTAGATTATCCAACATCATAAAAACAGGCATCACATTAGTTTGATGTTTGTTGGGGAAGGACGGGCGACGAGGAAAGGAACTGACCATCTCACCTCAGTATATCATGACCTAGAATATGTGAAGGTCTGGCACTTCACATCCCAGTTGGTAGTGTACGCTAATCTTCTTCTTCTTCTGCGTTCATCCGGAATTTTTTTTTTTTTTCGGACGTGATTGCGTTGTGCCTGTTTACAACAGAGCTGCGTTCTTGCGCCGTTAGGCCGACACATCCGACTTCTGCGGGCATTTGTTGACCGGGTTAACCTTCCCGGGGGTGTAAGCTAATCTATAACAAGGGGTCTGCATCCTCAGATTTTGTTTGGGCGAGGTAATAGATAATCCAATCTCCCTGGCGAAGGGGTTAACGATTTTCTCCGTAATCCCGTATATCCACATGAGGGATACTGCTGCGCGAGATTCGGTAGCGGATTGCGTCGCGTTGGTTACTTACACGGTATGCGAGCCGGTCGCTCAAAAAGCAGTGACAAACTACTGAGCGTAATCTTGCCAAGACATCAACAGCAGCTGAAATATGCTGGTGTTGACTGCAACGTCATGTAAGGGATATGCAACTAAAAAAGATAATCTAGCGGCCGGGGCAACGGGTTAGAACCTTACCCTGACAATAGCATTGAAAGAATTCCATACCAGCTCTCGTCGTTTGCTACGGAAGAGAAAGTGTGACCACCTATTCCCCCATGCACTCACGCCTACAAAAATGTATTGGTTCTTATACTTCACATAGCCGCAACAGATTCCAACTACTGGACTTTTTCTTTATAGTTTATTTTAACAGATAATTAAATACAGCTCATACGTCTTTTTTGTTGTTGTTGTCTCGCCCGTTGTATTGCTGTATTCGTTTGGTTTAATTTAAGTCTCGTTCAATCAGTCAATCAGGTGCTGTCTCCACAATGAAGGTTGGCTGCAATGGATCTCCAACACTGTCTGCCTCTCGCCTTGACTGTACATTCTGTCAGGGTGATGTTCGTCCATCTCTTGATATCTTCCCACTTGTATCGTTGTCTATCTCTTGCTCGCTTGCCCTCAACCTTGCCTTCCAGTATGGTTTTTATAATAGTATCATGTCTTTTAACGTGGCCGAAATATTTCACACGCCTCCTCTTTATTTCTTCCATCAACTCTCTCTTCATTCCCTGTTTTTCCAGAACCTCTATATTTGTTGTTTCTGTTTGCATGAAATACGACATATCCGTCTGTATACCCACAATGCCCTTGCCTCTATGCGACTTTCTAGCTGCTTGTTCAATGTCCAGGCTTCCGCACCACACAGTAGCGTTGAATATACGTAGCATTAGACAATTCTCATTTTCAATGCGTTATTAATCTCTCTAGATGTTAATACTGATTTCATGTCGTTGAAAGCATGAGGAGCGGCTGTCCGAGTGGCTAGAACGCCGGACTCTCCTTCGGGAGACCCGGTTCGATCCCTCGGTAAGGTGTGGGATTTTTTTTCTATCGGGACAAAAAGAAAATCCTAACCTGCACAGTTCGCGGCGACTGCACTAGCCAGGCGGCCTTAATTCCTGAGACTCAAAGACCCCTCTGCCATACAATATTGGCAGTAAATGACAGTCTTGACAGAAAGCATTTTTGGCCATTCCTATTCTCTATTTGATTTCTATTTCACTTCTGCCACCATCTGTTATTATATGTCCAAGATAGGAGAAACTTGTTACTTGTTTTAGTATCTCCCCGTTTACTGTGATGTTCATTTAGTATCATTATGAAACTTTGAACACACATTATCTGAATCTTGGTCTCCGGTTTTTTTTAATCACAGCTGAAGAAATCTATTTTTGGCTATCGGACTCCGCCCGTTGTGTTGCCATTGTGTCAAATGTTCCCCAATATTGTTACTGCAAGTTGAATCTTGTACCGAGTTATCGCTTGTTTTTATTGACTCGGTCCAGTTCTGTCGTTTGACAGATGTCTGGGCCGAGATTTCTTCGCATTTTCGTGTTGTAATCTTAAGCATGTTTTGAGACCTAAACAAACAAGACGCCCCAAGCCAGGGGTAACGTGACACTTTTAATGTTAGCTCAACTATTTGATGTTAACTTCTGCTCGAGAGAAAGGTCATTCGCATAATAGAGGCCCTGTAAGCGACCTCAGATTGTTGAACAGAATAGGCCAAGGTGACACGCGATGATGACACAATATATACTTGATAAACCACGGTAGAAGGTCACGCCCCGTTTTCTGAAACCCGATTCTGGAGCAAATATTGCAGCACGAGTGGGCAGGATAAGACAGAAAGGAGGAATGGTTCGGTTGTACCAATGCCCACTAATTCTTGAAACCAGAATGAGACAGCTAGGCTTCAGATGTCTAATTAGTGATACACAGGTAGTCTCCGGGGCGAAGTGGTTTCGACGCCTGCCTCGTGCTGGGAAGGTTATGGGTTCGATTCCGGCCTACATCAATCGGTTCGCAATCGTGAGTTAATGCTTTGTGCAACGCTTTCTCCAGGCCTCATGGGATAAACTCGGTGCAATGAAGTCAGTCCTCTTGTATCATAAAATCGTTTATGGGTGATACAATTATAAAAACAAAATTTAGTTGCATATACTTTACAGGACGTCACCGTCAACCCCAACATGTTTTGGCTATTCGTGATTTCTTGGCAAGTTTACTTACGTTCAGTAGCTTGCCATTGCTTTCTGAACGACCGGCACCCATACCATTTTCAGAAAAAAACCAACGCAAGACGGTCTGCTGCCAAATCGCACGCAGCTGTGTTTCGAACGCGGGTATTCGGGTTTACGAATTGCGTCCGTAACCCCTTTGCGATATAATTATAGAGGTGTAAAATAGATACCTGCACCGGTTAGGCGTGCTATCCAGTCACATGCCTGGGACATTATTCACAACACCGCGACAAGAATTAAATAGCGGTCAAAGGTGACATAAGAAAGACATTTTGAAAAGAAAAATACATTAAAATTTGAGTAAAAGTGGCTTATCTTCAAAACAGCAATTAAAAGTATAATAGAAAAATGAGCGCTGCCATGGAATAAAAGTTTGAAAAGAAGAAATGCCTGAAAATTACTGAACTATCTAACATGAATATGACACGTCGTAAATAATTACAAATTCCTTGCAAGTAACACTTCTCGAGACTATAACTTGCCTACATCGTTGTAGAACCCAAACAGTGCTGAATGTCAGAAGCAATGGTGTACACAATTATTTACTAGAGTGTAAGATCTATGAACGAAGGCTACCACTAACAGAAATTGAACCATTACAATTCATTCATTCATTCAGTAGCGTGTCCTTTGCAGAACCTCGCTCCCATAACAACCTTCCTCGCTTTTGCGGTTGTTTTCGTTCGCTCGAGTAGAACACGAGCGTAGGCCACACATGTGTTACTACACAGCTGCTTGTAGTAGTTGCTAATACTAGTTAACAAATGAGTTTCCGCGAGGAGTTAGCATTATTTTATTTATATTTCATTATATGTTAGCATATATTTTATTTATATGTCTCCCCCGCCATCAGGCGAACCCACGTGGACTTCCGAGGGACTTGTAATTTACGTCCAAAAGTCAGGGACGCGAAATCAACATTTGACCGGTGTTGTTGCCCAACAACTGCCCGGAATATGCAAAGAAATCTTTCTTGCCCAAATGGAGTTCTTTCAGATGTGTGAGCACAGCGACCTTACAATGCCACGGTCACCAGAAAAACTTTACGCGCTAAGGTGTTTCATCTCTCGGTCTCGCCGACCTCCATGTTGCGTTGATTTTCTCTATGGTATGAGCGTTGGCCGTTCAAAAGGCAGTGGTAAACTAGTGAACGTAAAATTTCCTAAAATAGCACACGCAGCCAATAAATGTAAGGGTTGATTGCGACGAACTGTAAGAAACTTGTATTTATTGTTTGCGGAAGTTTGTTTCGTTGTGAGGGTGTAGTCCAATATTGGTGGTATACATTTGTAAGATCGTACCGATGTTATGAGCGTCCTTAGAGAAATGTCGAGGGGGGGGGGGTGGGGGGGTGGGGGGGGGCATTGGCGCCAGTGAATCCATTTCGTTGTCCAGAAATTGAGGCTTTGAAGTTAGAAAAGGCACGGCCAGACACGAGACGCACAGTTGGAGAATAAGGGACAACATAGAAGTGGAACTATTATATCAGTCGCCGGACGCTAATGCATATGTTGGGGAGGGGGGGGGGGAGGGAAGAAGGGATCTAAACACCCATGGACGTATAGAGTGGAAAGATGATACCCCCAACTAACTAACTAACTAACTAACTAACTAACTAACTATTATAAGAGTCTGTATTTCACAGCGGCATGAAAGTTGAGTGACTAAGATGACATTTTCCAAGTCTCATTCGTTTGTCCTATAATATTTCTGTTAATGCCATCTCCACAATTAGTTAATGTAGCCTTTTAGGTCAGTGTAATGACTTCATATGCCAGGCAGTGATGTCTGCTCATGGCCGTACTCCTTTGTGAGTGGGTCAGAATTAGTACAAACAGAGAGAGAGAGAGAGAGAGAGAGAGAGAGAGAGAGAGAGAGAGAGAGAGAGAGAGAGAGAGAGAGAGAGAGAAAATCATATTGGGGTATTTTTGACGCTTGGCTAAAATGACACATCGCGGATCCAGTTTCTCAGAGTTGATGACTCGAGTAAGGCGCACGTGTGTGTGTGTTGGGGTTAAACCGAATACATTCTCGAATCATTAACATATTAGTCACTGTTTGACACGTTAGGCTGTGCAGTATATTTTCTTTCTTCTGTTCTTTTTGTTTCCTTACCGCATCCCTCCGCACCCCACACTGTAACAAAACCCCGATAAACGTGAGCTAAAATATTTATTATTTGCTGCTTGCAAGAACAGTGGGGCTAATAAAGTGGTCAGAATCATCAGTATAGAGCTCACAGAGGGAATGGAACAAATTACAATGAGTCAAGAAGTGTGGAAAAGACGCTGGCTACGGAAAGAGCACACATTGAGAAAACATGAAGATAACTAGACATCCTTTGTCTAACTAGACATCCCTTGTTAAACTAGACATCCCAGGTCTAACTAGACATTACGTTGTCTGGAGCCCACAGGGCAAACAAAACAGTGGGGGATCTAACATCATACTTGCACCGATCTATGCAAACCCTGTTCGGGACTTATACGACCTGATCGCCAAGATTTAAAGCCGTATATTCACCAGAACACACATTTGCAAATCAAGGTTTGTTCGCTCGATGCTAATCCCATACTGCTTAACTCTCTGACCATCCGCCGCTCAAAACTGTTAGTTGCATGTCCTTTTGTTCCACTTTTCATATGGGTCAGTGAGGGGAATTGTGTGTGATGTTCACTGGCACAGGAACGGAGAATTATAGGGTTGACCCTTTGCCGTGAAGTTGGAACCGCGACTAATTGTGTCCTTCTACAGGACGTCGCAGTCAACCCCAGCCTTTGTTGGTTGTATGTGACTTGCTAACCGGCTCTGTGGCAAAGAGGTTACGAACGCAATTCGTAATCTCGTTTACAGCGTTCGAAATACACCTGCGGGCATTTTGGAAGCAAACCGCCTTGCGTTAGTTTCTATAAAATGGTATGGGTGCCGGTCGTTCAGAAAACAATGGCAAACCAATGAACGTAAACTTGCCCAGGATTTTCACAAAGAGCCAAGAAATGCTGGCGTTGACTGCAACGTCATATAAAGGATATGCAACTAACTTTAACTTTTGTGATTTACTAGACAAGTTTACGTTCAGTAGTTTTTCATTGCTATCTGAGCGACCGACGTTCATGTCATTATATGCAAATCAGCGCAAAGCGGTCTGATTCCAAATCGACTGCAGCTGTGTTTCGAATCCGGTATGCGAGATTACGAATTGCTTTCGCAACATTTTCAACACAGAACCTCGGGAGCTGTATCAGAAGTGACATGACTAACGCTGAATGACATGGACGTGTCATTTGTTTCCTGGAAGCTTTAAGTGTGACCTGGAGTGGCTGGTGATGGTGTATTTCCGGTGAAAACGACGAGAGGTCATAGACAAGCTTTGTTCTCCTAACTTTTTGTATGGATACAATATCTTTATGATGTTGTATTTTGAGCTTAGTAATAATAATGATTGCTTACATGTGACCCCGAGCCATCCGCGGAGCCATGTGGGCCAGCGGTGAGCTTCTCCTGCTTACATATCGCATAGAAGCTGGTTACGTAAATCTGACAGCTGATTGTCTTCTTCTTCTTCTCCCCCCCCCCACCTCCACTTATTTCTCCTCCTCCGCTTGCGCTTCTTCTGCCCCACCCAATCTCATCCTCCCATTTCTCCTCCTTCTTCTTCTTCTCCTGCTCCTCATTCTCCTTCCTCTTCTTCTTTTCCTCCATCTCAAGATATTTCACCCCTTCGCCTCCAATTCTTCTCCAATCTCTCATTTCTTCTGCTCCTATTCGTTCTCTTCGTCTTCCTATTCAAATTCTCTTCCCCCTTCTTGTTCTTCTCCGGTTTCTCCTTCTCCTTTCACCCAGTCTACCGGCTCTTCTCATTTCCATCCACTGCTGCTGGTGATTGCCGGGAGAATTCCTTTCTCTGTCCCAAATATTCCCCACGCTGTGTGCAAGCTATGATTTTCATTTCACCTCCAATATAATACAGACATTACCATTTGCTTCTAACACATGTCCTTTGATGATTGTATTTACATTCTTGTACCGAATGTTTCCCTTCTTTAAAACTAAGGTGTAGAGACAAAAATACATCCTGGGGTTTGATGCCTGTTGTGTAACTATAGCACACGTACAGTCACGTAAACTCTTCAACACCCCACAGAACTACTTATGTACAATACTTACCCACCCTACCACCCCACACACGAACAGTACTTACACACTCTGCAGGCCTACACACACATACAGTACTTACGCATCCTAGAGAATTTACAACACTCACTCGCCACCCCCACCCCTTTGTTTTTCTCCATGCACAACACACTCATGCCCACCACACATGTAGTGATGTACACTCGTGCACCCACAACCCAGCCCTACACACGCAAGATACTAACGCACCATAGAGCACTCCACACAACTATTACACTCACTCGTCCATACCCCCCCCCCCCCCCCCGACACACACACACGCACACTGCAGTACCATAGACACTCAACATACTAGCGCGCCACACACGCATTCACACACCCAAAACGCATTCACACACCCAAAACGCATTCACACACCCAAAACGCATTCACACACCCAATACGCATTTACACACCCAAAACGTACACACCCAAAACGCACACACCCATGACCCCACACACTAGCAACATACACACGGTCCCCTTCACTCTAATCCCTTGATTTGTGACGAACTCCCTATACATTGTTACTGCATACAAAACTGTCGCGACGTTTGAGCCAAGCAATCTAGACAGACTATAGGTTGTTGGTGGTGTCTGGTGATACTTTCTTGGCCTAGAACAGTGAATGTTCACAACAAAGAGAACAGGAAGTGGTCTAGCTGTGCCCGTTCAAATTACCGCACAGACAATGGCAGTGACGCCATCGCAATTCTTCTTTGTCTTGTCCCTCCTCCATGGTATTGTCTGTACCAGTCCCGAAAAAAAAACCGTTTGAGTCATCTCTCTCTCTCTCTCTCTCTCTCTCTCTCTCTCTCTCTCTCTCTCTCTCTCTCTCTCTCTTAACTCACAACTCACACAGAAAGGACGAGGACAGGGAATAGGCAGACATTTGAATTTATAATGACCGATGAACAATGATCAGGGCTGATACTTCATTATTTCTGTCGGAGGTACCGCCCCTTTAAAAGCATATTCAATTATGTGGAATTTCGATCGCTGATGGGTCTGGATGCCACACGCACACACACACAGAGAGAGAGAGAGAGAGAGAGAGAGAGAGAGAGAGAGAGAGAGAGAGAGAGAGAGAGAGAGAGAGAGAGAGAGAGAGAGAGAGAATATGCATGAGAATAAAAAATAGGTTTTTTATGTATGGGAATACAGTTTAGATATATTATGTATGGGAATAAAATATATGTGTTTTATCTGTGGGAATAAAGTACGTCAAGTCCGTATGTATGTTAATACGTGAACAGAATATGCAGCTGCCTACGGCTACGACTCTATTTGGCACAAACAGCCTTGTATGTAAGCTAAATTGGGGTTAGAATTAAAAACAGTTTATATTTAACGGAGGCTGAGGTATGCATTGCCACAATAATAAGTGTTGTGTGTTGCCAGAACGCATATCTATATTTTTATCGTGTGAAATGAAGAAGATTAGGGACCACAATCCGCCTTTATCCCGCATGTAACAAACCAAGTCTTGTAAAGGCACGGAATACCCACACCTCTACTCATGCCGCCACCTCTACTCATGCCGCCACTTTGACGGTTTTTGGAGATTTCAAAACGAGAGCCAGACTCAATTGTGTTAAAAGGCGAGGGTAATCCTGTTACAGATTGTACTGTAGTACTGTGAAATATTTCCGAGATATTTCGGTCATACAAAGTGACACAGTCCCACGTTACAGGATATTATGATTATTATACACGTAAAGTAGAGGATGCTTTTGCACGCCATTAGATGTATTGGACATGTGGATCTAGACCCATAGTTGTATGTATGCTTCGTGTGATGCTGTCAGTACTACACAGTATATGTTGATTGTTCTCTCCAAACGTTCATGACGTTTCAAATGACCAACATATTTCTATTTGATGTTATAATCGCCCACACATATTTAAATTTATCAACTTGACTAAATTTTGTCTCGAGTATGATGGTATAGTGCACACAATAAACATTACCGCCGTCTGGGGGATTTAATAATAACTGTTGCGCTCAGAGGCTTGTTATTACACTCGTATTCGTGCAACTTTATAGGACTCAGGCGAGAGAGTGAGGTCGACGAATTGCACAACTCTTCCTCACTTTAATCCAATTCATCGCGCAAGTCATTCTTCATCCATTGTCAAAGAACATTTCGAGCCAAAATAGGCCTTATCAGCCATCTTAGAACTCACGGCTTCATATTTTTAACCCCACTGGATGAAACGAATGGTCATCATCATTCTTGATGGACAACCAACATGCGTGCAAAGACTGAACAGTGATAAGTTAGTGTAAATACTGTATGCATGCATAGACCAGACAAATTTAGGTTGGTGTAAATACTGCAACTCGACCACAGACTGAATGGATTTAACAACTTGAGCACAGACTGACTAGTTTTCAGTTGGTGTAAATACCTTATGCATTCACAGACTAAATCGACTGGTGTAAAAACTATGTGTTCACATACTGAACATACTGAGTGGCTTGCTTCGCTTCGGAGGTCACGGGTAGCAAGCATCACCTGGATATTTTCTCCTGGGCATGCCGGTGTGCTGGGGAATGAACAGGCAGACAGATTGGCTGGCTCTGCAAAGCCTGGTGGAGTATTGATGCATGACAAGGCAGACGTGGATGCAGCCTTGTGGGAGCACGTATACACCTCGGAGGAGCAAATGGATCTCCATAGTCTGGTAAGAATGAGACAGCGAGGTGTGACGAGGGGATCTCGCCGACGCTCGACGCTCAGGGGAAAGGCGAGACGGACATATAATCAGATTGCTACTGGAACTATTAGTGTTGGAACTCTTCGCTGGCTGCTGAGGATGGGGACGGAGCGCTTATGGGAATGTCCCGAATGCTGTGATGTCGGTTCCTAAATCAATCAATCAATCAATACTGAACAGGTTTTAAGCTGGCGTAAATACCATATTTGTGCATTCGATATAATCTGTATTGGAACTTTTTATTGGTCGTTGAAGGCTGGGGGACGGAGCGCGTATGGGAATGTGCTGAGTGCTGTGATATTGGTTCTTAATTTATGTCAACCGTGTGTGTTCACAGGTTGAACATGGTATAAATACTCCGTGCGTTCACAGACTCAATAGGTGCACAGTTCGCTGCGACTGCACGAGCCAGGCGGCCTTAATTCCTCAGACTCAAGACCATCCTGCTATAGGCAGTAGATGCCAGTCAATACTGGGCAAATTTGAGGTGGTGAATGGAAGTATAGCTGGGGAATAGTTGGTCTCATCACTTGGCTGGCGAGGTCTGTTTACGAAGACAAGCAAACACGATGACTGGCTTTAACCCACTGGAGCTAATCGGCACAGTGAACGCCCAGACACGACCAAGTCCGTGTCTTTAAGTACATGTCATACAGACAAGGCAACATGTCATGCAGCCAGGAGAGGAGTGTGGGGGGGGGGTAACGATGGACTCACTGTTTTTGTGTGTGTGGGGTGTAACGGTGCAGACCTGATAAGGCGAACTCACCTGGAACATAAGAATTAGTTCTTCTTATCAGAAATGTCTTTGATATCCAAGCAATTCAGGCAGTTCTGAGTTCAAGCATATAGTAATGCATTTACAACGTACAATACAATATTGTTCTTCACAACATAAATTCGCCACATCCGAATCACCTTAAGCGGTTTGCACTGTTTTCTTAACGATGGTTAGTTGGTTGCGAATCTTTTGGACAAAGGGGGCGGGGGCAACTCCCTGGCGAAGTGGCTAAGTCTCTTGTCTCGCGCTGCGAAGGTCGTGGGTCGTTTTCGGACTCGGTCATTCGGTTCACGAGTGAAGTTGTCTCGGACACTAATAGGAGTCGTTACTGGAACTACGAGCAGGCCGCCCAGCACAGAGAGACCGACCCATGTGGGATTAAACCCGGTAAAACGAAGTCGGTCATCTCCCAATTAAACCTTAAGTTCCTACATCTTCTGTACGTGAAATGTGACCTTTGACTCTTTCAAGTCCAAACCATCAGCTGGTCTGGGCGCTGAGATAATCTTGCATTATCTATTGGAGAGAAGTTGGCTCAGAGATAGTTCTATGTAAGAAAAATGCAGTCTAAAAACTGGTTCTTATCTGAAACGTGAGTCCCCCGCAGAAGAATTCAACCATATCTCTCCTAAGAACTCATACATTATTTATTATCAATCTGTACCGGCTTTGTGATGAAGGGGTTACGAATGCAGTTCCTAATCCCGCCTACCGCGTTCGAAACACAGCTGTGGGCGATTTGGAAGCAGGCCGTTTTGCATTGGTTCCCATACAAAGGTATGAGTGCTGGTCGTTCAGAAATCAATGGTAAACTACTGAACGCAAACTTGCCAAGAAGTCACAAAAAGCCACACACACACACACACACGCACACACAAAGAAAAACAAACGCTGGGGTTGACTGCCATGTCCCGTAAAGGATATACAGCTAACTGTTGTATATGTCCAGGTATTTCTTCTGAGAACGCATTCAGTATATACAATCAGTTTGTGTTCACGTCACCTGCGGTATTACCCAGGAAATTTATGACACCCATTTTACGAGGTTAGATCGATCCCAGAGCAAAATGAAAAAAAAAAAAAACAACAACAACAACTAAACCCAAGTCCGAGTCAATTTTGTGAAAAAAAAAAAAAATACTTTCCATCTTTTCAACCAGCCTCAGTGGCATTGGTTATAATACTGGTGGTTCATGGTGCGGGATAAGTTTGTCTAGTTTTCTGTGCTAGTGTTAGCTGGCTTATCGATTTGCAGAGTTTGTGTCTGTGACGTCATCTGGAGATTGGTTGGCCGGCAAGTTTTCCTTTGACTCCGTTTCCTCTGGTGGTTTCTATTGTCAATATTGGCTACTTGTGCGTTCCGCTTGGATAGATACGTTTGGTGGAGAATGGCGATTCGTAGACCCATTTGCTCGTATTCTTTTTTTTTGCCGTTCCCTCTCGTCGTATCTATCCTCCTCATATTTTGCCTAATACTTTTCGGGAGGTACGGTTGCTTTGTCTTTCTCTTCTTGGCTCTGGTTGTCTTCTCGTGTGTCGGTTCCTCCTCTGGGCTTTTCTTCGGGTGTCTGGCGGGATTCTGGTTTCCCTTTGAGATGCTTAGGCATCGTGGCTGGACCATTGTTTTTAGCTTGCTATTTCTGATTGGTGTGTGGTTTGGCTCCATCATCCGGTTTTTTTGTGGTTTTTTTGGCCTTCTTTTTGTGTATTGTCTTTAGAAGCTTTTCGATGTTTTCTTGTTGGGTTCCATCTTGCGGCTTCTCTGTGTTCTTTTCCGTGTCTTCTGCTGGTTTGATTTGGGTTGGTACCCTTTCAGTTTTTAGCATTTCTCTCTCCGCTTTGAAGTCTCGAAGATTTCTTCAGTCTTCTTTGTCGTTTCCACCATGTGCTCCACCTCTGTTTGATGTTTTGCTGGATCTCCTTTATTTCAGCAAGCAGTTTTTTTATTGTCGCTGGTTGGTGCCGGTGCTTGAAGTAGCTTGATTTGTTTCTTTAGCTCGTCGATCTGGCTTTGTAGTTGTTGTGTAGTTTCAGCTCGTGAGATGCACGTGGCTGTCTCGCACCTCAGCGTTGCTTTCTTATATGGCGTCTTTGTGGTAATGGCGATCTTTAAGACGCCTCTGTGTCTTTGGAGGTACGGACAGCACAAGTATCTTGCTCCATGCTTGCCTAGTTAGTTGGCGCACTTTCTCTTGTTGTTGGGTGCT
This sequence comes from Cepaea hortensis, assembly GCA_963921405.1. NCBI lineage: Eukaryota > Metazoa > Mollusca > Gastropoda > Stylommatophora > Helicidae > Cepaea > Cepaea hortensis. The sequence continues at coordinate 33,998,632 of OY992893.1, forward strand.
CGGAAGTCCGTGTCCTGTTTGGCCAGCGGACACTCCTTGAAGGCGTGGTGATCGGTGCAATATCGACATATTTCCGTCTTACTGCGACATGTTGCTCTGCTGTGGCCGGCCCTCTGGCATCTTGAACATTGAGTGATTCTTGGTATTAATCTTTCAGGCTGTTGTATTTTCTGGTTTATCGGTACTTGGCTTAGTATCTCGCTACCCTCAGTCCTCTCTACCGCTAGCGTCGTAGGGATCTTTGAGTACGTTAGAATCATCTCCGCCCTCAAGATTCGGATGTGGAGATTCTCTTCTTGTAGCTGCTTCAGGATTTGTTCATGTCAGCTCCACTTGAATACGTTTGACAACCCATCTGACTGTCTTTGAGTCGGTGTTTCCGACTCTGGTGTCTTTCTCCTTCTTCTCAGCTGTCTTGGCTTTTGTCTGTGGTGGGTTGTCGTCGATCTTCCTCGTGGTAGCTTCAGTAGTATATGAAGATTCAGGTACTTTGCTGCAGCTCGCAGACAGGATCCCTCCGATCGTCTTCTTTGAGGTCTTGGCGGCTCCCACGCTGCATATCTTCTGTGTCTGTTGTTTCTTGATGTTGGTCTTGCCGTGTGACATTTTCCTCTCCCGTATCAGGCTTCTTGAACTGTTCAGATAACTTGTTCGTGATAGCGCTCGCAGTTGCGAATGACATGCACGAGGATACAACTAAATCACGCATCGAGGAAGATTTAAGCCCAGGTCTACCGAACCGGGCGTACTACCTTCCGTGGTCTAGAACAACAAAATATCTGTCAAAAAGTAAAAGAAAAACTGTAATATACTGCCTATAGTACCTTGCCTTGTAGGACGGAAGGGGGGGGGGGGGTCTTGAGCCTGAGGAATTAAGGCCGCCCGGCTAATGCAGTCGCCGCGAACTGTGCAGGTTAGGGTTTTCTTTTTGCCCCTGACAGAAAAAAGGCAAAACCGGCGGTCTCCCCCCCCCCCTCCCCCCCCCCTCCCCCCCAAAAAAATATCCACATACGCTGAGTCTAGACTTTTTGGATGCCCTGACCGTGCTCGTAGATTTAGCAGCTGACGGCGTATTTGGAGGACATCTGCTCTTTCAACAACAAGATAAGGCTGTATTTTGATGAGACACGTTCACATTCGGCATTCTCACACTTTTAAGTCTTATTCTTTCCCTATTGGCAGTCAATATTTGCGAAGGTAAACTTTTATCACAAGATGCTCCCTCTAAGCAGGGTTAAAATATATTGTAAAGCTGTGGAAATGTTAACAGTATAAAACAAAATGAAGTGGTGCAGCTTTACAGAACACAATTATGGAAAATATAGGATGTTGCGGCGACTAGCCTTCATCAACAAGCAAAAACACAAAACACAACATATAAACACGGATAAGACAACCACAGTGCCTATATTAAAGCATAAGAATGGAATTATAAGAATGGAAAGATTTAAAAAAAAGAGAACAATGAAAAGAAAATATGAAAATGAAAAGAAATGTGCTACTTATCTCAGAATCCCAAGGCTGTGACTGTGATATTTGTGTTTTGTGTATTTGTTTGCTGATGTGAATCGCAACGTTGCCGCAACGTCCTTTTTGTTTTTGTGGATGTCCATACTCTTGAGTATTTTGATGGAATAATAGAAGGAGACGAAGAATCAAGTGAACCAGCGCATTATCACACAGCCTGCAACAAACTAGCCGAAGCAGAGCCGATATTCTCGATGAACTGGTGCGCCATCTGGAGCGGAATGACACCAACAATAACCCCGGGGACCCTCAGCACGTAGGGTTCACGTCTGCACCCCATTAGCAGTCATACTGTTCTGTATAACTAGTCGTGTATAACCTAGTGTATTTGTAATCAAGGTTTTCGGCAATGATGCTTGGGCAAATTGTCTAGACGGTCAAATAAAGGGCATTGTTGTTTTGAGGTGTAGTAATGAAAGGCGAGAAGACACGCAGGATCTGCCCCCCTTTGTATGTTTTCTGATGGTAATTTTTGTACCGGTTTATTTGTATCCTGGGATATTTTGGTAATGAGAACTCGTTGTCTTCCAATCTCGCAAATATGCTTTTTGAATATTTACGCTATTGTTAAAATTAGGTCCAGTAAAACGCTCCAGTCGGTGCGTCGATATTACGATTATGAAGTTACATTGATAATAATATGAACGCGGTCGACCTGGAGTTAGATATCAGCTCTCGACGTTCGCTACGAATAAAAAAAAAATTGGCCACCTATATTTCTCCATGCACTAAAGCCTACAACATTTTATGGTGGTAACACATCCACATATCCAAAGCAAGGGCATTTTTCTTGAAAACCTCAACGGGGACTTAAATAAGAAGTAGTAGAGACAGACAGCTTTGGCAGTAGCCGGGTGTGCTGTTGCTTTGCCACCTCTTCTTCTTTTGCCGTCTATCTCCAACTGGGGCAACGGCCTTCAACCGAATCCCTCCAGGTCCCACTATCTGTAGCTATCCCATGCTTCCCATTTTATTCATTTCTGTATAGGTCAGCATGGCCGAATGGATAAGAACGCGTGTTCGTAAACATCCGGTGTTCTGATGCCGAGTTAAGGGGTTCATCCCCTACACCGGACAGTTGGAGTAAAATGTTGACCTCTCGTCCTTGACTTGGGGACGTTACTTAGAAGTACCCCTAAAATCGGAGTGGGTTCGCCTGATGGCGAGGGACACTGTTAATAGGGAAAGCTAATTCACACGCAAAATTCAGTCCAGCACTACTAGAAGTAGTATGTATGGACTACGGTTGAGCTCTAAGCGAGCGAGCGTTCTTCTTCTTCTTCAGCGTTCCGAGCCATTGAGGTTCTTTGCTGCAAATACAATCCGTCTCCATTCGTCTCTCTGGTGGACCTTCTCTTGCCAGTCGTTGATTCCAAGTGCTTGTAGGTCTGTACATGTATTATCTCTCCACCGCCTTCTTGGTCTACCTCGGGGTCTACGGTCATTTATTTCCTGAGTGTAAGCGAGTTTTGTTTCCCTATTATCTTCCATTCTTTCTATATGCCCCAGCCATTGTAGTCTATTAGCCTTCATGATACCAGTGATTAGCGCGGACTTAAACAGATCATAAATGTCTTTGTTACTTCTTCTTTTCCACTCTCCACTTTGTGTATCCCTAATGGGTCCAAAGATGCGTCTTAAAATTTTGTTCTCAAAGGTTTGTAACAAGGCTTCGTCTCCTTTCGTTGTACTCCAGGTTTCAGAGCCATACAGCACAACTGGTCTGATCAGTGTTTTGTATATTGTGATTTTGGTGTTACGAGATAGCGCCTTTGATTTTAGTAGATGTTGTAGTGCATAGTATATCTTATTTCCAGAGTTGATTCTAGTTTGTATTTCTTCCCTTATGATGTTGGAGCAGTTGAAGATTGTACCCAGGTATTTGTATGTTTCCGTTCTTTTAATGGTCATATTATCTATTTGTATGTGGCCAGAGTTTCTAGCCATTCCGTCTCTTGAAATTACCATATATTCTGTCTTATCTTGGTTGATAACCAGCCCCATCTGTTGGGCTTTTCCCTTTAAGTGAGTCAATATTTCCAATGTCTTTTGTTCACTTTGCCCTATAATATCTATATCATCTGCATAACCAAGCAGCTTGGATGTTCCTCCAATATCACATTCCTCCTTTACCTTCCTTACAACTTTCTCTAGAGCCAGATTGAAGAGTAGCGGCGATAGTGCATCACCCTGTTTCAAGCCAGATGTTATTTGGAAGGGGTCTGCGAGCGTTAAAAAAAAAAATAATCATTTCTGTTTCTTCTTCTTCTGCGTTCATCCGGAGTGTTTCTTTTTCAGATGTAATCGCATTGTGCCTGTTTAATTACGCCTTTAGGCCGACACATCCGACTTCAGCGGGCATTTGTTGACCGGGTTAACCTTCTCGGGTATTTATGTTTCTACTTCTCTTCTCTTCTTCATGAATTTTTTAAGTCTTCTTCTATTCTCTCTCTCTCTCTCTCTCTCTCTCTCTCTCTCTCTCTCTCTCTCTCTCTCTCTCTCTCTCTCTCTCTCTCTCTCTCTCTCTCTCTCTCTCTCTCCTGTAGTGTCCAGAATAATCCTTTTCTAGTTACACAATTCTCTGATTTCTCAGTGTATGTATGGCCCATTCAGCACCAACGCCTTTACTTTCCCGCTGGGTTGACTGGCATTTGCCATGAGCTCCACGTTGGTGATTTTATCAGACCATTTCCCCCCTTACATTTGGCAACGGCACCAATTAGTAAATATTTGTAGTTTATTTGTAATCGTGTTTGTTATTATTGTCTGTGTTCCCTTCTGTGTTCTTATTCTGATATCTTTATCTCTTCTATCTCCCCACCCCGCTCCTCTCAGGGACCTACATTGCTACTTAAGTAGGTATCCGAAGAAAATGATTGCTGCCTCTGGAGCGGTCTCGGCTGGCAAAGATTAGTTTCATCTTCGTGCCAGGGCATGCGGGAGTACAAGGAAATGAGCGGGCTGACAAGCTCGCAGGTGAGGCTACTGTGGAGGGCGGACGCGCCATGGACCAGGCTGACATTCTGAATGCTCTACGAGAAGTAAGACGTTTGCGTGAACCAAGTGATGACTGTGAATCTACAACCTTGGCCAGACTGCGAGAACAGCAAATTAAAAGAGGGGTGGCCAAACAAGAACTCTACGCGGGAATCCAAAGAAGATTGATAAACCAACACAGAACTGGCGTCGTGAGCCGCTACACGCTGCGGGATTTGCTGAGGAGGGGATCCGATGTGCAATGAGGATGATCTGTCGACTAACTAAATAACTAACTACTTAAGTAGGTATATGATTCTGTCTTTTGAAGTGATGTTTCCCCAAGGGAGATCGATCAGGACATTTGCTTGATTTATTCCCATCTGTGTCTTTCCTCTATGCATGGTTAAACCTAGTTGTTGTGACTTCGCATCTAATGGTGTTAGTTTATCTTGCATTTTATTTCGTGTATAAGACAAGAGGGGTGTGTGGTCTGCATTACCACTCCTGCACATCATTAAAAATTTCTGAATTCGTTTCGTACCAAGCAACCCAGCATAGGTTGATTAGTTACTTCAAACATAGCTTTGTTTGTCTGAACCCCGTTCTACCCCCGCCCTTCATTAACTGAACCCACCTTTTATAAGAGTCCCCCCCCCCCTCCCGCGTTTCCGTCCTGTTTCAGGATATTGCGGTCAACACCAGCATCTTTCAGCTGTATGTTGATTCCTAGGCTAAATTACGCTCATCAGCACGCCACGACTTTCTGAGCGACCGGCTCCATACTCTCATAAGTCACTGGAGCGACTGGAACCGCTTCCAATTCTCGTGCGCTCACATCAACCACGAGAGTATTCGGGTTTGCGGAGAAAGCTGCTAACCCTTCGACCAGGGAGACCAGCATTTTTATAAGAGTAAGTATGTTAATTTCTTCTGCTTCGTATATCGTGTTTAGTCCCACACTATTCCGCTTGATACGGACTTTTAAAACGACCGTTTGCAGCGACTCAAAAGAGTTAAGGAAGTAATTAATCTCTTCTATCCCATAACCCCATCTGTCAGTCGCAGGGGTGCCATGATGGATGCGTTAGAGGTCAAAGGTTTTCCATTGCTCCCAACTTCAGCTGAACGCACACGTGTACAAGAATCGTTGCCGGTCCTTCCTTTAACTCAGTGGTTCTCAACCTTTTTTGGCCCTTTCACCATATTTTTAGGGCATCATCCCCTCCCCCTCACCATATTTTTAGAACGTCATTCCCCCTTTCGTATTTCCTCCCTAAAAATTTCCCCCTGCCCCTACACAGTATACGTAATAATTGAAGCTAAATTTAATAGCACATACTAAAACAAGTCTAGACGTCTACATAAAACGCTATTTGCAGATCTACTTATGTTATAAAATGAATTTCAGAAGGGTGATACGTACAGAACTGTAAAGTATGAAGGGAAAAACAATATCAAGTAATCGGTTCTTGTATTTACGCAAACTAGAAATAATCTTAACCCCCCCCCCCCCTCCTCCCGGAAACCCTAATAGTCCCCCCCGGGGGGGGGAATTCCCCACCGGTTGAGAACCACTGCTTTAACGTTATCAGCCCAGGATTAAGAGGAAGCGTGGTTGAGAGGTTGCGGTGTCCCACTATAGCTTAGAAGGTATCGGTTTGCTTCCCAACATAGGGCTGGGAATTTTCCCAAGAACTATTGGTAACTAATGATATGACGCGCTTCCCTGATCTTTTGGGTGGTAAGATCTCATGCCTTCTTGGATAATCGCGGAAAACAGGTGGCCCCTTATAATTTTAACTATCTCGCGGCAGTAGGAAGTCGCAAAGTTTACAGTACGGTCACTGCCTTGGCAACATTGTTATGCAAGAAAACCTAAGCATGGATAGATAGAGCCCGTTAGCTTGGGTGAAAGCGTTTTTTTTTTTTTTTTGGGGGGGGGGGGGGGTTGGGGGGGGGGGGTTTGTTCGCATATCCTTTACACGACATCGCTGTCAACATCAGCATCTTTTAGCTGATTGTTGATTTCTTGGCAAGATTACGCTCAGTAGTAGTTTGCCATTGCTTTCTGAACGACCGGCTCACATACCCCGTAAGTTACCGACGCGGAGAGAACCGCTACCATTTCTCGCGCACGTCACGTTACTCACGAGAATATACGGGATTACGGAGAAAGTCGTGTAACTTCCAGACCAAGGAGACCGGCGAAATCTGTCTAGAGGAAGTACACCTTGCAAAAATGCATGCCGAAGTCGGACGCACTGACCTTTGGTGTGCAAAACTAAGTATGTTGCACTCCCTTCCACAGAAGAATGAAAAAGAGGTCAAGGATTTCTGTTGCTTGCCCCGCTGCCTCTTGTCTTCCATGGAGGAGAACGCTGGAGAAAGAATAATGAGGATCGCTGTGATTAGCCATGCAAGCTTTTCATGTTTCACTAGCACCAAGAACGATGTTTTGGGTAGCCAGGGTGAGAAAACGAGTGTTTAGGTGCTATATAGAGCCTTTACTTTTGTATGGATGTGAAGCGTGGACAATGAGCAGACAAGCTGAAAAACATCTGATGGCTGTGGAAATGTGGTTTATAATGAGAATGCAAAGAATACCATTGACAGAGAGAAAAAACCAATGACCAAGTACTACAAGAAACAAATGAAAATCGTAAATTGATTAGAGAAATTAGACGTAGACAGTCAAACATTTTGGACATGTTATGAGAAGAAATAAATTGGAGAACTTGGTGACAACTGGCAAGATCGAAGTGAAGAAAACAAGGGGAAGACAGAGAAGTAAATACCTGGATGGTTTGACCACGTGGCATGTTTGAGACAGGAACACTGAGCTGATCCACAACTCTGGTGATCGAGTGAAATGGCGAGTCATGACCACCCACGCTTGCCGGGATGGCACATGATGGATGGATGGATGTGATCTATTCTTTCGCTAACAAGGGCGTTTGTTTTATGTTATATTTTCCACAAACAGGCTGGATCGGCATCTATGGGTGGGATATTGGTACACAAAAATGGCAGTTGTGGTCAGGACAGAAACATCATCATTGCCTGGAGAGAATGAGGGAGTGACCAGACGATGTGGCTGACACTCAGTTCTCCGAGGAAAAGTCGCCGACACATAATCAAATTGCAGCTGGTACCATTAATATTGGGACTCTTTGCTGGCTGTTGAAGATGAGCACAGAACACGTATGGAAATGTCCCAAGGACTATGATGTAGATTGTTGACTCAACTCAACTCAACTTCCATTATCCAATATTGTCCTTGTGGCACAGTGAGAACGACAATTGAGCACATACTAGACGCTTTCCCCCATAAAGACAAAACCAGCAACAACCGAAATAAAACCGCACAGCAGACATTTTTGGAGTTTAAAGAGAATTGTTTAGTTTCATAAGGTTATAGATAGGGATAGTAGAACAAGCAACAACTTTCTCATATCTTGGTCACAAAATAACAAACGATGGCAGAAGTGAACAAAAAAATCAAAAGGCATAGGCAGCATTACACCTAACAGTATGAAAAGGATATTGCCATGTAAAGAGATATACAGTAACTTCAAAATGGGAATTATCAAGTACTATTTATATGTACTGAACAGTATGGTACTCAAAAAGGCGTGTACAATGAACAACCAAATACAAAAAACAAGCAATTATAAAATTGAATTGGGGCCCAAGATTTGTGCGTATGTAGAATAATAGGTATTATTTCATGGTAACAACAAGCAAACAACACGTGGGGTTTCTAGAAAAGCTACCAATTTAAAGAGAGCTGGTAGAAGAAATAAGCAAGAGGCAAGTCACATATGTTGGACGTATTCTGAGACAAGACGCTCATAACCATACAGAAGAGAACAGTTGAAGGCAGGCGAGCAAGAGGTAGACAAAGGTAAAAGTGGGAAGATAGCATCAAGAGATAGGTGAGCATAAGTATTTGCAGAGTCTACAACCAGCTGAAGATAAGGAAAGAATTGGGGCATACATTGCAGAAAATCTTCATTATGGAGACAGCACTTGATCGTTATTTTTATTGGTAGCCTTCTTCACCTAGTCCCACAAGCGCACAATCACCTTCCCCTTGTCCATAGGCAAACTACCACCAAGAGGTGCATTCCCTGTCAGCCTATTAGCCTGTTCATCCCCCCCCCCCCCCCGCACCCACGTAGAGAACATGGAGAAAACTAAACAAATTCCAGCGAACCAAGAGGTGAGGGAAAGACGCTGGCACTGGGTAGGACACACACTGAGAGAACCTGAGGACAATATAGACACACTCTTGTCTGGAACCCACAAGATAGGACACCCACTGAGAGAACCCGAGGACAATATAGACACACTCTTGTCTGGAACCCACAAGATAGGACACCCACTGAGAGAACCTGAGGACAATATAGACACTCTCCCTTCTGGAACCCACAAGGCAGACGAAATAGCGGGTGACCTAAATACATACGGAGGACATAGAGGGAGCTGCGAGAGAAAGCAAAAGATAGAACGGCTTGGCCTTGTTTGGCTGAGAGCCTATGATCCAATGGAGAAAAAGGCAGAAGAAGTGGTGAAAACTTCGCTGGTGAGCAAAGCACGATGGGAGGTTTCTGATCATCAGAAGTGGTCCCTCTCGACGAATGTTTCGGCCCCTTTACCTTCCTAATTGGTAAGTAAGAGATCTTGTATTTGTATTGTAATAAATAAGGTCTTTTCATTTTCATTTCAGATAATGGAGTGTCGTCTTCAGGAAATTATGGAAAAGTTTACAGAGCGTGTGAGAGTGGCACCCTCCAATGTCCGATCCTGGCAGAAGTATTGACTCAAGCACACAGGCTTTGGTATTTGCTGATGAAAACATCATCCCTTGACACTGTCCAGCCGGCATCAAAACCTCTAGAGACTGGATCCAGTCAACACTGAAAAGTTTAGTGACAGAAGTCAGTCAAGATTAAAGAAATCTTTTGAAAGATCCAGTCGGCACTAAAGAGTTTAGTGACACAAGTCAGTCAATATTTAAAGAATTTAGTGACAGGATCCAATTAACGCTACAAAGTTTAGTAACAGAAGTTAGCCAACATTAACAGACCAAGTAACACAATCCATTCACCACTAACAAGTTTCCTGGCACAAGTAAGCTACATTAACAAATTTAGTGACGCGATTCAGTCACACTAAAACGTTTACTGACAGTTTTCAATGAAAGTTAACTTCTTACAGCAATAAAATGAACCGAAAACTATTCATCTGAATTCACTTGTGTGACAGCAAGGTATGTTATACAGACATCAAAGCTAATCCATAATTTAACACATAAGTTATTTAGTATCCAAGATTTTCATCATTGAGTACAAGACGTTCATCTGGCTTCCACTGGGATTTAATTCATGTCTGTGGAAGTACTGTTGCCAAAACCCACCCCGACTCTAACTATACCACAAGCCAGAATGAAAGAACAGATTCGCCCCACTACAAATGCAGGCAGTCGGAGCAGCCAGCATAAGTCTTCAGCATTCGCCCACCACCTGCAGCCAGCTTCCAAGATTTCTGCTGCTGATTCTGCTCGCAGTTCCCCGGATATCAATGGTCACTCCAAAGACATACAGCAACACTTCGACAACAATCACATCATCTACGACAGCTCTACCGATACAACTTACCTGAGAGGCCGCTTCTTGGGCAAGGTCAGTCTTGTTCGTGAATGTGTTCCTACAAAGATGTTTGATATTTATGTGAGATAGACATACAGCCAAGCATGCTGGGGTTGAATGTGTCGTAAAGGACATGAAACTAACTTTTAGGGAGGGGGGAAGGGGTGTCTTCTTCTTTCTTTACGTCTTCATTTCATTTTCATGTTCCTTCTCCTTCTTATTGTCATAATCTCCTCTTCTCCTTCCTTTTCTTCCTCCTCTCCTCCACTTCTTTTCTTCCTCCGTCTCCAACTCTTCTTCTCCTCTTCCATCTCTTCTTCTTCCCGTCTTCTCCTTCACATCCTCTCCTTATCCTCCTCTTTTCCTCGTATTCTTCTCCTCTAACTCTTCTCCTACTCCTCTCCCTATACTCCCCCTCTTCTTCTACTCTCCTCCCATCTCCTCCTCGTGGAAGAGGTACTTTCGTACTGTCAGGAGACAGATCTCTGCACTAGCCTCTCCAATATGCACACCTCATTCAAAGCTCAGCCGATCTAAACGCCAAGGCCTGATCTAAACGCCAAGGCCTCGGACTTAAAAGAGTTTAGTCTTTCACGGGATTAACAAACGGTCAAGGGTGTATAGCGAGTCGCATGCCCTTTACAGGACGTTGCCATCTCATCATAATCACGTGCCGTGCCGATAAACGTGGGCGGTCAAGTATCGCCGTCTCACATGATCAGATAAGGTCTATGGAGATGCCAACAACCTCAAGTTGACTTTTGATATATTCGGGTTGGACCTGAGGGAAGAAGCAGAAGAAGCACATCACACAGTTAATTTAGTGTGATCTTAGGGCGTCTTTGAGATTTTACCTACGTTATTTCGAAATTAACCCTTAGAGTTACTTGTGGTGACAAACGTATCTGGCGCTGTCATAGCTTTTTAAAACCTGCATATCCTTTACAGGACGTCGCAGTCAACAATATTTTTGGCTGTTTGTGATTTCTTGGCGAGTGTACGTTCAGTAGTTTGCCATTGCTCTCTGAACGACCGGCGCTCATACATTTGTATGCAAATCAGCGCAAGGCCGTGTGTAAAGGGACGACTCTTCCTTCTCACCTCTCCATCTGGATGTGGCCGGACACTGAGCTGTTTCGGGTCTTCATGACCCCGGCAGCATTGTTGTGTAGTGTTGACGGCTGATACTATAGTCTGTGCTAAATTTAACACAGCGTCTCCTGGCAAACACATCAAAGGGCACAATGCAGACAAAGACTACCTCTGTCCTGTTGCCCTGCACCAGGTTGCGGACAGCCGGTAGCTGAAGAAGGGTCGCCTCGGTCGCTGACCTAACAATTTTCTGATTGCAGAAGTTGATTGAGAGTTCCGAGTTCTGAAGTACAGATTATGGCAGTGTCTCTGCCTTGTGGCCATGACTCTCGCAAATCGTAGTAGACATAAACTATATTTTTGACAGTTGCATTGCCTTGCTTTGAGCTCAAGCGTAGTCATACACATGATACTACTACTTTTAGTGCACTGAACTGATTTTTGCGCGTGGTTTAGCTTTCTCTATTACCAGTGTCCCTCGCCATCAGGCGAACCCACTCACGACTCGAAGGTACTTGTAATTTACGTCCCCGAGTCAAGGACGAGAAGTCAATAATAGTCCAACTGACCGATGTAGGGGTTGAACCCGTTACCTCGGCATCAGCACACCAGATGTTTAAGAACGAGTGTATTTATCCATTCGGCCATGCTAACTTCTGGCAGGCCTACTTAAAATAAAAAGAGACACAGGGTGTAGTTTTAATGACTGTGCAGTGTTTGAAAATATTGCCAGTCCAAGTTTTGTATTCACTCTCTGTAAAGTTCATGCAGCATAATAGGTAAATACAAAACTTGGACCGGCAATATTTTCAAATACTGCACAGTCATTAAGAATACACCCTATATGATAAGACATGAATTTCTGTGATAGGTTTTGTTTGACCCCTTATTTACGCCTCCAAGTTAATATATAGCGTTTCTAGAATATGAAGTGTTGACCCATATAGGAGTCGGCGTGGCCGAGATGTATAACGCACTCAAATTTTATTTGCTGACGGCTGCTAGTGGGTTAATTTCACTCAGGTCATTTGCACTTAAATGTTGACTTCCTGTTTAGAAAACAGTGGCGAACGTAAAATTTTCTAGTAAGTCGCGAACAGTCAATAATAACGGCCGAGGTTGATATAAGCGTCCTATAAAAGGATATGTACTATTTAAACAAAATAATTCCCCATCCTTTGATGTGTATATCTTTCTCCTGCCATTTAACGATCTCTCTCTCTCTCTCTCTCTCTCTCTCTCTCTCTCTCTCTCTCTCTCTGAATGGCTGTCTGTGTTCTTGTTTGATAATAAATGCCATGCAAGCGGAACTTCCTACTTGCTCTTCTGTGACCATGTCTTTGTAAAACTGATCACTATCTCAGGTTTCTGAATATTTTTCTGCTCAGGCGGAAGCTCCGAAACTGAAAAAGGGGGGGGGGGGGAGAGAACTGGGGAAGCTGGGGGGCCTGGGGAAGGGGGCTGTTGAATCAAAAGCCGGTCGCTCGGCGGTGCTTGCCAATCCTCGGGCACATTGTGTGCTCAGTTCACTCTGTCCTTCATTCTTTGATCCGTGTTTGAGTTGGACAAATTCCTTTTCCTTTGTAAATCTCCACCAACAGACTTGACAAGGAACGCCCGGGTCGCAGAGGAGGAAGAAGATGAAGAAGAAGGAGAAAAAGAAAAAGGCAGCTGATTGGAGGAGAACTGTGAACGAGGTCCCTTGTCTGTGTCCTGTCTCGAAGGGTGATCCCACGGGACTTTTGACACCCACCATTGTGTCTTTGTGTGTGATTGGTTTATCTGACAGCCATCAGGCATTCTTGACCAGAAAATACAAGAGGTTTGTGGATTTTGCGGTGGGGGGGGGGGGGGGGGTGTTTGGTGCAGTTTCCCGTCTCTTCTGCAGTTTGCTGATGTAATCTGCTGATGTAATCTGCTGATGTTAAATTTGGATACGGCATAAGCTGCACAGTGTGCTGCAGTAATGCAATGGGTAGTACGCTCACTGCTTCCTCTTCTTCTTGTGCTCGCTTGAAATTTGTCTATAACTGCGATAACTATTGTATGAACGACACTTTTAGCTTTAGTTCAGTCAGTGGTCCATAGAGTTTATCTTCCACTGTTGTTTGTCTAGGCCAGAATGTTGCGTAGGTATGTCGTATTGTGGGCAGTCTTGGAGTATGTGATCTGCTGTCTGCAGCGCCAGTCCACAAGTGCATATGGCTGATTCACCAATCTTGTTTGCTGATGCCGGGGAAGCAGGTTAAACACATAACCGGTCAGTTGGACAAGTATTGACTTCTCGTCTTTGACTTGGAGACGTAAATTACAAGCACCTCAGACACCGGAGTGGGATCGCCTGATGGCGAAGGACACTGATAACAGGGAAAAGCTTTTTCACACGCTAAATTCAATCCTGTGTGGACTACACTCGAGTTCAAAGCGAGCGAATGAAAAAAATATTCTTTGCTGTACGGCAATAGCAGTGGGTGTTGCTGTGGTAAAGTTGTTCAAGCTCTGTCAATAAACAGATACATAAAGTATAGTATGTCCAGTTTCCAAGGACACGATTTTTAACGGCTGAATCGACGCATTTGTCGTGTCCTCCTTTACAGTGTCGTCCCTGGAGTGAAGAGAGTCGACACCCACATTATAATATTTTTTTCCTCTCAATATTCTGGAGAATCCACCAGCTTCCGCCCAACACACTCCATCAGCCTATGGACACCTTTTCCTATCACTCTCTCTCTCACTGTCGTACTATGCCCCCTTCTCATACTTCCCCAACGCAACATATTCAACAACTCTTGCTTCTAAAAATTAATACAGCTTAATTTATTAAAAGAAAAGTGTAACGTATATGAGACGTGTATGCGAAGAAAATGTGTGTCGTGTATTATAACATAAATGTATGTGTCAGCCTTCAAAGTTCAGGATCATAGTGTACACATCATGGCAAGGATCACACGACATCATTCGAGTCAGTACGAAAAACCTCACCGAAGTCGTATCCTTCTCTCCAGACATGTCCCCCTCCAGGAACTCTGATGACCATGAGATCTGAATCCCATGTAAATATATAATCCGTGGAAAAAAACTGTTATTGTTCCTAACACAACTGTTCCTAACAGTTTATAGAAACTCCGGCTTCATAATTCCGGCGCGGTGAAACAAACATGGAACACTGTCCTATGAACAAGACTTTTTGTCTCTTGATAAATGTTCACTAGTTCTCACTATTAAACAGTTATTGTCTATACTCCAATAGAGACCTTTATTTTTGTTCTAGTCATAAGTGAACTGAATATCCATCACTACTGGTGTGTTAAAACTGGTATGACCTAAACTCATTCGGTATTTATCCGGTAGGATACCATTCAGCTCCACTGAGCAAGGTTGATCATCTTCCTCTAGCATAATCTCTGTTGTAAAGTTGTTGACCAATCTTCCTGCGCCAAACTTTATCCGGGATCGGCTTTTCTCTGGGTTTCGTGTTCTTCATTCCAACCAGAGGAAACCTTACGGCACTGCAGTTTACACTAAATTACATCTAATGGTAGCCATACAGGCTCGTGTAAACTAAATCAATTATCTCCTTCACACGTTAGATGTTCTAACTGCTGCAGTGACAAGCATGTCTGCCTAGATCCACATTTTCAAGTTTCCCTAGTTGGTCCCAACTCGGGTTTTTATGGGAACTCCTAAAGTTGGCCACGTGACGTTATCCTTTATCCCCCCACACAGGTGGCACATTGGCAGATCATCCCCTGTCAGGGATCCATCCCCCTCCTGGCTCCCTCAATGTTAGATTTGTCATCACTGGTTTAGACATCCAAAACAATCTAGAGAGTTACTGTCGAGTTCCAATAAAGAGTTTCGATACCAAGCTGCCAATCATGGTTTTCCAAACAACCTACATTGTGCACGTGACGTTGTTGATATACTGCAGGTGTTCCCTGTTTCCAATAACCAGCCCTCAACTTTCTGTCATGTGGTGACAGTCAAATCTGCCATTCCGTTTTATGTCGGGAAATACCCACTGACAGTCTGACAGTTTTCTCCCTAGTCGGGCACTTCCGACCTGTTGATAAACTGTCAATCTTCTGTTCAGTGGTGACACTCCCAGCCGCCCTTTCGCTTGATGTCCGGAACTATAGATGACAGATGGAACCATTCCATATCCTGAGCGGGCAAGGCTATGTGACTTTAACTGTTTATGAACTGCCAACGCGGTGTATCCATTCCTTCTCACTCACCACCAAATGTGCATATGTGCTGCCCCGATGTAACCCGTGCAGCTGTGTTTACTCTGTTAGTACGACTGTTGTGGCCTAGAAAATATACGCCAAGCAAACGTCGGTATTATCATTATCTGGTTAACTCATGGCGATCTCGTGACATAGGCCCCCTCTTAAGAGAGTAGTCCATCTCACTCTTCTCCACCATGAGTTTAATCCAGATGATTCATTCTTCTTCTTCCGCAGCTGGGTGTCTTGACAAGAAGTCCGCTCCAACATTTTCCTTCCCAGGAATGTACTCTACTGTGAAATTATAAGGTTGAAGTAACAACGACCACCGCATCAACCGGGCGTTGAGCTTCTGAGAAGTAGCTAGGAACATCAGGGGCTGATGATCCGACTGGACTCGAAACTTAACTCCATACAAATATGGCTGAAATTTTTGCACTGCCCATACGAGAGACAAGCACTCTCTCTCGACAGTTGAATAATTCCTCTCCGCCTGTAGAAGTTTCTTACTTGCGTATGCTACAGGTTTCAAAACCGAAGCATCGTCTTTTCCTTCCTGTAACAGAGCTGCCCCAATCCCAATCCCACTCGCATCTGTTCTCAACACAAATTGTTTGGAAAGGTCAGGGAGCTGTAATACAGGTTTGCTGACCAAGGCCTCCTTTAACTGACTATAGGCCTTCTCACATTCTGGTGTCCAAATGATTTGGTCCGGGAATCCCTTTTTCAAGGTTTCCGTCAACGGAGCTCCCAGTTCAGTGAAATGTGGGATAAATTTGTGGTAGAACCCACACAACGAGAGAAAGGATCGCACATCCTTCTTCGTTTTTGGCCTTGGTGCATTTCTGATTTTCTCCAGGTTCTTTTCTTCCGGGACTATGTGTCCTGGAGTGATGGTGTGGCCTAGAAATTCCAGAGTCTGGTAACCAATCATGCACTTGGTTGGACGAGCGGTAAGCCCTGCTTCCTTGAGCCTATTAAACACTCTCTCCAAAGATTGTAAGTGGTCATCCAAGCTGTCACTGGAAATCAGAATATCATCCATGAATGAGATGATGGACGGATCCTGTAACGGATCTAGTAAAGTCCTCATCATGCGTGTAAACACACTAGGTGCATTGCTGAGTCCAAAGGGCATGACCTTGAATTCGTAGTGTCCACTGGGTGTATTGAAAGCTAACAGTGGTCGAATCTCCGGTTTGACTGGTATCTGATAGTACCCCCGACTCAGATCCACCTTTGAAAAGTACCGAGCCTTATGGAGCCTAGCGAATAACTGAGTTGGATTCTGCAAAGGTTCCGCCTGAAATTGTGTGTGACTGTTCAGAAGTCGGTAGTCTATACACAACCGGTGTTCTCCACTTGGTTTGCGTAACAAAACTACCCCCGCATTGTATGGGGATGTGGATGGTGCAATCACGTCATCCTCCAGCAGTTTTTGTATTTCCTCCTCCAGGGCCTTTTCTTTAGAGAATGGCACTGGGTAAACCTTTTGGCGAACCGGCTCCTGTGTGGTCAAAGTCATCTCGAACTCAACCAACCTCGTTCGTCCTGGTTTATCAGTCAGTATCTCCTTATGAGACTTGAGAACCTGGGTTATCCTTTCCCTCTCCTGGGAGGTCAGATCAGGGTTCACTTTCACATCCCTATAGGTTTCCTGGTGTACCAAGGGATATTCCCTGCCCTCGCTGGTTCCCACTTCCGTCTCCACTGCAACTGCCATTGCCATGAGGTGAGCTGCCTTGTCTCCGGGTCTCTCTTCGTATTTCCGCAAGAGATTGATATGGAAAATCTTCGACTTTCCCCGGATCCGGATTTGATAGTTGGTTCTGGATATCACCCTTTCCACGGAAAATGGTCCTTGCCAACCTATCTCCAGTTTGTTGTTTCCCGTTGGGAGTAGCAACAAGACTTTATCTCCCACCTCTAGAGATCTTTCTTTAGACCTACGGTTGTAGTAAGCCGCATGTATTTTCCTGGCCTTTTTCAAGTTTTGATTTGCCAGAGTCCATCCCTTGTGGAGTTTTTCTTTCAGTTCCTCCACGTATTTGTAGGATGAGATCACTTCTTCTGACGTCCCCTCTTCAGTCCAACTCCTCAACATGGCTTCCAACGGTCCTTTGATTGGACGACCAAACAGCAACGTAGCGGGTGGTAGTCCTGTTGAGCCATGAGGAACTTCCCGATAGGCAAAGAGTGCTGCTGGGATATATTCATCCCATCTATCAGGTTTTTCCTGCGCTAGTTTCCTGAGCATTGTCATCAACGTGCCGTTGAAACGCTCTACGTGTCCATTGGCTTGAGGGTGGTAAGGGCTGGTATGTATGTGGTTAGAGTGAAACACCCTAAATACCTCCTCCATGAGTTTTCCACAAAACTGAGATCCATTGTCCGTCAGAATTTGATCCGGAAAGCCTAATCTGGTAAAGGCCTCCATCAGTGCGTCCGCCACTCTTTTCGAGTCAATCGTGGTCAACGGTATAGCCTCACCCCACATTGTACAGCAATCCACCATTGTGAGTATATACATGTTCCTCTTCCTAGTCCTGGGAAGTGGACCCACGATATCGATGGCTACCCTCTCGAAAGGAGAGTTCATGATGGGCATCTCACCCAACACCACCGGTGCTGTCCAGTGTTTCGGTGCCACCCTCTGGCACTCAGGGCATGACTTCACATACCGACGCACATCATCTGTCATTCCCGGCCAATAGTAATGGCAGGAAATCCGCTGCATGGTGGCGGCAATACCCATGTGTCCACTAAAGGAGATGGTATGCCCCATATGAAGAATCTGGGACCGGTGAGCTTTCGGGACGACCAACTGACCGTATAGGTTGTCTCCCCTTCCTGCTCTCCTGTAGAGTATCCTATTCTTCATGTAGTACTGCCCCCGTCCTGGTGGATCAGCACTTTTCTGCAGCTTTCTGTAGCAAGGACGTAAAGTATCATCCTCACTCTGGGCAGTTCGTAGCTCCCCCGGCATTGGGTTAGTCACAATTGCATCTGCCTCTTCCGTTTTTGTCGAAGAGCGAGTCTGCATTGCTCCCATATGAATTGGCTCCCTGGGCATTCCCAGAAAGACATACCGGCAACCTAGGATGACTGGAAAAATGGGATCGGTCAATACAGCGGCCTTGATGGTGCCGGTGACGTACCTTGACCGAATCTCCACATTAGCAATGGGCAACTTCATGGTTACAGCACTCTTCTGTGCAGGCTGTATATCCAAGGTCTCACCTGTGAATTGTTCTGGATGTACCAGATCCGCAGAAATCACGGCCTCCCCGTCCAGTCCTGTGTCGTATAAACACTCCACTTGACGACCGTTAACCTCTACCAATTCCACTACAGTTGGTTTTTCCTGGTCTGGAGTCTCTTCCTCGGCCTCGACCTGTTCGGTGGGCTCCACCTTAGGTTTCCCGGGGCACACGACGAATTGAGTGTCTCCTGACTCTCCTCTGCAGTCAATAGCATTGTGCGTATTCGACTGGCATTGGTTGCACCATTTCCCTGTCCTAGATTTTCTATTGCCAGACTTGAGTGAGCTCTCCTGGTGGCGAGCTTCCTTGTTGACCTTGGCATTTTCCGTGACAACCTCCTTGGAAGTCACTTGACATGCTGCGAAGTGAGGGTTCTTAGCCTTCGATTTGCAGTCCCTCGTATTGTGAGAGGGTGACTTACAAATTGAACACCACTTCTCCGACCACGGTCGTTTAGGTGTAGAGCTTGAAGTGCTCTTGCTTCCCTCCTTCTTCTTCTCTGAACTATCCTCTGATTTTTGCACATAAGGTTCCCACTTTTTTGTTCCTGAGTTTTTGGCTTTCTTTTCATTATGTTTCTCTTGACTTTTGGAGTTGGTGGAAAGGTTTTCCCCTGCCTCCCCATGTACTTCGACGAACCGTTCTGCTAATTTAGTCACGAGGTCAATACGTTCCGCTCCTTGTTCTCCCAGGAACGTCCTGAGAGGTTTAGACATTTGCTTCTTCAGCTGGTCGACCACCATGAGCTCTTCCAGACTCTCATAGTCATGTGCGAACCCAGCCAAATCCATCCACTTATGGAGATACGATTTTAGACGCAAACTGTAGGCGGCAAACAACTCCCCCGGTTCTCGTTTCGCTGCTCGAAATTTTTTCCGGTAGGTATTTGACGTAACCTCGAATCGTTTCAGCAGAGCCGTCTTTAACTCGTCATAATTGTTCTCATGTCCTGGTGGCAGGCGAGAATAAACCTCGTAGCCGGTCCCGCGTAAACCCTGGGATAGCTTAAGATTCCATTTGTTAAGCTCCAGACCCATAGCAACTGACATAGCCTCGAAGCGTTGAAGGTATTGGTCAATCTTCTCTTTGTCCTCCTCGTAGACCGCCAAAGGAAACTTCATGGCCTGGTACCCATGTCCACCTACTGGTGTTGCGCCTGGAATGGAGGAACCTCCAACTGCTCCCTCATTTTCTCCATTAGATTGACTCTTCAACTCGAGTTCCCTCATCCGGTACTCGTGCTCCCTTTTCTGTGCTTCCTGTTCAGCTTCTAATTTCCTAGCTGCTTGCTCAGCTTCCAATTTCCTAGCTGCTTGCTCAGCTTCAAATTTCTTAGCTGCTTGCTCAGCTTCCAATTTCTTAGTTGCTTGCTCAGCTTCCAATTTCTTAGCTGCTTGTTCCAACTCCATCCTTCTCAATTCCAGCTCGGCCTTTCGATCTTCCCGTTCTGCTTGACGATACTCTCTCTCCACTTCCTGTATGTAATCCGTTAGAGCAGAACCCGCCAATCCCATTTCTTCCCCCTTTGCCTTTAATTCTAACGTGGTTAGTTTAGAGGTGGCCATTATACAGAGAGGTAAGCTAGCAGGTCGAATACAATATAACTGCAAATTACTATACAGACATATGAACAAGTACTATAAATCTAGATATTACTACGCACAGCACATTCACTCAGTGACAAGAGTAGAATCAGGACCACAGACCTATGCAGACGTGTGAAGTGTGAACAGGGAAGATATTAGTCCTAACCCCTATCCACATTCACTCTAGCTGGATTCTCCAATATGATATCACCGTCTTATAACTAAGGATCCCGTGTCAAAAGACCCCGTTGTCAGAAGATCCCACTGTCAAAGGTTCCTGCTTGCAGGAGATCTCGCTGTCCAAGAATTCCGTTTACGAGAGATCCCGCTGTCCAAAGATTCCGTTTACGAGAGATCCCGCTGTCTTAAGATCCCGTTATCGAGCCCCCAATAATGTCGTGTCCTCCTTTACAGTGTCGTCCCTGGAGTGAAGAGAGTCGACACCCACATTATAATATTTTTTTCCTCTCAATATTCTGGAGAATCCACCAGCTTCCGCCCAACACACTCCATCAGCCTATGGACACCTTTTCCTATCACTCTCTCTCTCACTGTCGTACTATGCCCCCTTCTCATACTTCCCCAACGCAACGTATTCAACAACTCTTGCTTCTAAAAATTAATACAGCTTAATTTATTAAAAGAAAAGTGTAACGTATATGAGACGTGTATGCGAAGAAAATGTGTGTCGTGTATTATAACATAAATGTATGTGTCAGCCTTCAAAGTTCAGGATCATAGTGTACACATCATGGCAAGGATCACACGACATCATTCGAGTCAGTACGAAAAACCTCACCGAAGTCGTATCCTTCTCTCCAGACATGTCCTCCTCCAGGAACTCTGATGACCATGAGATCTGAATCCCATGTAAATATATAATCCGTGGAAAAAAACTGTTATTGTTCCTAACACAACTGTTCCTAACAGTTTATAGAAACTCCGGCTTCATAATTCCGGCGCGGTGAAACAAACATGGAACACTGTCCTATGAACAAGACTTTTTGTCTCTTGATAAATGTTCACTAGTTCTCACTATTAAACAGTTATTGTCTATACTCCAATAGAGACCTTTATTTTTGTTCTAGTCATAAGTGAACTGAATATCCATCACTACTGGTGTGTTAAAACTGGTATGACCTAAACTCATTCGGTATTTATCCGGTAGGATACCATTCAGCTCCACTGAGCAAGGTTGATCATCTTCCTCTAGCATAATCTCTGTTGTAAAGTTGTTGGCCAATCTTCCTGCGCCAAACTTTATCCGGGATCGGCTTTTCTCTGGGTTTCGTGTTCTTCATTCCAACCAGAGGAAACCTTACGGC
Organism: Cepaea hortensis; assembly: GCA_963921405.1. NCBI lineage: Eukaryota > Metazoa > Mollusca > Gastropoda > Stylommatophora > Helicidae > Cepaea > Cepaea hortensis. Next base: position 34,020,284 of record OY992893.1, read on the forward strand.
ACTGCAGTTTACACTAAATTACACCTAATGGTAGCCATACAGGCTCGTGTAAACTAAATCAATTATCTCCTTCACACGTTAGATGTTCTAACTGCTGCAGTGACAAGCATGTCTGCCTAGATCCACATTTTCAAGTTTCCCTAGTTGGTCCCAACTCGGGTTTTTATGGCAACTCCTAAAGTTGGCCACGTGACGTTATCCTTTATGCCCCCACACAGGTGGCACATTGGCAGATCATCCCCTGTCAGGGATCCATCCCCCTCCTGGCTCCCTCAATGTTAGATTTGTCATCACTGGTTTAGACATCCAAAACAATCTAGAGAGTTACTGTCGAGTTCCAATAAAGAGTTTCGATACCAAGCTGCCAATCATGGTTTTCCAAACAACCTACATTGTGCACGTGACGTTGTTGATATACTGCAGGTGTTCCCTGTTTCCAATAACCAGCCCTCAACTTTCTGTCATGTGGTGACAGTCAAATCTGCCATTCCGTTTTATGTCGGGAAATACCCACTGACAGTCTGACCGTTTTCTCCCTAGTCGGGCACTTCCGACCTGTTGATAAACTGTCAATCTTCTGTTCAGTGGTGACACTCCCAGCCGCCCTTTCGCCTGATGTCCGGAACCATAGATGACAGATGGAACCATTCCATATCCTGAGCGGGCAAGGCTATGTGACTTTAACTGTTTATGAACTGCCAACGCGGTGTATCCATTCCTTCTCACTCACCACCAAATGTGTATATGTGCTGCCCCGATGTAACCCGTGCAGCTGTGTTTACTCTGTTAGTACGACTGTTGTGGCCTAGAAAATATACGCCAAGCAAACGTCGGTATTATCATTATCTGGTTAACTCATGGCGATCTCGTGACAGCATTGACTATACGTATTGAATATATATATATTGAATAAACGTATTGAATAAACGTATTGACTATACATCCTTCCCCAGAAGAACAACCAAAACAACTACTTGACAAATAAAATGACATTTATCATTATCATCTAGTGAATGGCGATGCACTGTTTCACCAAGCCTGGGAGAACATGCATCTTCGACAAGAATTTTTTCGGGTTTGCTGCTTTTGACATACCCCAGAGTATGCCTGCAAGTCAGCCGGTTTGTGTCTCTGCAAGTCCGGTTCCGATCCCTGGATCT
>OY992893.1:34023943-34177183 GCA_963921405.1 Cepaea hortensis
TCAGGCGAACCTACTCCGACTTCAGAGGTACTTACAATTTTTTTGGTTCCGCATATCCTTTACAGGACATCGCTGCCAACATCAGCATCTTTCAGCTGATTGTTGATTTCTTGGCAAGATTACGCTCAGTAGTTTGCCATTGCTTTCTGAGCGACCGGCTCACATACACCGTAAGTTACCGGCGCGGAGAGAACCGCCACCGGTTCTCACGCACATCGCGTTACTCACGAGAGTATACAGCATTACGGAGAAAGTCGTATAACACCTAGGCCAGAGAGACCGGCTACTTAAGTTAACGTCCCCAAATCAAGGGGGAGAAGTCAACATGTAAATCCAGCTGACCGTCGCCGTACCATGGTCACCAGGAGGCAAGTTTTACAGCACCGTGTTAAATTCTTCGACCACATCACCCCCAAACCCCCTTCACACACGCACACGCGCGCGCGCGCACGCACCACACACATTCATACGAAAGGGCATAACCTCAGCACACAGATCAATACAATAACGTAATTAGCTACATCGTGTAAATAAGTAATGCATGTACATGGATTGAATCACGCTGTGCCGAGCTGGCCATGTGTCTTAATACATTAGTTTCCTTCGGCCGATTTGATGACATGGGGTTCAGATCCCCGTTGTGCTTTGATGTTGTTTTCTCTTGTCTTGTGTGACGTGTAAGTTCTACTTCATGACCATTACGCGAGGGCGCCAATCACCACTCTGTATTGTATTACTGTGTTGATTGTATAAATGTCTATTTCCCAATTACATTATAGAAGCACGTAGACTAATGATTTAACGCTTCATGGCATCGTGTGTTACCCCACATGGCTCGATCGCTCTCTGCAGAACGGTCATCGCACAAATTACAGTAGCTCCAGCGATGACTCCCATGGCCCCTGGAAACATTACACTCGTTGTCTGATCGTCACAGTCCGAATACGAACCCAAGACATCCCCCCCCCCCCCCCACTGATCATTCTCCCCCTCCCCAGCCACATATTTGGATTATACAGTAATGTAACTCGGCCTACTATTGACCCGAACCCCAACTGCGTGATTTGTGTTGGTAATTATATTGGTCAACTGCGCTGGCAGTGTATTTAGTGCGCTTGCCTGCCAAAATACAGGTCAGGGTTCAATCCCCAGTTGTGACAAGATATTTCCTCGACCAGAATGGCTCTTGCATTGGTCCAGCCCCGACAGATAGTTCTTGGTTATGGTGTAAGTTCGCCACGGTAGATGGAGGATCGCTTTATGGGAAGAATGACTATTGCCACTAACCAGTATGGTGACTGCCAAGACGGAAAGCAATGGCAGATACTTTCTTTTTACAGATGCCTAGAAAAGTGTGAAATGTTTTTTGTTTTGCGCTCGCTCGCTTTTAACTCAAGCGTAGTCCACACACACTATTTAAAGAAGCGCTGGACTGAATTTTACGTGACGATTAGCTTTCCCTATTAACAGTGTCCCTCGCCATCAGGCGAACCCATTCCGACTTCAGAGGTGCTTGTAATTTACGTCCCCAAGTCAAGGACGACAGATCAACATTTTAGTCCGACTGTCCGGTGTAGAGGTTAAATCCCTTACCTCGGCATCAGCACACAGGATGTTTATGAACGCGCTTTGTTATCCATTCGGCCATGCTGACCTGCAAATATTGCATGTATTTGCAGGACGTTGCGATCAACCCCACCTGCCGGTTGATTTTCTAGGCAATTTCCCATCAGCAGTTTGCCATTACTTTCTGAAAGAGAAGTCGACTTTAAAGTGCGACTTAATGCCGGTATAGGGTATTCACTCCCTACCTCTCTAGTGGCAGTCTATAACTTATGGAGCCAACGATCTGGGTCCGAAATAAACCACTGGCGACTTGGAAGCAGATAATTTTGTGTTGATTTCGAAGGTGTAAGGCGTCGGCCGTTCAGAAAACTATGGCCAGCTACTGAACGTAAACTTGCCTAGTAAATCAGAAGATGCCAATAAGTGTTGGGGTTGACTGCAACTTCATGTAAAGGACGTGCAGCCAACTTTGACACTTTAACATCTGTATTCTGTCCTTCGTCCGCGCAGATATGAGTCCTTCGTGAAGACCTCAGAGTATGAGAGTTGTGTACATTCCTAACGAAAGTACGACCTGAGACCACAACTGTGGGACGTTTCTCCAGTCTCTTCTCCCCTCCCCCGTTTGTGGTTGTCACGTGACTACGGGGTCTTCTGTCACGGAGACGTTGTAGTTTAATCACAGGTAGGCGGAAGCCACTCTGGTTGTCAAATCATGACGACTTCCGCCTGGCGTAGATTCCCTGACTAATGTAAATATGTGCGTTCATACACAAGTTGTTGTAACTGCTGACTTCTGCTGCCTTTTATACCTCCCCTCCAGTGAAGTTTAACCGCCCAGTCATCTAATACTAAGCCCGGAACTATCCTACACCAAGCCCTGAACTATCTGATACCAAGCCCTGAACTATCTGACACCAAGCCCTGAACTATCTGACACCAAGCCCTGAACTATCTGTCACCAAGCCCTGAACTATCTGACACCAAGCCCTGAACTATCTGACACCAAGCCCTGAACTATCTGATACCAAGCCCTGAACTATCTGGCACCAAGCCCTGAACTATCTGACACCAAGCCCTTATCTATGTACACCAAGCCCTGAACTATCTGATCCCAAGCCCTGAATTATCTTTTACCAAACCCTGAACTATCTGACACCAAACCCTGAACTATCTGACACCAAGCCCTGAACTATCTGACACCAAGCCCTGAACTATCTGACTATCATCATCATCATCTTCCACTTTTGCCGTTAAGCGTCGTGGGGAGGATTAGTTGGCGCTTTAGCGTTGATTGGTAGCTCTATGACTGTACAATGTCTTTGATGTCAATTCATTTTCTTATCGGGCGTTCTCTTTCTCTCGTAGCAGATCTTTAATGTACGACCAGTTGATGGTGTCGCATTCTAACGAAATGGCCAAGCCATTTGATCTTCTGTCTTTCAATGTATATAGCACACGGGTGTTGATCCCACTGTCTGATATCATGTATTATTTGCTCTTGGATAGTTATATTGACAGCCCTTCTCAAGCCTCTCATCTCCAGGTTTTGATTTTGTGTGAGTGTGATTTGGATAATGTCCCAGTTTCACATTGGTATCACAGGGTTGATGTGAATATGCTTTTTATTTGTCGTTGTGCGGACATAGCTATATTTGGATGTTTCAGTGTGGAAGACAGTTCATATATAAGCGCACTTGCTTTTTGACATATAATTTCGATTTCTCTTGCCTATTCTATCATCTGCCGGTCTCTCTGGCTGAGGGGTTACAAAACTTTCTCCGTAATCCCGTTTATCACGCGGAGTCTCGTAGCGGGAGAGAACTGGGAGCGGTTCGACCCCCGCTGGTGACTTGCGGGATACTGAGCCGGCCGCTCAGAAAGCAATGGCAAACTACTGAGCGTAATCTTGCCAAGAAATCAACAGACAGCTGAAAGATGCTGCTGTTGACAGCGATGTCATGTAAAGGATATGCAAAAAAAAAAAAATTAAAAAATTCTATCATATTCTGTGATCATACTTCCAAAAATTTTGAATTTTTTATCTTGTTTCAGAGATGTGTATACTTAGTGGAACAGGAGATCTACTAACTTGCATTACTTCAGTTTTGGATATATTTACATTTATATTGTATCTAAATACATGTAAAACTGAAGTAATGCAAGTTAGCGTATCTCCTGGTCCACTAAATATACTGATAACCATTTTAAGTTTGCAATTAGTAAAACAATACGTCTTTAAAATACCGATATTAATTTTGAAACAGTCGTTATACTTATTATACACGTCAGCCCGAAAGCTACATTACAACCATCAGTAGATAACCCTTGGAGTCCTGTATGTGTAAAGGTCATTATGTGACATATCTAGGTCGCTCTTCTGTAGTGTCTAGCTGTTGAACTAAGCCTGTCACGCATGATGCCTGTGTACTATATTCAAGTTGAGATCTGCGGTGTTCAGCATTATAAATACAAGCCGTAAGTCTGGGGGTACGCATGCAACATATCTACCTGCCAGAGATGTGTGTTTGTGTAAGACAGTGATTAGCAGTATGAAAGCACCCAGTAGCAGGCTACAAATAACAAATGAAAAGTGAACGATCGAACTTTATTTTCAAAGGGTCACAAATTGGGCACGCAGGCCCGTCTTATATTCATCTCTTCCAATCACTTAGCTTTCGTACATCATTTATCTACTGTGCATGTTACATTGACATGGTTGGGGGCGGGGGGGGGGCATTGTCAACTTAAAGAATACCTATAACCACGTGAACAGTGGCGAGCAGACAGAACATCAGCTACTTTAAAATATATTATATTAAAAAATATTTAAGATATTTTAAAAATCGAAGTACAGGGAGCAGACTGTTGCGCTTCTAGCATGTTGCGCTTCTAGCATACGGATTCATGAACAAGGACATCCGAGATCTAGTTCCTGGGAAAACAAAGTGTCTATTGTTGGTGGTTGCTAGATGTGAGACAGATATTAGAAAACATATAGGTCAGCTTGGCCGAATGCGCCTCCTTAAACCTCTGATGTGCTGATGCCGAAGTAAGGGGTTCAACGCCCACACGGCAATTAGACTAAAATGTTGACTTCTGGTCCTTGACTTGGGGACTTACATTATATTACAAGTACCTCTGAAGTCCGAGTGGGTCGCCTGATGGCCAGAGATATTGGTAATAGGGAAAGCTAAGCCTCACGCAAAAATCAGCCCAGCACTTCTAGAAGTAGTGTGTGGACTGCGCTTGAGTTCAAAACGAGCGAGCGCATAAAAGGACCAGGTTATGGGCTGATGAAAGTAAAGGACCAGGTTATGGGCTGATAAAAGTAAAGGACCAGGTTATGGGCTGATAAAAGTAAAGGACCAGGTTATGGGCTGATAAAAGTAAAGGACCAGGTTATGGGCTGATAAAAATAAAGGACCAGGTTATGGGCTGATAAAAGTAAAGGACCAGGTTATGGGCTGATAAAAGTAAAGGACCAGGTTATGGGCTGATAAAAGTAAAGGACCAGGTTATGGGCTGATAAAAGTAAAGGACCAGGTTATGGGCTGATACAAGTAAAGGACCAGGTTATGGGCTGATACAAGTAAAGAACCAGGTTATGGGCTGATACAAGTAAGGGACCAAGTTATGGGCTGATGAAAGTAAAGGACCAGGTTATGGGCTGATACAAGTAAAGGACCAGGTTATGGGCTGATACAAGTAAGGGACCAGGTTATGGGCTGATACAAGTAAAGGACCAGGTTATGGGCTGATACAAGTAAAGGACCAGGCTGTGGGCTGATACAAGTAAGGGACCAGGCTGTGGGCTGATGAAAGTAAAGGACCAGGCTGTGGGCTGATGAAAGTAAAGGACCAGGCTGTGGGCTGATACAAGTAAGGGACCAGGTTATGGGCTGATGAAAGTAAAGGACCAGGTTATGGGCTGATGAAAGTAAAGGAGCAGGCTATGGGCTGATGAAAGTAAAGGACCAGGCTGTGGGCTGATGAAAGTAAAGGACCAGGTTATGGGCTGATGAAAGTAAAGGACCAGGCTGTGGGCTGATAAAAGTAAAGGAGCAGGTTATGGGCTGATGAAAGTAAAGGAGCAGGCTATGGGCTGATGAAAGTAAAGGACCAGGTTATGGGCTGATGAAAGTAAAGGACCAGGTTATGGGCTGATGAAAGTAAAGGAGCAGGCTATGGGCTGATGAAAGTAAAGGAGCAGGCTATGGGCTGATGAAAGTAAAGGACCAGGTTATGGGCTGATGAAAGTAAAGGACCAGGTTATGGGCTGATGAAAGTAAAGGAGCAGGCTATGGGCTGATGAAAGTAAAGGACCAGGCTGTGGGCTGATAAAAGTAAAGGAGCAGGCTGTGGGCTGATGAAAGTAAAGGAGCAGGCTGTGGGCTGATGAAAGTAAAGGACCAGGTTATGGGCTAATGAAAGTAAAGGAGCAGGCTATGGGCTGATGAAAGTAAAGGACCAGGTTATGGGCTAATGAATGTAAAGGACCAGGTTATGGGCTAATGAATGTAAAGGACCAGGTTATGGGCTAATGAATGTAAAGGACCAGGTTATGGGCTAATGAAAGTAAAGGAGCAGGCTATGGGCTGATGAAAGTAAAGGAGTCTTTGACACGTTTTAATGTAAATTGCACATGTGGTGCCCGACCCATATTCTTACACACCAGTCGGCACTCGGTGAGTCATGTGGTCAGCTTTACTTCCATGTCATTCCCTGGTACCCGCTTTAGGCGGGCCGACCCGAAAGCCCATGTCAATTTTCTTTAAAACCCATCCTAGTGCGAATTCGAACCCCATGACAACCAGGCCGGAAGGCGAGCATATGTGCAATACGCATCCCACGGGATGATATACTTGATGATGATGAATGAATATTTGTTTGTTCGTGCTTAGGCGACCAATCTAAGGCAAGCGACTTTCTTCGCCTGTTACAAAATATACCTGACAGCACTAAAATCCACCTGAGAGCACTAAAATCCACCTGACAGCACTAAAATCCACCTGACAGCACTAAAATCCATCTGACAGCACCGGTTAATGTTACACTTTACGAAGGCAAACACCATTGAGACCATACGAAATAGGCCAGGTATTCGACTTGTGTCAAGTGCCGTGTAGGTTAATGTTAATGTTCGTATATTAAAATTGTCATGTGCCTGGCTCGCCCTGTTGCCTCATTGACTTTTGGGTGTTTAAAACAAAAAAAGGCATATTACATAGAGTTAACTAGTTTGGAATCATTCTTCATCTAACTCCTTCTCTAGAGTTGCGTCTGTGGCGAAGGAGTAGCGAACACGATCCACAATTCTGCATACCTCGCTGGAAATCAGCTGCAGATGATTTGGAAACAGATCACCTTGTGTTGATGTGTACAATGGCGTCGGTCGTTCAGAGAGCAAAAAACAAACTTGTGAATTTAAACTTGCCTTGTAAATTACAAACAGCACAAAGGCTGGGGTTGATTGTGATGCCGTGTAAAGAACAAGCAACAAACTTAACACCTCTAGAATCGTTTATTAACGTGACAAACAAAGCCTTGCAGGCTGAATTTAATTAACACCTCTTCTGTCCGATATAATTCATACACTGGGCTTCAATCAATTTTATGCTCAGGTGAACCAGGTACTACTTCATGGGCCGCTTCATGGGCTTCAGGCGAAGGATATGTATAGAAGCAGTTCCCGATATAATGTTTATGGATAGATGACAATTGTATTCAGGGCATGTTGAAAGGTGGTATATGTCAGTGAGGCGTGCCGAACTCGCCACTTGGAGAAGTACAACAACTGGCTTGATGTAACTAGAGCGTGACTGGTCCGTCTGGCTGGCGGGACGGGGCGATAGAGAAGCGTACATTGTCTGTGTCTTGATTATTGGAACTACCTCTGCCCCATTGAAAAAAATGGGTCATGTACAGGTGTAGTCATGCGGGGAATTTGTTCTAGGCATTTGTATTCATCATGGGCGTATTTCCGGTGGCACCGTACCTGAAACTTGTGCAGTTAAAATAAGTCAAGGTCCCTGTTCACACGCCTGCAGGCCTATTGGACATATGGTTAGAAGTTCCCTACTTTTCCTTTTATTGCTTTTCCTGGTTTTCTAGAACCTCTGCATTTGATTATTTTTGTTTCTGTATTTCATGGAAACAAAAACAGTTAAATGCAGAGGTTCTAGACAAACTGGGAATGAGGTGATAAAAGAAATAAAGAGGAGGCAAGTGAAATATTTCGGCCATGTTAAAAAACATGATACTCTTATGAAAACCATACAGGAGGGCAAGGTTGAGGGCAAGCGAGCAAGAGGTACACAACGATACAAGTTGGAAGATAACATCAAGAGATGGACGAACATCAGCCTGACAGAATGTACAGTCAAGGCGAGAGACAGACAGTGTTGGGGATCCATTCCAGCAAACCTTCATTGTGGAGACGGCACCTGATTGGTTGATTGCTGGTCCTTTACAGAACGTCACAATCAAACCCGGCATATTCTGGCTGTGTGATTTACTTAGCAGTTTTTACGTTCAATAGTTTGTTATGATCTCCAGATGGGTGTATCGGACGCGGGACATCTTGCTTATGATCGAGAGGTTTTCCGGAAGGTTGTTATGGCAGCGAGGTTCTGCAAATGACATGCTTCTGAATGAATGAATGAGTTTGTTATTAACGTTTTGTGCAATACGTGATTGTTCTTGAAAGTTAGAAAAAGAGTTCTTGCAGTTTACATAGACCCAATTTTAACATACGGCTGCGAATCCTGGACAATTAACAGACGGGCCAAAAAATCCCCGGAAGCCTTTGAGATGTGGTTGTATAGAAGAATGATGAATATTAATTTGACAACCAAAATGAGCAATCGGAACGTTTCAAGGGAAGCTGAGACGCAAAAAACATCACAAACATCGGAAAGAAGGAGTCAGCGTTTTCAATCGTGGATGGGTATTTGCCCGGGAAGAGAGGGAGAGGAAGGCCAAAGAGAAGATGGGTGCAGTATGTGGCGGATGATCTCCAGATGGGTGTATCGGACGCGGGACATCTTGCTTATGATTGAGAGGTTTTCTGGAAGGTTGTTATGGGAGCGAGGTTCTGCAAAGGGCATGCTACTGAATGAATGAATGAGACGAGAAAAACTGGAACATGTCGTGACAACCGGAAAGAGATAGAGGAAGTCAGCGTGAGAAGATTTTTGACAGTCTTGTGTCATGGCACAGTTCATAAATAAACATTCATGGTTATTGTTTGACGCTCATGGAAGGAAAAGAAGGAAGCAGATATTATAAGACGCACTAGACAACATAAAATTTGAAAGCTATAGTTAGCGATCGGGATTCGAACCTGTCACTACTAAATGACAACGGCGCTCGCTGCAGCACAAAGTTTACCTCAACGCATGACAGACAAACAATACACGCGTGTTTGTTATGAACTTTCTTTGTGTAGTGGTCTCAAAGGGTTCCCCGATTGATATTTCAGATTTTGTAGAATGTCAGTATTTTTTTTTCTCACTTTCGTGACCTTCGGATACTTCAGAATACTTTTATTAGCCACCGGACGCTGATGCATATGCTGGGGGGAGGATCTGAGCACCTATGGACATGTCCGGAGTGCAACGAAGATACCCCAACTGATAACTAACTAACTAACTAACTTCAGAACTTTTCTGTACAGAAAGCATTTCTAGCTTAACGAATCAGAGGCCCTGGTTTTCGCCTTTAGTGGTTGCGTTTTTTCCACTTTCATGACCTTCGATACTCCAGAACTTTTCTGTACAGAAAGCATTTCTAGCTTAACGAATCAGAGGCCCTGGTTTTCACCTTTAGTGGTTGCCAACTAGTCGGTGTCTCAGTCCGCGTGTTGCCAGGGAAATATGTACGCTCTCAAACACTATTGTAATTAGTGTGCTGGTGTTGTGCCGTAGACTCTTCATGCTGTTTATCCTCTGCTAGGCTATGGACGCCGACACCGTGGCGTGGGAGTTCACACGCAATTCGTAATCCAGCATACCGCCATGCGCTGGTTGTCATCCAGTGGTTTGAGAACCGGTCATTCAGAAAGCAATGGCAAACTACTGAACGTAAACGTACCAAGAAATCACAAACAGCCAAAACATGCTAAGGTTGACCGCTACGTTCTGTAAAGGATATGCAACTTTAAAAAAAAATAATTATATGGACGGCTCTCGCTTCAGTTCAGACGGGCCTGCGTGCCCGATTCTTAACCCTTTGAAAATACTGTTTCTTCGTTCGTTCGTCCACTTCTGACTTCTTATGAACATCCCGCATTAACGTTGATTAAGGAGTCAAGCCAATGACAGTTTTTGACATTTTCATCTGCTTTACTATTCATTACGACTTCTCTCGACGTTTCGCCTTGTCCCCGGACATTTAGTTTTGTTAGTTCCACATTTGGCTGAATGTGGAAAACGTCAACTTTCGCGACAATTTTGCACTAAAAGCCACTTTCCTCAACATGTAAACTGCATGCCCTTACTTGTGTAAACTAAATACCCCTCATTTAAATGTTGAATAAAAGTTATCTTCCAGTCGGAGATAGATATAGCTAGAATAGAATAAACGTGTTAGGTTCCGAACCGCTCGACTGAATCGCTCAAACACACTGTGACATACATTTGCTAATACATTTGCTTTAGAGCTGAGAGAAAGAAAACTTAAGGAGGAAAGCAATTAGTGACCTCACTGGAGTTAGTTGCATGTCCTTAACATGACGTTGCAATCAACCCCTAACATTTATTAGTTGTTATTTACTAGACAATTTTACTTGCCATTGTTTTCTTACGACCCACGCTAATACCAAAGACATCAACACAAAGCGACCTGCTCTCAAGTCTGCGTTGGCTGATTTTGATCCCTGACCCTGTGTCGTGTCCTCCTTTACAGTGTCGTCCCTGGAGTGAAGAGAGTCGACACCCACATTATAATATTTTTTTCCTCTCAATATTCTGGAGAATCCACCAGCTTCCGTCCAACACACTCCATCAGCCTATGGACACCTTTTCCTATTACTCTCTCACTGTCGTACTATGCCCCCTTCTCATACTTCCCCAACGCAACATACTCAACAACTCTTGCTTCTAAAAATTAATAAAGATTAATTTATTAAAAGAAAAGTGTAACGTATATGAGACGTGTATGTGAAGAAAATGTGTGACGTGTTCTATAAAGTGTGTAGAATCGGACTCTCAGACAACAACCCAGTCAGCTGATCCCAGCAAGGATAGACCACAGCACGTTACGTCAGAACATGTACTTCTCACCCAGTGCTGAAACCATCCTGCTGGATACTGATTTGCCTCTGTAGACCTCTGGTAATCCCCTTTCATGATCTTCCGAAATAGACACCGGTGGTATAAACAGTTAATCATGGACCGGTTGCACCCTACACAATGTCCGTTCCGATCGTTCATTAAAAAAAAATGCACAAGTCCTTTGTAGTGTGTACACAGTTATTAATGTTAATTGTTAATGTACTTGTTCCTCACTCGTGTCTATCTATCCTCACGTATCATGTCTTGTGTTCTATTACACGAGATTATATCACACTAGGTAACTAGTATCAGTAATGTTCTCAGTGAATTACCACTGTCTGATGTTGTGTGGTGCATCAGTAATCATCACTCTCTTTGGTGAATCAACTTCCTTCTAGCTTTAGTTACGTTCTGTACGCAACTTTATTGATTGTTGAACTGGTGTTCTTCCGAATGGGATTTGAATCTTTCCCAAAAACTTGTTGAGTTTCCTTGGATCTAGTAGGGAACCTAGGATAGAAACAACACATCTGGTGATAGTACTAGTCACTGATCCTTTCGGCTGAGTGTAAGCCTTTCGCCTTGCTTAATGATCTTTAGCTAACTAAACTATGTCCTAGAGCAGATTAGCTACCCACCTAGGGCCGAATCAGGCTATGATAAGAAAAGACCAATAAACAGAGTGCAACCTCAGTATTCTATTCACCTTAGCAGAGCCAATATCACTATTCTACTCTAACTAGTTTTCCACTAACAGTGCTAATCATCACACTATAGGTTTAACAAGGCTACAGTCTATATTAATTAGAACTAATAGACTATATTGACTACCTTATGCAAAACCGCCTCATTCCCGGGATGGCTACTACACTTTGCCATAACGGCACATGCTAGTTAATCTTAAATTAATCTAACACTGTAGAGCTCTCCCACAAACACGTCCATCATAATCCACGGTTTTGGTCAACTCCCTTTCTCCCAATCATGGTTTATGGCAAAACCTAAAATTGGTCACGTGATATGGGTGACGTCCTGCAGGTGTTATTTGCTCATATCATCCATTGTCAAGAATCGATTTTTCCTGGCTTTAGTCCTTGTCAAAGTTGTCATCACTTGTTTAGATTCCCAAAACAAGCCAGCGAGTTCCTGTATACCCCCAACAACAGTCGCAAACAACCAGCCGTCAATCTTCTCGATGTTCCGGAAACTAAGAATTGACATATGTACTGTTACTTCCGTGCTAAGTACTTCCGTTTTCCCTCTGATATGTTTATGACTTGTCAAAGTGATATATGATTCAGCGCACTCACTTCCTCTATACCTCTGCCACTGTTTAATTTTGTCCGACAGGTGATGGCTAACATCCGATTGCCACTATGATCCCCCGGGCTCCATCTGCATTCAAATGTTGACAAACTGTCACGGCGATTGTCGGGATTCGTCTCCCGCACTTCCGAGTGTGGCCAATCCGTCAACCATATGTACAAGTACAACTGTTATTTCTGCCCGACCTGTTTTGGAAACACGTGCAGCCACAACTATGAATGTTTTCTCTGTATAAGTTGAAACACTTGTTGCTTAGCAGATAGTCCTGTTAATCAAAAAATCCTCTAGAATAATCAACCGGTTAAACACACGGTTTTATTTTGTGACACCCTGTATTTCCGGGAATTGTGAAAGTGCGTTCTCTAACCTCCAAGCCACAAACTCTCGACAGTTACCTCATTCATGCAGCATATGAACTAGTTTTGTGTTATTATAAAATCCCTTTTTGTTTTTGCCAATCTTGGTATGTAAATGAAAAAAATTAAGAAGAAATTAGAAGTAACAGAACCGTGGTTCCTGAGACGAAGGTTGCGAATTCCTTGGACCGCCGGCGTAACTAACAACAATTACCTGAAACAGGCTAATGAAACTAGAACATTATATACAACAATAAGAAAGAGACAAACATCATTCTTTGGTCACGTAATGAGAAGCGGGGCATTGGAGAACATCGTTACAACTGGAAAGATCGAGGGGAAGAGAGGCAGAGGCAGACCAAGAGAAATGATGCTGGATGGATTGAGACGGTGGCATAGAGGAATATCATCAGCAGAGTTGATCCAGAACAGCAAAGACCGAGATCTGTGAAGAGTCATGATCGCCTACGCCAGCTGGCAGGGCACTTGATGATGATGATGACCTCTTTTACACATCCTAAACACATTGGACACATTGTGCTGTACACACTTGTATAGACCTTTCAGCGCTCGGTGGGTGATATAGTCTGTGTCATGCCGGCAAATTTTACACCTCTTTCCTCCTTCATCCATCCCTCGTGACATAGGTCCTTAACCACCCGTCTCAATCCATCCCGTCCTGTGCTTAGCTATCCCATGCAGCACCAGCCACGCCCTCCCCATATTTTTCAGTTCCCTCTCTGCTTCTCTTCTCTGTATGTTGTTGGATCTTCTATTTCATTTTGGCCTTGTGGAATCCAGACAAAGGTCTTTCTAGTTACAGTGATCTCGGGTTTTCTCAATGAATCTCCTATATCGAGCGCCAATCTCATTTCTTCACCTTTTGATTCTCTGGTGTTTGTCTGGTTCTCACTATGACCTCTTAATTCACTGGTATTTGTCCGGTTCTCACTATGACCTCCAGATTGATGATTCTGTCGTACCATTTTATCCTTATTTCCCACCCATTGATGATCATTTGTAGTTTATTTGTGATAGTTGTAGTCGTTCTCAACGGTTTGTACATAACGCTCCCATAACCAATTTGTGATGGAGCAAAAGAGCGCTGACCCAACTGTTGTTGGATTAGTAACAACAATGGATCTCCAACGCTGTGTATCTCTCGCCCTGACTGTACGTTCTGTCAGATTGCTGTTTGTTCATCGCTTGATGTTATCTTTCCACTTGTATTGTTGTCTTGCTCGCCTGCCGTCAACCTTACCCTCCAGTATGGATTTTATGAGTGTTATGTCTGCTAACGTGCCCGAATTATTTCACTGCTTTTTCTTTCATTAACTCTCTTTTCATTCGCAGCTTTTCTAGTACCTCTGTATTTGTTTTTGTTTCCATGAAATACAACAAATGCTACTATATATCCACATCTCCAGGGCTTCTATTCGACTTTCTAATTGCTTGTTCATTGTCCAGGCTTCCCCGCCATATATTGGTGTTCACTATACACCTCATTTAGCTTCATTCTACTTTGATAGCGGTCATCCATTGTCTGTCCATGCTGCAAAAGTGCTCGGAAATTGAGAATAGATTGAATTAGTTGAAAAGTGTATTCACTAGAGAGAAAGTTTATAAAGGAGCCATTTCCAGCTTAACGATCCATTGGTCACAGGATCCCCATCTGCCCAAGCCATTGTTAGGCTTGAGATAACCGTTCGGCGGCTAGTCAAATGCTCATACATGGCTGCCATCTTTTTCTTAGCCGTTAAATGGCTGGGGCGTCATATACCGTCACGCTACTTTACCCCGTTACGTTCCAGACAGTTGGACCTTGAAATTTGTAGCTGTTTAAGTAGGAATGGAATAAAAGTATTAACCGTCTGGGGCGGCAGCAGTTAAAGTAATAACTGTCTGGGTCAAAGGGGTTGATGTAAAGTCTAGGTCAAACGGTAATTGATGTAAAGTCTAGGTCAAACGGTAATTTATGTGCAGTCTAGGTCAAACGGTAATTGATGTAAAGTCTAGGTCAAACGGTAATTGATGTAAAGTCTAGGTCAAACGGTAATTGATGTGAAGTCTAGGTCAAACGGTAATTGATGTGAAGTCTAGGTCAAACGGTAATTGATGTGAAGTCTAGGTCAAACGGTAATTGATGTGAAGTTTAGGTCAAACGGTAATTGATGTGAAGTCTAGGTCAAACGGTAATTGATGTGAAGTCTAGGTCAAACGATAATTGATGTGAAGTCTAGGTCAAACGGTAATTGATGTGAAGTCTAGGTCAAACGGTCATTTATGTAAAGTCTAGGTCAAACGGTAATTGATGTGAAGTCTAGGTCAAACGGTAATTGATGTGAAGTCTAGGTCAAACGGTAATTGATGCGAAGTCTAGGTCAAACGGTAATTGATGCGAAGTCTAGGTCAAACGGTAATTGACGTGAAGGCTAAGTAAAAATGAATAACAGTATTACGATATTATGAATTCTGGTTAACAAGGAAGTGATATGAAGTCTGGGTGAAAAAATAATAGTATAGGTAAGGCGGGATCACAAGGACTTGACGTAATACAAAGTGTGTGCCCCCCAACATAAAAAAAAAAAATGCTAGGAATTCTAGGTAGACAGGAATTATATGAAGTCTAGATCAAAAGGAAATTGATATAAAGTTTAGATCAAAAGGAATTGGACATTAAATCTAGATCAACAGGAAATTGATATAAAGTCTATGTCAAAGTGAAATTGATATGTATGAAGTCTATGTCAAAGTGAAATTGATATGTATGAAGTCTATGTCAAAGTGAAATTGATATGTATGAAGTCTAGATAAACAGGAAATTGATATGTATGAAGTCTAGATAAACAGGAAATTGATATGTATGAAGTCTAGATAAACAGGAAATTGATATGTATGAAGTCTAGATAAACAGGAAATTGATGTGTATGAAGTCTAGATAAACAGGAAATTGATGTGTATGAAGTCTAGGTCAAAAGGAAATTGATGTGTATGAAGTCTAGATAAACAGGAAATTGATGTGTATGAAGTCTAGATAAACAGGAAATTGATGTGTATGAAGTCTAGATAAACAGGAAATTGATGTGTATGAAGTCTAGATAAACAGGAAATTGATATGTATGATGTCTAGATAAACAGGAAATTGATATGTATGATGTCTAGATAAACAGGAAATTGATGTGTATGAAGTCTAGATAAACAGGAAATTGATGTGTATGAAGTCTAGGTCAAAAGGAAATTGATGTGTATGAAGTCTAGGTCAAAAGGAAATTGATGTGTATGAAGTCTAGGTCAAAAGACAGTTTATACAAATTTGGATTAAAGGCAATCGCTTTCATTGCAATGGGTTCTATCCCATATGGCACGCTCTTCTTGCCGATGAGCGGCCTGCTGAAAGCGTCCCACGGATCACGAACTCCGTAGCTCCAGCGACGCCCCCAAGGGGATCCCTGAACAAATTGCACCCGTGAACCGACAGCGAAAGCGACCCCACGACCTTCATAGGGCGTGGCAACCGGTTTGGCCACTTTGTCAAGGAAACCCTCATTTGATATTAAATCTAGAGGAAGAGGGAATGAATATGAAGTCTTCACAACAAATTTCAACGGGGGTAAAAACAAGGCAATTGATATGAAGTATTATTCACAACAAATTTCAACGGTGGGGGGGGGGGGGGGGGGACAAAATAAAAGGAAATTGACGTGAAATATTGTTCACTACAAATACCAACAGGGCGGAAAAAAGGAAATTGATTTGAAGTTTTGTTCACAACAAATTTCAACGGGGTCAAAAGAAAAAGGAAATTGATATGAAGACTAGGTCAGAAGGAACTTGACAGAAGTCTGTATCACAATGAACTTGATATAAATCATCTAAGTCAGAAGGATTTTGACAGAATGTCTACGTTAGAAGGAAGTGAAACAATTGTTGAAGACAAAGGGAATTCCAGTATGGTGTTATAGCTAGCTGTCTGGTCTAGTACAGGACATGACACAGCAGCAACCAGGATGCAGCGAGCTGAAAGAAACTATTGCTGAAAGACACTATTGTCTACTATAGGAGGAAAGCTACGATTGGATTAGGCTGCGGTAATGCAACGATAGATTAACACACAGAGAATTAGAGAATTAATTTTCACAGAGAGTTGAGTTCACTTTTAGGCTTTTAAAAATTGTTTATTTGCCCTTTGCTCTCTTAGAACTCAAGCGTAGTTCACATACACGTGCCACTTACAACTTCCAGGGCTCTGAGCTGACTTTTCCTTGTAAAGGTGACCACTGTCTTAGTGAGCAAGCACACTGACCAGTATCTTAGTTAAACAAGCAAACTGACCACTATCTGAATGAGCAAGCACGTTGACCACTATCTTAGTGGACAAGCACACTGATCACTATTTGAATGACCAAGTACACTGACCAGTATCTTAGGAATAAAACGCACTGGCCACTGTCCTGGCAAGTAGATGCATTGGCCACTATACCTCCCTGACCTCTACATAAACATATATAGTTGATTCTAGTATAAACTTTGCAGCACACCAAAGTAGTGGTTCTCCCCCCCCCCCCCCACTCCCCATTGTGTGTGTGTGTGTGTGTGTATTTGTTTGTATGTATTAACATTCCCTGAAAAGTCATTGAACATCCCTATTGTTTGAAATATCAGCCTTACATTGTAAATCCCCATCGTTTGAAATATCAGCCTTACATTGAACACCTCTATTGTTTGAAATATCAGCCATACATTGAACATCCCTATTTTTGGAAATATCAGGCTTACATTGAACATCTCTATTGTTTAAAATATCAGCCATACATTGAACATCTCTATTGTTTAAAATATCAGCCATACATTGAACATCCCTATTGTTTGAAATATCAGCAATACATTGAACATCTCTATTGTTTGAAATATCAGCCATACATTGAATATCTCTATTGTTTGAAATATCAGCCTTACATTGAACATCTCTGTTGTTTGAAATATCAGCCTTACATTGAACATCTCTGTTGTTTGAAATATCAGCCATACATTGAACATCCCTATTGTTTGAAATATCAGCCATACATTGATCATCTCTATTGTTTGAAATATCAGCCTTACATTGAACATCTCTATTGTTTTAAATATCAGCCTTACATTGAACATCCCTATTGTTTGAAATATCAGCCATACATTGAACATCCCTATTGTTCGAAATATCAGACATACATTGATCATCTCTATTGTTTGAAATATCAGCCTTACATTGAACATCTCTATTGTTTTAAATATCAGCCTTACATTGAACATCCCTATTGTTTGAAATATCAGCCATACATTGAACATCCCTATTGTTCGAAATATCAGACATACATTGATCATCTCTATTGTTTGAAGTATCAGCCTTACATTGAACATCTCTGTTGTTTGAAATATCAGCCTTACATTGAACATCTCTATTGTTTGAAATATCAGCCTTACATTGAACATCCCTATTGTTTGAAATATCAGCCACACATTGAACACCTCTATTGGTTAAAATGTCGGCCATACATTGAAGTTGAACACCCCTGTCCCCGGTGACTCAGACAGCTGGAATGTTTGCGCTCTCGGGTCGCAGTCACTAAGAGTTGACAGAAATACTTGACCTAGCCCTGTCCTCTCTCGGCCAGGCTTTCTATTTAGGGAGTCTGTTGGGCTAATTAGACCGGGCCAGTGAAATGACCTGGGCAGGGCAGAAACACTGGATCTGATTACTGGAGTTTTAATTACTAATCTCCATGTTTGTAGCCAGCATAATGTCTGCCCTAGATGTCCCGTGGTTAGGTCAAGAGGGGTCTTGGCCAGGATAAACCCCGACCCTATTACGTCATTGCCTCCGCATCCCAGAGACTCCCGAATATCTCTTCTGCCTCTCATCTCTCAGTGGAGCTTAGAGCCTCAACCAATACATGGTGTCACACGTTTCTCTTCATGATAATATCACGAAGTTCTCACGATGATACTGTTCATGATATTGATGATAAGTTTTGTGTGATGGTCGTTGTCTAGGTAACGATACTCATGGTGTGTCAATGGAGATATCTGTCTTGCAATGTAACTCACCCCCTCAGTGCATATTCACCAGGCATGAAACAAGATTCCGTTGGCGCACATAATCCTTTATTACAAAAATAAGACGGACAAACGGAACAGGTTTATACATCCAGGAACATAACGTAATCCATAGAATAGAAATATCCTCCTCACAATTTTAACCAGCACACATCAATGCCTTCTCACGGCTGGCTTCTAATCTCAATCCACAAGACAGGTAATCCAGCTACTATCCACGGCTGGGTCTCCCACAATACAACCCACACATTGGGTTGGAGCCACTGCTCAACTATAGAATTCACTCTGGGTTTTAGGCCCACACTCAATACAGAACCCACTCTGGGTTCAGGCCTGTCTTCACCACTCGAAGAACAACACAACACGGAGCTCTCTCTTAAACGACCTGACCCGCAGTCGGTCTCTTCTCTTTCTGACTTTTCAGTCTCCTCACTTCACACAACACACCACTGTCTTTCGACCCATCCCCCCTGGGGATTTCCACTCATATCCGCCCCATTATTTCTGAGGGTTAATTGTTTTCCTCGTAGCCAGGTCAGTCACTTTACTGTCTCCCACTCTCATCTCCATTCTTCCTCCTGCCCCGTCACTCAACTCAATGTCAGTGACCCAGGCTTATGTCATTACCCCCCTCTTAAAAGAAAACTTCGTTTTCAAATATTGGGAGACTAAAACTTACTAAACATGTTACCCAGACATATAGCCTGGGTAGCCCTAAGTATGGCTGCACCTTACTCTAGCTACCACCCTAAATGATACATCAAATGCTCATAGTACACTCCCATATTCCCCACACATAAATACAAACAACTTTCTATCTTGTGTACCAATGCATGAACTAATACATCACATAATAATAATACATCACATAATAATAATACATCATAGGAAAGCATTATACTTATGTAACCACAGGTCTCTTACTACTTCACGACCATACAATACTATTTGTGTACCGACCCAATATCAGGTGGTTCTGTTCTTTCATTAACCCACCTCTGATTTTTGTCGATGCTGTGTCTCCCTTTCATGTACCCATGACTCATGGTACCTCTACAATTACAACATCTGTTTGATATCCCTAGCCCTGGGTCAGTAATGTCACGAAAACTCTTTTGACGTGACTCAACTTTCCTATCTGCATATTGCACCGTTACACTTGAGTCTCTGTTTAGTCTGAACTCTTTATTTAATCTTGGCCCATATATCTGGCACCTTGCTTTATGCTGCATACGCCTTATGCCTATGTGCCCTGCACATGCACTATCCTGAGCTGTTCTAGTATATCGGTCTCTATGTACTAAAGGTACTGCTCCTTGCCCACGTGCAGTTCCACTATCTGACAAGCGGCGAGTGAGAACATTGTTCTTCCTCTCGAAGCACCATCTACCTTTCTTTGACTGCCTATTTTCTACTCTCCTACACCCTTGGGAACATTTGTTCAGAGTAGTATCTTGTCTCTGGGATTCACTAGCACTATATTTGGGATCCATTCTCATCTGCTCAGCTGTACTATCCTTGTCCTGAGTTCCTGTGTCTACTTCAAGTGCCTCTTCTACCTCAGCTATACTCTCTAATTTAGGTTCTCTTGTGGTAACTACCTCATTACTGTTTACACTATATTTTTGGTCCCAATAAGCTACTTCCTCTTCTGTACAATCTTTAACTCCTATAACATTTCCTATGATCAAATCAGCCACTGGTGAGTCCAAAACACACGCTGTCACTCTTCCAGTGATATATGGTGTTTTTACTGTTATTATGGCTACTGGGTAGAACTCTACTGTGCCGTTGAATGTTATGCATCTAATCTTTTTCCCTGTATAATCCGAGGGATCTATTAAACTTCTCCTCACTCCGATAGACGTACATCCGGAATCCCTAATTGTTAACGCTGGTCTATCATTAACAAATCCCTGATGCAACTTCAGACTTCCTCCTTCATGCACTGCTGATCCTGCTTTTACTGTATGACCACATATTAAGACTGGCTGACCATCTTTTTCAAAAAGAGGTTTGCACCCACTACAATCTTCATTGTTCAGCGTCTCAATTACTTGCACTGCATTTGAGTGCTCTGTTTCTCTCATCCTACATTGATGGCTGACATGCCCCTTCTTTCCACATTTGAAACAAGTAATCTCCCTTTTAGTGTTGTTCGTTGGTCCATCTGATGGTTGTGCATCACACTCTGCTGCCTTGTGTCTCCAGCTCCCACAATTCCAACATCCGGCATAATTTGGACGTCTCTGGAAA
Organism: Cepaea hortensis; assembly: GCA_963921405.1. NCBI lineage: Eukaryota > Metazoa > Mollusca > Gastropoda > Stylommatophora > Helicidae > Cepaea > Cepaea hortensis. The sequence goes on from OY992893.1 coordinate 34,044,816, forward strand.
TTCCCTCTTCTATATGGGTACCGTCCTACTCTACCAACATTGTTTCCTCGGAAACCATTATCTTGAAGTTCTTGCTGCTCACCTTTCTGTGCTGAATCCACACTTTTCGCCCTTGGTCTGATGACTGGATTCTGGTCCTGTTTAGTGTACGCTGCACAGACTATTTCCTCACTCATTAGTTTCCCAATAGATACGTTAGGATGTGCAGTCATGTAGTTTTGACCTAACTGAGACATTGTGTCTATGTCCTTTGGCTTCCGTTCCTCAAAGAACGCCACTAAATTAGAATTGCATGCAGATACTACCTTGTCTCTTAACATTAGATCTACTAATTTATTAAAATCTTTCCCTACTTCTGCAAGCTCCATCCATTTGTTAAATGTATTCTTTACAGTGTTAACAAAATCTGTGAAATCTTGATTTGTCTCTGGCCCTAACTGTCTAAACTTTGTTCTATATCCATGTTCAGTTAGTTGGAACTTAGTCAGCAAACGTTGACGTAAGATAGTGTAGTTGTTCCTTTCTTCTACCGGTAAATTGAACATGGTGTCTAGTGCCTTGCCCGTAAGCAGCTCCCCTAGTCTAATAGCATACTGTTCTTCGGGGATGCCTAACACTTTCGCACTTGCTTGAAATCTGTCCAAATAAGATTCAAGGTTGTCTCGGTCCGTAAAGTATGGCAGTTTTAATCTCTGTGACGACTGCGAAGGTTTTCCGCTTTCCTCACTTTGACCCTTTGAAGATAGTTCTAGTTTTCTGAGAGCAATTTCAGCTTCCATCTTAATCTTCTCTTTCTCAATTTCCACCGCATTTGTGTGTTTTAACTTTTCAAGTTCCATTTGTGTCTCTCTCTCTTCCTGTAGACGCTTGTTTTCTATTTCAGCTAGTTTTACTTGTGTCTCTTCCTGTAGACGCTTGTTTTCTATCTCAGCTAACTTTACTTCCTGTAGACGTTTGTTTTCCATTTCAGCTAGTTTTACTTGTGTCTCTTTCTCAGCTAACTTTTCTTCCTGTAGACGCTTTGCCTCGCGTTCATTATGCCTCTCCTCTCTTTCCGTCTGTTGTTGTTCTTTTGCTTCGGCATACTCCTGTAACTCTTTACCTTTCAGGCCTATTCTTTCACCTGCTTCAATATAATCCATTAAAGTAGGCATCTTGTACTTGTGGACACGTTGCTGTGAATCAGCCAACTATAAATGTACAGACTCTGCTGTTAGTCTTTGTGTCACTTGCCTAAGTACACCCGCACTCCCTGTGTACGTAAATCCGTAGTGCTACAATATCACTCTGTACTCACCCAGTCACTCTATAAGTACTAGGTAGTGAGGGGGGAAGTATCACCTATACTCCCTTATATCTATATATCTATGACCACAAGTTCATAAAGTCCCTGGAAATATTGTTAAACATACATATCAATACATATACAAACAAATGGATGATAACACTAAGTGATGACTATCCAACGCTGGACTTCACAAGCTGAGTACACGGAGACGATGATGACACAGAAATAAACCACAGTAACAACCACAAGCTTGTGTAGAGACATCCACAGTGCGCGTAAAATAAAAATATAAATTGACCAAGACCACTAGACAGCAGAAATGACGAAAGATCACAATAAAAACATATATCCGAACACAACAAATATTATATGTAAATATAACGAAAAGAAAGAGAGAAAGAAAAAGAATATATACTGAAAATATACACAGATCTGACGTCAGACAACTCGGCTCTAGATATTGGTTAAGACTATTTCAATGCCCCTGCACGATACGTCAACTCATTAACGTTTTTCTTACAAAAATATCGTAAGCACCAGAAAGAATATATATTTGTGTGCTGTATCCCGACTCTCGAGAAACACCCCACAAATCTCCTACTCTTGACAAACACTGGACCACATACAAGTAACAGCTTAACAACCGAAAACAATATTTATAAGACAATGAGCAGCAAACAGAATGTCCACATCGTTGGCCGATAAATATGTGCCCACTAATCCGTCGCCAAAAGTTCTTTTTATTCAATGTCTACGACGCTAGATTTCAAACCGACTTCTTGTTTTGTTGAGTGGTTATTGAATTCACGTGGTGATCAAAAGTTCCAACTGTCGACAAAAGTTGAAGATGATAGTGATATCCGTAACGTTATTGTACTTTCTCTGTACGTGGTAATAATCCAAAGTGTTCTTTCGATTTGTTGTTACTCTCGTTGCGGAGATGGCGCTTCGCTGTATCATTAATGTTATGGATTTCCCAAAAGAAAAGACCAAAATAATGGCAATAAATGTTCAACGCTTTCACTCTGTACAGTCAGTTCTTTTTGGCAACTGTATGCAACTATGTACGCGGAGATGCCACGTCATCAATCGTTGACAAAATGTTTGCTGATTATAAGGTAATGAACACAAAGGGCTTTTAACAAAGCCGAACATAAAGTCTAGTTTCACACAAAAACAGCTTGTTTATCCAGTTCCACCATGGAACATCTCAGTAACTTTCCACTGTCCACGGCCTTGGCCTTGCCGGACACCTCAATTTCTCTTTATCTCTCAGTGAAAAATTCCTCCGTAAAACAGTTTTCACACAAACTTGACAGCCCCACCCGGCTGCGGTAGGGGTAACGTTACTATCCCCTTCAGTCAACTGTCCGTCAAATTAGCGACTGCCAATTTTTCTCTGTTATCCAAACATGTACTTCCCCAGTACCTGGACGCTGGTGTACCCACCCGTCCTATTTACTGCGTCGACTAATCTTGACCAGTCAACTTGCAACAACACAGTGCGCTTGCCTCCAGCACACACACCTGTCAATTATCTTTGGTTCCCAATCCTGTCATTATCACCGACAGCGACGTCCTACACACACACACGCTGCCCTCGCCACTCTGGATTCAACTCTCGTCTTTAATTTCAGCCCTCCTGCCTGGTATCAAATTTACCTGTCACCGTAATGGTCTCTCCCGGTTAGTCTGTATGGCGTGTCTTTATCACCGACTTTTGTGCTGCCGCTGCACCCCCATTCGCTTTAGCGATATGGTTGGGTCCAAATCACCTGTAGTGGACTTCACTTGAACTGTCTGCTAGCTTGTGATTTCCGCCGCGTACCCTCCCCGCGCGCTGACAGTTTTTTTTTTTTCGATGTGGCGTCTTACACACACAAAAGAATTGCTGTTAATCTCGTGACGCAGTACTGTCTAAATTGATGGCACGAAGACACCGATAATAACTCCTCTCTTTCAGCGAAGAGCCCACAAATATCTCAGAATGACAACACTGTCTATAATGTTCTTGACCGTACGTAGCCTTCCAGATACTCCTTACTAAGTGACGAGCGCCCAGATGTTCTTGATCGGACGAGCTCTCAGATTGTCACACGTTTCTCTTCATGATAATATCACGAAGTTCTCACGATGATACTGTTCATGATATTGATGATAAGTTTTGTGTGATGGTCGTTGTCTAGGTAACGATACTCATGGTGTGTCAATGGAGATATCTGTCTTGCAATGTAACTCACCCCCTCAGTGCATATTCACCAGGCATGAAACAAGATTCCGTTGGCGCACATAATCCTTTATTACAAAAATAAGACGGACAAACGGAACAGGTTTATACATCCAGGAACATAACGTAATCCATAGAATAGAAATATCCTCCTCACAATTTTAACCAGCACACATCAATGCCTTCTCACGGCTGGCTTCTAATCTCAATCCACAAGACAGGTAATCCAGCTACTATCCACGGCTGGGTCTCCCACAATACAACCCACACATTGGGTTGGAGCCACTGCTCAACTATAGAATTCACTCTGGGTTTTAGGCCCACACTCAATACAGAACCCACTCTGGGTTCAGGCCTGTCTTCACCACTCGAAGAACAACACAACACGGAGCTCTCTCTTAAACGACCTGACCCGCAGTCGGTCTCTTCTCTTTCTGACTTTTCAGTCTCCTCACTTCACACAACACACCACTGTCTTTCGACCCATCCCCCCTGGGGATTTCCACTCATATCCGCCCCATTATTTCTGAGGGTTAATTGTTTTCCTCGTAGCCAGGTCAGTCACTTTACTGTCTCCCACTCTCATCTCCATTCTTCCTCCTGCCCCGTCACTCAACTCAATGTCAGTGACCCAGGCTTATGTCACATGGCAAGCCCTATTTACGCTGATGAAAGATAGCCTCCGCAACGTCCTATGTTTTCCCGAACTATGTTCTGTAAAGCTGCACTCGTCATCATTATCATCATCATCATCATCATCATCATCATCATCATCATCATCATCATCATCATCATCATCATCATCATCATCATCTTCCACTTCTGTCGTCAAGCGCCGTGGGGAGGAATAATTTGCGTTCCAGCGCCCGGTGGGCGGCACTGGATAGTGTCATTCCGTTTGGTTGTACAATGTCTCTGATGTCGTCAATCCATTTTCTTCTTGGACGTCCTCGTGGTCTCGTCACAGATGATCTTTGATGTAAGGCCAGTTATACCTTGTGCCACATTTATTGAAAGGAAAGCTGCACTACTTTGTGTTATTTTATATTGTTTACATTTTCACAGCTTTACCGCAGTTCCGCTAATTTTATTCAAGCCCTATATATAATTGTTCGTGATTTGTTGGATTTTGCAGCACGGGTTTTCTACGGGATGTTGCAGTCAGTCTCCTGTCATCTCTTCTTAGTCGCATCTACCGACATGCACTGTTATGGCCTTATTATTCTTTGCTTCCCTTATGGCTCGCCGATAATATACGGGCACAGTGTATGTCCATCCGATATACTAAAATAAACTTTCGAAACTGCAAGATACCCCCACAAAGTTGTTAAAAGTTAGTTGCATATCCTTATGCACGTTATGAGAAGAAATAAACTGGAGAACTTGCTGACAACTGGCAAGATTGAGAGAAAAAAACAAAGGGAAGGCAGAGACGTAAATATCTGGATGGCTTGATAGCACACGCTTACCAGCATAGCACAGATGAATGATTAATTTCATTTACAGGACATCGCAGTTAGCCCCACCATTTTTATCTGTGATTTCTTGGCAAGTTTACATTTAGTTGTTTGCCATTGCTTTCTGAACGACCGGCACTCGTACCATTTTATAAAAGCCAATAAGCCAGTCTGCTACGAAATCGCCCACCACATTATTTCGAACGCGGTATGCGCGATTACGAACTGCGTCTTTAACTCCTTCACCACAGAGCGGGAATTTAACACAGTTGTAATAACCAGATGAAACAAACGGAAGTTTAGTTTTGAAACAAAATATAGACACAAATACTATTCAGTAACGTCGACAACAACAACAACAACAACAACAACAACAACAACAACATCAAGAAATATGTGGTTTCGAAGTACAAAACTCCAGACAATGTGTTCTCCAAAAGACCAATGTAATGAGTTAAAGCCTTGCGACGACGGCAGCATCCCATGGCTTCAGTACGAGGAAGAGTTGCCACCGCTACAATTTACTCTATGCAATGGTTGTTGACGGGGAAAGAGCAAATGGAAGACACACAGACAAATACACAGATGGCGAGGCCACGTGACCTAACCAAGGCAAGATCTGATCGTGGTGATTGTGGGAGATTGCTTTTCCCCATGGCACATGATGATGATGAAGGGCTGAAACAAACATGATAGCTAAACACAAAGAATAGTTCGTTGCATGTCCTTTCACTCTTTATCTCTCTCACTCCCTCCCCTCTCTACCTACCCTCCCCCATGAAATAGAATGTCTTTTCAATGACGCACAGCTAGTTAATGTGATAAAACGAAGCCAATTATTCCAATTGCAGGATATCGCCTTCTTTCACACACCCAGTGTCGAATAACCGGGGAACAGCCCTCAAGACATTCGTCAGCGGTTCGGGGGTCCCATGCTGACATGATTGCAGACAGTACATGTCTGCACTATTGTTTTGCTGTTGCCGAGCAGAAAGCACATTTTCAAAAAAGACATTAACTGGCATTAGGATTTTCTTGTCCCTGTTAACCGATTCAGTGGCGAAAGGTAATATATCGCCAAAGTCCCGCTTCCCCCACCCCTATATTTGAACTAAAGGACGATATATCGCCATTCTAGGGCACCATGTTATTTGTTTTTGTTTCGTGGTATCTTCCGCAATTTTAATGCCCAGTGAACGAAGATTTACATTATAAAACTTGTTCGTTTGATTGTTCACTATGTCTGGTCCGAGCCTACTTTTTGTGTGGCACTGAATCAGTTAAATCAGAAATAATACGATGTTAGAATCAGTTCTTCAAGCGGTTGTATCGTGGGCATGGAACCTGAGTAATGCAACAGTAGTATTTTATTTGCGCCGGAGTATAACCGAATGGTGGGCAGACGCGGTTGTGTAGTTGATGGGAAGCTACGCTGACAGTGTCATACGCCGCCGGAGAGGTATTGACCTCCGCGTTCGTCCTCCGCTAGCAGAAGAAAATACTGGCACCTGTTCCGTGCATTGATGCATTGGAGAACATCGTGACTACTGGAAAGATCGAGGGGAAGAGAGGCAGAGGCAGGCCAAGAGAAATGATGCTGGACGGGTTGAGACGGTGGCAAGGAGGATTATCATCAGCAGAGTTGATCCAGAACACCAAAGACCGAGATCCGTGGAGAGCCATGAACGCCTACGCCAGCCGGCAGGGCACTTGATGATGATGATTCCGTGCATTCAGGCATATTAAATGTGTCGGCCATATGACATCATATCACAGCCATATACCAGATTTCTGCTTCGGTACGCACTCTTTGATGAGAGCCTTGTTAAAGTGATATATACATTTGCAGTGTGGAACTGTGGGAAAGGTAGCGGTGGTAGAGCCGTTGCTATCATACCTGCTTGCTGGCACCATGGTCATGTCCGCTTCGTGATTTGGACATTTTTTGTTTAGCTACCTGGGCATTTCTTGTTTAGCCACCTGGGCTGCTAAGCCTCAAATAGGTACCAGCAGTGTCTTCACACATCGTTTTTGCCAGGACTAAATAGCAAGTTAACATCTTTATTACGTTAACGTATTGTCTACCGATGAGAGGGTCTAGTTTATTAGAGGTCCTCGGGTCCTCTTGCCATCGGGCAAGCTGACATCCTGGCCAGTCCGCCATTGGGCACTAGAACATTTTATGAGAAGTAAAGATATCCTTCGGGATATTGGCCACATCAACCACCGATAGCCGATTGTTCTATAAGAAATATTGACCTAGCACCATGTACTGTATTCCACTCAACTCGTGTGTAAGGATCGTTTACTTGTTACTTCCCGTTTGGCTGTTTCTTAATTCCTAATGGAGATGGCTTGCCTGCTTTATGGAAAGTTTGTTGGTTAGCTTCGGGCGATGTTGCTTCAAGATGCTATTGATGCGGGCAGTTATCTCGTTTTGTGCTTTCTTCCCCTGATGTCAGACCTCTCGGCGTGAAAGTTTGTTATTGTAGGTTGATAGGTTCTTTTGTCAGCCGACCATATAGAAAAGGAATCCTCTGGAGGGTTCTGAACACTAGCCAGGCTGTATATCCTTAGGCTATGCGACCTATTTTAGTCGCTGGGCCATTTGTTGGTCATCGGCCTGTGACAGCTACAGATCATTGATTACATTGTGAAAGTGTAAAGGAGGTGACTCAGGATGGCATGGTCAGTCGCTTAAAAGTCGACAGGGTCGACTTAATCGCACCGGGTTTTATCCCATATGGCTCGGTCCCTTTCCGCAGCGCGGAAAGCGTCGCACAAAGCACGACATCCGTAGCTTTTAGCGACGACCCACAGGAGTCCGAAACATTTAACTCGTGAACCGAAGGGTGCTGCCCGGAATCGAACCCACAACCTTCGGAGCCACGAGTCAAACGGCTTGACCACTTCGCCACAGAGACTCCCTATGGCATGGTCAGTTCACACACATACAAACACTCACACACACACACTCAGGGGGGAGGGAGAGAGAGAGAGAGAGAGAGAGAGAGAGAGAGAGAGAGAGAGAGAGAGAGAGAGAGAGAGAGGCCGCCTCTCATAATGTGTACAGCCACGCTGCCTACAAAATGAGTGTACTCCATGAAACGCAAACACGCACACACACACAGAGAGAGAGAGAGAGAGAGAGAGAGAGAGAGAGAGAGAGAGAGAGAGAGAGAGAGAGACGCACACTCACGCACATTCACACGCACACACACACACACATACATTACGAGGCGCGTGGTGTCTCTTCCATGTCTCAGTAGTCCACCATTGAACTTTGACCTGCTAGTTAATTATACCTCAAAGTGTCACACGGTTCATGTTTTACTCACTCAGTAATTGCCTGGTTAAGAAGTTGCCTTTTCCGGCGGCCAGAGAAAAAGTTGTTTCCGTTCCATGAGCTGGCATCCGCCTAGTGTTTTGTTTCGCTCCTTCTTTGTTGTCTTTGATGTCCTCTTGACACGCCATGTGCAGCTGGTAATATACGCCACTTGAGATGGCCTACAGCTGGGAATAGCGGCCACTTCATATGGTCCTCGCCATGGAGAAAGGACACATTGTCTTGAGTGATTAGGTAACTGTAATGATGTTTGCTAACTATTCTTAGCCTTTGTTTTCAAACAACTCCTGCGCCCTAGTGCAATTACACTGACCCCTTTGTTCTGGTTGCCTCCGGTTGGTTTAGGTAAAAGACCGTTAGCTGTGGGAATTTGTTACCTGTGGACATTGGGCAAGAGTCTGTTGACAAATGAAATACTTAACAGATTCTGTGCCAAATAAAAAGTTAAGTTTGAATCAAAACAAAACTGAATGGCGGAAAATTGGAAGTAGAGGTGTGTCACAGTTATGACGTAAAAGTTGTTAATATGGTAGCAGACATGTTGTATTATAACGCAGTGACATTTCGGTGGTATATAAACCCATGGCATATACTGGAAGTCACTTAAGATGATTATTCATCCCATGGCACTTAATCAGTTAAAACCCTCGAAGAAAACCTTGACCTAACCACACCCAGTCCGTGTGTGCTGTCCTGACCCACGACCTGTTTTATCGTACTAGGCCACTCCGCTGATGTGATGTTTCATTGTGGGATTTGCACACCCCGATGATGTCTGAGCTTGGAGAGGAGAAAGGAAGGTATGCAACAGTCCTGGTGGAGATGGTACGTCTGTACCAGGTGGGGATGAAAGTCTCTACACTGGCCTTACTGTGATAGGTGTCAGCCCTTTTCAGTGTTCATGCTGCCTAAGTATCTGTGTCTCGGTCTTTAGTGTTAGAACTCAGTCTTCAAGAGAACTCAACCAATCATCCAACCAACCAGCCAGCTGACCAACCAACCAGCTAGCCAACCAACCAATCATTCAACCAATCAGCCAGCTAACCAACATAAGCTGAGATAAAAGAACAAGGTAGCAGAGTTTTAAAAAAAACGCGTAGATTACCATTGCTTTCTGAACAACCGACGCTCATACCACTGTTCAATCAACGCAAAGCGATCCGCTCCCAAATCGCCCGCAGTTGACCCCGAACCCGATATGTCAAGATTATAACATTGCGTTGACCACCCCCATAGACACAGGCCTTTCTCAAGACTCATACCGCCTGATCGCCACCCAACAGTTCACTCACAACCAACGCACCCACCAATCAACCAAACCACTCACCAATCAACCAACCAAACCACTCACCAATCAACCAACCAAACCACTCACCAATCAACCAACCAAACCACTCTCCAATCAACCAACAAAACCACTCCCAAATCAACCAAACCACTCACCAATAAACCAACCAAACCACTCTCCACTCAACCAACCAAATCACTCACCAATCAACCAACAAAACCACTTACTAATCAACCAAAGAAACCTCCCAACCAACCCACTCACCAATCAACCAACCAAAACACTTACTAATCAACCAACCAAACCTCACAACCAACCCACTCACCAATCAACATAACCAAACCACTTACAAACCAACCAATCAAACCTCAAAACCAGCCCACTCAACTCACCAATCAACCAACCAAACCACTTACCAATCAACCAGCAATACAGAACCGTTAAGTATGAAGGGTAAAACAATATCAAATAATCGGTTCTTGTATTAACGCGATCTTGAAATAATTTTAATCCACCCTCTCCCCCGAGAAACCCTAACCCCCCCCCCCCCCCCCCCCTCCCCCACCGGTTGAGAACCACGGCTCTATGGGAAGACCTGAAAAATGGAAATCTTTGTCTTTGGTGTCTGTCCGTAACGCTCACTGTAATAAAGATGTTCTTTCACGCGCAGTCACGTTCGTTCAGACAGTCAGCGCTGATATGTAGTGCCCACATTTCTGTGTGTAGTTTGAACAAGGAGGAAGCGCCGGTCTCCTAACCCCCTAATCAAGTTATGCTCTGTGGTGGACGTGACGGCATTGGCTGATCCTGCCTTATGCCACGAGTATGCCGTTTATTTAGTCACTGCACTGTTAGATGGGGGATAGCCGGATCCTTTGTTCACGGTCATTTTATTTTAAACCCCACAATAAAATTAGCTGCAGGGATAAAGAATATAAAATGACAAGTGGAAACTGCATTATATCAAATTAAAAACATATAATGCAACAAACAAATCATTAAACACCCTTAAATAGCTGGTGTGCTGATGCCGAGGTTGCGGGTTCAGCCCTTACACCGGTCAGTTGAACTAAAATGCTGACTTCTCATCTTTGAGTTGGGGACGTGAATTACAAATACCTCAGAAATCAGAGTGGGTTCGGTTTGCCTGATGACGAGGGGCACTGATAATAGGGATAGCTAATACACACGCAAAAAAATCTGTCCAGTGCCTAGAAGCAGTGGCACTACGCTTGATTTCAAAGCGAGCGAACGCACACACAATTTGACGAGCATATGTATGTCATCTACTGCCTATTGACGAGCATATGTATGTCATCTACTGCCTATTGCGGTTTAGGACATATGAGAGCGGGGGGGGGGGGGGGTGTCATTGAGCCTGAGGAATTATGACCGCCTGGCTAGTGCTGTCGAATCGAAATTTGCAAGTTAGGGTTTTATTTTGCTCCCAACAGAAACACATCTACACCTTACTGAGGATTCGAACCCGGGTCTTACGAAGAAGATTACGGCAGTCTTAGCCACTCGGTCAGTCGCTGTTCACGAAAAACATCTTCTGCAACAAATCCTTGGCATTGGAAGTTAGAAAAATAATATTAGTACTAACATATGGCTGAGAATTCTGGACAGCAAATACGCTTGTTTAAAATCCTCCTAGAAACTTTGGAGATGTAGTTTTATAGAAGAATTCCACCTCTGTCGTGTCTCTATATTACATTGGTAGAGGGGTTTGTGTGTTCCGATGACGTCAAGAGTAGTGCAGCAACTAGTAGACTATCCGTATCAGTATCAGTACGGATTACTTTCCCCCTTAATAATAGAAATAATAATAATAACACAACCCTAATATAACAGCCAGTCCCCTTTTGGTAGGCCAGTATATTTCACATAGCTAATAAGTGTCACACTATTATCTAATATTACTGAGTCGTGTATTATTGATGTTCGCATTTTGCCCATGCCTTTATAATGCATGCCATTTATATTGTCGCTGCTCTCTGTTAGCCTTGAAAGATGTATGAATGAAATAAAGTATGAAAGTGAGTGATAGAAGGGCAGAATGTAAGACGGGCATGCGTGCCCAATTCTTAACCCGTTTAAAATAAAGTTCGATCTTTCGTTCGTTCGTTCGTTCGTTCGTATCCAGTGTTGGACAGGGTAAAGGATAGGAACCAGATGAAGATAGACACAAAACCTGCTGCCTTTAGGTAGACTGGGGTGACAGTGATAGGCTAGGGACAACAAACATGAATGTTGCCGTCGGGCATAGCAATTTGTGGAGAAGCATGATTGCCCACGCCAGCCGGCAAGGCACTGGATGATGAAGATGAAGATAATTTAGTCTATGACGACCTTGGACTCCAGGTCAGTGAAACCAAAACTCGCTACCTCGATGGGGGTTCGTACTTGGCAAACAATGACATGGAAGCATGTGAATGGAGGAATAGTGGAAGACAGCGAAACTATGGTGAACATGGGGCAGTGACTAGCAGAGAGCAGATCTCAGGGACAAAGGACTTGTGTTTCCATTGTACGACAGAAAGCCCTCTTTATGCTCTCCGTAAACGATAATCCGTTATACCCTTCTCTCCACCTCTTTCCCCTTCTTTTTCCGAACGGTCTCTCTCTCTCTCTCTCTCTCTCTCTCTCTCTCTCTCTCTCTCTCTCTCTCTCTCTCTCTCTCTCTCTCACGCAAACACTCACACGCACACAGAGAAACACAACCACACCCAATCGCGCCCCCCCCCCCCCCACCACCTCGTTTAGGCGTCACATTTTCGGAATTTTCCCACGCCAGGGCAGATTCGTTGAGAGGTCGCGGGCATTCCCTGCTCAGCTGTTTTACTGTGCGCCGATTCAAGGGGGGAAAGGAAGAGAGAGAGAGAGAGAGAGAGAGAGAGAGAGAGAGAGAGAGAGAGAGAGAGAGAGAGAGAGAGAGAGAGGCCCGGATTCCAGAACTGAGTTAACATAGTCTGGGTGGCCGAGTGAAGATTCACGTTAGCGGTTTGCATGTCTGGGAGATCGTATAGTTCATTTAGAAAAAAAACAACTTATGTTATTCTGGTAGTAGCTTTAAATTGGGAAAGGGGGAGGAGAGGAGGTGCTAGGCAATAGAGGCAGAGAAATATGCTTGTTACAGCCGACCATACTACTACTACTACTACTACTACTACTACTACTACTACTACTACTACTACTACTACTACTACTACTACTGCTGCTGCTGCTGCCTACTACTACTACTACTACTACTACTACTACTACTACTACTACTACTACTACTACTACTACTACTACTACTGCTGCTGCTGCTGCTGCTACTACTACTACTGCTGCTGCTGCTACTACTACTACTACTACTACTACTACTACTACTACTACTACTACTACTACTACTACTACTACTACTACTACTACTACTACTACTACTACTGCTGCTGCTACTACTACTACTACTACTGCTACTACTACTACTACTACTACTACTACTACTACTACTACTACTACTACTACTGCTGCTGCTACTACTACTACTACTACTGCTACTACTACTACTACTACTACTACTACTACTACTACTACTACTACTACTACTACTACTACTACTACTACTACTACTACTACTACTACTGCTGCTGCTACTACTACTACTGCTACTACTACTACTACTACTACTACTACTACTACTGCTACAACTACTACTACTACTACTACTACTACTACTACTACTACTACTACTGCTGCTGCTACTACTACTACTACTACTACTACTACTACTACTACTACTACTACTACTACTACTACTACTACTGCTGCTGCTGCTACTACTACTACTACTACTACTACTACTGCTGCTGCTGCTACTACTACTACTACTACTACTACTACTACTACTACTACTACTACTACTACTACTACTACTGCTGCTGCTGCTGCTGCTGCTGCTGCTGCTGCTACTACTACTACTACTACTGCTACTACTACTACTACTGCTGCTACTGCTACTGCTGCTACTACTACTACAACTATTACTACTACTACCACTACTACTATCACTATTACCACTACTACCACTACTACCACCACTACTACCCCTACTACTACTACTACTGATAATAATACAAAGCCCGTAGCAGGAGCCTGATGTGACTGTGAAGTCTTAGGACTATCATATTTTGTAGGCCTGAGTGCCCTTTGAGAACAAGATAGCAGAATTGAGAGAACAAGATAGCAGATATAAGATACCAATATAGCAGAAGTAAGAGAGATAAGAGAACAAGATAGTGAAGGAAAGTGAGAAAGATAGTGAATGAAAGAAACGATAACAGATTGAGAGAACAATGTCCGTAATAAATAGAGGCATTGACAGTTGAAGGGATAAGAAGATGCGAGAGAGAGAGAGAGAGAGAGAGAGACAGAGAGAGACAGAGAGAGACAGAGAGAGAGACAGAGAGAGAGACAGAGAGAGAGAGAGAGAGAGAGAGAGAGAGAGAGCTGTATTTTCAAACAGCTTCGAATTAATCGACAGTTAGATTAAAATAAAGTAGAAAGATTCAGTATTGTGATTGCCACCACCACATCATCACCATCCTGCTAGTCTCCTGTAAAGGAAAACCGAACGTATTGGATTGTCAGTCATCGCCCGCAACAAACGACATCTGCGGCACTTCTCTACAATGTTCTGCATCCTGCCGTGTTACGTAACACTAGGAGTACTGCGTTCCAGAGCAGGTCACGGCGGCCATTGCTGGACTGTTGGAAGTGATGCTTCGAAAGAGGAAGACAAAGGCTGAGCCTCTAGAATTACAGCACGCTTATCTGACATTGTTCTTGAACTGCTGCTCCTGTCGGCTCTTTGTCTAGACATCGCGTAACAGCCTTTGTTAATGTTGTGTTGGCTATTGGAGTGTTTCTTTCTGGTGCAGTTGTTTATTGTAACAGTCTAGTAAATTTTAATAACGAAGACACAGACCATAGAGTTTACGATTTATTGCCTGGCATATTTCGCTGCATCTCGTCAGTTACATATCGCAGAAGTCACACAACGTAAACTAACTAGATACATCATCCAAGCTGAAATATACACATGTTCGGGCAGTAATATCAATTGTTTACCATGGTAATTTTAAATTGACTATCATGTTTTTCTGTTTGCACAAAATTGGCCCATGCAGATGAATCGTTAGGGCTTCTGCAAACTTTAATAAAGGACTATTTTGTGTATGAAATAACACGCGAAAAGCGCTGTCTCTATCAATTACATGACCGGTTTCCAAGACATGACGTACAATGGACGATGTATCTAGTTATTTTACTCTACGTTGTTTGACTTCTGCAGTATGTACCTGACGAGATGCAACGAAATATGCCAGGCAATAAGTTGAGTTGAGTTAAGAACAGACATCACTGCACTCAGGACACTCCCATACGTGCTCTGTCCCCTCGTTCAACAGCCAGCGAAGAGTCCCACTACTAATCTTTCCCACCGCTATCTGATTAAAAGTTCTCCTGGTCTTCCCTCTCAGTTGTGAGATTCTTCCAGAACCCCTGCCGACCTCCCGCAGTCTCATTCTTTCCACATATGGGTTCTCAATATGTTCCTCCGCCTTCTCCACCTGGTCCCACAAGCGCACGACCACCTTCCCCCTGTCCATAGGCAAAATTCCACCAAGAGGTGCCTTCCCTGCTAGCCTATCAGCCTGTTCATTCCCTCGTACTCCCGCATGGCCAGGGCAAAATATCCATACAATTCTCACGATCTGTGACCTCTGAAGCGACGAGAGCCATTCCACACGAAACATTCCTTTCTCCACCTTGCTAAGCATACTCTTTGAATCCGTAATGAATACAACGTGTGTTGCAGTAGTCTCCTCTAGCCACCGGAATGCCGCTGTTATTGCCTCCACCTCCATTCTCATGCTGGAGGTCGTAGTCTCATATACCAGACTCTCCTTTTTCAAGACTCGCCCATTAGCCTTAGCAACAGAGCCCCAGCCACTACGCCTGTTTCTCACCACTGACCCATCGGTGTAGATGACTATGTCACCTTGATGTGTGTTGCTCTGGATCAGCTGTTGCACTTCAAACTCAGTGCGGCCCGCTGCCCATTCTCTGCACTCACGACCCAGTGTTATTATTACATTGTGCCAGTCCGTCATGTCTTCCGGAACTTCCACCTACTCTCTTTCACGATTGATGGACTCTAGATCACACACATTTATTGCCAGGCAATAAATCGTACACTTTATGGTTTGTATCTTCGTTGTTCAAATTCACTACTGCAAAACATTGTTTTGATAGTCTAGTAAATATTATGTTTCTTTCTGATGCAGCTGTTCATTGTAAGTCTTTTGAAATGTGTTGGCTATTGGAATGTTTCTTTCTGGTGCAGTTGTCCATTGTAACAGCCTTTGTAAATGTTGTGTTGGTTATTGGAATGTTTCTTCCTGATGCAGTTGTCCATTGTAACAGTCTTTGTAAATGGCTATTTGAATGTTTCTTTCTGATGCAGTTGTTCACTGTAACAGTCTTTGTAAATGTTGTGTTGGCTATTGGGAATGTTTCTTCCAGATGCAGTTGTCCATTCTAACAGCCTTTGCAAATGTTGTGTTGGCTATTTTAATGTTTCTTTCTGGCGCAGTTGTTCATTGTAACAGTCTTTGTAAATGTTGTGCTGGCTATACACATGTGTATAGACCAGGCGATAGTGATTGATGTAGCCGATAGTGAGTGATGTAGCTGGTATCTCACCGGCCGCCTTCACATCCAAAGACATTTTGTGGTACTCCATGTTAGGCTGGATGGATCAGCTAGCCCTGGTCAGTTTGTAAAATTCGAGATAGTCCCGATGAGGATTGGACCTAAGATCACCGACGCGGTAGGCGAGCGGCTTCCCGTGGAGTAGTAGCAGGAGTAGTAGTAGGAGTAGTGGTAGTAGTAGTAGTAGGAGTAGTGGTACTTGTAGTGATTCGTGTTCTAGTATGGGTCACTGTCTACTTCTCGTTTGTTTGGTGATTCATTTATTGCCTTTTTAAGTTTTACTGCAGTGTCCCTTATTCTGGTGTTAATCGAGTAGTAGTAGTAGTAGTAGTAGTAGTAGTAGTAGTAGTAGTAGTAGTAGTAGTAGTAGTAGTAGTAGTAGTAGTAAGTATAGTAGAAGTAGTAGTTGTGGTGGTGGTGGTGGTGGTAGTAGTATTTGTTGTTGATTACAAAGGTAAACGTACAGCACGTCCACAAACTGAATGCAGAACTGAGGACAAAGTTACCACAACTTAGCTTGTTATGTTCAGACTAGACAATGCTGGTGTTTGTACGGGGTGCAGACAACGAGATTATTTATTGCATGTTCCGATTGCTGTTTCTTTTTTGTTGGCTATAAATTTTCTTTCTCTCCTCTTCATTCTCTCTCCCCCCCCCCCCCCCCCCAATTCCCTCAAGCCGTTGTGTCAGTTCAGTAGTACCAAACTCGCTTGTTGAGACTGACAGGGGAACTGCGGTTAATAAATTATGCGAAGAATGTTCGTGCCTGACTGTATGTAAAGGGGTGTGGGTCGGTGGGCATAGACGGTTAAATGTTTCCTGTCTCAAGTCCACAAACTTGGCCACTGTTGACTAAAATTGTCTGTTGCTCCTAAAAACTGCTACTTTATGAATGCAGTCTCAGATAGATACGACTATGTGGCCCTTCAAGTTAAAGTTAATAAATTATACAAAGAATGTTAATATTTGACTGTATGTATAGGGCTGGGGTAGAAGGTTGCATATTTCCTGTCCCAAGTCTACAAACTTGCTGTTGACTAGAATTGTTTGTTGCTCCTAAAGAAATGAACAAGTGCATCCATACCGCAAGAACTGAATATTGAAGAAGGTTGGCTATTAAAGACGATTAAAAAAAAATTGAAATATTTTGGGCACTTAAAATATCATGAAAGTTCGGAGAGAACAATTGTGGAGGGGTATATACCCGGGAAGAGAAGAAGAGGAAGGCCAAAGAGAAGATGGCTGCAGGATGTGGCGGATGATTTCGAGATGTTTGTATCGAACGCGGGACATCTTCCTTATGAGCGAGAGGTTTTCCGGAAGGTTGTTATGGGAGCGAAGTTCTGCAAGGGATATGCTACTGAATGAATGAATGAAACACGGCTATTTTATATAAGCAGTCTCAGATTGACACGATTATGTGGTAGTAGTCAATACAGTATTGGAGCGGCTGACCGAATGGCTAAGAACTCCGGTTTTTTTTTCTCCGGGAGACCCGGGTTCGAATCCTCGGTAAGGCGTTGATTTTTTTCTGTCGAATGAAAAAAGAAAATCCTAACCTGCACAGTTCGTAGGGACTGCACTAGTCAGGCGGCCTCAATTCCCCAGGCTCAAGACCCATCTGCCCTTCACTTCAAGGCAGTAGATGACAGTTTATTTGGTTGACAGTCTGTAAAGTAACAGACGCAGTTACACGGCATGGTGCTAGACCCATACCTCTTAGACCGGTCGGCATTCTGTGGCTGATGTGGTTAGTAACACGCCGGTCGTCTTTAGTTCCCTAGACACTCTGTGGCTGATGTGGTTAGTAACACGCCGGTCGCCTTTAGTTCCCTAGACACTCTGTGGCTGATGTGGTTAGTAACACGCCGGTCGCCTTTAGTTCCCTAGACACTCTGTGGCTGATGTGGTTAGTAACACGCCGGTCACCTTTAGTTCCCTAGACACTCTGTGGCTGATGTGGTTAGTAACACGCCGGTCACCTTTAGTTCCATAGACACTCTGTGGCTGATGTGGTTAGTAACACGCCGGTCGCCTTTAGTTCCCTAGACACTCTGTGGCTGATGTGGTTAGTAACACGCCGGTCGCCTTTAGTTCACTAGACACTTTGTGGCTGATGTGGTTAGTAACACGCCGGTCGTCTTTAGTTCCATAGACACTCTCTGGTACCCATGTTAGGCTGGGTGACAAAGTCCGCTCTGATACGGATTCGAACCCATGGCCACGGCCGACAGGCGAGCGTCTAGCCAATGCGCTACATCGACTCTCTTTTAGTGGTAGTGGTAGCAGTAGTGTGTGTATGTGTGTGTGTGCAGGGGTGCGCATTAACGCTCCGCTCCCTATTTTTAAAATACACCTTATTTTATTTCAGTTTGTTCATTTTTCATTGTATGTTTGCAAATTATCACACCTTCTGTAACTATTTTAGTGTCGCTTCTGTCTTTATCATTTGCTGTTCTTGTTTTTGTATCGTCTGATGAATGATTATCGCCACAACGTCCATTTGTTATCGTTTTCTTGTCAGTCTGAATCTCCCCATTTGTTATCTTATTATTGATTGGTTTTAATGGAAGCTTTTAAAATTGATTTTCTAATCTTAAATGCATTGCTTTCTTCTTCTTCTTCTTCTTCTTCTTCTTCTTCTTCTTCTTCTTCTTCTTCTTCTTCTTCTTCTTCTTCTTCTTCTTCTTCTTCTTCTTCTTCTCCTTCGTCGTCGTCGTCGTATCCCCTGTCTGCTGCTGCTGCTACTACTACTACTACTACTACTACTACTACTACTACTACTACTACTACTACTACTACTATTACTACTACTACTACTACTACTACTACTACTACTACTACTACTACTACTACTACTACTACTACTACTACTACTACTACTACTACTAATACTAATACTACTACCACCACCACTACTACTACTACTACTCCCATCACCACCACCGCGGATGAAAATAATATTAATAATAACATGATTTTGAACAATGAAGTCACAAACAATAGATTGCACGACGTATTGCCTGGCATATTTAGCTGCATCTCGTTAGGTACATACTGCAGAAATGACACAAGGTAAACTAAAGCGTTAATAACAGTCGCTTAAAAGTCGACAGGGTCGACTTCATATCACCGGGTTATTATCCACATGGCTCAGTCTCTTGCCGCAGCGAACTGCCGAAAGCGTCGCACAAAGCACGAATTCCGTAGCTCCAGCGACGACCCCCAGGAGTCTCCGAAAAAATGCACTCGCGAACTGAAGGACTCGGCCCGGAATCAAACCCACAACCTTCGGAGCCTGAGTTAGACAGCTTGACCACTCCGCCATAGAGTACTTAAGTCTGACACCTTGAAACCTATACATGTTTGTCTTAGTTTGTTTTATGGGCCACAACTTTTGTCCTGTCTACCTGAAGAATCTCCACCATTCTAACACTACCCTTTCTCCAGTTTCACAGGTACATTTTTCATGTCCTGACTCATCCCTAAGTCCCCCCAGGTCGGCGTGTCCCTTTTGTCCACTACTGTCCGCCCATCTGATAGTACCCATCATAAAAAAGACACAAAAGATAACTCACACACAGGCACATAAAACCACCAGCACAATTACCGCTGTGAAGTTTGTTGTATGGACACGACCTGGTCACAGTGGAGACCTGTGGTGACATGGCCATCGTCAGCATTGTTACGGCTCCCTGTATCATACACCTGTAGGACTAGGCATGGGAGTCATCCAGAAGTTTCTTCCTTTAAGAATTGTGACTTAAGAATAGTAGGGTATTGTTCTTTTCTGGCAGTTGAAAAAAAGGAATGTTGGTCTTTGAATTGAAATCATAATGGTGAATTGTTGCTCAAAACACAGACAGCAATTGCTGGAGAACCTTTGAGGCTGTTGAGGTAGCATGTGAAATAACTTCACACAAGAAGTAAAGGAAAGAGGGAGAGATCAACGGACACACCAGACAATATTTAAAACATTTACTGGAAAGCTAATCCACACGCAAATATCAGCCCAGTGCACCAAATGTTGTAGCACGAGTATGGATTACGCTTGATCTCAAAGCGAGCGAACGAAAGCTTTTCGAAGTCGAATGTACTGAGCCACAGGCTTGACCAATCAGAGCAACGCAACTCACTTTATGATGTCAAACAATAGACTTTGACAGTCTGTCACAGTCAGCTAAATTTGGCTATATTTCGTTACAGTCTGTTACATTCAGCTACATTTGGCTATATTCCTTTACAGTCTGTTCCATGGCCGAGGGGTCAGCAGCTTTCTCCGCTAACCCCGAATACTCTCGCCACGTGACGCGACGAGAATTAGCAGTGGTTCGAACCGCAAAAGTGACTTATGAGAGTATGGAGCCGGTCGCTCAGAAAGTCGTGGCGTGCTGATGAGCGTAATCTAGCCTAGGAATCAACATACAGCTGAAAGATGCTGGTGTTGACCGCAATATCCTGAAACAGGATGGAAACGCGGAAAAAAAAACAAAACATTCAGCTACATTTGACTATATTTCGTCAATCTTTTACATCCATCTATAGGCCCTATTTGGCTATATTTCATTACAGTCTATTACATTCAGCTACATTTCGCTATATTTCGTTTGTCTGTTACATTCAGCTACATTTGCCTATATGCCTTTAGTCTGTTACATTCAACTACAATTAATCTACATTCAGAGCGGACCAAGACCTGCTCTAGTTCCAAGTGGTGGTCGTTCTGTAAGCGCGACGCATCATTGCAGCTCAGCTGAGAGGTTAGAGGTCGTAGAAGGTTGGCAAATCTGGTTCATTACATACGCAACCAACATCCTCTTTCAAGACGGAAGACCACGATGGCGGAGAAGGGTGAAGAGGAAGTAGAATAAGACAGAGATGAATAACGGCAGCAGCCATGATTTTACAAAGAAAATGAGCTGCAGCTACTCTTACGGTCGTCCATGTCGGACAGGTCAAAGGGTGAGGACCAGATGAAGTGATAAACAAACCTGCTGCCTTGTGGGTAAACTGAAGACAGTGTCTAAGGAAGGCAAACCCTAAAAACAAGAGCTTGTCGAAGTCGAATGTACTGAGCCACAGGCTTGACCAATCAGAGCAGCGCAACTCACTTGATGATGTCAAGCAGTAGATATTAACAGATTTGCGCCAAACAAAAAGTAGGCTTGCACCAAACAAAAAGTAGGCTTGCACCAAACAAAAAGTAGGCTTGCACCAAACAAAAAGTTGGTTTGGACCAAACAAAAATGGATGGCGGAAATGGGAAGTAGGCGTGTCACGGTTATGACTTAAACGTTGTTAATGGTAGCAGAAATGTTGTATTATAACGCAGTGACAACATTCCGGCGATATATAAGCCCTTGGCAAATACGGGAAGTCGCCTGAGACGATTAATCATCCCATGACACTTGATCAGCTAACATCTCACGGGTATTCACCTCATGCCTTGAAATAACCCTGTTTTGTGTTCTTGTGTGTTCCTCAGGGAGGCTTTGCCCGATGCTACGAAATCCTGAATCTGAATACAAACAAGATTTATGCCGGCAAGATTATCAGTAAGACCAGAATTTCCAAACCCAATCAGAAACAGAAGGTGAGTTCAGTTTCTTTTCTGTTTGTATTTATAACCGACTGGTTTAGATTTTAATACATTGTCTTTCTTGTGTTTTAGGTTTACAGTAAACGTGAAACTCTAACTCTCTCTCTCTCTCTCTCTCTCTCTCTCTCTCTCTCTCTCTCTCTCTCTCTCTCTCTTTCTTTCTCTTTCTGTTCATCTCTCTCAGTCTCTTTCTGTCCATCTGTGTGGGTGGGCGTTTGTGAGTGTGGATGGGAGTGTGTGTGTGGATGGGATTGTGTGAGTGTGGATGGGGTAAATATGTGTGGGTGGTGAGGATGTATGTAGGTGGGGGATGTGTGGGTGGGTGGGGAGATGTATGTGTGGGTGAGAGATGTGTGGGCGGGGATGTGTTTGAGGAATGCATGTGGGGGATGTGTATGTGTGTGGGAGAAAGTGTTTATGGATGGAGTTTTGTGTGGGAGGGGAGATGTGTGAGAGGTGGGGGAGGCGTGGGATGTGCAGGTGGATGACGGATGTATGTGAGGATGGGGGATGTGTGTTTGGCTGGGTGGTTGGGGGTGTGTGTGGGTGGGAGGGTAGATGAGAGATGCATGTGTTGATGGGCGGGTGGGTGATGTGTGGGTGTGAGTGGTTGATGGATGAGTATGTGAATGGGTGGATGTGTGTGAGAGATGAGTGTATGGTTGGCGGATGTGTGTGTTTGTGGGAAGATGTGTGTGAGCGGCGGATGTGTGTGGGTGGGTGTCGCGTCCTCCTTTAAAGTGTCGTCCCTGGAGTGAAGAGAGTCGACACCCACATTATAATATTTTTTTTTTTTCTCTCAATATTCTGGAGAATCCACCAGCTTCCGTCCAACACACTCCATCAGCCTATGGACACCTTTTCCTATCACTCTCTCACTGTCGTACTATGCCCCCCTTCTCATACTTCCCCAACGCAACATACTCAACAACTATTGCTTCTAAAAATTAATAAAGATTAATTTATTAAAAGAAAAATGTAACGTATATGAGACGTGTATGCGAAGAAAATGTGTGTCGTGTATTATAACCTAAATGTGTATGTCAGCCTTCAAAGTTCAGGATCATAGTGTACACATCATGGCAAGGATCACACGACATCATTCGAGTCAGTACGAAAAACCTCACCGAAGTCGTTTCCTTCTCTCCAGACATGTCCTCCTCCAGGAACTCTGATGACCATGAGATCTGAATCCCATGTAAATATATAATCCGTGGGAAAAAAAACTTTTATTGTTCCTAACACAACTGTTCCTAACAGTTTATAGAAACTCCGGCTTCATAATTCCGGCGCGGTGAAACAAACATGGAACACTGTCCTATGAACAAGACTTTTTGTCTCTTGATAAATGTTCACTAGTTCTCACTATTAAACAGTTATTGTCTATACTCCAATAGAGACCTTTATTTTTGTTCTAGTCATAAGTGAACTGAATATCCATCACTACTGGTGTGTTAAAACTGGTATGACCTAAACTCATTCGGTATTTATCCGGTAGGATACCATTCAGCTCCACTGAGCAAGGTTGATCATCTTCCTCTAGCATAATCTCTGTTGTAAAGTTGTTGGCCAATCTTCCTGCGCCAAACTTTATCCGGGATCGGCTTTTCTCTGGGTTTCGTGTTCTTCATTCCAACCAGAGGAAACCTTACGGCACTGCAGTTTACACTAAATTACATCTAATGGTAGCCATACAGGCTCGTGTAAACTAAATCAAATATCTCCTTCACACGTTAGATGTTCTAACTGCTGCAGTGACAAGCATGTCTGCCTAGATCCACATTTTCCAGTTTTTCTAGTTGGTCCCAACTCGGGTTTATATGGCAACCTACCAAAGTTGGCCACGTGACGTTCTCCTTTATGCCCCCACACAGGTGGCACAGTGGCAGATCATCCCCTGTCAGGGATCCCTCCTCCCTGGCTCCATTAATGTTAGATTTGTCATCACTGGTTTTGACATCCAAAACAATCTAGAGAGTTACTGTACAGTTCCAACAAAGAGTTTTTCCCAACACGCTGTCAATCTTCTCGATGTTCCGGAAACAAGACTTGACAGATGTACTGTTTCCTGTCTCTCGCTGCCAATTCCGGTTTGTCTCTGACTGTTGACAAACTGTCAAGCTTCTGTTCAGTGGTGACAATCCCAGCAGCCATTTCGCCTGATGTCCGGAACTATAACTGACAGACAGGGCTGTTCCATGTGCTGAGCCGGGCAAGGCTATGTGATTCTAAATGTTTATAAACTGCCAACGCATTGTATCCCTTCCTTCTCACTCACCACCAAATGTGTTTATGGGCTGACACGATGTAACCTGTGCAGCTGTGTTTACTCTGTTAGTACGACTGTTGTGGCCTAGAAAATATACGCCAAACAAACGTCGGTATTATTATCTGGTTAACTCATGGCGAGCTCGTGACATAGGCCCCCTCTTAAGAGAGTAGTCCATCTCACTCTTCTCCACCATGAGTTAAATCCAGATGATTCATTCCTCTTCTTCAGGAGCTGGGTGTCTTGACAAGAAGTCCGCTCCAACATTTTCCTTCCCAGGAATGTACTCTACTGTGAAATTATACGGTTGAAGTAACAACGACCACCGCATCAAACGTGCGTTGAGCTTCTGAGAAGTAGCCAGGAACATCAGGGGCTGATGATCCGACTGGACCCGAAACTTAACTCCATACAAATATGGCTGAAATTTTTGCACTGCCCATACGAGGGACAAGCACTCTCTCTCGACGGTTGAATAATTCCTCTCCGCCTGTAGAAGTTTCTTACTTGCGTATGCTACAGGTTTCAAAACCGAAGCATCGTCTTTTCCTTCCTGTAACAAAGCGGCTCCAATTCCAATCGCACTTGCATCCGTTCTCAACACAAATTGTTTGGAAAGGTCAGGGAGCTGTAATACAGGTTTGCTGACCAAGGCCTCCTTTAACTGACTATAGGCATTCTCACATTCTGGTGTCCAAATGATTTGATCCGGTAATCCCTTTTTCAAGGTTTCCGTCAACGGAGCTCCCAGTTCCGTGAAATGTGGGATAAATTTGTGGTAGAACCCACACAACGAGAGAAAAGATCGCACATCCTTCTTCGTTTTTGGCCTTGGTGCATTTCTGATTTTCTCCAGGTTCTTCTCTTCTGGAACAATGTGTCCTGGAGTGATGGTGTGACCTAGAAATTCCAGAGTCTGGTAACCAATCATGCACTTGGTTGGACGAGCGGTAAGCCCTGCTTCCTTGAGCCTATTAAACACTCTCTCCAAGGATTGTAAGTGGTCATCCAGGCTGTCACTGGAAATCAGAATATCATCCATGAATGAGATGATGGACGGATCCTGTAACGGATCTAGTAAAGTCCTCATCATGCGTGTAAACACACTGGGTGCATTGCTGAGTCCAAAGGGCATGACCTTGAATTCGTAGTGTCCACTGGGTGTACTGAAAGCTAACAGTGGTCGAATCTCCGGTTTGACTGGTATCTGATAGTACCCCCGACTCAGATCCACCTTTGAAAAGTACCGAGCCTTATGGAGCCTAGCGAATAACTGAGTTGGATTCGGCAAAGGTTCCACCTGAAACTGGGTATGACTGTTCAGCAGTCGGTAATCTATACACAACCTGTGTTCTCCACTTGGTTTGCGTAACAAAACTACCCCCGCATTGTATGGGGATGTGGATGGTGCAATCACGTCATCCTCCAGCAGTTTCTGTATTTCCTCCTCCAGGGCCTTTTCTTTAGAGAATGGCACTGGGTAAACCTTTTGGCGAACAGGCTCCTGTGTGGTCAAAGTCATCTCGAACTCGACCAACCTCGTTCGTCCTGGTTTATCCGTCAGTATCTCCTTATGAGACTTGAGAACCTGGGTTATCCTTTCCCTCTCCTGGGAGGTCAGATCAGGGTTCACTTGCACATCCCTATAGGTTTCCTGGTGTACCAAGGGATATTCCCTGCCCTCACTGGTTCCCACTTCTGTCTCCACTGCAACTGCCATTGCCATGAGGTGAGCTGCCTTGTCTCCGGGTCTCTCTTCGTATTTCCGCAAGAGATTGATATGGAAAATCTTCGACTTTCCCCGGATCCGGATCTGATAGTTGGTTCTGGATATCACCCTTTCCACGGGAAATGGTCCTTGCCAACCTATCTCCAGTTTGTTGTTTCCCGTTGGGAGTAGCAACAAGACTTTGTCTCCCACCTCTAGAGATCTTTCTTTAGACCTACGGTTGTAGTAAGCCGCATGTCTTTTCCTGGCCTTTTTCAAGTTTTGATTTGCCAGAGTCCATCCCTTGTGGAGTTTTTCTTTCAGTTCCTCCACGTATTGATAGGATGAGATCACTTCTTCTGACGTCCCCTCTTCAGTCCAACTCCTCAACATGGCTTCCAACGGTCCTTTGATTGGACGACCAAACAGCAACGTAGCGGGTGGTAGTCCTGTTGAGCCATGAGGAACCTCCCGATAGGCAAAGAGTGCTGCTGGGATATATTCATCCCACCTATCAGGTTTTTCCTGCGCTAATTTCCTGAGCATTGTCATCAACGTGCCGTTGAAACGCTCTACTTGTCCATTGGCTTGAGGGTGGTAAGGGCTGGTATGTATGTGGTTAGAGTGAAACACCCTAAATACCTCCTCCATGAGTTTTCCACAAAACTGAGATCCATTGTCCGTCAGAATTTGATCCGGAAAGCCTAATCTGGTAAAGGCCTCCATCAGTGCGTCCGCCACTCTTTTCGAGTCAATCGTGGTCAACGGTATAGCCTCACCCCACATTGTACAGCAATCCACCATTGTGAGTATATACATGTTCCTCTTCCTAGTCCTGGGAAGTGGACCCACGATATCGATGGCTACCCTCTCGAAAGGAGAGTTCATGATGGGCATCTCACCCAACATCACCGGTGCTGTCCAGTGTTTCGGTGCCACCCTCTGGCACTCAGGGCATGACTTCACATACCGACGCACATCATCTGTCATTCCCGGCCAATAGTAGTGGCAGGAAATCCGCTGCATGGTGGCGGCAATACCCATGTGTCCACTAAAGGAGATGGTATGCCCCATATGAAGAATCTGGGACCGATGAGCTTTCGGGACGACCAACTGACCGTATAGGTTGTCTCCCCTTCCTGCTCTCCTGTAGAGTATCCTATTCTTCATGTAGTACTGCCCCCGTCCTGGTGGATCAGCACTTTTCTGCAGCTTTCTGTAGCAAGGACGTAAAGTATCATCCTCACTCTGGGCAGTTCGTAGCTCCCCCGGCATTGGGTTAGTCACAATTGCGTCTGCCTCTTCCGTTTTCGTCTGAGAGCGAGTCTGCATTGCTCCCATATGAATTGGCTCCCTGGGCATTCCCAGAAAGACATACCGGCAACCTAGGATGACTGGAAAAATGGGATCGGTCAATACAGCGGCCTTGATGGTGCCGGTGACGTACCTTGACCGAATCTCCACATTAGCAATGGGCAACTTCATGGTTACAGCACTCTTCTGTGCAGGCTGTATGTCCAATGTTTCACCTGTGAATTGTTCTGGATGTACCAGATCCGCAGAAATCACGGCCTCCCCGTCCAGTCCTGTGTCGTATAAACACTCCACTTGACGACCATTAACCTCTACCAATTCCACTACAGGTGGTTTTTCCTGGTCTGGAGTCTCTTCCTCGGCCTCGACCTGTTCGGTGGGCTCCACCTTAGGTTTTCCTGAGCACACGACGAATTGAGTGTCTCCTGACTTTCCCCTGCAGTCAATAGTATTGTGCGTGTTTGACTTGCATTGGTTGCACCATTTCCCTGTCCTAGATTTTTTATTGTCGGACTTGAGTGAGCTCTCCTGGTGGCGAGCTTCCTTGTTGACCTTGGCATTTTCTGTGACAACCTCCTTGGAAGTCACTTGACATGCTGCGAAGTGAGGGTTCTTAGCCTTCGATTTGCAGTCCCTCGTATTGTGAGAGGGTGACTTACAAATTGAACACCACTTCTCCGACCATGGTCGTTTAGGTGTAGAGCTTGAAGTGCTCTTGCTTCCCTCCTTCTTCTTCTCTGAACTATCCTCTGATTTTTGCACATAAGGTTCCCACTTTTTTGTTCCTGAGTTTTTGGTTTTCTTCTTGTCATGTTTCTCTTGACTTTTGGTGTTGGTTGAAAGGTTTTCCCCTGCCTCCCCATGTACCTCGACGAACCGTTCTGCTAATTTATTCACGAGGTCAATACGTTCCGCTCCTTGTTCTCCCAGGAACGTCCTGAGAGGTTTAGACATTTGCTTCTTCAACTGGTCGACCACCATGAGCTCTTCCAGACTCTCATAGTCATGTGCGAACCCAGCCAAATCCATCCACTTATGGAGATAAGATTTAAGACGCAAACTGTAGGCGGCAAACAACTCTCCTGGTTCTCGTTTCGCTGCTCGAAATTTTTTCCGGTAGGTATGTGACGTAACCTCGAATCGTTTCAGCAGAGCCGTCTTTAACTCATCATAATTGTTCTCATGTCCTGGTGGCAGTCGAGTATAAACCTCGTATCCGGTCCCGCGTAATCCCTGGGATAGCTTAAGATTCCATTTGTTACGCTCCAGACCCATAGCAACTGACATAGCCTCGAAGCGTTGAAGGTATTGATCAATCTTCTCTTTGTCCTCCTCGTAGACCGCTAAAGGAAACTTCATAGCATGGTACCCATGTCCACCTACTGGTGTTGATCCTGAGATGGAGGAACCTCCAACTGCTCCCTCAGTTTCTCCATTAGATTGACTCTTGAGCTCGAGTTCCCGCATCCGGTACTCGTGCTCCCTCTTCTGTGCTTCTTGTTCAGCTTCTAATTTCCTAGCTGCTTGCTCAGCTTCAAATTTCCTAGCTGCTTGCTCAGCTTCCAATTTCCTAGCTGCTTGTTCCGCTTCCAATTTCCTAGCTGCTTGTTCCAACTCCATCCTTCTCAATTCCAGCTCGGCCTTTCGATCATCCCTTTCTGCTTGACGATACTCTCTCTCCACTTCCTGTATGTAATCCGTTAGAGCAGACCCCGCCAATCCCATTTCTTCCCCCCTTGCCTTTAATTCTGCTGTGCTAAGTTTAGGGGTGGCCATTATACAGAGAGGTAAGCTAGCAGGTCTAGTACAATATAACTGCAAATTACTATATGAACAAGTACTATAAATCTAGATATTACCACGCACAGCACATTCACTCAGTGACAAGAGTAGAATCAGGACCACAGACCTATGCAGACGTGTGAAGTGTGAACAGGTAAGAAATTAATTAGTCCTAACCCCTATCCACATTCACTCTAGCTGGATTCTCCAATATGATATCTCCCTCTTATAACTACGGATCCCGTGTCAATAGACCCCGTTGTCAGAGGATCCCACTGTCAAAGGTTCCTGCTTGCAGGAGATCTCGCTGTCCAAGGATTCCGTTTACGAGAGATCCCGCTGTCCAAAGATCACGTTTATGAGAGATCCCCCTGTCCAAAGATCCCGTTTCCGAGAGATCCCGCTGTCCAAAGATCCCGGACGAGCCCCCAATAATGTCGCGTCCTCCTTTAAAGTGTCGTCCCTGGAGTGAAGAGAGTCGACACCCACATTATAATATTTTTTTTTTTTCTCTCAATATTCTGGAGAATCCACCAGCTTCCGTCCAACACACTCCATCAGCCTATGGACACCTTTTCCTATCACTCTCTCACTGTCGTACTATGCCCCCCTTCTCATACTTCCCCAACGCAACATACTCAACAACTATTGCTTCTAAAAATTAATAAAGATTAATTTATTAAAAGAAAAATGTAACGTATATGAGACGTGTATGCGAAGAAAATGTGTGTCGTGTATTATAACCTAAATGTGTATGTCAGCCTTCAAAGTTCAGGATCATAGTGTACACATCATGGCAAGGATCACACGACATCATTCGAGTCAGTACGAAAAACCTCACCGAAGTCGTTTCCTTCTCTCCAGACATGTCCTCCTCCAGGAACTCTGATGACCATGAGATCTGAATCCCATGTAAATATATAATCCGTGGGAAAAAAAACTTTTATTGTTCCTAACACAACTGTTCCTAACAGTTTATAGAAACTCCGGCTTCATAATTCCGGCGCGGTGAAACAAACATGGAACACTGTCCTATGAACAAGACTTTTTGTCTCTTGATAAATGTTCACTAGTTCTCACTATTAAACAGTTATTGTCTATACTCCAATAGAGACCTTTATTTTTGTTCTAGTCATAAGTGAACTGAATATCCATCACTACTGGTGTGTTAAAACTGGTATGACCTAAACTCATTCGGTATTTATCCGGTAGGATACCATTCAGCTCCACTGAGCAAGGTTGATCATCTTCCTCTAGCATAATCTCTGTTGTAAAGTTGTTGGCCAATCTTCCTGCGCCAAACTTTATCCGGGATCGGCTTTTCTCTGGGTTTCGTGTTCTTCATTCCAACCAGAGGAAACCTTACGGCACTGCAGTTTACACTAAATTACATCTAATGGTAGCCATACAGGCTCGTGTAAACTAAATCAAATATCTCCTTCACACGTTAGATGTTCTAACTGCTGCAGTGACAAGCATGTCTGCCTAGATCCACATTTTCCAGTTTTTCTAGTTGGTCCCAACTCGGGTTTATATGGCAACCTACCAAAGTTGGCCACGTGACGTTCTCCTTTATGCCCCCACACAGGTGGCACAGTGGCAGATCATCCCCTGTCAGGGATCCCTCCTCCCTGGCTCCATTAATGTTAGATTTGTCATCACTGGTTTTGACATCCAAAACAATCTAGAGAGTTACTGTACAGTTCCAACAAAGAGTTTTTCCCAACACGCTGTCAATCTTCTCGATGTTCCGGAAACAAGACTTGACAGATGTACTGTTTCCTGTCTCTCGCTGCCAATTCCGGTTTGTCTCTGACTGTTGACAAACTGTCAAGCTTCTGTTCAGTGGTGACAATCCCAGCAGCCATTTCGCCTGATGTCCGGAACTATAACTGACAGACAGGGCTGTTCCATGTGCTGAGCCGGGCAAGGCTATGTGATTCTAAATGTTTATAAACTGCCAACGCATTGTATCCCTTCCTTCTCACTCACCACCAAATGTGTTTATGGGCTGACACGATGTAACCTGTGCAGCTGTGTTTACTCTGTTAGTACGACTGTTGTGGCCTAGAAAATATACGCCAAACAAACGTCGGTATTATTATCTGGTTAACTCATGGCGAGCTCGTGACAGTGGGGTATATGTGGGTGGTGTGGGTGGGAGGTGTGTGTTTTTTGGGTGTTTATGGGTGGGGGATATGTGTGGGCAGGTGGGGAGATGTGTTTGTGGGTGGGGATGTGTGTATAGGTGGGGGATGTGTAGTTGAGAGGTGGCGGATATTGGGTGGGTGATTGGATGTAGGTTGGCTGATGTGTGTGTGGGTGGGTGGGGAAAATTGTGAGGGTGCGGGATGTATGTGTGGATAGGTGCGGGATGTGTGGGTTGACGGGGGTATGTGTGTGTGGTTTTGTGATCTGTGTTTTGCTGGGTGGTTGTGGGTGTGTGGGTGGGTGGTGGAGAATATGTGGGTGGGTGTGTGCGTGTCGGTTATGGGATGGGTGGGGGATGTGTGTGTTGGTGGGGGATCATTGGGTGGGTGGCGGCATGTATGTTTGCCTGACTCTTTGTGAGTGCGTGGACGTATGTGTGGGTGGGTGGGGGATGTGTGGGTGGCTGAGGGATTTGTGGGTGGCTGCGGGGTGTGAGGGTGGATGGGGGATGTGTCTCACAACATTGCAATATGCACTGTTTATATTTACAACTTTCATTTGACAATGTTTTTTTTTTTCCCATGTGAATGTTCCATGCGTAATATGCATTGTTTATGCTTACAAAATCCATTCGACAATGTTTTTTTTTTCCCTATGTAAATGTAACATGCACATGTGATGAATGAAAGATGAGTGATCGAAAGGGCCGAATGTAAGACGGGCCTGCGTGCCCAATTTGTTACCCTTTTAAAATAAAGTATGTTCGTTCATTCGTTCGTTCGTTCGTCTCTCTCTCTCTCTCTCTCTCTCTCTCTCTCTCTCTCTCTCTCTCTCTCTCTCTCTCTCTCTCTCTGTCTATCTGTATGCCTGTCTCTGTCTGTCTATCTATCCTCCCCCCCCCCCCCCTCAATCTGTCTGTATCTCTCTGTATCTATGCCTGTTTGTCTTTGTCCCCCCCCCCCCCCCCCCACATACACACACATGTTTCTCTTTCTTTATCTTTCTAATCTTACCTACCTATCTGTCTGCCCGCCTCCCTATCCGCCTGTCTAACTACATCTACCCACCCATCCACCCACCCATTTATCTGAAACCACCACCTTGGTATCGGCTCACTGGATGTTTAAAAGTGAGCGCTTTTATGTTATCCATTCGGCCCGAGCTGCCATAGTAATCAAAGAGGATTGCCCGGCGAAAGGTAATGACAGTAGAACATTATACACAGCTTTCCGAAAAAGAGAATTGCCCGGCGAATGCTAATGACAGTAGAAATATCAGAAAGTGAGACAGTGTTCTTTTGTCACATGGGGAGAAGAGAGGCATTGTGGGACATCATGATAACTGGATAGATTAGCGGTAGTAGAAGCAGAGGCAGACCTTTCGGGCTTTAGAGCTTATATGGTACAGAAAAAAATAATTGGTCTACCACTGATCAAGACGAAGGGAATACTAGCATTCTACAAGATCTTTACATGGAAGATGGACATAACAAACAGCATCTTGTCTTGGAAACTGAAATGTTTTGTCAATATTAAACGTCACAGAGGTTTAGGAAGGCCAGTAAAGGAAGGCATGGTTCCCGGAAGCAGAGGCTGGGATCATCCAGCCAGACGATGAACACGGGACATTATAAACACCCAAGGCATAAACATGCATGAGGTCGGGTGACTGGCAAAAGATAGAGAATCTCTCGGCAGACCGTGCTGAGAGCGACGTTCTTCAAAGAAGCTGCTAAACGAACATTTAAACATGCTCGAAACCCTTGCCCATGACTTTTACTCGATCTCGTGTTGAACGTCACTCGACTTTGCGTTGAACGTCAGAACCCGACGTGAAGTTGAAGAAGCTGCTGATGTACTACTTACTTAAATGCTATGCCCGAAACTGTTTATCTTCTATTCCTTCTCCAAACACCAAGTTCTGTTGTCCTCAGGATCATTCTGCTTCTTCTACCTCCGCTATCGGTCCTGTCTGTCTGTCGGTAAATGTCCTTAATGTCATAAAACCGGGACAGTTTGCCGTCTGCTTGACATTGCTGTGTACATACCGCGTCTGTATTGTATGACGTCATTGCCGTGTGCCTCTGGTGTCTGTCGGTCTGTGTATACCATTTATGTGTACGTGGTTTGTACGCGTTACGTCATTGTGTGTACATACTGTGCCACTGTTAGGTCACTGTGTGCACACACAGTGTCACTGTTAGGTCATTCTGTGTACATATTTTGTCTGTAATTGGTGCACACACTCACTGGTAGGTCATTGTGTGGACGTACTGTGTTGCTATTATGTGCACGTAGTTTGTGTAACACCATTGTATGTACATACTCTGTCACTGTTAGGTCACCGTGTATGTGTTTGTGTGCGCATGTTGTGTGTTAGTCATAAGTGTGTACATACTGTGTTGTATCATTGTGTGAACATGTCTTGTAGTCACGTTATTATTTGTGTATACTGTATGTTTCATCCGTATATTTACATGCCTTGACTGTATACATATTAACATATGTATGTAGTCGTAGGGTTCCATCGTTTCAGCAGCTGGTCGCCTCATAATTGCCATGTTCCTGTGCCAGCGAAAACCTCTTGAAATGCTTATCATTGTCCCATGTGAACTTGTGAAGGAAACAGCAGCTTCGAGAAGACGAAATCGACAGAGCACCGACAAGAAGTCACCCTTCACTTAAATATGCAGTTCATTTTCGAAGAGGACAGCAGTCCGAAAAAACCAGCAGCCGTGTGCACGCATTATCGCATAAGCCATCCGCTGGAGTGACAGCAACTAGCCGCCTAATATTTTCTGAATCTGCACTTTACAACAAAGTTATCTTTTTTTCCCCCCTCGGTTCCATCCTGTTTCAGGATATTGCAGTCAACATCAGCATCTTTCAGCTGTATGTTGATTCCTAGGCTAGATTACGCTCATCAGCACGCCACGATTTTAGAACGACCGGCTCCATACTCTCATAAGTCACTGGTGCGACTCGAACCGCTTCCAATTCTTCGTGCACTCACGTCAACCACGAGAGTATTCGGGATTACGGAGAAAGCTGCTAACCCCTCGGCCAGGGACACAAATAAAAAGCATTTCGAAAGAAATCTACAACTCACTGTGTCGCATGAATCACTCAGCTCAGTAGCTGGCGACGAAACCGCATCCTACAAGTCCAAAAGCGTAGGGAACACACTAGCAAGCCGTGCCTGGAGACAACCGTGCCTCCAAGTTCCCACTGGTACGCCAGCCTATTCGCCATGTTGGCCAGATACTCCCTAATTAAAAAATATGTATAAACCACCGGAATATAACACCGATGTAGACACATACCATGAGTACACATCAGTTTAAGCACACACCATGTTTATGTACACATATGTATGTGTACGGACCATTTATATAAACACATCGGCATAAACACATACCATGTCTTTTTTTTTTGCATATCCCTTACAGGATGTTGCAGTCAACACCAGCATATTTCAGCTGCTGTTGATGTAGTAGGCAAGTTTTACGTTCAGTAGTTTGCCATTACTTTTGAACGACCAGCTCACATACCCCCGTAAGTTACCAGCGCTGCGCGATCCGTTATCGAATCTCGCGCAGCTGTTTTACCCACGTGGATATACGGGATTACGAACAACGTCGTTAAAACCTTGGCCAGGAAGCCCGGTCATGTCTGTCTACACAGAACTATATACACACTCCGTGTCTGTACACACCAGTATGTGCACTTAGCCTGTCTGTTCTCGATTTTGGGTCAAATGTGTCGACTGAGCCGTGTTGACTCTTTAAGCTGTTTAGTAGACCGTTGATAGAGACTGTTGATTCTGGATCTTTCTGTGGCTGTACGGCCAGAGCTGCGTGACTTTCATGGTAGGCGGCGGCTACTGCTGCTTCTTCTCTTCTCTTGTCCTTCCTTCCTTCCTTCCTTCCTTCCTTCCTTCCTTCCTTGTCTATTCTTTCTTTCTTTCTTTCTTTCTTTCTTTCTTTCTTTCTTTCTTTCTTTCTATCTTTCTCCCCCTCCCTGCCACCTTTGAAGCATAAACTCTCGACCAACTGACGCCGAGCCAAGCTTCCTGTTGCTATCTCCTGCAGCAACCTCAGTGTTCTCACATATTATTCAGCTCTCTCTAATCCTCTTCTTTGTGTGTTATAGATCTTCTATTCCTTTCCCCTGCGTGTCCCCGAGAAAGGACATTCTAATTATACTATTATCAGGTTTTATCAAGCTGTGTCCTGTCAGCGGACTTTATTTCTACTTGTTTCATACATATTGCACGTATTTATATAGTACTAGCTGACCCTGCCCGGCTTCGCCCAGTCCCTGGTGGGAAGCATCTCATTTAATTCATATAAGTAGTCATATGTTCCCGTTCCCGTTACCGACTATCTGTCTGTCTGTCTGTCTGTCTGTCTGTCTGACCCGGCCCGGCATCGCCCAGCTCCTGGTGTGAAGCATCTCATTTAATTTATATAAGTAGTCATATAAGTTCCTGTTCCCGACTGTCTATCGGTCTGTCTATCTGTCTGCCTGACCCTGTCCGGCTTCATTAAATTCATACAACAAAAAAAGTAACTTAAAAGAACGTTCTTCCACACACCATCCATTATTTTTAATGAAAACTCTTTCTAATCACCTGCATGACTACAGTAACTTCTTAAGCAAAAAAAGATGAGTTACAATGTTATGCATTGTGCATCATTTTTATGAAAACTTTGAAAATGCCTTACAGATTGTATCATTATTTATTATAACTCATATGCCGGTACATAACTATGGACAAAGAGTTTATAAATCTTTGAAAACGATGCCACAATATGACTATAAGTTATACAGAAAAGTTATGCCCCTTGAAATAACTTTTACAGAGTTAGGTCCCCTGAGATATATGAAATTATGATGAAAAATGAAAAATGAAATAATACTGAGTAAGCAGGCGATTTCACACTAACAAAATATCACAGTTGGCAGCTCTGGAATGAAAGGAAGGCGTGTAGAAAATTTCATCTCAATCGGATGGGCCGTTCGCGAACGAATAAAGGACATACATAGATACAGAGATACATAAATACGGACGCACATCCTAATTTATATATAAGATTATTATGCCATAATGTAGTTACGTTAGTGTCCTTTCAATGTTTGTCTGTTATTTGTTTGTTGTTCAGTTTAGTTTAGTTTAGTTTAGTCGATGGATCACCATCACGGCACACGGGTGTAACCCATAAGAGCTCCGTTCTCCTCCTAACTCAAACCTGAGTTTGGAGAAACTCAGCTCAGTGCACGAACTCCGTAGCACCGGCATTTGCTGATGGAAGCGTGTCTCCGCAACGTCCTATTTAAAAAGTTTTTGGTATGCTTGTGTCCCTGTAAAGCTAGATTTTACGTTTTTCCTATTATGCCGTCGATTGTGGCACACAGCGGTAGTTGTTGATTAAGGGATTTCTCACAAGATGTCCGAACCACTATCTGTCTCTGTAAATTCAAGGAACTGGTAACTATGCTAAGAGGGGGGCGATAACACATATCATTTTTCGATGTAGTCACCACTGCGTTCAACGCAAGTCCTCCAGCGCCCATAAAATGCTTCGATTCCTGTAGAAAAAAGGGAAAAAAAAAAAAAAAAACCTGTGTCACTACTTGGTGTGCCTGACCCGGTCGTGAACAGTCTGTAACAGAAGTCACGTAGTTTTGAAACTTCCTACTCCACTCACACACTTGCTGGACTCACAGGCATGTATCACCATACTGGACCTTCATTCCCCGATGAATTTCTATAAGTTTCACCCCTTCACTGATTTTTTTAAAAAAAAAGGATAACTGAAAGCTGCTTCTCTTTGGTGCATGTCAAAACTGGGCCGGCCATTTTTAAACATCCCCATGACGTTACCCCGTTCGTCTGTATCGTGATGTCACGTGCTTAACACTCTTGGCATCTTTAAAACTATATTAACAGGTTACAAGACAATGGCATGGTTATTGCAATTTCTATCACACTTTAAAGGTTTTGATTTGAACCCTCATCATAGTTATGTAATCAACTTTACACGGCACCCTTATACGTGAGTAAATCAACCAGTGGCATTCAGTTTTATTTAAGTGCCGCGGACGTTGCGATCAATCCCAGCCCAGTTGATTTACAAGATAGTTTTATATGCAGTAGTTTGCCATTGCTGTTTTAACGGAAAAAATCAACATTTGAGTCCAACTCTGGCCGAGTGGCTAGAACGCCGGACTCTCGTTCGGGAGACCCGGATTCGATCCCTCGGTAAGGTGTGGGATTTTTTTTCTGTCCGGGGCAAAAAGAAAATCCTAACCTGCACAGTTCGCGGCGACTGCACTAGCCAGGCGGCCTTAATTTCTCAGGCTCAAAGACCCCTCTGCCATACACCACAAGGTACTATATTGGCAGTAAATGACAGTTTTTTTAACCGGTGTAGGAAATGAGCCCCGAGCTCAGCAGCCGCGGGTGATTTGGAAGCACACCACTTTGCGCTGGTTGTGATGGTATGAGGCCGTCGGTCGTTCAGGATGTAATTGCAAACTTCTGAAGTAACACTTACTAGTAAATCGCAAACAGCCAATACAATTATGGGGTTGATTACAACGCCCGGTAAATACAATACAACTAATACTTGATATATAAATGAGAATAGGTGTTCAAGAGCGAGACGCCGAGTACCCGAGCACGCCTAGAGTACATTGTGCCCTCTACCCGCCAGCTAGGATGGGTGCCGCCAGGCACATCGGTGACCTTGCTACGGCAAGTCAAGGCCAGAGTGTGCATTCCTTCATGCGTAATTTAAAAAAAAAAAAGTTAGTTGTGTAACCTTTACGACGAACCCTATCATTTTCTTTGGCGTTTTGTGATTAACTAGGCAATGTTTACGTCCAGTAGTTTGCCATTGATTTCTGAACGAACGACGTCCTTACTATCGAAATCAACGCAGATAGTCTGCTTCCTCCCTCTTCTACGATCAGAGTTTGTGATGCGTTGTACATATCATCTATTGTAGTGTGTAGATATGCGTGGTACATATCATCTATTGTAGTGTGTAGATATGCGTGGTACGTAGCATTTATTGTAGTGTGTAGATATGCGTGGTACATAGCATTTATTTTAGTGCATAGATATGCGTGGTGCATGGCACCTATTGTAGTGTGTAGATATGCTTAGTGCACAACATCCCTTGTAGTGTGTAGATATGCGTGGTGCATGGCACCTATTGTAGTGCGGAGATATGCGTGGTGCATGGCACCTATTGTAGTGCGGAGATATGCGTGGTGCATGGCACCTATTGTAGTGCGGAGATATGCGTGGTGCATGGCACCTATTGTAGTGCGGAGATATGCGTGGTGCATGGCACCTATTGTAGTGTGTAGATATGCGTGGTGCATGGCACCTATTGTAGTGCGGAGATATGCGTGGTGCATGGCACCTATTGTAGTGCGGAGATATGCGTGGTGCATGGCACTTATTGTAGTGTGTAGATATGCGTGGTGCATGGCACCTATTGTAGTGTGTAGATATGCGTGGTGCATGGCACCTATTGTAGTGTGTAGATATGCTTAGTGCACAACATCCCTTGTAGTGCGGAGATATGCGTGGTGCATGGCACCTATTGTAGTGCGGAGATATGCGTGGTGCATGGCACCTATTGTAGTGTGTAGATATGCGTGGTGCATGGCACCTATTGTAGTGCGGAGATATGCGTGGTGCATGGCACGTATTGTAGTGCGGAGATATGCGTGGTGCATGGCACCTATTGTAGTGTGTAGATATGCGTGGTGCACAGCATTCCTTGTAGTGCGTAACTGTTCAATGACCATCTTCCCAATCGTCTGTCCGCAGCTGGTTTCTAACTCTCCTGTCGGTAAATTGTGAAACGTGTTGACTGCCCCAAACCACAGCGCTGGCAGTGATCTTTCTTTGTCTGTCTGTCTGTCTGTCTGTCTGTCTGTCTGTCTGTCTGCCTGCCTGTCTGTCTGTCTGTCTGTCTGCCTGTCTGCCTGCCTATCTGCCTGCCTGTCTGCCTGCCTGCCTGTCTGTCTGTCTGTCTGTCTGTCTGTCTGTCTGTCTGTCTGTCTGTCTGTCTGTCTGTTTCCATAACACTACATGTTGAAGAATGTGAACAGAAACCAACATGAACAGCGGCAGGCGACGCTCCAGTGCATGCATCGGCAGGCAGACTAGCTTACTGTTGTCAGTTCTGTACATATCCTGCCTCCCCCACGCCCGGCCCCACCCTACTTCCTGCGAGCCCCCGGAAAGCGGGTTCATTAGAAGGGTTGGGCGATTGATTGTTATTAAAAGTGTTAAAACACACACACACACACACACACACACACAGAGAGAGAGAGAGAGAGAGAGAGAGAGAGAGAGAGAGAGAGAGAGTCATACACAAGCCACTGATGTGCAGAACATGAGAGGCCGAAGGTTAGGAACTGATGTTAAATATAATATTAAAGCAACAGAAAAAAACGGGCGCTTTTCTCTGAGATGAATGGCATTGAACATGTTGAATACATACGACCAGGCGGGACGGATACTGAGGTGTGTGGGCTCATAATTGAGCTCGGCTAGACAAAAAATTCGCATGCTACTTGTTGGAAAAATTAATGCGTGACATTTATCAGGATTGCTTGGCGTAAAAACATTGACTGAGGAGAGGATCAAAGAGGGCGGTTTTCTATACACTTGCGATCCCCTCCTCCCCCCTCCCCCTCCCCTCCCCCCTCCCCCTCCCCCTTACTCGTTTTGAACTCCAAGTTTAGTTCATACACGCACTACTACTTCTAGTGCATTGGGACTGAGTTTTGCGTGTGGATTATCTGTCCCTATTACCAGTGACCCTCGTCATAAGGCGAGCCCACTCCGACTTCTGAGGTTCTTGTTATTTAAGCCCCCCTCGTCAAAGACGAGAAGTCAACAGTTAGTTCAACAGACTTGTGTAGGGGTTGAACCCGCCACCTCAGTATCAGCACACCCGATGTTTAAGAACGCACAATCTTATCCATTTGGCCATGGTGATCTCCCACTCCAATCGTCATCATCATCAAGGTAATTGTGTTGCACTGTTTCGTCTAGCTGTTGACTCTGTACATCCAGCTTTAACAAACATTTTGCCATGTTCTCTTGTCCTATCATTTGACTGGCCCCAGTCTACCTGCAAGACATCAGGTTTGTGTACTGCTTTGTCTGGTCTGTGTCCCTGGACCTTTC
Source organism: Cepaea hortensis (assembly GCA_963921405.1). Taxonomy (NCBI): domain Eukaryota; kingdom Metazoa; phylum Mollusca; class Gastropoda; order Stylommatophora; family Helicidae; genus Cepaea; species Cepaea hortensis. The sequence continues at coordinate 34,085,223 of OY992893.1, forward strand.
CGACATGGCAGACCCTACCTGTAGCTGTGGTATTGTCGGTACAGTGCTTGGGGTCAATGGAACATGCATGCTTCTCCACCACTTCAAGGTGGACACACAACAGTAGGGATCCAGGCTGTCATAAAGATAATAATCACTGCAGTGACACACTCATGACTGACCACCATGCTCTTGACTGACAGCCACACTCTTGACTGACCACCACACTCTTGATTGATCACACATAACCAACCACCACACTCTTGACTGACCACCTCACTCTTGACTTACCACCACACTCTTGACTGACCATCACACTCATGACTGACCACCACACTCTTGACTGACCATCACACTCTTGACTGACCACCACTCTTGACTGACCACCACTCTTGACTGACCACCACACTCATGACTGACCACCACACTCTTGACTAACAACCACTGGTGACTGACCACCATGCTCATGACTGACCACCACGCTCATGACTGACCACCACACTCTTAATTGAGCACACTTAACTGACCACAGGCTATCATAAAGATAAAAAATCAACACAGTGACCACCACATTCTTGACTGACTACGAGACCCATGACTGACCACCACACTCTTGACTAACCACCACATTATAGACTGACCACCACACATGACTGACCATCAAACTCTTGACTGACAGAGACACATCTTCATCGTTTGCCTCATGACCCCTCTGACTTCTTCACCACTTCATCATTTCCTGGCACCAATTGTTGGCTGGATCGACATGAAAACCAGGTCAGTTAAAAAATCTGCCTCAATACAAATTCCCACCCATGACTACCGGGCTGGCAAGCAGGCATGTTAGCCACTGCACCACCTTGGCTACCTTGTGGCAGTATAACATGTCACAACCTTAAGTTGTATCAAGCTTGGAGAGAATGATTCGGTAGGGAGTGACTAGAGGACCCTGAACAACATTCAGTTCTGTGAAGAAGGCCAGATGGACACATAATCAGATCACCATGGGGTACCATTAGTATTGGGACTCATCGCTGGTTGTTGTGGATGAGGACAAACATGTATGGAAATGTCCTGATTGCTAGGATTGTGGTTCTTGACTCAACTCAAATTGTATCAACTCAACTCAACTCAACTCAACTCAAATTGTATCAACTGTTTGATTGATGATACTATTGTTGTTTGTAATGTCAGACACAGATCAGTGTTTGTTGCTGCCAGCTTCCTGGGATTAATCATTACTGTGCTGTTAAACTGACATATGTTTATGTTCTCAGATTCTTCGTGAGGTCGAGCTGCAGAAGAACCTCCGACACAAGCATGTGGTGGGGTTCAATAGCTATTTTGAGGACGACAGTAACGTTTACATCATTCTGGAAAACTGCAGCAGGAAAGTAAGTGTTTACATTTGGGATCTGTATTTATTTATAAAAGACTTAGTGATAACTGGTCAACTTTATGGGGAAAGAGCAAGAGGATGATAAAGATGAATACCTGAATGGCTACAAGAAGCAAGAGGTGAAGAAAATACGTTGATGGAGGATAATACAAACAATGAGAAAACCTCAGTATAAGTATAACTAGAGGGCCTTTATCTGGAATAAGAGAATTAGAGGCAGATGATAAGAGAAGTAGAGGCAGATGATAAGAGAAGTAGAGGCAAATGATAAGAGAAGGAGAAGCAAATGATAAGAGAAGCAGAGGCAAATGATAAGAGAAGTAGAGGCAGATGATAAGAGAAGTAGAGGCAGATGATAAGAGAAGTAGAGGCAGATGATAAGAGAAGTAGAGGCAGATGATAAGAGAAGTAGAGCCAGATGATAAGAGAAGTAGAGGCAGATGATAAGAGAAGTAGAGGCAGATGATAAGAGAAGTAGAGGCAGATGATAAGAGAAGTAGAGGAAAATGGATGGAACTGCATGGGTAGGACGGTTTGGAGTGAGTTGGTTGGTGGAGGGCCTATTCTCCAATGGGGAATCAAGGGTGAAAGAAGAAGACCTTGGCTTGGCCACATGGCAACATGGAGACAAGAACACAGAGCTGATCCAAGAGTCTGGTCTTCGTGTGATATGGCGAATCATGACCACCCACACCTTTGCCATGGGACATGATGATGTCTAATTTAACCCAAGAAAATAAGTAGGAAAACTAAGGTGAAAACTAACTAAACTGCATAGACTAAAAGTAAAGTTTAGAGGAAAAACTAACACCAAAGATGTCAACTCAAGAAATAAACTCTCAAAGATGCCATCCACGACCAGCAGTGTCCATAACATAAAAGCAGAAAAGGAAAGGGAAGAATTACAAAAGACCAGAATAAAGGAATACCATAAAGACCTCAGTTGAAAACAGTGTGGATAAGAACAAGTTCATTAAGGTGGAAACCTCAAACTCTTATTGGGAAATGGATGCATTGATGGACAGACTTCCCAGGTTCAGATAGAGCAGTGGTTCTCAACCTTTTTTTGGCCCATGCCCCCCCCCCCTCCCAATATGTTGAGAATGTCATTCCTCCCCTTTTGTATTTCCTCCCTATAAATCCCCCCCCCTCCCCCACCCTGCCCCTACATAGTATATGTACAAATGGAAGCTAACTTCAATAACACATACTAGAACAAGTCTAGACGTCTACATAAAACGTGATTTGTAGGTATACTTACGTTATAAGATGAATATCAGAAGGGCGAGAAGTACAGAAATGTAAAGTATGGAGGGAAAAACAATATCAAGTAATCGGTTCTTGTATTAACACATTAACACGATCTTGAAATAGTCTTATTCTCCCCCCCCCCCCCCCTGGAAACCCTAAAATTCCGGTTGAGAACCACTGAGATAGAGAGATAGAGGAGTGTTGTTTTGGTTGTTGTTGTTGTTGTTCTCCTCCTCCTTCTCCTACTCCTCCTCCTTCTTTCCCTCCTTTTTCATCTTCTTTTTCTTACTCGCCTTCCTCTTCCTCTTCTTCCTAGAGTGTATAGAGGGATAGGTAGCCAGCCTTTCCTTCCTGTAGTAAATATTGAGAGGTGACATCGAACCCTGGACCCACTACTCTCATGCCATGTTCAATATAACATCTAAACCAATCCACCATTCTGCCACTATGCCAATATCAAATGACAACATTAATGCATCAACTGTGAGTCACATGAAATCAAAACTGCCGCCTGGTAAATGAAACCACTTATTTGTTAAATGATGCATCATTAGCCATATTTGAGGTCCCTATTGTTCATGCCCACTCTTGTTTCTAAAGTAGGTCTGTTCACATGGCTTGTAACACTGATCAATTCTGAGACTTTTTATAGAATTTAGCTGTAGGTGACTGAACCTGGTTCCCCCGGATAACCCAGGAACACTTCTCAAACATAATGGCCTGTGATATTGTGCTGGCAAGCCAACTCAAATTATTGATTCTTCCACCTCATTTGATTCTAAAACGGCAGCAGCGAGCAAATAAAATGCCGTGAGAAACTCTCTAATCCAAATTTCTGTTGTTGCAAGTTCTTTTATAGATAAGCCTTTTTCTTTTGTTGTTATTGTTGAAACCTATCAATATGTCAGCCTTAGAACTGAACACATTTTCTCATGCCAGGTCATATTTTATTCCTGGGAAGTAGTACTGACGAGACAGGCAGAGAATGTATTCTATACTTGGGAAAGTAATATTGGGGATACAGGCAGAGAACATATTCTAATCTTGGGAAAGTAGTATTGACGATACAGGCAGAGAAGATCTTCTTCTTCTTCTTCTTCTTCTTCTTCTTCTTCTTCTTCTTCTTCTTCTTCTTCTTCTTCTTCTTTTTCTGCTGCTGCTGCTGCTGCTGCTGCTGCTGCTGCTGCTGCTGCTGCTGCTGCTGCTGCTGCTGCTGCGTTCATTCGGAGTGTTTTTTCAAATGTAATTGCGGTGTGTCCCGTTATGCGCCTTTAGGCCAACACATCCAACTTCGGTGGGCGTTTGTTGAATGGGTTAGCCTTTCCGGGCATTTCTCACTGTTGTGGCGCCGTCCACATCCCAGCTGGTCAAGTTAGAACGGTCGAAGACTTCATGGTCAGCCCTCAAGGGAAGGCAGGGGCAGTCCATGGTCATTATCCGCCATCCAAGGAGGCTTCCATATTTGCAGAGCCGACACAGCGCTCTGGTTTTGGGCTCACCAGAGGAATCGCCGTGTCCGGCACATGGCTGCTTTAATTCCTCACTTCCATGTATTGGGCATTTCGTTTTGTCACAGGCCACTTCCTGCGCAAATCAGGAACGGTCAGTCTGCAGATGACATCCACTCAGCAAGCTTTCGCTTTGGACTTCCACATAATGGATTTGCAAGCCAAATGTGAAGAAGATATTCTATACTTGGGAAAGTACGAGATACAGGTAGAGAATACGAATGGCCAAGATAAGGCGGTGTTTAGACATTATGGGTTGTGCTTTAACTGTTCTTATAGAGTTCAGCTGTAATTTATGGTTCGGTTTGTACCAGGCACTCCAGCATACATGGATGCACCATACATTCATACACCTTAACATGAATTCTTGTTACTGCATATAACATAGACACTTCTCGGCTCATTCTGTCCCACCCAAATGTTACGCTATCCGACTCTAGACTCTATCTGACTCGTCACTGTAACTGCTTCTATTTGATAGTTTTATTAGTTTAACTCTGTCAGACCGAAAGTTTTATTACTTTAAAGTAACAACTACTTTCAGTAGAAAGAAAGTTGTGTTTGTTTTTTTCTGGGAATCCTTTGTGAGGCATAACTCTGAAGCCTGACACATTGATATTTAGACCATCTATGCCCTGATAGTTTAATTAGTTAGTTGGTCAGATTGTCCTCACTGCACGTTGGACTATTCAGTCCATAAATGCTACCCTCCTCAGTATCTCCCTCATCATGTTGACACCAGTTCTGTGGTGGTTTACGATTCCCCCGTTTCTTATCCATTCTTAGTGCTTCTGTCTGGCTTCATTCACCCCTTTAGACTTGTTGTTCTTGCAGTCTGGTCCATGAGATAGCATAAACTAACATTTCAGATCAGGTGGGTTAAAGCAACAAGTTCCAGAGGAAAGAAACATACTATGGACCAATAAGCATGGTGGCTTGTGTGGCCCAGAAAGAATTAGAAGCCCGTGGTGAATTTTAAAGCTCTAGACATCAAACAGCTAAACATACAGCCACTTCAAAGATAAAATAAGATTAATCTCTGTGTGACTTATCTACATAAAATCATGTGACAAAAGTAAAGGCACTCAAGCCGTGTATGTGTGTTGACACGGGTACTAGTCTACTTTCCTATTGACACAGTTACCACCATCTCTGTCAGTGTGTTCAGCTCCCCAGGCTGGTGTTCAAACAGCAGGGCAGTCCCCATGTCAGGCCAACCTATTAAGCAAATAAGGCAATAGGCTAAAGACTTGTTCCTGTGTGTGTTTGTTGATTTGTTAGTTTTTGTGTAGGTTTTGTGTGTTGTTTTGTATATTTGATGGTAAATAATAGTTCCACGGTTCAAATTTGTCACACTTACAGGACATTTCAACATTTAACAGGACATTACAACATTTAACAGGTCATTACAACATTTATGGGACATTACAAAATTTATGCAACATTACAATTACGTGACATTAACACATTTAAAGGACATTATAACACACATATGTATTACAGAAGATAGGAGCCAGTGAAAACCTTGATTAAAAACACACAGACATGCAAGACCACACACATGCGCACACGCACACACACACACATGCAAGAGTGCATGCACGTACGCACGCATGCGTGCGCACACACACACACACACGCACGCACACACACACATGCACGCACACACACACACACACACTCTCTCTCTCTCTCTCCTCCCCCCTCCCCCTTCCCTCACTCTTATGTTTTTCCCTGTGGCCTACAATTGATGATATTGGAAAGAAAGTAATAAGTTAACTTAGTAATGAAATATAGAAAACAGCATAGTCCAAATACTACGCCAAATAGTAATAGTAATTCCACCACTTCATCCTGCTAGAATTGTATGTAATTAACAGAGTGCTTCCTTTGCCTTCTGCAGTCCTTGGTGCATGTGCTAAAGCACAGGAAGTGCTTGATGGAGCCTGAAGTGAGGTACTACCTGCGCCAGCTAGTGGATGGTGTGGATTACATCCACAGTAACCAAATCATCCACCGTGACCTGAAGCTGGGGAATATGCTGTTGAACAGCGACATGGAACTCAAGCTGGCAGACTTCGGGCTGGCCACTAAAGTAGACTACGCTGGAGAAAAGAAAATGTAAGAATTTGTTGATTTTGTGTTGAATAAACATTGTCATCATGGAGGCTAGCATGGCTGAATGGATAAGATTGCTCACTCTTAAACTTCTCTTGGGCTGATGCCGAGGTAAATAATTCAACCCCTAAACCAGTCAGCTGGACTAAAATGTTGACTTCTCATCCTTGACTTGGGGAGATAAATTACAAAAACCTCAGAAGTTGGAGTGGGTTCGCCTGAGGCGAGAGACACTGGTAATAGGGAAAGCTAATCCCTACGCAAAAATCAGCCCTGTGCACTAGAAGTAGTAGCACTTATATGGACTACGCTTGAGTTCAAGGCGAGCAAATGCAAAAGAAAAAAAAAATATCTTCATCATCATCATCAAAATAAAGTTTCTTCGTTGGCTGGTTGGTGCGTTCATTAGATTAGCTAGTTTATAGTCTGGTGTTTAAATCACCTGATCTCAGCAATTCTCTTCAGCTCAGTGTGTGTCTGGACCCAACTGTCCTCTCATACCTGTCTGAGGTTCCATCTGATCTTTATTCTTATTCTTCTGCCCCTTATACTGCATGAGATCATAAGCCATCACCAACTCATGCCAACCCATTCTATATTTTGCTACACCCTGCAGCTCCCACCATCTCCTCCCCATATTATTATTCATCTGTCTCTTATTTTGTTCTTTATGTGTTTTATGTTTTTCTCTGTTTCGTCAGTTCGTAATGCTTTGAAAATAAAATTTGCTCATTTGCCCTGCTGGTTCCAGAGAAAGAACTGTCAAGTTATACCTTTATCAAGTTTTCTCAGAGTGTGTCCTAACTAGCACCGGCATCTTGTCCTCAGTTTTTGGTTTGCTAGAATGTATCTCATTCTCTCCCTAAGAGATTTGTCACTTAGACCAGGGATATTTATTGATAAATGTGGATATTAGGATATTGTGGAAGAAAGAAAAGATGAATTTGCTTAGAGGTATCTTATTTGCCTGTAGCTCAAGCAGACGGTGTAGGATTCACTGTTATTGTTGTTGGTAAGAATGTTTACAAAAATGTCAGCAAAGGATGCTATACTCCCCATGATCTTGGGATAGTGGATCAGACATCTAACCTTCTTGGACAAGGGCGACAAAATATGAGGACCTGTATGCACATTGCACAATTTAAAAATCCCTCAGTAGTAGGAAATCAAAAAGAACAAACTGGACAGACCACTGCCCAGGCTACATTTTAAAATGAGAAAATTAACACCCCAAAATGATTTATTCTGATACACACACATTTGAATCCTCGCTGCTACCATATAGTTCATATACTGTGCTGAGATCATATGGTTCATATACTATGCTGAGATCATCTGTGTATGATCTGTGTGTGCAGCAAAAGTGATCGTGTACAATCCACATCAAGCAGATGTCTATGTGTATTGTAAGTGTCGTCAGTTTTGACAATCTGGATTGTTTAGTTGCCAGGGGATTTTATTCTAATATTATGGCCTCACAAATTCTCACACTTTGAGAGATAACAATACATTTACTATTCTACTATCAAAAGGAAAAAGAATCACCCCAGTGGCCACTGAATCAAGGCTAAACTCCAAGCTGTATGGTGGTGCTAAGTGAAGACTGTTGCATATTCTTTTAGGACATTGCAGTCAATCTCAGCATTATTTGGTTGTTTGTGATTTCTTGGCAAGTTTATGTTCATAGTTTGCCACTGATTTCTGAACACCTGGTACTCATACCATTGTATTAAAACCAATGCAAGGCGGCCTGCTACCAAATCACCTGCAGCTGTGTTTCAAACGTAATATGCAGGATTATGAATTGTGTTTGTAGCACCTTCGCCACAGAGCCTGTGCTAAGAGGAACTCAGAAAATGATCAAGTTCAACATGATGGTGAAATCATCAAAGATACGATTACGATACGAATAAGAAGGTGGTGCTTGTTCCAAGCCATCGTGTGACAATGCAGGTTGAAGTGACACAGTAAAATATTAATTGCCGCTGTAATTTCAATGTAAGGGGCTGTGATAGCATAGCGATTAATGCACTTACCTGCCAAGACAGTTGTCCTGTGCAATCCCCAGCACAGGCAACATTTTACTTCTGACCACTAGGGCTCTGGGGTCGACTCGGCCTCATAAAAATGTTCACCATAAAATTTTCAGAATTGTCTGAAAATTGTCTGGAAAGGAAAGGAAATGAGGAAGGGAACTAGATACCCTCACCTCATATGTTGTGATATAGAATATGTAAAGACCTAACACTTGACACCCCTATCTGCTATAGAACTATAACTATGGGGTTTCATCTTTTAATCTGAGTGTCATCTTTTGCCAACAGGACTGTGTGTGGGACACCAAACTACATAGCTCCTGAAGTTTTGCAGAAGAAGGGCCACAGTTTTGAAGCTGATCTCTGGGCCATTGGTTGCATAACGTAAGCACTGTTGCTGTTGATGTGTTTATTGAATGAGCACTGTTGCTGTTGATGTGTTTATTGAGAGAGCACTGTTGCTGTTGATGTGTTTATTGAGCGAGCACTGTTGCTCTTGGTGTGTTTATTGGGCGAGCACTGTTGTTGTTGATGTGTTTATTAGTTGAGCACTGTTGCTATTGATGTGTTTATATTGGATGTTAGATCTGTGATGTTATTTTGATGGAAGATAGTGGCAGAATAAATGTGTAGCACGTGATTGCTTCTCTTTGTTTGGTTTAGGACTGATTGTGCGATGTACTTGAGCATGTGGCTTTCTTGATTTAAGGCTGCTGGAGTGGGGAATCTAGCATGGTACTGTTAAAGTAAGGAATTTAGTATGGAACTGTTGGAGTGGAGTATTCACATCTTTCAACTTCTCATGCTCAGAATGAGCACTTATGTACAGAGTGCAACTGACATTAATTATTTATCATTATCTAACTATATAGGACATACATTCAATAATTTTGATAATTACCTACATATAAGAATAACAAATCCTGGCAAGTCATATTATATTTAGAAGCTGTATCTTAACAGGTATGCTCTTCTAGTGGGTCGTCCACCATTTGAAACAACCACCCTGAAGGAAACATACCTGCGGATCACAGAAAACAACTTTACCTTGCCACCCTCTCTCTCAGCACCTGCCAAGAATTTGATAAGACAGTGCTTGCAACCTGACCCCACCAGTAGACCTAGTTTACAGGTAATTTGTGACAGTTTAAGATGTAAAGGGTGTTTTATTTCATGGTGTTTGTTGCAAACTGGTCTAGACTCATAGAGTTTTCATATTTATTTCAAGTTATTTCCATGGTCTTTCTTTTCCAAACTATACTAGTGTAATACATTTTTGTAAAGGAAACAAATTAAAAAGTATAACCAAGGGGGAAATGAAACCGAGTTTATGTAAATTACTAACTTGATTACTGGCTTTTTATTTAAAAAAAAAAAAAGTTAATTGCATGTTCTTTACAGGATGTTGTAGTTAAACCCAACATTTATTGGCTATTTGAGATTTTGTAGTCAGTTTTATGTTCATTAGTTTGCCACTGCTGTCTGAATGGCTGATGCTTATACTATTGTGAAAATCAACACAAAGTGGTCTGCTCCCAAATTGCTTGTGGCTGACTTTCAAACCTGGTATGTTGGGATTGTGAATCTGCAGTCACCACCCTTAAGTCACATATGCCGGCTTGTAGAATTGTAGAAGTGGATTGTTTAATTTTATTCTACATTCATTGGAGTTATTTTCTTTGATTCTATTAACTATTAATGTATTCTATGTTAATAATGTAATATTTTGGCAGCACCAGTTCATGAGATACTCAAATACTGTAAATTAAATAACAATGTGGATATCGTTAATGTCACTATTAGTTTAGTTCAATGTTCACATTATCTGTTAATTGGTGCCTGTACAAAATAGGACTAAAATAGTATGATAGAATTTAACGGAAGGCCCAATATATGGAAGTGAAGCTAAGCAGCCATGTGCAGGACATGACGATTCCTTGGGTGAGCCCAGTACTAGAGCGCTGTGTGCCGGCTCTGCAATTATGAAAGCCTCCTTGGGTGGGAGGAATGCCCATGGTCTGCCCCTGCCTTCCATTAAGGGTTGACCGAGATGTCTTCTGCTGTTCTAAATGAGCCAGCTTGGATGGGGATAACACCACAACAGTGAGAGTCAAACGTCCTACAAAACACCTGGAAAGGTAACCCGGCTAACAAGTTCCTGAAGAAGTCGGGTGTGTCGGCCAAAAGGTTCAAATATTGTAGCTCTGCTGTAAACAGACACAACACAATTACGCCTAAAACAACATTCCGGACGAACGCAGAAGAAGAAGAAGATGAAGAAGAAGTGTGATAGAATCACCATTCTGGAACTCATAAGAGAAGTAAACAAATACCTAAATATAAAATTGCAAATATATAAAAATATAAACAAGAGGTGAGGAAAAGATACTGGCACTAGACAGGGCATGCATTAAGAAACCCCGAGAATAGTATAGCTAGAAAAACCTTTGTGTAGAATCCATGGGGCAAAAGAAATAGAGGAAGACCTAAAACCACACAGAAGAGAAGTAGAGACAGAAGTGAACAATACGGGGAGGGCTTTGACAGAGCTACATGGGATAGCTAGGGATTGAGTGACTTGGAGTGAGCTGGTTGAGGTCCTCTACCCCGGTGGAGGAATAAAGGCTGAAATAAGAGGGACATATTGACTGTGGATATTGATAGAAGCTTCACAGTAATGTAAGGACGCTTAAGTGTTCAATAACTGAAGAAAAGAGTCATCTCAGCATCGTTGCCATCATCCTCGTCAAGTATTTTTCCAGCAAGAATATTATCAAATCTGTGACAGCTTTGCTTTTCCTCATTGGCAGTTGGACATTCATTTCTAGAACTGGAGTCAGTATTCATGGAATGGTCAGGTTTTCTTATTGGCAACTGGACATTCATTTCTAGAACTGGAGTCAGTATTCATGTACTTGTCAAGTTTTCTCATTAGCAATTGGACATTGATTTCTAAAACTGGAGTCCAGTATTCATGTAATTTTCAGGCTCTCTCATTGGCAATTGGACATTCATTTCTAGAACTGAAGTCCGGTATTCATGCAATTGTCAGATTTTCTCACTATCAATTGGGCATTCATTTCTAGAACTGGAGTCAATATTCATGCAGTTGTCAGAATGGCTCATTCAGTGCTTCTAAAAATTAGATTTCATTTATAGTTAACAGCTTAAACATTTTGGAATAAATATGTATTAATCTTATCCTTGCTTTAGCATCTATTGTTCTGCCTTGTATATTTAGACAAACATAACAAATGCAAGTGTTCAGCATGTTTATTTTTTTAAATATTTTGAGAATTTGTTTTAATACAAAAGAGATATATAGTTTTATCAGCAAATAAATCAGTATTTTGTTCTGTTTGTTGCACATGAATTTTATATTTTGCAAATGTCAAGCTGGCATTACCAAACACATTTAATGTAAACTTACTGTATGAATGGCTGATTATTTTTTGTTTTCAATTTCATTTCCAGGACATTCTGTCTGATGAGTTTTTCACGTGTGGCTACTTGCCTCGTTGCCTATCTCCTTCCTGTTGCACAACTGCGCCAAAGTTTCCATCTTATGTACGGGGCAATGGGAGCAGGTAATTCTTTTGATATATTTATTGTTGTATTTATGTATGTGTGTTTCTTTTTATTTTGACATTTTTTTGGGTATGAAATGATGTTAACACCAAAAAAAAAAAAAAAAACACACACGCACGCACGCACGCACGCACGCACGCACGCACACACACACACACACACACACACACACACACACACACACACACAGAAAGAGAGAGAGAGAGAGAGAGAGAAAAGTATCTTTATATATTGTATACACTTGATTTTGCTGTTGTCACTTGTTGTAATCTTACAAAATGTACTGATGTATTCTAACAATTAAATTAACTTTCCAATTTACAAGAGGATGATTTTTTTTAAATATGGAAACTAAAAATATTAAGATTTTTGAGAATATACTGAATTATTTTAAAACTTATATCTCATTATTTTATGATGTATTTAATTGTATTAAAGTTATTGCCCCCCCCCCCCCCCCTTCCACTTTCCAGACAAGAAAACAGCCCCCCCTCAGCCCAACTACTACCAGCCACACATGCATGCACGTGCACACACACACACACACACATGTATAAATACATTTGTTTCTATATGTAAAGTATATTCTGTAACACAGTAGCAGTTAGTTTCTATATGTTAAGTATATTCAGTGATAAATTGGTAGTTTCTATGTGTAAAGTATATTCTGTAACACAGTAGCAGTTAGTTTATATATGTTAAGCATATTCAGCGTTAAATTCGCAGTTTCTATATATAAAATATATTCTGTAATACAATGGCAGTTTATTTATGTACAGAATATGCAGCGGGAGAGTAGCAATTAGTTTCTATTTGTAAAGTCTATGCAGTCTCTTGTTGAATAAATTATTAACATGTAAAGAGTTTCTTCTTTGATTTTGATGGCATTGTTCTGTGTGTTTCAGACCACTGTCTTTTGCTGTACCCCCTGAGACGAAGATTGACTCTGTTGGACAGCTAGGAAATGCTATTAGTCAGATGCATTTGGATTCACGCTCCGAGAATCTACTGGAAGAAAAAGAACTGGAGGTATATTGTTGGTGTACATTCCTTGTCATTGTTGCTGTACATTCCTTGTCATTGTTGCTGTACATTCCTTGTCATTGTTGTTGTACATTCCTTGTCATTGTTGTTGTACATTCCTTGTCATTGTTGGTGTATGTGGCATGTAGAACAGAAATTGGAGAGGGATTCCCCCAATTCTAAAAAGACCTCCTGATATAAGAAAACCCTGAAACAGCTTAATAAGACTCCCTAGGAGTGGAGACAGACTAGATAGCTAGGTGTTCTCACAGAAGGCCAATGGTGCACAAGACCGCTACCGCACCTCAGAGAGGACCCTCCTCTGTGCACGCTGAACGTTCTGATGATTATCTTGCCACAGTTAGCTCCATATTCATGATGTTCATTTGAACTTATTACAACATGAAAACACATTTATGAATGTAAAACACCCAGTAACATTCAAAGTAACAACTCTTGCTTATACATTATAACACTCTATTGGTATAACTAGAGGGGCAGAGTTCCTGTGTGTATGCTCGAGTGACATATGGAAATAAAAAAAAACTTTAAAAATATTACACACAAGAAAACCATGAATGATTTCTAATTATGAGTCCACTGAAAACCATATCCCTAAAATGTCTCTTATCTTAACACCACAGCTTAATTTTTAAAAAAGTCCCTTATAAGATAAACAGTTCATTAATCACTCAGGTTACTAAATTTATACAGTCCATCACCACACACGGATGAGTAATGTTGAAAGTCCACAGGGGCTGGACCTTAAAACTGTCAACTCTGATGTAATAAGTATTTCTTTGGTTGTCACAGCACTCAATTTAAAAGAAAAAGGATACCAACATAGAGGTTAGCTAGTTGTCATATGCTGAGGCCGCTGTGAAAAGTTGAGAAGTCAATGAGGCTTAAGGGGAATTCACTCTTGAAGCAATGACAAGGCAACTCCCAGTCATCTCTTATAAATGATTCTGACTCTCTTGTAGATAATATACAGCATTCTGGAATATACTGCAGTCTTGTAGATAATATACACCATTCTGGAATATACTCCAGTTTCAGCCAAATGAAGAAACCACCGTTCCCTGTAGACATTGTAAGCCAAACACTATAGTCATACCCACAGAAACAATTGAAGAAAAGAGAACAATCACCAAACAACAACAACAAAGAGAGAGAGAGACAGAGAGAGAGAGAGAGAGAGAGAGAGAAGGTGAAGGGATGATTACACTAGGGCAGTCAGTCCAATCTGACCCTGTTGGGCTTCATCTCTCCAACATCTTCCTAAGATTACTCTATAACTTCATAAAGAAACTCTACTATAAATTCAGATGTACTAGTTCTTAAGTTAACTGCTTTCCAACTTACCAAAAGCCAGTATGAATTTAAAACAAAAACACAACACCACAACAATAACAGCCGAACTGGCCCCATGTCCTATTCTGTCAGTTCATCTCTGGTGACTGCACCTCGACATAACAACTTCTGCTGGCAATTGTTGAGCTCCCTTATTAACATATATTATGATAATAAGAAGTGCTCTTGCCGCTTCCAATGGTAAAGCTAGATTTCCCCGTGAACATTATGTCACTCAAGTGTGGGTAGGGGTTGTTGACATGTCTGAAATTGGAGGTAGAGGGGGTAATGTTATCTGCCCGTCCAATCCTTGGTGTAAGCGTTAAATTCTCTGTAACAATGTTGACGGTTCAGGTCTTGTAAAAACAAAAGGGGATAATCTGAAACAAAAGGGAATAATTTTCCCGGTTGTCGCCCTTGTCTCTTGCCAAGCGTTAATTCTTCGTGACACTGATTTTTTCAAACATCTTCTGGGATGGGCTTACTCCACCATCTCGCCTGTGATCAAATGCCAGGTGTTGATCTATTCTTAGCTTGTTTACAACTCCAGTCGTTGACAATTTTCCATAAGGAGAAGGGGCAAGGTGGAGAATTGTTAGTTCTAGAAAACATAGGTACACTCACTTAATTGCCCCCTAACATAGAGACAGCCTTGGTCCCTGTATTTCTGGTTGTTCAGTATGTTTCTGGTTGAACAGAATATATTTTGTTACAGTGTACATTCCTTGTCATTGTTGGTGTACATTCCTTGTCATTGTTGGTGTACATTCCTTATTATCAGTTCTTGCTGAAGTGCTTCAAATAGTATTTAAATGGGGTTAACATGGAAGAACAGATGCTAGTGCCCTTGTTTACGATGAGAGTAGAAAATATCTTAAAACATCATCATCATCATCATCATCAAGTGCCCTGCCAGCTGGCGTAGGCGTTCATGGCTTTCCACAGATCTCGGTCCCTGGTGTTCTGGATCAACTCTGCTGATGATATTCCTCCATGCCGCTGTCTCAATCCATCCAGCATCGTTTCTCTTGGTCTGCCTCTGCCTCCCTCGATCTTTCCAGTTGTCACGATGTTCTCCAATGCCTCTCTTCTCATCACATGACAGAAGAAAGCTGTTTGTCTCTTTCTTATTGTTGTATATAATGTTCTAGTTTCATTAGCCTGTCTCAGGCAGTCGTTGTTAGTTACTCTGACAGTCCAAGGAATTTGCAACATTTGTCTCAGGAACCACATATCTGCTGCTTCTAATTTCTTCTTAATTTGTTCATTTACATTCCACGATTCACTGCCATACATCTTAAAACATAGCTTATTATATTATATCTTGACAACTGGAAAGATCAATGGAAAGAGAGCCAGACCAAAAGAAATAATGATAGATGGATGGATTGAGACGGTGGCATGGAGGAACACTAAAGACTCCTGGGAAGGTTTGTCTGGTCAACAAATGCCTGAAGAAGTCATGTGTGTTGGGTGAAAGGTGCAAATATCGCAGACCTGATTGACGACTGGTGATCATGTGTGATGGCGAACCATGACTGCCCACACTTATTGGTATGGCACATGATGATGCTGAGACAACATCAAGAGATGAGCTGGAAAAAACCTGTTTGTGTGCTCTGAGAACACAGGATGTAGGTTATTGGATGCTCACGACAACCAACGAACCTACAGTACAGAGATAGCACTTGATTATGGACACCATTATATGTTATATATGTACATTAATTATCTATGAAACCATGTTAATTGTGTTCCATTGTTCATCGCATATACAGGACATTGAAAAGATAGCCCGGTTCCAGCCGGTAAATCCCACAAACCGGGCAGGTGACAGTAACCATGTGACCAAGAACCCAGTCACAGTTACCAAAGCTGGTAGTGATGGTGACAGATCCAGGTCGCCACCACAGCGAGGTAATATTTTTGTTGAGTTTCAGTTAAATAGATTATTTGTAAAGCTCAATCATTGCTTATTTATGATTCACTTTCTCACTATTTTTTCATTCTCTCTGCCTGTCTGTCTGTCTGTCCTGCCTGACTGTCTCTCTCTCTCTCTCCCACCCTCTCTCCCCCTTCCCTCTCTCCCCCCTTCCCTCTCTCTCCCCCCTTCCCTCTCTCTCTCTCTCTCTCTCTCACACTCTTTCCCTCTGTATGTGTGCGTGCATGTGGTTGGGTAGGAATTGGAGTAACTTACTAATATGGTGACCACGGCTAATGTAAAAAGTGCCAGCTTCGATTCAGTCTCAGACAGTATTTACATGACAATTTCTAAAATTTTGAATGTCAGAGGAGCCACAGTAGCGCAGTGGCTAGTACACTTGCTACTGGCCTGGTGATCATGTGTTCAAATTCCCTTCGAGGCGGGGATTTTTAAAACAGTTGACCTTGACTCCCCGATTGACCTAGCCTAAAATGGGTACCAGGAAATGTTCTGGGAGAGATGGCTGGATGGTATTGATGACATCATCCGTTGAGTGCTGATTGGTCTATACAAATATGGGGCTAGCACTATATATACTTCTTCTTCTTCTTCTTCTTCTTCTTCTGCGTTCATCCGGATTTTATTTTCAGACGTGACTGCGTTGTGCCTGTTTACAGCAGAGCTGCGTTCTTGCGCCGTTAGGCCGACACATCCGACTTCTGCGGGAATTTGTTGACTGGGTTAACCTTCCCGGGGGCACTATATATACAGTATGCCTCAATGCATAGTAAAAGCTCCTTTAATGACTAAGAGTGTTTACTATTTTTAATCTTTCCGAAGCAAAAGCCTCGTGTGTGCCTCGGAAGTTGGCAGTTATGTCTAGCGGGCCATACATACTGTAACAAGTTTCTCCTATCTTGGACATGTAATAACAGATGATGGCAGAAGTGAAATAGAAATCAAAAAGAGAATAGGAATGGCCAAAAATGCTTTCAACGACATGAAATCAGTATTAACATCTAGAGAGATTAATAACGCATTAAAAATGAGAATTATCAAATACTACGTATATTCAACGCTACTGTATGGCGCAGAAGCCTGGACATTGAACAAGCAACTAGAAAGTCACCTAGAAGCCCTGGAGATGTGGATATACAAACGAATATGTTGTGTTTCATGGAAACAAAAACAATCAAATGCAGATGTTCTAGAAAAACTGGGAATGAAGAGACAGTTGATGAAAGAAATAAAGAGGAGGCAAATGAAATATTTCGGCCACGTTAAACGACATGATACTCTTATAAAAACCATACTGGAAGGCAAGGTTGAGGGCAAGCGAGCAAGAGGTAGACAACGATACAAGTGGAAAGATAACATCAAGAGATGGTCGAACATCAACCTGACAGAATGTACAGTCAAGGCGAGAGACAGACAGTGTTGGAGATCCATTGCAGCTAACCTTCATTGTGGAGACGGCACCTGATTGACATACTGTTGCTTTGGCAAAATATCAAAATGAAACAACCCAGCCACAGCAGAGTAGTTGCAGCGTGTGTAGATTCCTGCATACAACATGGGATTCTAACCTGTACTACTGAGTTTGTGCGCTGATCTGATATGATCTGAAGAAGGAGATTGGGAGTAGAGAGGAAACTCAAGAGAACAGTTGATAATACTTCAGTACAATACACATGATAAATTGAATTAATCTTTCTTGTTTTTGATTATTGTTTATTACAGCTATTTGCATGTTCCTGTTGCCAATAAATAAAAATTCCACTACCTTCTGCTATGAAAACAAAGTTTTATTTCTTTTCCATAGACTCTCCATTTAAGCCAAAGTCTGCTGCTACACTCTTGGATGCTCTAGGAGCCTGTCTGGAGCGCATGCCAAAAGGTGAAGATTTCTCAGTTAGTTAGTCGTCAGATTATTCTTACTGCACATCGACCATCCAGCCCTTAAGTGCTCACATCCCCTACTCAGTCTCTTTCAGTATGTAGGTCATTGACAGCAAGTCTTTCTTAGGGTCTGAGGATTTCTCATATACATGCAATTAAAATATTTGTATAGGGCTGACTTTATGCAAGAATTCTTATAAGACCCCTAGAGCAAAACAGGATGCCACTGTAATAAAGCAAGCTAGATTGCACTGTTTTATCAAGCCTGAGGCTCAGTACTTCTGGTTTTGACAAGCATTTTGTTGGGTATGCTTTCCCTAGCCTTTGACTGTTTCCAGTTTACCTACAAAGCAGTAGGTTTGTGTCTCTCTTTATCTGGTCCCTTACCTTGTCTGACATGGAAGACCCTAATGGTAGCTATGCTGCCTTCGGCATAGCTCTTGGGGTTGTTGGAAAATGCAAGTTCCCATACCAGTTCAAGATGGAGACACAACAGAGGAATAAAAGAGGACAATTACAGGCATCCTGCAAGACCTGATACACTGAAGACTACTGGCTTGTAAACATTATTATATCTCAGAAACTGAAATGCTCACATCACATCAAATGTTATTGTGTAGAAAGAGCAATAATAGAAGACGGTTCCTGGAAGATGAAGGTATAACTAGCCATTTTAGTAACATTTTATAAATTTATATTTAATTATGCAGCCTACATAGTTGGATACCACTTGAAAAAACAAATCCAACTGTACCTTATTCAAGTCTGTAGGTCAGTTTTAAGAGATATTAATGTTTTGTGTGTCAGTTTATCACAAATTTTTGGACATGTTATGAGAAAAAATAAATTGGAGAACTTGGTGACAACTGGCAAGATAGAAGGGAAGAGAACAAGGGGAAGACAGTGAAGTAAATACCTGGATGGCTTGATCATGTGGCATGGTAGAGACAAGAACACTGAGCTAATCCACGACTCTGGATATCGAGTGAAAAGGGGAATCATGACCACCCACGCTTACCAGCATGGCACATGATGGATGGATGGATGGTCAGTTTATCATTTAATATGAACAAAGAGCAAAATACTATTTTAGCCCTTTGACAAAGTGTGACCTACACACTCGCATCACTGTTGTTAACACATACGTTCAAGAAAGATAAAAACTGCTGATGTTTCCTATGGGGAAGAACTGCTGCTGATCTTTTTTTCTTCACCCCCCCACACTCACACACCCACCCACCCGTACGCATGCACGCGCACACACACACAGATAGACAGGCAGGCAGGCAGACAGACACTGACCACGTCAGACTGTGCACGCTGTCTGCACAATCTTTCTGTCAGCGAGAGGCCGCAGCGTAGATCCATTTTGACAAAAGAAGTCACGTTGAAAAGTTGCAAAATTATCAACGATGTGGTCCGTGTAGAATAATCAACAATTACTCGTAAATACTATAATGGATGTTGAATGCAAACATGCAATCATTGGCGTTGCAAATACTGTAAATATTCCATAACAATATTAACCCTTTACAGGGCACAGGGTTTTACTTTTTGTAACTCTGAACGGGAAACATTTTTCAGGTTGTCAGTCAGATGTAGTTTTGGGTTAGTAAAAATATCACATCTATGCTGTTAGTGAAAATATTTTTGTTAAATAAGGTACAAAATGAAGGAAAATGAATGCAGATTTATTATTTTACTCACTTGTGCAATAAATAATCCAAAGTTGCCTGCATTTTGGTTGCATTTGTTAGAACGCATGCTCGATCATTTATCTGTTCGATCATTTATCTATTCGATCTTTTTTGTCTAGCATACTCATTTGTTTGATCAGCAATCGTTTTAAAAGTCTCAGAGAGATCCAAAATGTGTACCCTGCTTACGTTCATATCACTGAGAAGATATCTAGCTCCGATTCATTCAACTTCGTGCACTTCAATGTCACTTAAATTGAACCCAGCGAAATCTCCGCTATCACTTGAAGAATCGTCAAAATCCATTTTGAAAAAACAAAGCATAAAAACCCAGAAAACTATTTTTAAAAAAATCCAATCAAATTTAAAGAAAACGCTTGTGAATGGTGGCCACATTATCAAGCTATTGGCAAAACTGAAAGTAAACAATGGGAAGTCTCGCAAAGTCCCGTGATCATGTGATTACAACGCTTAATAGTCACGTTCGCTTTTGGACATTTTGCCCGATCTGGAGTAAAGACGCTTTCGGCCGCTGTGCCTTGTAAAGAAGAATGACAATGAAAACTAATATTTCCCACCATTGAAATATCACATTACAGCATGCCATCTTTATAATTCCAGTTTGAGATGGGATTGCCAACTCTAATAGTCGAAACTACAAATTATAGGTAAAAATGGATGCTAAATTGAATAATACATACTAGAACAATGCTAAAAGTCTAGTTAAAATGGAATTTATGGGTCTACTTATGTCTTATAAAGACAGTCTGTAACTCCACCTCGGAAACGAATTTGAGACAACGAGAAGTATAGATTCGTAGCGCGTGGAGGGAAACACAATATCCAACAAATGGTTTATGTTTTAACACGATCGTGAAATAATCGGGGATATTAACATCATGAATACGCGTAATGTCCTCAGTTCAGAGACACAAAAACAAGTAACCGAATGTCACTGCAAAAATTATTCTGGTTAAATTTGGTGATTCTGATTCATAGTGGCTAGATATAACTCTTGGCACACTAAATTTAACTTGAATTGTTTTCTAGTGAAAGCAGTCAAAGATGTCCGTTTCTAAAACACCACAAATTTAACACCCGGCTTCTCTCTCCAGGTTCAAAGGCCAATCCTGCATCCATCAATGTAGAGATCACATGGGTCACAAAATGGGTCGACTACTCTAACAAGTATGGATTTGGGTTCCAGCTGTCCAGCGACGCCCTGGGAGTGTTGTTCAACGACACATCTAGGATAATCATGGCTCCAGATGGACGGTCAGTAAATTTTGTCTGTTTCTGAAGTTTAATTTAACTCTAATGTAAAGTTAGTTGCTTGTCCATTACAGGAAGTTGCACTCAACCCAAGCATATAATGACTGTTTGATTCATTAGACAATGTTAGTTCAGAAGTTTGCCATTGCTTTCTAACGGCTGACATCTCATGACATCGAATCCATGCAAAGCAGTCTGATTCCAAATCTGCCGCAGCTGATTTCGAACCCTGACTCGGAATGTCGGGGAATTGTGAAACATAGTTTCACTTTTCTCTAAGCCACAGTTTAAAAGTAACAGTCATAAAAAGAAGCAGTAGCAGCTTCCATACCCAAGGCAATTTTGACTTGAAAGTAACAGCTACCTGTGACAAGGAGATAATGAGACCTGGTCGTTGCAACATGTTAGAACTGTCTCGGTTATTGAGTCATTATTCTACTGATGCTGACAGTCTGGAGCGACTGATTTTAAGGAATTCACTAATATTCTTAACCAATAGATTGTAGAGTCATCATTATCCAAAGCTGTCTCTTCTTTGAACCTCTTATCCAGTATCAACCCTTGACCTAGTATATATGAACTTCTGATCAGTACACATGAACCACTGACCAGTATATGTGATCTACAGACCAGTACATGTGATCCACTGACCAGTATATATGGTTCTCTTACGAATATAAGTGAACTTCTGACCCAGTGTATGTGAACCTCAATGTTTATTTACCCCTGATCTCTGTCTCCATATATGCAAATACAGTTTTAACTCTTACATGTAAACAAACCCCTAGCTCCACATTATGTAAATGAACTCCTGATCCTGTATATATAAACCCCTGATCCCACATACGTGAATCTCTGAACTAGTATATGTGAGCTCCTAGAGTGTACATGTGAACTCTTGCAGTAATTCACACCTTTACAGTACTATCTGATATAGATATTTGTATTTAGTTAATATTCTTAGTTTGGACTTATGGTGCTTGACCCATATTTTTATAGACCAATCAGCATCCAGTGGGTGATATGTTCGACATCATGATGATTGCCTTTACTTTCCAAGATATTTCCTGGTACACGTGTTACGTGTGGCTGACTGATCTCCCTTGTCAATTGGCAAAGCATTTTACAATGGTAATGATGGTTGTTCCTTTCAGTATAATTCCTATTTTTTTTTTTTTTGTGTTTGCTCGCTCTGAACTCAAGCATGGTCCACACACATGCTGCTACTCCTAGTGCATTGGATTGATTTTTGCATGTGGATTAACTTTCCCTATTACCAGTGTGTCCTTCGCCATCAGGCAAAACCACTTCTTAGGTGCTTGTAATTTACAACCCCAAGTCAAGGATGATAATTCCTCTTTGAACACATTTTATGGCAGTTAGTTGTCTCTGGTTATGACTGTTCATAATGTGTGATTACTTGTGATGTCCAGGGCTATCCAGTACTATGATGTCACCGGCAAACTGTCCGCCTATACCTCCGACTGTATTCCAGATGAGCTGGAGAGAAAGACAACTCTGCTTCAGTATTTTGCTCGTTACATGGATGAACACCTTATTCAGGTACGTTAGAGTGGTGAGTTTAAACTTTGGCTGATGACAGTGCTAACTTCAGCTGTTGACAGCGCAGTGAGCTTAAACTTCAGCTGATGATAGCGCAGTGAGAAACTTCAGCTGGTGACAGCGCTATGAGTTTAAACTTTGGCTGATGACAGCACTGTGATTTTAAACTTCAGCTGTTGACAGCACAGTGAGCTTAAACTTCAGCTGATGACAGCGCTGTGAGTTTAAACTTTGGTTGATGACAGCGCTATGAGTTTAAACTTCAGCTGATGATAGCGCAGTGAGAAACTTCAGCTGGTGACAGCGCTATGAGTTTAAACTTGGGCTGATGACAGCGCTGTGAGTTTAAACTTGGGCTGAAGACAGTGCTGTGAGTTTAAACTTCAGCTGATGGCAGAGCAAGACAGCCCTACAGCTTCCTTCATTCTGCCAAATGTTTGTCATGCATAATGGGCCTTATACAGGATAATTGGTTCAGTATACCGAAAGGTAATATATCGCCACATGTGACCTCCCTGTGAAAGATTAGATTGATCATGTTATTTGTTTTGTTTTGTTTCGTGGTATCTTACACAATTTCAATGCTCAGTGAAAGGAAATTTACATTATAATACATTTTCATTTGATTGTGTACTATGTTTAGTCCAAGAGCAATTTTTGCTTGGCACTGAATCAGTTAACACAGATTTGAAGATTGCAAGACCAGTGCTGTGTTAGCATGACCAATGCTAGTGCTGTGTTAGCAAGACCAGTGCTGTGTTAGCAAGACCAGTGTTGTGTTAGCAAGACCAGTGTTGTGTTAGTACGACCAGTGCTGTGTTAGCAAGACCAGTGCTGTGTTAGCAAGACCAGTGCTGTGTTAGTACGACCAGTGCTGTGTTAGCAAGGCCAGTGCTGTGTTAGCAAGGCCAGTGCTGTGTTAGCAAGGCCAGTGCTGTGTTAGCAAGACCAGTGCTGTGTTAGCAAGGCCAGTGCTATGTTAGCAAGGCCAGTGCTGTGTTAGCAAGACCAGTGCTGTGTCAGCAAGACCGGTGCTATGTTAGCAAGGCCAGTGCTGTGTTAGTACGACCAGTGCTGTGTTAGCAAGGCCAGTGCTGTGTTAGCAAGACCAGTGCTAGTGCTGTGTTAGCCTGATGGCGAGGGACACTGTTAATAGGTAAAGCTAATCCAAAAACATTCAGTCCAGCACTACTAGAAGTAGTGCGTACAGACTATGCTTGTGTTCAAAGCAAGCGAGCGCAAAATAAAAATAAAAATAAAAATAAAATCCAATGAGTTGATGTTCAAGTTGTCTAATTTTGAAATAGTGCTTGAATCGAGTGGAGGTTTGGAGGTTGGTGATAGGTCATTCACATGTGACAGCAACAGGGGTGCCTTTATTTTTATTGTTTATTTTATTTTGCACTCGCTCGCTTTGAACTAGTGTAGTCCATACACACTGCTTCCATTAGTGCTGGACTGAATTTTTCATGTGGATTAGCTTTTCCTAGGAAAGTGTTCCTCGCCATTAACTGAACCCACTCCGACTTCAGAGGTACTTGTAATTTACGCCCCCAAGTCAAGGACGATAGGTCAACATTTTAGTCCAACTGTTCGGTGTGGGGGTTGAACTTAGCATCAGTACACCGAATGTGTAAGAACACAGTTCTTATCCATTTGGTCATGTTGACCTGCATCTGTTTTATGATAAAGATATTAGCTTATAAATTGGGGGGGGGGGGGTGAGTTCACCACAGGACAGGCCATTTTATGATAATTATGTTGATGATGATTTTCTCACCTAGGAGAGGTTGTGCTGTTGATGATTTTCTCAACAATTGAGTCAGGACAACAAAATTAATTAAACGGGCAGGATCACATGGGGAAAAATGATTTTTCATCATTTATCTCTGTGGGGTTGAGCCATCAATCAAACCCATATCCGACAAGCCATTTTATGATAATTATGTTGATGATGATTTTCTCACCTAGGAGAGGTTGTGCTGTTGATGATTTTCTCACCTAGTGGAGGTTGTGTTGTTGATGATTTTCTCACCTAGGGGAGGTTGTGTTGGTGATGATTTTCTCACCTAGGGGAGATTGTGTTGTTGATGATTTTCTCACCTAGGGGAGATTGTGTTGGTGATGATTTTCTCACCTAGGGGAGATTGTGGTTGTTATTTATTATCTTTTTCCAATATCCTATTCAACCTTTGTGGCTTATAATTAGGAAATATATGTCAAGATATAGTTATGGTAGTAACTTTGTCTGGTGTAACTGATTGTCATGTGTTATTCTGCAGGGTGGCGATGTAGAAAACTCTAGTAGCAGCGATTCCATCTCATGGTCTGGGTCATTGTACTTAAAGAAATGGTTCCGCACTGCCAAAGCCATTGTTCTATATCTTAGTGATGGAACCTTGCAGGTAAGAGAAAATACCTAGTATGTTTAAAAAAATGGTGTATTTACTTATTTTATTGACAGCAACTCATAAATTGAACATCTATGACAGCTTAAATTCCTTGTTAAGTTCCTTCTCGTTACAGAGGCTCTAGAAAAACTGGGAATGAAAAGAGAGTTGATGAAAGAAATTTAAAAAGAGACAAGTTAAATATTTCAGCCATGTTAAAAGACATAACACTTTAAAAATAAACAACCATACTGGAGGGTAAGGTTGAAGGCATGCGAGCAAGAGGTAAACAACGATATAAGTGGGAAGATAACATCAAGAGCACAAAACAGCAGTCTGACAGAATGTACAGTCAGGGCCAGGGACACAGACTGTTGGAGATCCATTGCAGCCAATCTTCATTGTGGAGATGGCACCTGATTGATTGATTGATTGAAATTCCTTTACTGCGTTATCAAGCATATCTCAAATGTGGCTGCTTTAGTTTAACATCACTAAAAGGAACTGGCAATAATGCACATTGGCCAGGAAGGGTCTGGCCGACACTTAGTACTTTGAGGAAAGGCCAGATGGACACATAATCAGTTTGAAACTGGTACTATTATTATTGGGACTCTTCACTGGCTGATGAATGGGAACGGAGCATGTATGGGAATATCCTGAGTGTTGTGATGTGGGTTCTTGACTCAACTCAACTCATGACATATTTCTTTTTTAATTACAGGTCAACTTTTTTGACGATCACACAAAACTGATTCTGAGTAACCTTAAGAATGACTACATGGCAACTTACATAGACCAGGAACGATGTGCACGGACGTATAACCTGAGTCATATAGTCAAGGAAGGAGCCTCTCCTGACATCCATGAACGAATGGTCTTTGCCAGACTAATGCTGAAAAATCTGGTCGATATTGAAGGTGCTGATATCTGAAGAGGTATCATCTGTTCTTGGGATGTGCTAGCAGTAAAAAATTTAATTGCCAGTGTTCAGTTAGGATATATCTACTCAAAAGAATCTCACGAGTGTGGTAAATTTCAGAGGATCACTTCTTTACAGTTTGTACCATGATAAAGTTAAAAAGATACCCATTATAGAATATTCATGATGTTTAAATCTCTTGTGGATTGCAACTGGAAACAATCACATTAATTTACCAGGAATAAGTACAAGAGCAATCAGATGCTAGGTTTATGGGGATTGATAGACCTCATGTTAACATGTATTTTATTTATTCACATAGTAAAACTAATTCTGTTGATCACAAACTAAATACTTTTTTGATCACAAGTTTTTGTGTTGTGCTGAATGTTTTTCATGGTTAGTTGCTGCGAACATGTCAGTTTGGCTCAGTTGATCTTGATGTCAATGTTTTTGTTTTCAGTCTTTTGAAAATGAGATTTTTGGAAAATTGTTTTACATTTAGAACTGATCTTCCTAACTGTAAATTCTTCGAGGGCTTAACTCTTAAAGATCAAATAGCCAGTAGATGGGGGGGGGGGGGGGGGGGGGGGGGTAATTTGAAGCCAGCTCCGCGGCGAAGGGGTTACTGATGCAATTCGTAATCCTGCATACCCTGTTTAAAACAGCTGTGGGCAATTTGGCAGCAGACCATCTTGCGTTAGTTTTTACAAAATGGTATGGGTGCCGGCTGTTCAGAAAGCAATGGCAAACTACTGAACGTAAACTTGCCAAGAGATCACAAACAGCATAAAACAAAACAAAAGTGCTGGGGTTGACTAACTTTCTGTAAAGGATATGCAATTAACTTTAATTAACTTGTGGTGTTTAAAAAAATTACATTTGTCCTTTACAGGACATAGCAATCAACCTCAGGTTGACTCTCTAGGCAATTTTATATGCAGTAGTTTGCCATTGTTTTCTGAATGAGAAGTCAACGTTTTAAGTACAACTGACCAGTGTAGGGAATGAACCCATGCCTCCACCATTAGCACACAGAAAACAAGTGCTCTTAACCTTTCAGCAACGCTGACCTCTCATTGTGGTTAGAAATTTTTATAAACTCTTTGTTTCCTTTCTCCCCCATGGTTACACTTTTTAAATGCTTCTTTGGTGGTCAGCAAGGTCGAATAGATAAGAGTGCGTGTTCTTAAACATCCACTATGCTGATGCTGAGGTAGCGGGTTCAACCCATACACCGGTCAGTTGGACTAAAATTTCGACTTCTCATCCTTGACTGGGCAACGTAAATTACAAGTACCTCTAAAGCCAGAGTGGGTTCGGTTTGTCTGATGGCGAGGGAACTGGTAATAGGGTAAGCTAATCCACACAAAAATTCAATCTAGTGCTACAAGAAGTAGTGCGGATGGACTGCGTTTGAGTTCAAAGCGAGCAAGCCCTGATGAATAGCTACAAAAATATAGCAGTCTGATCAGAGTGCAATACAAACATTTCATTAATGACCTCGGATAAGTGGGAATTTGTTTATAGATTTCAAATTAATTTGTGTTTAGCATTCACATATTTCTGAAAGAAGCACCAACTAAACATAAAACATTCCTAAACTGTCAATAAATCTGCAATGTCCATTCACTCCCCTTTAATTTGTTATATAATACAATATACTTGACTCATCTCTAGGCGTGAATATATTACAGCAAATGTAAATTATGTCGCTGCGGATGTTTCTGGTTGAATTATTTTGGTAACAGTGTAAAATAATTACATGCTGAATCGGTGAGTAGTCAGCGTGGCCTTGGGGCTTAATGCTTAGACTTCCAGTATGCATTACATATAGGGGGCTGCATGGTCTCGAGGTATAGTGTCCGCCTCGAGTGCTGGAAGTCCCGGGTTCAAGCCCCGGTGAGGACCAGGATTTTTTCACGTGGACTTCTAGTAATAACATTTCCCCTGGTCTCTGGGTAGTGAGATCGGACGCCCGTGTGTATTGTTGCGCACGTAAAAAATCCCTTGGCAGTTGGAAATCAAAAAAGAGTTGCCTAGCGGCGCTGCCCGGACAAAATTTTGGGTTAAAAATCTACCCAAGTATTTAAGGATCCTCACTGGTGCTACGGAGTTCGTGCACTGAGCTGCGTTTCTCCAGACTCAGGTTTGAGTTAGGAGGAGAACGGAGCACTTATGGGTTACACCCGTGTGCCATGATGTTGATCCATCGACTAAACTAAACTAAACTTCCAGTATGCTGCTGGTGGAGTATAGGGTTCATTCCCTGCACCAGTCAGTTGGACTTCAATGTTGACTTCGTGTTCAAAAAGCAATGGATGAACGTGAAATTGCCTAGTCAATCAACCTGGATTGGGGTTGATTATGTTGTCCTGACAAGACATGCACAATTTTAAAACTTAATCTGTTAACAAAAGGCATTGTCATCATAAACTGCGTGTTAAATCATCAAAAACTACGTGTTACATGACAGATATTTGGTACCCTGGTGCAAGTAGGTATTATTCTATACGTAGTGATTGAAGAAACCAGCACTGGCACCATGATTTGTATGCCTTTGTATGCTGTTTATCTAGTTAAGTTCAACTCAACGTATGCTCACCTATACATTTCTAACTCGACACATTCCTTTCAAGATGACATTCATAATGTTGACATGGATATCAGAAACATTTCCAGTTGGTTTTGAAATACGTGTGAATCAATGAGATATGAGTATTCTGTTTCTATTGTGACTAACATACAGGTCCAAAACTAAAAAGTGGACATTATGTAGGGAAATGGTGTTTTGAGGTAATCAGTTATGCAATACATAAACCCCGATATCAGCTTTTACTTATTAACACTTTAAAACATGTTATTTGGTTTTGTTTGCATTCCTAATGAAAACAAGGACACAGTCATGTAATGTAATGTTCTGAGTCAAAATATATCTGTTTCAAGTCTGTTATTACTTTCTGTTTATCCCAAGGAGTTTTTCTGTAAAGTAATGCATGTTTAGGTCTGAATGAATAAAGCATTTCCCTCATATGCATCAAACAGAGAAGTCAGTATATTGTTGTAATCAACTAGAAAAAAAAAGATGTGACTGCTGTCAAAAGAATTGTCCAAATTGTCAGATGAAAACAATGTAAAGTGATGTATTTTACTGCTTGTATAGTTTTGTGTTGTGTTAAATATTTTTTTTCATTTAAAAATACTTTGCAAAACGTACCATTTCTAAAGAGAATGTAATAAGCATGTGTTTTCAAATGACATGTTGTCTGTTAAAATTGTGGAAGCAGCAAAGATTTAAATATTCTGTTGAAAATGACCATCCAAAACACATTATACTGAGTATTAAAAGTATGAGAAACTACTGCAACAAATTCTGCTTGCATTTGTATCTGCTTATAGTCAGATGAATATTCCTTGGATGATTCTTTAAGATCGTTATCCTGTTTTGTGTGAGCTAAAATATATACTTGTTGATTTTTATTGATAACAGATTCATGTCCGCAAGATATCTATGATTATTCCTGATCATATTGTATGCATTTTTGGGTTGACAAGGTTTGTAGAGTTATTATCCAGATTGGTTGGGGGTATATTGAATTCCAGCAGCATGTTGTTGATATAATCTGTTGTCATTTGCCAAAGACATTGATTTCCTTCTCTGCATTGGTATGAAACACTTGTTGAAATGTTGTCTCTCTGCTAAGTCTAAGTTTAATCTTTTGACCATGAGATACCAATATTTAAGCCATGGTACTATTTTTCTAAACACTTAAGTCCACATCCATTGGCTATGTTTTATACTAATAATAGAAGGATTAAAATATTAACCAGTCAGGTTCCACTTTTCACATGGGGCAGTGAGGAGCATTTTGTGTGATATTCACTGGCACAGGAATGGAGCATTATAGGACAACCCTTTACAGTGAAGTTGGAACCGCGACTAACTAACTGCTACTTGTTCTACTAGTATTGGGACTCTTCACTGGCCGTTGCAGATGAGCACGGAGCACATATGGGAATGTCCTAAGGTCTGTAATGTCAGTTCTTGACTCAACTCTTATTAACCAATCGCAGTTTTCCTTTTAATAGGAAGATGAAATAGCTGTACACAAAGGTGTCTATGCCCAGCAGAGAAGATTGATTTTACTTTGAGCTTGATTTTTATCCACGCATATTACAGCATATGAGTCTGTAAATCACTACCAGACAAAATCACAGATAGTACTAGATGCGGAAAATGTAGTTTTGTGGACAATGGATAATTAGTGATAAATCTGGACTTTAAACCAGAACTGTTCATTACATGACTGATAATAAGAATATAGAGGTGGTAGGATGATAGAGAATTTTAGAGTATAGAAGAGGTGAGATGACATGAAATTTTAGAATATAAAAGTGGTAAGGTGATGTGAAATTTAAAAATATAGAGGTGGTAAGATGACATGAAATGTTAGAATATAGAGGCGCTTAAATACAGAGGTGCTTAGATGACAAACAATTTTAATTTTAGCATATAGAGGTGGGAAGATGATGTGAAATTTTAGAATACAGAGGTGGGAAGTGAAGTGAAGTTGTAGAATATAGAGGTCGGAAGTGAAGTGAAGTTGTAGAATATAGAGGTGGGAAGGTGGTGTGAAATGTTAGAATGTAGAGGTGGGAAGTGAAGTTATAGAATATAGAGGTGGGAAGATAATGTGACATGTTAGAATATAGAGGTGGTAGGTGAAGTTGTAGAATATAGAGGTGGGAAAATGATACACAATTTGAGCTTGTCTTCTAAGGAGCTCTGGTATAAGATGCCTGAAGTTCTGGGGAACAGGATTCAGAGGTTTATAATTTGGTATAAAGTTTTGTGAAACTTTCGCTTTATTTTGTCTCACAAGTTGACCATTCACATTTCTTCTTCTTTTTGGTCTAATTGTTAACTTTTTTTGTTATCCAGTTAAACTGCAAATGATGTTAGCTGAAGTGTTTATTTAGCCATGAAATTTTTGAAATAGAAGTTATCTTGCTAATATTTGGATGTTGTAATGATGTTCTTAAAGACATTCCAGTGCATAAACTTTGACCATGTTCCCGGTAGAGCAGCTATGCAAACAACACCTCAGTCGATATCTTTTGATACATGTTTCAAGTCAGTAACCATATTTTCCTTAATTCACTCAAAAGGAGACTTGTTAATTTTCCTCATTATGCCTTTCATTTTCATTTCTCAATTTATATTGTCACTTCTCAAATTACATTATATGTCTTGATGCATTGTCACTTCTCAGGTCCCTGTACCATCCCTCATATTACATTACAGCTTCTAATGTCACATTGCTTTTTCTTACATTACATTAATATTCATCATGTTACATTGCTAGTTCTCACATTACATTATCATTTCTCATGTCACATTGCTATTTATCGTGTTACATTGTCCTTTCTTGTGTTTTGTTTCCATTTCTCACATTTCATTTCCATGTCTCATGTTACATTGCAGTTTCTCTCCTGACATTACCATTTCTTATTTTATGTTGAAGTTCTTCTTCTTCTTCTGCGTTCATCCGGAGTTTTTTTTCGGACGTGATTGCGTTGTGCCTGTTTACAGCAGAGCTGCGTTCTTGCGCCGTTAGGCCGACACATCCGACTTCTGCGGGGCATTTGTTGACCGGGATAACCTTCCTGGGGTTATGTTGAAGTTGAC
Organism: Cepaea hortensis; assembly: GCA_963921405.1. NCBI lineage: Eukaryota > Metazoa > Mollusca > Gastropoda > Stylommatophora > Helicidae > Cepaea > Cepaea hortensis. The sequence continues at coordinate 34,116,834 of OY992893.1, forward strand.
TCCGCCCAAAGCAATGGGCTCTTATATACCTGTGAACACTATTCCTTTCTAAAAAAAAATTATTTACCAAAGCAGTTGCCTTATGGTCCACACTTTGCAATTTCCAACTGCCATGGGATGCTTTTTTAACACATGCAACTTGCACAAATGACATCCATTTTGTCTGACTTGCCCAAGAAGGCCTGTGGTATCAGATCTCACTATGCAAGGGAATCATCAGAACATGTCATTCCTTCAGAAACCATTGGATCTTGTCAATATTCAAGGAACCATCAGAACATGTCACATCTTCAGAAACCAATGGATCATTCAATATTCAGGAAACCATCAGAATGTGTCAAATCTTCAGAAACTAGTGGATCTTGTCAATATTCAATGGAACCATCAGAACGTGTCAAATCTTCAGAAACCAACGGATCTTGTCAATATTCAATGGAACCATCAGAACATGTCATATCTTTAGAAACCAGTGGATCTTGTCAATATTCCTAACCCAGTTCTGGAATTTGGACCTTGTATCTTTTGATGTGAACACCATAACCTCCCCTCCATGCCTTGGCCTAATTAGATACAAAATGTCCAGATTGTTTACATCAAGGAAAGTGTGCCACCTCATGGACAATCAATCCCAGACTTCCAGCAGTATGAGGGGAGGTCAATAAGTAAGTCACAAATGGCTGTAGAAAAATAACTAACTATGATAACTTGAACCCAGTTTATTTTTATACACACATTGTCCCTTTATTTCTCAACATAATTTTCACCAACATTGATGCACTCATCCCATCATGTTATCAGTCCTCCCAAACCGGCTGCATAGAACTGCGTGCTCTGTTTTCTAAACCACGTTTTCACTTCACATTCAACTTCAGCGTCATTCGCGAAGTCTCTCCCGCCAAGGTGGGTTTTCAGTGGACCAAAAAGTTGGAAATCGCTAGGGGCTAAGTCGGGGCTGTAAGGTGGATGTTCTAGAACTTCCCACCTTAGTTGGTTAATTTTCTCCTGAGTTAATCGAGCCATATGTGGTCTGGCATTGTCATGAAGAAGCAACACTCTTCTAGTCAGCAGTCCTGGACGTTTTCTTCGAATTGCATCATGAAGCATCGATAGAACTTCACAGTACGATTCGGAATTCACATTGTCACCTTTCTTCTTGAAATTGGTTAAAAGCACTCCTTGACAATCCCAGAACACTGTCAGCATAACCTTCCCTGCTGATGGCGTAACCTTGACTTTTTGGACACAAGGCGAAGAAGGATGTTTCCATTGCATTTAAGCATGCTTTGATTCGGACTGGTAGTAAAGCACCCATGATTCATCCCCAGGAACAATCCTGTTCAGCATGTCTTCTTCTTCATCTTCGTATTGACAGAGATGATGCAAGGACAGGCCAAATCGGTTCATTTTGTGTTCCTCCTTCAATTGTCTGGGTACTCACCTTGAGCACACTTTCTTAAATTTCAATTGATCATGCATTATGCTGTATGCTGAACCATGTGAGCACCTTATTGCAGATGCTATAGAGTCTATCGTTACTCGCCTGTCACCTCTATTCATCTCCACCACGTATGCTTCTGTTGCAATCTCAACAGGACGACCAGATCGGATTTTATCAACAATTTTAGAGCGTCCTTTTTTTTTTTCTACCCAGCTATGCGCCGCTTTAGGGGACAAACATTTGTCAGCATAAACAGGAAGCATTTCCTTATGAATGTCCTTTGCAGGCAGTCCTTTTGCCCACAAAAAACACACAACAGCACGTTGCTCTTTGGTTGTATACTCCATAAGTACAGTCGCCATTGTGTTTATGTGCTGTGCATGCACATGAGACACCTAGCGCCACCTGCAAACGGGAATATAAAGTTCGATGTTGCTGTCACCTAATGACACCTGTAGAAAACATCAACTACATTTACCTGCTATCCCACAGAACTGTGTGACTTACTTATTGACTCACCCTCATAGATGCGTGTGCTATTACTTTCTGCAGATACAGTTCATTTATCATTTGGTATTCATAATTTTCATATGAAGTATAGCAAAGTATATAAATTAGAATATTTTGTTACTTCTAGCCCACACTCTTGTTGCTTGTTACATTAATTTGTAAAGTATATAAATTAGAATAATTTGTTACATCTTTCAATTTGTAAAGAATATGTATGAAATGAATCTGGAAGTTTTCCCATTGTTACTAACGTTAACAGAAGTGACCTTCACCAACCAGATGAACGGTGTGCTTGCCTATTATATTTCTGCTTATCTGCCTAATGTTGGTTGAGTTGTCTTGGAGAGGCATTAGATGACATATTCACCTTGCCTTATTCATTATGCACATGTATATAAACATGTTTTACATATATTTTATGGTTTTAAGCATTTAAAAGCATTAGTTGTGCTATTGTACAATGCAGATATGTTTCAGTTTAAATTGTATGCCTGCATGGTAGAAACTATATTTGTATATCTTGTGTTATAGTTCAATTTGTGAGAAATGTGTTTCAGATGTCAGCCATTATATCCACTTGAGAACATGATAATAATTACTCTGTTTGCATGCATACTGCATTTTAATGATGTGATGTGTGGCCTACATTGTTGGTGACCAAGTAATTCAACTTATGAACCCTGGAATGTCGTCATCATCAAGTGCCATGCCAGCTGGCATAAGCGTTCATGTCTATCCACAGATCTGAGTCTTTGGTGTTCTGGATCAACTCTGCTGCTGATATTCCTCCATGCCACCATCTCAATCCATCCAGCGTCATTTCTCTTGGTCAGCCTCTGCCTCTCTTCCCCTCCATCTTTTCAGTCATCATGATGTTCTCCAATGCCTTTCTTCTCATCACATGAGCTCTGATATGTGACTATTCACGATATCTTGGGAAGATAATGTGGTGGTATCCCCCTAGCCTTCCACATCCACATGTGGGTCTGTTACCTCTCTGCCTTTTACAGCCATGTCCGGCCGTCAGGACAAGCGAGTGCCCTGCTCTGCTCTAGAATGTAAGTGAACAAATTAGGAAGAGATTGGAGGCAGTAGAGATGTGGTTTCTAAGGTGAATGTTCGGAATGCCATAGACGGCCAGAATAACTAACAGTTGTCTGGAAGAGGCTAATGAAAGTAGAATATTAGACACAACTATAAGAAATCAAACAGCAGAAAAAACGTGGGAAAACGTGATAACTGAAAAAGTTCAACGTAGAAGAGACAGAGGCAGACAGAGAGAAATCATGTTGAATGGTTTAAGATGGTGGCAAGGAAGATCTTTAATAGAATTGATTCCCCCATAGAAGGTAAACCGGTCAACAAATGCCTGAAGAAGTCGGATGTTGCGGCCGAAAGGTGCAAATATTGCAGCTCTGCTGTAAACAGGCACAACACAATTAGTCTAAAACAACTTCTGGACGAACACAGAAATAGAAGAAGAGGAAGAATTGATCCAGAGCACCAAGGGTCAAGATCTATGGAGAGACATGGACACCAGTGACATTTGGTTGGGCACGTGATGGTGAAGCAAATAGGTATTAAGTCAACATTTTTCAGACAACTTTATCTCTGTGGTGATTTTTCTCAAAGGTGGCATCACTGTGTACATACATAGTAGAATATGTAAACATGGTGCTTTTAGATGCACAACAACAGTTGAATGCAATGTTCTGTGTAGAAAGTAGATGTCTACAGCCATTGTGTCAATTGTTGATGACTACAGCGGCGGCAAGATTTGTAATATAGCCCAAAAAAAGTTAATAAATATCTATGTATGGTTAACCTACTTACTAGCATACTTATACCAGTATTATGTGATTGTGTATTTGTTTGATTGTTTCATTTATGATTTATTCTGTATTTGAAAGGAAATAGCTCATGAATGTTTCCAGTGTGATAGGATAGTAAAGTAGAATAGCACATGATTGCAGTTTTTATGTGATTGATTCTGTGCTTGATTGATTCTGTGTTTGTTTGATTCTGTGTATAATAATACAGAACATGATAGATTTTGTATATGCCAGTATTATACAAGATTAATTATCTGTATAATAATGTAGTACATGATTGTTTTCATGTATGATAATGTAGTGGTGAAGGGGTTATGGACGCAATTCATAATTCCACATACCTTGTTCGAAACACAGCTGTGAAACACAACTGAATATAACTTGTCCAGGAACCACGAACAGCCAAAAAATGCTGGGGTGACTGCTATATCCTGTAAAGGATATGCAACTAACTGTTTAAAAATGTAGTAAACAATTGTTTTAATAATGTAGTACACGATTGTTTTTGTGTATGATAATGTAGTACATGATTGTTTTCATGTATGATAATGCAGTACATGATTGTTTTCATGTATGGTAATGTAGTACACAATTGATTTTGTGTATGATAATGTATTACATGATTGTTTTCATGTAAGATAATATAGTACATGTGGCATAGCAGTTAGTGTGCCAGCCTACCAAGACAGTAGGTCCAGGTTCAATCTCCAGCAGAGGAGGGATTATTTTTGCAGACCACTACTGCCCTGGGGTCGACCCAACCTCATGAAAATGAGCACCAGATTTCTGGGAATTGTCTGGGGAGGAAAGGCAGTGAGGCAGGGAACTGGCCACTTCATCTCAGTATGTCATGGCTAGAATAGGTAAAGGTCTAACAGTGGCAGTATCTGCGATGAGACTGCCATCTTTACCGTAAATGTTCAGTAGTCATAGGATTCTGGTGGATGTGGTAGCTTCTGTTTCTGATTTCCTGAATTGCTTGTGTGTGGTAAGAATGTTCCGAATGTGATTTCCTGAATTGCTTGTGTGTGCTGTAGGACTACCATCTTTATCGTAAATATTCAATAGTCTTAGGATCCTGGTGGATGTGATAGCTACTTTTTGTGATTCCTAAATTGCTTGTGTGTGGTCAGAATGTTCTGTTTGTGGTTTCCTGAATTGCTTGTGTGTGGTCAGAATATTCTGTTTATGATTTCCTAAATTGCTTGTTCTGTTTGTGATTTCCTAAATTACTTGTATGTGCTTAAGGTTAATATCACAGCTTGGGATTCTGAGATGAGTAGCACATTTATTTTTCAAATTCCTATTTTCTCTTCATTGTTGTCATTTTTTCCCCATTTAATTATCCTTATTCCGTTTTTATGCCTTAATGTAGTCACTGGAGGTTCTTCTCCATGATTATATGTTGTGGTTTGTGTATGTATTTGTTTGCTGATGAAGGCTAGTTGCCGCAACGTCCTGTATTTTCTGTAATTGTGTTTTGCATTACTTTGTGTGATTTTATATTGTATGTGATACAAATGTTCTGTTTGCGATTTCCTAAATTGCTTGTGTGCGGTCAGAATGATCTGGTTAATTCAAAGATATTGTTGTAATGTGTTGATTTGTGAGCAAGGTTGAGGCTGCATTTTTAGAAACATAAAGTGGTAATAGACTGTCACTGCCTGGCAGACTGTACTGTACATCTGGTCATATATTAGTTCTTTGTGTTACACTGTCATTATTAAACTGCCTTTGTCACAAACTGTTTGCATAAATTTTGCATCTAATACTGTTTTTGTATTGCCTCTGATAAACTGTCCAGAAATATATATTGTGCTGCTAAAGTTCTATTTTGCATGGAAATGTTAATTTTGATATTTCCAGTAAATGTATGTATATATTTTGACTACACTAAGGAGATGTGGTTGACAAAGTTCAATATTAACCATTTGTTGCCTAAATGATGCCCTTGTTGCTTTAAGGCTTGATACTGAAGGGCAGACATGCTTGCTTGATATTAACTCTTAATTGACAGTGATCAGTTATGTGTGGCTAGCAGCTATTACCATAATTTGTTTCCTTATAGTGGACTATTACGTCATTGTGAATTTGAGAAAACTTGAAAGCAACTGATTCTTAATCGTTACATTCTTGAACATCATGTAAAACTCAAAGAGAGAGAGAGAGAGAGAACAATTCTACACTAGATATTTGTAAACCCTCATGTCATGTAAGAGTTAATGTTAAGTTGGTTGTGCCTGTCAAGCTCTCATATACTGATGTTGTGTTCTGTAGCAAAGTGTGTTGTCTTGTTCAGTAGTTCAACAAAGTATGTTATCTTGTTCTATAGTTCAACAAAGTATGTTGCCTTGTTCTATAGTTCAACAAAGTATGTTGTCTTGTTGAATAGTTCACCAACAAAACATGTCTTGTTCAATAGTTCACCAATAAAGTATGTTGTCTTGTTGAATAGTTCACCAACAAAGTATGTTGTCTTGTTCTATAGTTCACCAACAAAGTATGTTGTCTTGTTGAATAGTTCACCAACAAAATATGTTGTCTTGTTGAATATGAATAGTTCACCAACAAAGTATGTTGTCTTGTTGAGTAGTTCACCAAGACATTGTTGAATAGTTCACTGACAAAGAATGTTGTCTTGTTCAGTAATTCACCAACAAACATCTTGTTGAGTAGTACACCAACAAAACATGTCTAGTTGAATAGTACACCAACAAAGTATGTTGTTTTGTTGAATAGTTCACCTGCAAAGTGTGTTGTCTTGTTCAGTAGTTCAACAAAGTATGTTGTCATGTTCTGTAGTTCAACAAAATATGTTGTCTTGTTGAATAGTTCACCAACAAAGTATGTTATTTTGTTGAATATGAATAGTTCACCAACAAAGTATGTTGTCTTGTGGAATAGTTCACCAACAAAGTATGTTGTCTTGTTTAGTAGTTCACCAACAAAACATTGTTAAGTAGTTCACCAGCAAAGAATGTTGTCTTTTTCAGTAGTTCACCAACAAAACATCTTGTTGAGTAGTTCACCAACAAAACATGTCTTGTTGAATAGTTTACCAACAAAACATGTTGTCTTGTTGAATAGTTCACCAACAAAGTATGTTGTCTTGTTGAATAGTTCACCAACAAAGTATGTTGTCTTGTTGAGTAGTTCACCAACAAAGTATGTTGTCTTGTTAATCAGGGATCCAAATTATATGCAAATTCCCCTGAAACAGGTGCAGACGAAGCATTCCATGTAACAATCTGCTCGATGTATTTCAATGCAATAACCAGTTCTATTTTGTACATTTACATATGCTTTCACTTTTCTATTGTTAGTATAGCATTATTGTATGCCGTATGTTTTCTAAGAGTGTACAGAGGTGTTTCAAGAAGGATATTGGTAATTGTTTTAGCTATTGCAGAATTAAAAATCTTTGGTTTGAGCAAGATAATAGGTATTGTTCGAGTTTGGACAAATACTCAGTAAAATCAATGGTGTTCATTTCAACCACTACAAACATGGAGGAGCCCAGCTTATACGAGTGAATTGAGAGGTGGGGAAAAGACACTGGTGCTGGGTAGGACATTCACTGAGAAAACCTGGGAATAGTATTACAAGAATGTCCTTTGTCTGGAACCCATACAGCAAGCGAAATAGGGGGAGATCTAACAACACACAAGAAGAGAATTAAGAGGCTGATGAATAACAGGGGAAAACATGGGAGGAGTTACAAAGGATAGAACAGCTTGGTATGAGTTAGTTAAGAGCCTGCACACCAGTGGCTGATAGAGGGCACAAGAAGAAGACTAAACACTGCAGGATATGGAAATGTCACAGCAGAAATAATTTTGGGTACTACAGTTTGCCAAGTTACAATTGGGTTATCTTTTAGATGTAGATCGTGTAACATGGGACATAAATAGAGGGAATGTAATTCAGAGAATAAAGTTGTACAGCTTCACAATTGGACTATCCTGTAGATGTAGGCACGTGTAACAAAGGACGTACATTGAGGGGATGTAATTCAGAGATTAAACTTGTAGAGCTTTGCATTCGTTTGTTGCAAGCCTGTGTGCCACCAGGGAAGCAAAGAGTAATAATACTAACCTACATGATGTAAGAGGTAACAAAAGAAGGTTGTGTCAGGCTGGCTGCCTCAACACACACAACACTTTAGTCGCAAAATGCAACCAGTCAGGGACAAGTCTACAAAAGGCTTGATGTGAGCTGGTTAAGGGCCAATATTCAATTGGGAAGGACAGCAGAAGAAGAAGAAACCCTGTATATTTTAAGTGTTCAGTACCTGAGGTTTTTAATGCACACAATCTACTGATATTGTTTTTGAAACACCTTTTATATCCTAATGTTTATTGTATGACTGAAATTGATTTTACATTTTTCTAAAATGTATATTATATGACTATGTTGTACATGGTGTTTCTAAAAAAAAATCACCATTCTATTGACATTTCAGACAACATGTGTACATACGTGTCTATATTCCTGGCATGTGGGTTCAAACTTCATAAATGTCATTTACATGCAGGAAGATATATTCCTTTGTTTTTATGTGTGCATGCAAACAATCCCATATTTTAACAGTTTAGAGAATTAACCTTTAGAAAAATAGATAGTGATTGGTGTAAGAAGATGCGGATAACACAAAGAAATTAGCCATGCTTGTTGAGAATGAGAACAGTCACATAGAAATGTCCAAACATAACAAGCTCAATTTGAGATAAGCTAAAGAAAAGTAGGAGTGAAAATGATGATATCATGTTGTGTTCTACAATGTAGAAGATAAAATGTATAATTTCACAATGCACTTGTATTAATTAGATGTTTTGGAAGATTATCATTAAAGTGCTTCTCCGTTAAGAAAAAGTAATTTTATGGTGTGATAAAGAAACAAATAAACATCTTTTTAAAAAATCCTTTGATTGTAATTGTTTTTAAAACATTTCCTTTTAGTGTATCTAATGTTTCTGTCAGTCATCATTCATTTTGTGTGTATCTCTATTCTTCCATCAGCCACAATTCATTTTGTGTGTATCTCTGTATTATTCCATCAGCCATAATTCATTTTGTGTGTATCTCTGAATTGCTCCATCAGCCATACAATTTGTGTGTATCTCTGTATTGTTCCATCAGCCATACATTTTGTATGTATCTCTGTATTGTACCATTAGCCATACATTTTGTGTGCATCTGTATTGTTCAATCAGCCATATATTTTGTGTGTATCTCTGTATTGTTCCATTAGCCATACATTATGTGTATCTCTGCTTTCTTCCATAAGCCATTATTTTGTGTGTATCTCTGTATTGTTCCATCAGCCATACATTTTGTGTGTATCTGTATAGTTCCATCAGCCATACATTTTGTGCGTATCTCTGTATTGTTCCATCGGCCATACATTTTGTGTGTATCTCTGCTTTCTTCCATCAGCCATTATTATTTTGTGTGTATCTTTGTATTGTTCCATCAGCCATACATTTTGTGTGTGTATCTGTATTGTTCCATCAGCCATACATTTTGTGTGTATCTCTGTATTGTTCCATTAGCCATACATTATGTGTATCTCTGCTTTCTTCCATCATTATTTTGTGTGTATCTTTGTATTGTTCCATCAGCCATACATTTTGTGTGTATCTATGTACTGTTCCATCAGCCATACATTTTGTGTGTATCTGCTTTCTTCCATCAGCCACCATTCATTTTGTGTGTATCTTTGTATTGTTCCATCAGCCATACATTTTGTTTGTATCTATGTACTGTTCCATTAGCCATACATGTTGTGTGTATCTGCTTTCTTCCATCAGCCACCATTCATTTTGTGGGTATCTTTGTATTGTTACATCAGCCATACATGTTGTGTCTATCATCTCTGTATTCTTCCATCAGCCATACATTTTGTGTGTATTTCTGTAATGCTCCATCAGCCATACATTTTGTCTGTATCTCTGTATTAAGCAGAGTAGTAAATTGCTGAGAACTAAATTGTGAAGCTCCAAATAACACTTTCCCACAGGAAGAGGTTCTAACGTGTGAACCACAAATAGAAGAACCTGCATTTGAAGAAATCCTATATGTAATCACACGACTTAAAAACAATAAGGCAACTGGGGCTGATGGAATTGCTGCTGAATTTATAAAGGCAGGCGGCCATGCATTACATCTAAAGCTATACGAACTAATAATAAAAATCTGGAGGACTGAAGAATTACCCCATGACTGAAAAGAGTCATTATTGATACATATCTTTAAGAAAGGAGACAAGTTCCAGTGTGAAAATTATAGAGGAATATCACTACTGTCCATAAGCTATAAGATACTATCCGCAGTACAACTAAATAGACTAAAACCATATTCAGAATACATATTAGGTGACTACCAGGCGGGTTTTAGACAAAACAGATCAACAATAGATCAGATATTTATCTTACGACAAATAGCCGAGAAAAATTGGGAATATAAAAAAAGATCTCGATAACATTTTTGTGGATTTTAAAAAGGCTTATGATAGTGTCCATAGGAATAGTCTATGGAATGCTATGCAGGAATTTGGAATACCAAGGAAGTTAATCAACATGACCAGACTATGCATGGAAGATACTTATAATATAGTAACATATAAAGGCAGGAAATCAGACCCTTTCCAAATAACATCTGGCTTGAAACAGGGTGATGCATTATCGCCGCTACTCTTCAATCTGGCTCTAGAGAAAGTTGTAAGGAGGAATGTGATATTGGAGGAACATCCAAGCTGCTTGGTTATGCAGATGATATAGATATTATAGGAGAAAATGAACAAAAGACATTGGAAATATTGACTCACTTAAAGGAAAAAGCCCAACAGATGGGGCTGGTTATCAACCAAGATAAGACAGAATATATGGTAATTTCAAGAGAAGGAATGGCTAAAAACTCTGGCCACATACAAATAGATAATATGACCATTAAAAGAACAGAAACATACAAATACCTGGGTACAATCTTCAACTGCTCCAACATCATAAGGGAAGAAATAAAAACTAGAATCAATTCTGGAAATAAGATATACTATGCACTACAACATCTATTAAAATCAAAGGCGCTATCTCGTAACACCAAGATCACAATATACAAAACACTGATCAGACCAGTCGTGCTGTATGGCTCTAAAACCTGGAGTACAATGAAAGGAGACGAAGCCTTGTTACAAACCTTTGAGAACAAAGTTTTAAGACGCATCTTTGGACCCATTAGGGATACACAAAGTGGAGAGTGGAAAAGAAGTAACAAAGACATTTATTATCTGTTTAAGTCCCCGCTAATCACTGGTATCATGAAGGCTAATAGACTACAATGGCTGGGGCATATAGAAAGAATGGAAGATAATAGGGAAACAAAGCTCACTTACACTCAGGAAATAAATGACCGTAGACCAAGAAGACGGTGGAGAGATAATATATATACAGACCTACAAGCACTTGGAATCAACGACCGACAAGAGAAGGTCAACCAGAGAGACGAATGGAGATGGATTGTATCTGCAGCAAAGAACCTCAATGGCTTGGAACGCTGAAGAAGAAATTGCTGAGAGCCGATTAATCCACAAGAACACCAAAAAAAGGGAATCTAAACTAAAAGACACACAGATATAAATGAACATATCAACCAAAGTCTTCATCAGCAAACAAACATACAAGTTAATACTTAGTATCACAATCACATAAAGTATCACGTAATCCACATGTTGCAACAGATGCTTAAAATAACCTTTAGCACTCTTTTATACAAACACCGTAGTGTCTTGTACTTCTCTGGTTTAAAAAAAGAATGATATATACAGTATTGTCTTGTTGTTTTTAACACATTCTACTTTTGAGTCATGTTAGAATTGGAGGCGAGTATGGCTGAGAGGTTAAACACATTCTAACCACGGCGTGATGGGGACATTTTACATATAGGTCTGTTGGACATAAATATTTACTTCTCATCCTTGACTTCGGGAAATAAATTACAAGTACCTCAGAAGTCGGAGTGGGTTCTCGTCTGATGGTGGGGAAAACTGGTAATAGGGAAAGGTAACCCTCATGCAAAATCAATCAAGCGCACTCACAAGAGTGGATTACACTCGAGCTCAAAGGGAGTAAATGCCGAAATAAAATGTTGAGAGTTATCTATTATACACAATCAACTTATACACACTCAACAGTCTTCTCCTTCTGGCTGTCGTTTCCCAGTAGAGCATCGACCTTTAACCAAATCCAGCCCTTGGTAGGCTTGTTCATGACTGGGTGGATTTTGCAGATAAAGTTGTCTACAAGTTGAGGTAGCCAGTCTCGTGACAACCCCCCCTTAGTCATCTCTTATGACATGCAATATGAAATGGAAACAAATAGGTATTTTAAATTCCTGCGAGAAAAAACGAACTAAACATTAACAAACGTTGCACATACCTTACAAGGAGATCCACGTGTCGCGAAATACAGGTGAAAAATCCGAAATAAGCACTCAATAAATATAAAAATGAATAATAAAATAAGATAAAATACACACGAACGCATACAATACGACACACAGACGTTTCGATTCTAAGAATCTTTGTCAATGACAACACAGATAGCTGACGACAAACAACGACAAAAACACAAACACACGACCTATCACTTATAGTGCACAACCTGATAATTCCATGTGGGGCAGAAAATGTGACTTGGCCAGCTGCGAAAACGCTTGTGGCACAGAATTGAAAATGGGTTGCCAAAAAGGATTTGAGTAGCCAAAAATATGTGAACAGTCTGCTATGAAAACATAGAAATGTGGGGACAATTAAGTCTAGATATCGCGGGGGGGGGGGGGGGGGGGGAACAGCACGGTAATGGGTAGTGTAAACAATTGGGGAAGATGCCACAGTTATACTGTAGCGTCCACGACAGTATTAATTCCTGCCGGGTGGATGCATCCCAGATTGTTGATTAGCTGGCATTCAATTCTAAGTCTGACACAGCTATTTGAGAAGCAGGGTTTTAATGCGGTGACACATACATCGTCGGCTCCATTGTGGTTGGAGGAATTGAAATGGTTGGGGACAGGTTTGTCAGCGCCCTGATTGATGTCTCTGAGGTGTTCTCTAAAACGATCCACAAGACGTCTGCCCGTTTGGCCAATGTATTTCATGTCACATCGTTTGCAGATGATAACATAAATCAGATTGCGGGATGTGCAGGTGAAAGAATCTTTCAAGGTGAAGGTGCCTCGGGGAAATGCAATTTCTGGTGTCTGAACAACGTATGGGCATGTCAGACAGTTCCTACGATGGCATTCGAAGGTGCCCACGGATGAAGTAACCGTGGGGAGGCGACTGTGCACAAGGTGGTCTCTGAGGCTCTGGTTACGGCGGAAAATTACCCTGGGGCCACTTGAGAATACCTCACGAGTGGTAGGATCCGATTCCAAGATGGACCAGTGTCTCAGGAAAATGTGCTTGATGGCATAGGCATGTGGATGGAAGGTGAGGATAAGCTTGGGTTCATTGTTCTGAGGTCGCGTATGCTTGGCGAGGGACATTTCCCGCGAGACCTGGGTTATGCGACAGAGAGCTGTCGACAAGACGTCCTCTGGGTAGGACCGTCTGCGGAAAAAGTCCAGCATTTCGTGGGCTCTCTCGAGGAAGTCATTATCATCCTGACAGATGCGACGAAGGCGGAGTAGCTGGGAATATGGGATGGAATCTTTGCAGCTTTTGGGGTGGGATGAGCTGTACAGGAGGAAACCGTGAGCATCAGTAGGTTTATAGTACACGGAGGTCGTGAGGCCTGTAGAGTTTAACTTAATGGTGGTGTCAAGAAAATTGACAGAGGTGCATGCATGCATTAGTGTGTTTTTACAGTTAATTATCTTTGTCTCCCTTATGGGCCCCGATTACACTTGGGAGAAACCCAACAGTAATACCCAATATTTCTTTGTAGTGACATTATATGCAATCATGTTAAATATTTTTAAATGCTATGTGTAATATCGCCGGCTCCATGGCGAAGGAGTTACGAACGCAGTTCGTAAATGAACTTGCCAAGAGATCAGAAACAGCCAAAACATGCTAGGGTTGACTGTGACATCCTAAAGGATATGCAACTAACTTTTTTTAACATGTAATGTCATCATAGGAACCCAGACAGGACAGTCTTATACTTCTTAGCATTTCCTAAAACACTGATATATGTAATACTATCGTACACCTGGGAGAATACACCTATTACAATTACTTACAGATACTTTTTTTCCAGTGTGTTAGCAGTGTATTTGTCCATCATTAAAGAGGACCTAACGCTCATTGTCAGTCCCAGAGTGAGTTCAGAGGTCACTGATTAGACCAATCAGAGCTCATAGATGTCCAGGGAAGACAAGATTTAATTACCAATGAGATAGATAACTCTTCTTTATAGCATGCCACGATTTATAACTGCTCAAAGAATCAAAGTAATGTTTTCCCATTGTAAATCTTAACAAAGAAGCCACAACAGACTACAGTTTATTGCCTGGCGTGTGTGTGTGTGGTGTATGTGTTTGTGTGGTGTGTGTGTGTGTGTGGTGTGTGTGTCAGGCAATAAATTGTGAAGTCTGTTGTTTGTGCCTTCTTTGCTCAAAAACTGGCATGTGACCAGAGTTTTGGTAATGCCAGGCAGCACAATCAGCGGTGAGCTCTCCAAATGTCCAAGCAAACACTGCATGTTTTCTTTGATGCTTCCATGATGTTTTTATATCTATCTTTTAGACTAATACTATCTCTCTTGCCTATATCAAGTAAACCATAGATCTTCCTTGGTAGCCACTCACAAGGCAAGTAGCCAGACAATATGGTAGCCACTCACAGAGTCTAGTAGCCAGACAATATGGCCTTCCAATCACAGTTATGATTTTGTAAGTCTCTTGTGTAACTGTTAAATTCAAAACAATGTTTTCCATATTGAATTGGAATAATGAAGACACAAACAACCGATTGCACACTTTATTGCCTGGCATATTTTGCTGCATCTCATCAGGTGCATGCTGCAGATGTCATACAAAATAAATGAAAGCAAAACTATAAAACCAGCAAGCTGAAATACACAACACACTTTCCCACAAAAATTTAACTATTAACTGATATATACTGTTAAAAAAAAAAGAAAAGACGAAAGAAACGCAACATTTTTGGTGTTACTTTTATAAAAGATATTCGATGATTGGGAATCAGTCAACCCATCGACTGTGTCCATCTGATCATTAACTTCTCGTGGTTACCTGAATTGTACTCACCTCATGATTCATGAGGTCATGAAAGAGGTCAATGTCAAAACAACATTTTTGACAATAATACATGACAGGTTCATGATAATCCCTTGAAACTTACTGAACACAAAACTCTATGACCATATTATTGAATGCCTATAAAAGATTGATGCTCCTCTAATAAATTCTATGCATAAGTATGGCTCATTTCACTACAGAACTAGGACTCATCATCATTGGATGTTTACAGGCTGGACAGTCACAAAGTGTAGTAGCCAGAGAATTTAATGTGGTTAGAAGCATAATTAGTCACCTTTAGAGGCGATTTCAAGAAACTGGCTCAGTGGCAGACCGGCCGCGCAGTGGAAGACCCAGAATCACAACTGCTGCCGAAGACCGCTTCATATGGCTGCGTTACCTTAGGAATCGATTTGTATCTGCGTCCTCCACAGTCCAGTCAATGCCAGGGGCTCATTGAATTTAAGATCAAACGGTCAGGAACAGGCTGCACGACGCTGGTCTTTGGGCTATAAGACCCTACAGAAGTCCTGTTCTTACGGACTGGCATCGACGGAACCGACTGCAGTGGGCGAATCAGCATCGTCAATAAAATGTTGGTACAAGTTTGTAATTGAAACGGCAATAATGTTGCATTTCTTTTTTGTTTGTTTGAACAATATATTTATGCCAGGCAATAAATTGTACAGTCTGTTGTCTTCTTTGTTCAGATTTACAATGGGAAAACATTACTTTGATTGTTTGAGCCATTATGTCTGTTTTAAAAATGTAACTATTAACTACGTGTTATATTGCTTGCTGGGCCTAGACAGTGGTGGGCCGGGTTCAATCCCTACAAGAGCCAGGATATTTTTTCCAAATAGTATGGCTTTGAGGTTAATCCAGGCTTGTAAAAATGGCTACTAGACAATTTTCAGAATTGTCTGGGAAGGACAAGTGGTGAAGAAGAAAACTGGTCACCTCACCTCATGATTTGATGGCCCATAACAGTGGTTCTCAACCTGTTTTGGCCCATGCACCCTTTCACCATATGTCAGGATGTAATTCCCCCCTTTCCGGCGAACGAAAGAAGAATAATTCCCCCCTTTCCAAAATTGTCAGCCTCAAAATGTGCATTTTTTATATTCACAATATTTTATTAATACAGCAAATTAATCATATTACAAAAAACAAACGTTAAAATGTCAAAGAATTGTCATTTAATACATGACACCAGAATGCCAGAAAATTGTGCTTCATCAAGCAAAACGCTCAATATAAAACCAGGATATTGTGCCTGAAGCAATTTTTAGCCTGCCAATCTATGGTGTTAACACCCTCCCCCCCCCCCCCTCTCTCTCTCCCTGACACCCTAAAATTCCCCCCTTGGGGGAAATTCCCCACTGGTTGAGAACCACTGGCCTAGAATATGTTAAGGCACTGCACTTCACAGCTGAATGTCTGTATCTGTCATGAAATTCAAGAGACTGAATGAACTATGAGAGCAAACATTTATGTACAAGCATTTCCATTCACAATATTATGATATTACAATAATACTTTGATTAACTATCATCGCCCGGACCAGGGCTGTGACGGATAACCGGATAGATGGATAACACAAATCTCTTAATACATATGCACAGTAATGTCATTTCATTGCGGGCTTGAGACGAAAATGGAAGTAAATTCCTTTAAAACTGAATAATACATACATATTGTATTTAATTTTCAAAACGATCAATATAAACTTCAGTATAAGAGTAGTCATGTACAGAAATGTATTGTAATACTGTAAACCTACGTTATATTAAAATAATTTATCATCTCCTTCTGTGTCTTTGAGGCTTGAGCTTTCTGCATGGGGATGTTCTGTATCTTACGCAGAAGTAGAATCTATGTTACACTTTCCTCCTCTTGCATTTCAAACCAGTTGATGCGCTTTGATAACATTGTTTCTGCTTATGAGTTTCTAGTTGCTGGTTTTTGGTTGAGAACTGATCCTTCATCGTCATCAGTTTCTTCTTCTTCAATAGTGGTCACACTAGAAACAATTTCATCTTAGTTCAAAATTTCAAAGCCTCCATACATTTTGTCACATTCCAACCAATCTGTTACTTCTTCTGGCGTAATTTTTTCACTGTTTAGTCCTACATTGTTGCACAGTTGCACAATTTCGTCAACACTAACAGTCTAAGTTCCTTCAGTTTTGGCATTAGATTTAAGCAAGAGTTTATTCCGTCTATTCTTTAGGTTAGACACTGTAAGGTCGAACACTCAGGCTACTCTGTCACGACTGAGACCAGTATGTAACACAATAGCGACTGGTTAGTGATGGGTTTGTAGCATGCCAGGTCAAGCTCAACTCCTCCACCACTGATGATTAGTCACTTCTGCCATCATACAGTACAGTCACATCCAGCTTTATACAGTAGGGTGTAAAAGTAATCCATGGACAATTTTAAAGATGTCTGCTTCTTTGTTAATGCTCACGCATTTTTTTTTGACGATCACGGGTAACAGAAATTGACAGTTAAACGAGTGACGGTTAATCAAAGTTTTACTGTACTTTTTTTTTAACATGCCCCACTCTTCAATTATGTTAGCACTGTGAATATTGTCACAAATAATGCTATTATAAAAGCTCAGAAAGCACTGTCTTGTAGACTCACAGAAATTCCAGTACACATTTTTGCACAACCATCTCCATTCACAATATTCAGACAGTATTGTCTTCAGCTGTGCTAGCGCTTTCAATATTGTCACACATAATACTATCATAAAAGCGCAGATAGTATTGTCTTGTAGACTCAGACACAAATTCTAGTATACATTTTTGCACAACCATCTTCTGTCACAATATTCAGACAGTACTGTCTTAACACATCCTACCCTTCAATTATGTTAGTACCATGAATATTGTCACACATAATGCTATCACAGGAGCCATGGAAGGTTAGTGACTAGACACTCCACTGCCGACGAAAGGATCATGGTTTTAAATCTGCATCAAAGTGGATTGGCCTCCCAGGTCCAAGCCGGCTCTGTGACGAGGGGTTACGAATGCAATCTCCAATATCGCACGCCATGTTCTAAACACAGCTGCGGGCGATTAGGAAGCATACCGCGTTGCGCTAGTTTTCATACAATGGTATGAGTGCCAGTTGTTCAGAAAGCAATAGCTAACTACTGAATGCAAACTTGCCAAGAAATCACAAACAGCCAAAAATGCTGGGGTTGACTGTGAAGTTCTGTAAAGGATACATAACTGACTTCTGTTCCCAGGTCGACCCAGCCTAAACTGTGTACCCAGAAATGTCGCGGAAATAAAGTCAGCCGATGTGATACTGACCACATGACCCACCCAGTGTCCATTGGTCTATACAAACATGGCTCTAGTGTCCATTGGTCTATATAAACATGGGTCTAGTGTCCATTGGTCTATACAAACATTGCTGTAGTGTCCATTGGTCTATACAAACATGGGTCTAGTGTCCATTGGTCTATACAAACATGGGTCTAGTCCCATATACCCAATGGGTCTTAACGCCTGTAAAAGGCCCCTTGACTGTTTACAAAATGCTGCTGTCATAAAACACAGACAGCACAGACAGCGCTGTCTTGTAGACTAAGACTTTAAAACTTCTAGTACACGTTTTTCTACACCCATCTCCATTCATAAATATTTAAAAAAAAACTATAGTTAAGGACCCCACATTTTCCACTACAGGGCATGTTGGGTTTAGGGTGCTAATCCCATATTGTTAGACCAATCAGTGTTCATTGGGTGATGTTGTCATTATCCTGCATCCCGCCTTCACTTTCCAGTAAATGTCTTCATGTCCATGTGAGGCTGGATCAACCTGAAAGCCCAAATCAAGGGGGGGAGGGGAGTATTGCCTTGAAGGAGAGTTTCACATATGACACCAGGTCAACAAATCCACTTATTAGCCACTGTAACACTACAACTCCCTACTCACAAATGTATAATGCGAACACCAGGTCAACAGAAACGCATATTAGCCACTGTGACACTGCAACTCCCTATTCACAAAACTTCTGTATTTGCAGCAGGCGGAACTATTGACCTGGTGTTCACATACCCAAACCCCCTTCGAGGCAATACTTTTCCCCCCATTGATTTGGCCTTTTAGGTTGATCCAGCTTCAAATGGACACCAGAAAATTTACTGAAAGTAAAGGCAACCTGCGTGATAGTGACCACATCATCCATTGCGTACCAATTGGTCTAATAATATGGGACTACCCCATGGTGGGAAATGGGGTCCTTAACCATCTTCTTCTTCTTCAGCGTTCCGAGCCATTAAGGTTCTTTGCTGCAGATACAATCCGTCTCCTTAACCATAGTTGTTAAAATATTTATGAATGGAGATGGGTGTATAAATAAGTTAAAAGTTAGTTGCATACCCTTTACAGAAGGATAGCAGTCAACCCCAGTATTTTTTGGCTGGTTGTGGTCTTGTAGAAAGTTTACATTCAGTAGTTATTGCTTTCTGAACGACAAGCACCCATACCATTTTATTAAAAAAAAAACCAAGGCAAGGCGGTCTGCTGACACATCCCCCGCAGCTGTATTTTGAACGTGGTATGCAGGATTATGAACTGCCTTCGTAACCCCTTTTCCACGGAGTGCATAAATAAGTAGAAGGTCATTATACAAATAAATTAATCTTCACTAAGAGTGTGATGAAATCTAGGTGTTGTCGTCACTACTGTTGACCCTTGACCTGCCCTGCAGAACAGGATAAATCAGGCAGGTGTCCATATGAGAAAAGTAAACTTTGATTGACACGTGTGCGTGCTTTGACACCAGCTCATCGATTGTGTGGAAGACTGATCCCTCTGGCCTAAACCCGTAACCCCTGCCTGCAGGGTGGTAGATAACACAATGTTTCACATCCAGTGAACCATCTTCATTGCTGCAGCTGAAAGAGACAATGAGATTCATTATTTTCATTCAGTGTAGTTTAGAAAAGCATTCATTATTATTATTATTATCATCATCCCTGAAAGGGACAATGAGATTATTTTCATATATTTGTTTACAAAAGCATTCATTATTATCATCTTTGAAAAAGACAGTGAGATTAATTATTTTCATAAACTGTTGCTTACCAATGCATTCATTATAATCATCTATGAAAGAGACAATGAGATTATACTTTTTCATAAACTGTTGTTTACAAAAGTATTCATTATAATCATCTATGAAAGAGACAATGAGATTATACTTTTTCATAAACTGTTGTTTACAAAAGTATTCATAATAATCATCTCTGAAAGAGACAATGAGAAGAATTATTTTCATACACTATTGTTTACAAAGGCATTAATTATTATCATCTTTGAAAGCGACAATGGGATTCATCATTTTCATAAACTGATGTTTACAACAGCATTCATTATTATCATCTCTATGAAAGAAACAATAAGATTCATGGAGTTCATTCATCATTGCTTATGAAAGCATTCATTATTATCATAGAGATGCAAAAACACTCTATTACAATAAACAGATACTGCAGTAGTCAGTTGCCTGCAATTGCCGACATTGAGATAAGGAACTGGTGTAACAGACTTCACCTCTGCACAGATGGGTCAGCGAAGAGCGGTTCAAGGCCAGCATGAGCGCACACAGCACAAAGAATGGGAAAAACAATCAAAGAGGGTAGCAGCATGTTCCAGACAGCTACATCAAGCATGGCCATGGAGATAACCGCTGCCTCCAGGGCACTTGCATCGGCAGCAGAATATGCAGACACAGACATGATAATCACAGACTCATGAGAATTGCAGTCTCCACTCCAAATGGAAGTCATGCTTCACAACGCTTCAACCAACGTCTCCTGGGAACAGTGAGCAGAAGAACTGTGGGATGTCTCCTGCATCAGGAGACTGAGCATGCATAGTAATGCCCAATGTGCAGTGTCATTATTCGATATAACATAGCATTAATAATAATCATCTTTAACAGAGGCAAGACGGATCGTTATTTGTATCTGCCATTGTTTACAAAAGCTGGCTCTGCGGCGAAGGAGGATACAGACACAGTTTGAGATCCTGCATACCACGTTCGAAGCACAGCTGTGAGTGATTTGGCAGCAGACTGCCTTACATTGGTTTTTATAAAATAGTATGGTTGTTGGTCGTTCAGAAAGCAATGGCAAACTACTTAACGTAAACTTGCCCAGGAATCACGAACAGCCAAAGAATGCTGGGGTTAACATTCTACGTCCTGTAAGGATATGCAACTAACGTTTGTTTTTACAAAAGCATTAATTATCATCATTTTTGTAAGAGAAAGTGAGATTCATTATTTCCATGCAATATCATTTACATATGCATTTATTATTCATCATTATCAAGTGTCTTCTGACAGGCATGGGTGATCAAGCTTATCCACATCTTGCAATCTCCAACAACATGGATCAATTCATGTGCTGACACCCTTTCATGCTATGACACAGAGTTGTCAAGAATTTTCTCCTGCTATCTTCCCACATAAAGCAATGGCAAACTACTGAACATAAACTTGCCAAGACATCAACAACAGCAGTGCTGGAGTTGACAGCGATGTCCTGTAAATAGGATATGCAAAAAAAAATCTTTTCATATCCCTCTTTCTGCAAATCTTTTCAGTTGTCACAATATGTTCTAGTTTTTGATGCCTCGTAATGTGACTAAAATATTATGACTACACCTTTCTGAAGTTCGTGATAAGTTGTCTTTGTGTCCCAACCTCTCTCAAAACATTTAGATACCTCATGTTGGCTGCCCAAAGAATGTTCTGAACTGTTCTGTAAAACCACATCTCTGAAGCTTCTAGGGATATTGTTTTGCTTGTTTACTAATTGCCCAGGATTCATAGTCGTATATTAAAACTAGTTCTACGAATAATGCAAAATTCTGTTCTAACAAGGATTCATTGTTTAATATGTTTTTCATTTTATCATTTATTATTAACATCTTTAAAACGTAAGGGAGGTCACCAAGTTTGCAGCACCAAAACTAGGTTTCATACTGCCCAAGACTAGAAAACACATCTGTTAGTAATGTAGCCAATCCACAGACTGACATCTAAGCTGGGTCTAAGTTCTCTTGTCCACTGAGCATTGGTCTTCAACCAACTCATGCCTAGCCGTCATCTATCTCCTGCAGCCCCCTGCATGTCCTCCCATGTTCATCTCTGCCTCTCATTCTTTGCTCCATGTGTTTTTAGGTTTCCCTCTTTTTCTTATGCCCTGTAGGATCCAGAAGAGGCTATCTAGTTATACTATTGACAGGTTTTCTCAATGTGTGTCCTACCCATTGCTGGCATCTTTTTCTCACCTTTTGATTCAATGGAAGTTTTTTATTCTTTCAAAAGGCTCGATATTAGTGATTTGGTCATACCATTTTAGTCCCACTATTCTGCACAGGCCGGGGCCATTGAATGTGTGTAGTTTACTTGCAACTGCTTTAGTAATTCTCCCCATTTCTGCTTCATATAGAAGTGCTAATATTTATGTTAGAATGATCTACGAGGAGAAGTCATTAAGTAACATAAATTTTACGAGTAACTTTTTTACAATAACACAAAACATAAATTTTGTGTGCATTATTTCTCAACCTAGTACACCTGCCTGGCAACACACTTGGTCCACCTGTCCACTAGTTTGTCGATGTCTTCTAGGAGAAAGTTTTTATGTGTGGCCTTAAACCATTTTTGCCCCGTTGTCATTACATCATTGTCATTTGCAAACCTTTGACTCCCATAAATGTTCTTTCAAGGGTCCAGGCAATTGAAAGTGGCGCCAAGTCTGGACTGTAATTTGATGTTTCAAGATCTCAAATTTCAGAGCATGTAGTGTATCTACTGTATGCACAGCCGTATGAGGGTAGACGTTGCCTTGCAGCAATAATATTTCTTTGAAAACAAGTTATGGCGTTTTAATAATATTGCGGGTTCCAGTTTGTTCACTAGCATGTCGCTGTATCAAGCACTAGTCACAGTTTCGCCCTTTTCCTGGAAATTCACTAACACAGGATGCTTGATATCCCAAAAGATGGTCTTCAGTTTTTATTCCCATCGTTCATCAATGACATTTTATCTTCTATTTTCAAATCTTTCTACCCATGCATACTCTCTCCTGACTCAAACAACCATCTCCTTACTGAACCATCATTATTCTGTAGATTTAACAAGGTTTCACACCTTCTGATCACAAAAGACTAATAACGTCTTGTTCTTTCATGATGCAAGTTGATATCTGGGCAGCCATTTTGCAATCCCTGTTGCGAATGTGCAAACTACTCCTCCTCATGGTCCTTACATGAGGTATTGCTTAAGAGCCAGTTTGTGTCCTGAAATCGGATTTTCCATTATCTATACTCTTTCATGCACTTCATAATAAAATTCCTGCTACTTAATGACTTTCACTTTTATTTAAAGTTTAAAATGATAACCTGGTAAAAGTACATTTCTATTACATCATATGCACATGCTGGCTCTGTGGTGAAGGGGTTACAGATGCAGTTCGTAATCCCGCATACCCGTGTTTGAAACACAGCTCCCGGGAAGGTTAACCCGGTCAACAAATGCCCGCAGAAGTCGGATGTGTCGGCCTAATGGCGCAAGAACGCAGCTCTGCTGTAAACAGGCACAACGCAGTCACATCCGAAAAAAAACCCGGATGAACGCAGAAGAAGAAGAAGAAACACAGCTCTGGGTGATTTGGCAGAAGACCGCCATGTGTTGGTTTTCTACAAAATGGTATGGGTTCCGGTGGTTCAGAAAGCAATGGAAAACTACTGAACGTAAACTCGTCAAGAGATCACAACAGCAAAATATGCCGGTGTTGATTGCGACATCCTGTAAAGGATATGCAACTAACTTCTTTTTAAAAACATATGCACATAGCAGTCTAGCCATTAAATTACCTGTAAGTTTAAAACATAATTCTATACTTTTGTTTTATCAGTCATTTGTGAATTATGTTAAACTTGCAAAACCATAAAACTTAAAAATCATCGTTTCCTTCTATCTCCTATCTTCTATAACCAACTTACACAACTGAAAGTGCATAAGGCTTGTCAGCCTCCTCTCTTGGCCTGATAAGAAATGTGCCCACTTCCATGTCCACCAGTCGAAGAACAGCCTCATCTCTGGAACAGTTTATCAACCATAAGGATCTGTCCCAGGGATTCTCTAGCGCACAGTCATTGAGGAGGCAGTCAACCATCTCTGGCTTAGCACCGCATTTCAGTACCTGCCTGGAGTGAAACCATTGGTGGATTGTTATTAAAGAACATTTATTATAGTTAATGAACTTTTTTTTCTAATATGAACTAATATTAAGCTTTCATGAACAGTTATGTTGACATTACTTCAAAGCACTGATCTGTGGTTTGTGCATGTCACATTGTGACACCTACAAAGGTAATCCTCCAGAGTACAGTTGAGAACAAATGAAGAAGAGAAAGGCAGTAAAAATCCTGGGCTGATTAAAGAAGGGCATCATCATCATCATCATCAAGTGCCATGTCAGCTGGCGTAGGCATTCACAGCTCTCTACAGGTCTTGGTCCTTGGTTTTCTGGATCAATTCTGATGATATTCTTCAAGAAGGACAATAAACAAGTATTTCCAAACTTGTGCTCATGCTGAGGACAAAGAGCTGCAGAGGACTCTGATTACTGATATTTCTATCATGACACCGCTGACGACCGACGTCTGGGGTAATGGGATGAGAAGAGGATGAATGGCTCTGTAAGTCAAGTGTGGGATGAGATGGTCATGAATGGCTCTGTAAGTCAAGTATGGGATGAGATGGTCATAAATGGCTCTGTAAGTCAAGTATCAGATGAGATGGTCATGAATGGCTCTGTAAGTCTAGGGGTTACACGACTTTCTCCGTAATCCCGTATACTGTCATAACGTGACGTGTGCGAGAATTGGTAGTGGTTCTCTCCGTGTTGGTAACTTATGGAGTATGTGAGCTGGTCACTCAGAAAGCAATGGCAAACTACTGAGCATAATCTTGCCAAGAAATCAACAATCAGCTGAAAGATGCTGATGTTGACAGCGATGTCCCTGTAAAGGATATGCCAACAAAAAAAAATATCCTGTTCAACCCTCTAGGTTAGAATATTTAATGTACTGACCATTTGAAGTTCCATGTACTGCCCAGCTGAAGTTCAATGTGTTGACCAGCTGGAGTTCCATGTACTCTGGTGTCACTGTTGTTTCATGCCCATAACCACATCTGGCATCTCTGGGGGGTCACTGTGGCAAAGTTATTAGGTCACCTGTCGTGTACTCTAAGGGTCATGGGTTAATCTGGGAGCTTCCTCATTTGGTTCACGAGTGCAATTTTCATGAAGACTCCTGGGCATCATTGCTGGAGATACAGAGTTTGGGCTCTGTACAATGCTTTTGGCAGACAGCTAGCAGAAAGAGACCAAGCCATATGGGTGCATGAAGCCAGCCCTCTCTCTCTCTCTTAAACATCTTTAAACTTCTGGAATACTTTAATTGATTCAATGCGAATGGATAATATATCGAAAAATGTGACCTCCCATTTGTATAGAAGGACGATATATCACCAAACTGGTGTCATCGTGTTGTTTGTTTTGTTTTGTGTACCTTCCGCAATTTTGATGCACAGTGGACAGAAATTTGCATTAGAATACCTGTTCATTTGATTGTGTACCAGGTCAGGTCAAAACCTACTGTTTATTTGGGACTTCTTCTTCTTCAGCGTTCCGAGCCATTGAGGTTCTTTGCTGCAAATACAATCCGTCTCCATTCGTCTCTCTGGTGGACCTTCTCTTGCCAGTCGTTGATTCCAAGTGCTTGTAGGTCTGTACATGTATTATCTCTCCACCGCCTTCTTGGTCTACCTCGGGGTCTACGGTCATTTATTTCCTGAGTGTAAGCGAGTTTTGTTTCCCTATTATCTTCCATTCTTTCTATATGCCCCAGCCATTGTAGTCTATAAGCCTTCATGATACCAGTGATTAGCGGGGACTTAAACAGATCATAAATGTCTTTGTTACTTCTTCTTTTCCACTCTCCACTTTGTGTATCCCTAATGGGTCCAAAGATGCGTCTTAAAATTTTGTTCTCAAAGGTTTGTAACAAGGCTTCGTCTCCTCTCGTTGTACTCCAGGTTTCAGAGCCATACAGCACAACTGGTCTGATCAGTGTTTTGTATATTGTGATTTTGGTGTTACGAGATAGCGCCTTTGATTTTAGTAGATGTTGTAGTGCATAGTATATCTTATTTCCAGAGTTGATTCTAGTTTTTATTTCTTCCCTTATGATGTTGGAGCAGTTGAAGATTGTACCCAGGTATTTGTATGTTTCCGTTCTTTTAATGGTCATATTATCTATTTGTATGTGGCCAGAGTTTTTAGCCATTCCGTCTCTTGAAATTACCATATATTCTGTCTTATCTTGGTTGATAACCAGCCCCATCTGTTGGGCTTTTTCCTTTAAGTGAGTCAATATTTCCAATGTCTTTTGTTCACTTTGCCCTATAATATCTATATCATCTGCATAACCAAGCAGCTTGGATGTTCCTCCAATATCACATTCCTCCTTTACCTTCCTTACAACTTTCTCTAGAGCCAGATTGAAGAGTAGCGGCGATAGTGCATCACCCTGTTTCAAGCCAGATGTTATTTGGAAGGGGTCTGATTTCCTGCCTTTATATGTTACTATATTATAAGTATCTTCCATGCATAGTCTGGTCATGTTGATTAACTTCCTTGGTATTCCAAATTCCTGCATAGCATTCCATAGACTATTCCTATGGACACTATCATAAGCCTTTTTGAAATCCACAAAAATGTTATGGAGATCTCTTTTATATTCCCAATGTTTCTCGGCTGTTTGTCGTAAGATAAATATCTGATCTATTGTTGATCTGTTTTGTCTAAAACCCGCCTGGTAGTCACCTAATATGTCTTCTGAATATGGTTTTAGTCTATTTAGTAATACTGCGGATAATATCTTATAGCTTGTGGACAGTAGTGATATTCCTCTATAATTTCCACATTGGAACTTGTCTCCTTTCTTAAAGATAGGTATCAATAATGACTCTTTCCAGTCATGGGGTAATTCTTCTGTCCTCCAGATTTTTATTATTAGTTCGTATAGCTTTAGATGTAATGCATGGCCACCTGCCTTTATAAATTCAGCAGCAATTCCATCAGTCCCAGTTGCCTTATTGTTTTTAAGTCGTGTGATTACATACAGGATTTCTTCAAATGTAGGTTCTTCAATTTGTGGTTCGCATGTTAGAACCTCTTCCTGTGAGAAAATGTTACTTGGAGCTTCACAATTTAGTAATTCAATAAAATATTCTTTCCATGTGTTGCACATTTCCTCATTGGTATTTATCATATTCCCATTTTTGTCTTTTAAACCATATGTGTTTTGTTGGTGCCCTCGTTTCATTGACTTCAGTTCTTTAAAAAATTTTCTGGATTCATTTTTCTGGTGATTAGTTTCCATATCTTTGATTATATTACTCATATATTCTCGCTTCTGCTGTCTGACTATTTTTGTAGCCTCTTTACATTCATTTCTATAATGCTCTTCCTTTTGGATGTTATTGATGTCATTTAACCATACATGTCTGGCTTATTTGGGACTGAATCAGTTAAATAAAAATATAAAAAGATGTTGAAAAGACCAAAACCAGTAGCAAACAGAAATCAATTGTATGGGTAATGTTAAAGCCTACACTTTAGGAAGAATAAGGCCAAACATGAATTCCCCCACAGGTTGTTATAACAACAGAAGTCAGTGCTCTATAGTCTCATTCAAATCTACAGCAAAGATAAACAAATGCAGACTCACTCTTTAACCAGAGCACATTTCTCTTCTAGATCCAGCAACTCTGTGACATGAGCATTCAGGAGATGTGAGGTTTTGTTGAGTTCTTCTTGCTTGCGTCTAACATCCCAAGCTACAGATTCACTGTAGCACAGATAATATCGCTGCAACTGTAATGCTTGTGCCATGTTTTCATCTAACCTGTGAAAATGAATAAAGAGTACCCGGTGAATAAATTGCTGTTGGTACTTGTTTTTTGCTTTTGGTGACTGTGGACCGGGTTGTCAAAAAAATGGTGGTTGACGTTGGAAATGGAATTCAATGGACTCCAACAGAGCCAATTTGGACCCCGCCAACAATATTGTACTCATGTAGCACACGTATGAGCCGGTCACACTTGGTGAGAGGTCACACTTGGTGAGAGGTCACAACAGATGGGTCTGGAGATTCGTGGAGGAGAGACGGGGATGGTGAAGTGACACCCAGCAAATGACGGCCCGATCTTCCTTGGCCAGACCTCACTTCAGGAGGCAGAATCATGCAACTATTTGGGGGTCAGCATGGCGGAATAGATAAGAAAGTGCGTTATTAAACATCCGGTATGCTGGTGCCGGGGTACAGGACCCTGCACCGGTCAGTTGGACTAAAATGTGGACTTCTCGTCCATGACTTGGCGATGTAAATTATAAGTACTTCAGACGTCGGGGTGGGTTCGCCTGATGGCGAAGGGCTTGGGGGAGTGGGGCTTTCATGGCACTGGATAATTGTAGAGATCTTGAAAATGTTGAGCTTGGCAATAGACTTGGAGTTCCTGACTCCAAAGTTGAGTTGGTGCTGTTGTGTTGGTTAGAAGTATGGAGAACGGCTATACATTTGCTGACTAGTTCCTGCACAGAATGGTGGGGTTCGAAGGGTGTGACAGAATTGCCTCTGTAGAACTCATGGAGGAAGCTGAGCGGGTTCCAGTGGACCGGTGGGGGTAGAAGGGTGTGACAGAATCTCCTCTGTACAACTCATGGAGGGGGCTGTGCGGGTTCCAGTGGACCAGTGGGGGTGGAAGGGTGTGACAGGATCGCCTCTGTAGAACTCATGGAGAGGGCTGAGCAGGTTCCAGTGGACCGGGGAGTGAGGAGGGAACGCTGGCCCTGGATGGGGCATGCGTGTAGAGACCTAAAGACAGTGTAGCTGGACGCTCTCTTGTCTGGACCCATAGGGCAAGCGAGACTTAATAGCCCATGTAGAGAAGAATTGCTGATGGAGATACGTGATGTTGGAGGGGGGGGGGGGGGGCAGGAGATGGCAAAGGATAGGACGGTTTAGTTTGGGAGCAGAAGAAGTGCTCTGGTGATATAGTTTTAACCTAGATGCCAGCACACAATTCTAGGCTCCAGTTTAGTAAATTCGTAACCCCTCTTACCGCGTTTGAAACACAGCTTCGGGTGATTTGGCAGAGACCGTCTTGCATTGGTTTCTATGCAATGGTATAAGTGCCGGTTGTTTAGAAAGCAATGGCAAGCTACTGAATGTAAACTTGCCCACTAATCACAAAGAGCCAAAAATGCTGGAGTTGACTGCGATGTCCTGTAAATAATATGCAACTAACTTCTTTTTGTTTTTAAGCAAACCAGTCAGCTGGACATAAATGTTCATATCTCTTTCAGAAAGCAATGGCAAACTACTTAACAGAAAACTGCCTAGTAAATTACAAACAACCAATATGGCTTGGGGGTGACTGAAACGTCATGTAAAAGACCTGCAATTTTGCATGTGTGTTATCAAGCACACATTTTTTGTACCGGATATTGGCCAGAGAAATTAGACGTAGACAGGCAAGATCTTTGGTGTTCATTGTGAGGAGAAATAAGCTTTAAAATTTAGTGATAACTGACAAAACTGCTGGAAAAGAGCAAAAGGAACACAAATAAATGCGTATTTGGATGCAGTGGCCACTTGTCACTTGTGATCCAAGTATTTAATGATCATGTGAGATGGCGAACCATGACAACCCATGCTTATGGGTATGGCCCATGATGATGATATATTTTCAATGGCCAAATGACATGCCGGGGGGTAACAGTGTCTGTGTTATGGCAGCCATGATTACTTTCCAAAAGCAGTCATTGGTAACTTTTTTATGGCACTAAAATGTGCCAAATGGCATAATGCCAGACACACAAAGAATGATGTTTTCATTGTGGCTATATCCTCTCTCGGGCGTCTGCTATGAACATTTCTAGAGCTGAGAGAGTTAACAAACAAAGACATAGTTCATCTGCTGTGAATACTTCTAGAGCTGAGGGAGTTAACAAACAAAGACATAGTTCATCTGCTGTGAATATTTCGGAGCTGACGGAGTTAACAAGCAAAGACATAGTTCATCTGCTGTGAATATTTCTACAGCTGAGGGAGTTAACAAACAAAGACATAGTTCATCTGCTGTGAATATTTCGGAGCTGAGGGAGAACAAACAAAGACATAGTTCATCTGCTGTGAACAATACTAGAGCTGAGGGAGTTAACAAGCAAAGACATAGTTCATCTGCTGTGAATATTTCTAGAGCTGAGGGAGTTAACAAACAAAGACATAGTTCATCTGCTGTGAATATTTCTACAGCTGAGGGAGTTAACAAACAAAGACATAGTTCATCTGTTGCGAACAATACTAGAGCTGAGGGAGTTAACAAGCAAAGACATAGTTCATCTGCTGTGAATATTTCTAGAGCTGAGGGAGTTAACAAACAAAGACATAGTTCATCTGCTGTGAATATTTCTAGAGCTGAGGGAGTTAACAAACAAAGACATAGTTCATCTGTTGTGAATATTTCTAGAGCTGAGGGAGTTAATAAACAAAGACATAGTTCATCTGCTGTGAA
Organism: Cepaea hortensis; assembly: GCA_963921405.1. NCBI lineage: Eukaryota > Metazoa > Mollusca > Gastropoda > Stylommatophora > Helicidae > Cepaea > Cepaea hortensis. Next base: position 34,147,569 of record OY992893.1, read on the forward strand.
TATTTCTAGAGCTGAGGGAGTTAACAAACAAAGACATAGTTCATCTGCTGTGAATATTTCTACAGCTGAGGGAGTTAACAAACAAAGACATAGTTCATCTGTTGCGAACAATACTAGAGCTGAGGGAGTTAACAAGCAAAGACATAGTTCATCTGCTGTGAATATTTCTAGAGCTGAGGGAGTTAACAAACAAAGACATAGTTCATCTGCTGTGAATATTTCTAGAGCTGAGGGAGTTAACAAACAAAGACATAGTTCATCTGTTGTGAATATTTCTAGAGCTGAGGGAGTTAACAAACAAAGACATAGTTCATCTGCTGTGAATATTTCTAGAGCTGAGGGAGTTAACAAACAAAGACATAGTTCATCTGCTGTGAATATTTCTACAGCTGAGGGAGTTAACAAACAAAGACATAGTTCATCTGTTGCGAACAATACTAGAGCTGAGGGAGTTAACAAACAAAGACATAATTCATCTGCTGTGAATATTTCTAGAGCTGAGGGAGTTAACAAACAAAGACATAGTTCATCTGTTGTGAACAATTCTAGAGTTGAAGGAGTCAACAAACAAAGACATAGTTCATCTGCTGTGAGAATTTCTAGAGCTGAAGGAATTGACAAACACAGACATAGTTACCCACACTGCCTTATTCTGACACCTCTCTTCCACATCCTCTTGTGTAGCTTCTGGGCAGACGATGAATGTCTCAATCATATCTCTGGCGTGGTGGTATGCCCTGGATTTCATGTGGCCCATTTGCAGTTCCTGGAGCAAACAAAGAATATTTCTCAGCAACTGTACACTTCTGACATGATAGACCAGTTTTATTAGTTTTTCAGATTTAAAGATTATAACAGACCACCTTCATCTCACCTGGATACCTTCATAAGTGCTTTAGGAGTTACGGTGCAGAGTTTATGGTGTTCACCTTAGGGTCAGGAGCTAGCGGGTTCACTCCCAGTGTAGAGCTGGGTATGGTTTGCAAGAACCACTAGTATTTAATGATACTGTGCGCCTTATGATCTCTTGGGTAGCGTGATTGGATACCTAGCCTCCTGGGATAAGGACGATAAACAGGAGGTACATTGTGCATGCTAAAAATCCCATGGCAGTTGGAAATCGTAAAGAGTAGACTAAAAGGCTTTGTTTGCTCTGGCAACACTATTAGGAAAGAAATCCTACTGATGGGCAGATAGAGCCCATCACATTGGTTGGAATCTCTCTAAAAGAAGAAAACTGACACAAATGAATGGTGATGTTGATTGAACACACTGACCTCTGAGGTGCTAGACTAGATGTAGCACACGCCACTTGAGAAAGGAACAAAGAAGAAGAATAAGTGCTTCAAACTCCAACCATAGTTCACATATACAGGGAGGATAAAGAAGTAATAGCTTGGTGTATGGTGGTACATCTCTTGGTGAATCTTCTGGATAACAGCTGTTGGAGTAAGCAATTGAGCATGGTTGCAATGCTGCAGGTAAGAACGGGTTCCATTGTGGGGCTAGCCAGCTTGTAATAAGAACAATCGGCACTCACTGCTTATGACTTCTGCTGAAAGAGACCAGGGGCTTATGAGCTTGTCTAAAGTACAACAACGTTTATTCTTGATCATAATCTTAGTAATTTAATGAGACTCTCAGCAAAGAGCATGAACTCCGAGGCATCAACAAGGAGTGCTGTGTGTGTCTACGATAATCCATACTCTAAATATTGTCTTCATAAATATCTAATTTCCTACACTCCCTCCATGTCCTCCCTATATAACGTATCTATGTCTCTAATTCTATTTTCCATATGTGTTTTTGCTTTAGGTCTCCCTTAAATTCTTTCATCCTGTGAGTTTCCAGAGAAAGGATTTTCGAGTTAAACTATTAACCAGTTTTCTCAAGGTGTGTCCTATCTACTGCCAGCGTCTTTTCCTCACCCATTGATTCATTGGAATTGGTTTAGTTCTCTTTATAAGCTTTTGCTTGAGTGATTCTGTCTTACCAGTTTAGTTCTTTTATTTTGCACAGCCACCATTTAATGAATGTAGCATATTATTCATTCTTTTTGTTGTTCTCTGATTTCTTTTTTAGAAATCCATTAACAGTACTGATTTAGTATCAAAGTCAAATATTCTAAGTTAAGTACTCAGTTTAATTTATTTTGACTTCACAAATGTCTTAGTGCTTTAAAAGCTCATCTTACCCTTTCTATTATTATTGTAATATATGTATCTGTTCTCCCATATGTGTTCTACTTTGCTACATAATTATGTGTAAGATTTTCCTCCATGGCTGATCGAGTTTTAATCTGCTTGATTTATTCTCATGATCTTTGTCTTCCCCCTACTTGTTGTGAATCAAGTGTGTTTATCTTGCTTCTGATTTTGTGTATGGGGCAGGAGGGCAAAGTCGTCAGCGAAGCTAGACCACCAAGCTGCTAAGTCAGATTTATGTCTGCTTCCTTCTGTCATGAATCCCAATCTTATAATATTTTGTTTACACTACCGCTTCTGCAGTTTCTCCCAGTTCATACATATTGTAGGGAGGTCAGCATGGTTGAATGGATAAGGACGTGCGTTCTTAAACATCCGGTATGCTGATGCCGAGGTCAGGGGTTCAACTCCTACACAGTTGGACTAAAATGTTGACTTCTCGTCTTTGACTTGGGGACGTAAATTATAAGTACCTCTGAAGTTGGGGTGGGTTCACCTGATGGCAAGGGACACTGATAATAGGGGAAGCTAATCAACACACAAAATTGAGTCCAGTGCTATTAGCAGTAGTGTGTGTAGACTGCGCTTGAGTTCAAAACGAGTGAGCGCTTAATAACAATACATATTGTAGCACTCCAGGTGCCAGTTCTGGTGACTTTCCTATATGAAAGCAGGTCAGACGACAATACAGACAGACTCATTACGATTTTCTTCGCATCGCGAATACATGAGGAATTATCACTGGGGCATTGTACAGAGCTTAGTACCTTCTTCAATGGCTTTCGAATAGAAGGAGAGGGGGGAAAGTGGGTCATAGTGCTGTCAATAAAGGAAGCCTTACAATGGATCCCAGAATATAATCAGTCAACTCAATGGATCCTAGAATATATGCAATCAAAACAATGGAACCCAGAATATAATCAATCAAGATTATCTGTCCCAGAATATAATCATGGAATAGAAAGAATATAATCAGAATATAATCAATCAACACAATGGATCCCAGAATATAAATCAAAATTATCTATCCCAGAATTTAATTAAATAAAATGATAGTGCCAAGAATATAATCAATAAGTATAATGAATCCCAGATTATAATAAATCAACATAATGGAACCTCAATATAATCAATGAAAATAATGGAAAGAGGAAGAAGCAGACCATCAAAAAGATCAATCCCATAATATAATGAATAAAAATGGGTTAACGACTGCAAAGCTAATGAGATAAATGAAATGACACATCATGGGAGTATTAAAGACAAATGATCAAGTTTAAAAGTGTGCAGTAAAAATACGAAGCATGTAAAAAGGCATGTCGGCTTTATGACTTTTACTGACCATAGACTGGACTATGTAGACACAAATAACTACAACCAGAATTGGAATTTAATGGTCTTGTTGGTATACAAGCATGACTGAGCATTCGGAGGATCTGGACTTCGCTGCTGACTGATTTAAAATAAAGTTGATTTGATTTGATTTGACTTGATTTGACAACTGGGGCCTCTTGGGTACATGGTTCCAGCCCCATATGTTTATATGCTGATTGCACTTGATGGATGATTGTGTCAATATCACAACAGCCACCTTTATTTCCCAGAGAATTTCCTGATATACATTTTAGACTGGCTTGTTCGGGGAGCCTAGATCAATGAGAAAAATGCCTGGCCTTGATGGGGATTTGAACACATGACCACCACAGGGCTGGCAGGCAGGCATGCTCGCCACTGCGCTGCTGAGTTCCCTTAATTGATTAAGTGCCATGGGATGCTTAATCATCTTAAGCGACTTCCCGTATCTGCCATGTGCGTATATACAGTTGTTTTCCCTAAGCAACCTCCTTTAATTTGATATATATATATATATATATATATATATATATATATATATATATATATATATATATATATATATATATATATATATATATATATATATATATAGATTACAACATGTCTGCTACCATATTAACAACTTTTAGGTCATAACTGTGACACACCTCTACTTCCCATTTTACGCCATTCATTTTTATTTGATCCAGACCGACTTTCTGTTTGGCACTGAATCAGTTAAGACTGTCATTCATTCATTCATTAGCATGCCCTTTGCATGCTCCCATAACAACCTTCCGGAAAGCTTCTTGATCACAAGCAAGATGTCCCGCGTCTGATACACCCATCTGGAGATCATCCGCCACATCCTGCACCCATCTTCTCTTTGGCCTTCCTCTTCCTCTCTTCCCAGGCATATACCCTTCCATTATTGTTCTCTCCAAACCTTCGTGACGTTTCAAGTGACCAAAATACTTCAATGTTCTTTGTTTTATTGTCTTTAATAGCCATCACTCCTCAATATTCAACTCTTGAAGTATGGATGCATTTGTTCTTTTCTTTACCCAAGATATTCTTAGAACTCGTCTATAACATTTATATTCAAAGGCGTTTATGCGCTGTTCAGCTTGTTTAGTAAGTGTCCATGTCTCACAGGAGTATGTTGCAATGGGAAAGATGCATGCTCTTAAAAATCTAATTTTTGTAGTTCTGTCTGTCCCACTCCATAATTTATTCATCTGTTTTAGTCTTTGAAGAGCAATGGATAGTCGCCGTTTAATTTCTTTCATTGTGTCACCGTTATTGGTAATCAATGACCCAAGATATTCAAAATATTCCACCACCTCCAATTTCCCCCCATTAATGTATATTTCTTTCTCCATAGTAGTTTTATCTGTATGCATTATCTTTGTTTTTGCTATGTACTATGACTGTACATGACCAAAAAAACAACATGGGAATGAATCACAGAAACAACTACGAAGCGAGGTTATTGGGTGTTACAGAGAAAGATAGACTCACAGTGCTAGCCCGCTTCTCTGTTTCCATTAAAATAATATATTGGTTCCTTGCTTGCTTCAAATGTCTGCCATAGTCTGCCAAAATACACAGAGCTTCATAGATGTCTATTTTCTTTAAATGAGGCTGCCAAATGGGATGATATGGAAAAACACAATGAATTTATATGCTGGCAAAATCAAAACATATACTTGGACTTGTAAAAGGTTAAAACATTTCTTCTGTTTAGATTATGATTAGTCTCTGTTTCTTTATTTCTTTGAGTGTCTTTCTTGGCATCTCTATGTGTCTCTGTTTCTCTGTGCCACATAGTGTCTGTCTGTTTCTGTCTGTATGGCTCTCTTTGCCTCTCTCTCTCTCTCTCTCTCTCTCTCAGTCTGTCTTTTATTTTGTAAAACTCTTTATGTCACTATTTCTCTTTCAATTATGTGTTTTTTTTTTCTGTTCGCTTCAGACAGATATATCCTTTTGTCTCTTGCTATGTAACTTTTTCTGTGTCTCTGTCTCTTGCTATCTCTATTTCTATCTCTGTATATCTATATCTTCAATTCTGTCTCTGTCTATATATGTCTGTCTCTTTCACTGCCACGTGCGCGCTCTCTCTCTCTCCTCCCTTTCTCTAATTTGTAATGATATATATTACAATGAGATATATATCATAGCCAGAGACAGAGACGCCGAAAAAGGTACATAGCAAGAGACAACAGGAGAGGGGGGGGGGGGGGGAGAGAGAGAGAGAGACAGAGAGACAGAGAGAGAGACAGAGAGACAGAGAGACAGACAGAGAGAGAGAGAGAGAGAGAGAGAGAGAGAGAGAGAGAGAGAGAGAGAGAGAGAGAGAGAGAGAGAGAGAGAGAGAGTTTCTTTGCTGTTAAAGTTTCACGTAATTTATATCCATCCAAGTTATTTCACAAACTTCCAACGTTATACACATTTATAAAGGAGATATTTCACAGTTACAACAGGACATGTACATGTAGGCCATATGTATAAGGTTAACAAACATGGATCTTAGATCGCGCAGACAAACAGCGCTTGGAGGCATTCTGGTTATTGTATCATTGAAGAAAGACACGAACTAGACGGATTGGAACATTGATACATGAAGAAACTATTGAAAAAAACTTTAGTCAGATATGACTGAGCTACCGTATGACAGTAGACGATACTATCTGCTTTCTGTTAGCGTCAAATGTTGGGCGGCGCTCACCAAACGTGACACCCGCTATTGTGCCAATGGTTTCGGGCGGATGAGTGCAAACAAGAGGGTACAAGCCTTATCCAAGTGCAAGGAAATGCATCCTACAGACTAAATGTCATGGCAGGGCAGACCAGACCAGACCCTGAGCATTGGTTGGCAACTGGTCTAGGATCGAAGCTCTAACAGGCGGACAGTTAGAGCATTGCTTTACTGATCTAACAGTTCTGCAGCTTGTCTTGTTCCGAACGTATTGGTGTTACTAGGCAGGCCGAGAGAGGGATCATGCTGCATGGGCAACACATGGTCTCTAAATTCATTCCAGGGGTTGTGCTATGAAGAGGTGTAACTCCATCTGACAAACTATCCTCTGTCAAAACGTATTTGATCCGAGAAGACTTCCTTCTTCAAGCAGACACTACGAAAGCAAAGGTTTTTTCATGGCATGGCTTCATTCTAATACATAAAACGTTCGAGTGACAAAATCCATGTGTGGTGCCGAATGTTGGACAGACCATCGTCTCATTGTCTCGAAAATAAACATTCACATCAGGCCACCACGGCGTCCTCAAGGATTGAAAATGCAAAAAAAGCTAAATGTCACCAGCCTAAACAGCAAGAAAATGCAGCAGTCGTTTGAAAATATGCTGGAAGACTGCCTCAAGCCCAATGCTGCAGCTAAACAGGATACGGAAACAGAATTGAGAGCCCTAAAGGACATAATTTACAACACTGCTATGGAAATCCTGGGTCCAGCCCCCCGAAAGCATAAAGACTGGTTTGATGAAAATTCTGAAGATATCAACCAATTGCTGGCCGAGAAACATCTTCTCCTCAAGGCACATTTGAATGACCCAAAGTCAACATAAAAAAAAGATGCTTTCAAGAACATTCAGAGAGTAGTGCAGCAGAAACTTCGGCACATGCAGGACTCCTGGCTGAGCAGCAAAGCTGATGAATTCAGGGCTTTGCTGACAGACATGATAGGAAAAACTTCTACGACTCACTGAAAGCAGTCTATGGTCCTACATCACCAGGCATAGTTCCCCTCCTCAGTGCAGATGGGGGAACATTGGTCACCGAAAAGAAAGAAATCCTTCAGCGCTGGGCAGAGCATTTCAGCAAAATCTTAAATGCAACTTCCTTCTTCGATGATGAAACCATCAACTGCCTTCCTCAAGTTCCCACACCAATGAGACACTTGATGACCTGCCAACCATAGTGGAAGTAAACAAAGCCATCCAGCAACTCTCCAGCGGCAAGGCACCTGGTCCTGACTCCATCCCAGCAGAGGTATACAAGGCAAATGGGCTGATCCTAACAGAGCAGCTTCACCAAGTCTTTACAAACATATGGGTGAACGAGATCATGCCACAAGATTTCAAGGCAGCGTCAATAGTCCACCTTTACAAACGTAAAGGAAACCACCAATCCTGTGACAATCACCGAGGCATCTCCTTGCTTTCAATTGCAGGGAAGATACTCGCCAGAATTCTTCTCAATCGCCTCACAGCCCATCTCGATCAAGGTCTTCTTCCTGAGAGTCAATGTGGCTTCAGAAAAGAACATGGAACTGTTGACATGATTTTCGCTGCAAGGCAGCTGCAAGAGAAATGTTAGGAACAGAACTGCAAAATGTTCTCCACTTTCATTGACCTTACCAAGGCTTTTGATACAGTCAACAGAGAAGGACTGTGGAAGATTATGGCAAAATATGGCTGTCCACGAAAGTTTGTCCAAATAGTGCGGCTATTTCATGATGGCATGCAGGCAAGAGTACAGGAAAACGGTGAACTGTCTGAACCCTTTCCTGTCACCAATGGAGTGAAGCAAGGATGTGTCCTGGCACCAACACTGTTCAGCCTCATGTTTTCAGCCATGTTGATGAATGCCTTCGAGAACGACGACATTGGAATAGACATCAACTACTGTATGGATGGAAAGTTATTCAATCTCAGAAGGTTGAAAGCTAAAACCAAAATTAACAGCGACACCGTCAGAGAGCTCCTGTTTGCTGATGATTGTGCTCTATACGCCAACTCAGAGGCGGACATGCAACATAATGTTTCAGCTTTCTCACATGCCTGTGCCATTCAAAGTGAATGATCATAGACTAAGTGTTGTGGACAAATTCACCTATCTTGGCAGCACTGTGTCACAAGCTGCCACAATTGATGACGAAGTGAATGCAAGAATCTCCAAGGCCAGTGCGGCCTTTGGCAGACTGTACAAGAATGTATGGGACAGAACTGGAATAAGCCTGCAAACAAAGCTAAAAGTCTACAAAGCAGTTGTATTATCCACACTGCTATCTATATGCTTGTGAAACCTGGACTGTTTATCAGCGACACGCTAGGAAATTAAACCACTTCCACACAGTCTGCCTAAGGAAGCTACTGAAGATTAAATGGCAAGACAAGATTCCAGACACTGAAGTCCTAGAAAGAGCATCCATGCCCAGTATTCACACATACTGATGAAGAATCAGATTCGTTGGGCTGGTCACTTGACTCGCATGCCAGATCACAGGCTCCCTAAACGAATTTTTTACAGCGAACTGCGTTGTGGTAAACGCTCCCAAGGTGGCCAGAGGAAACGCTTTAAAGACACTCTGAAAATTTCACTGAATGCTTTTGGAATTCATCATGACACCTGGGAGGCTGCAGCCAGAGACCGAAATTCGCGGCGTGCATCATTACGCAAGGGTGCAGTCATATGTGAGGCAACCAGGATTGCAAGAGCTGTGAAGAAAAGGCAGGATAGAAAAACCACTGCAAGAAATCCTCCTCCAGAGACGTCAAGCATTCTTTGCCCACATTGTCAAAGAACATTTCGAGCCAAAATAGGCCTTATCAGCCATCTTAGAACTCACGGCTCCATACTTTCAACCCCACTGGATGAAATGAATAGTCATCATCATTCTTGATGGACAAACAACAACAATACATAAAGAAGCACAAAAGAGAGTCAGTAAAGATTCCACTTATACACTTATGGCTCACTGAAGTCTGCAAGATGTGGATTGCACCTGACCCTGCAGCCAGTTGGGTTAGTATCGGCTAGTCTAAGTAGGGGGTGAAAAGCGAAAATTAGTAGCCTGCTGATGACCCGCTGACTAAGTGTCAACCGATCCGTGGTGTAGACCAGGAAACCATGACCGCAAGGTCATGTGCCAACGTAATAAAAAAGGGGGACTGACTTCCCTTGGTCAGATTTTTCTGTCCTAAACCTGCGACAGGCCTAGTAAAGCCGGTAAGGTATTTTTGTTACTGCTCGAGAAAAATAAAGAAGCATAATCGGACTGACCTAACTGGAAATGAAACCAGAAATGATGTCAACAAGACAGATTAGCGATTCCAAAAATAGACAACACAATCTTCCTACCAAATCAGAAATGATGAAATCAGGACTAAACTGGGGGTAATAGCAGGTCTAAATTTCATTAGAAAAAAGCAGGTTCGACCACATAACTCGGCTACCAACTGACAGTATGCCACAACAAGCAATTATGTACAGGCCAAATGGAATCAGAAGAAGAGGCCGACATTGTAAACGATCATCAGAGGGAATAACAGTCCATGGGAATCTCGATATATGAAGCCAGTAAATGGGCAAGAGGAACAAGAAGAAATGATGATATGAGCATATATTGCTAAATAGATATTTTTTATAGATCAGCCAGCACTCATTTATGATATGTATAGTATCAAGATGGCCGCCTTTACTCCCCAAGACAATTTATGGTAACCATTTGAGGCTGGGTACCTCAGAACAATATACACAAATTTGAATCCACCTCTGACCACCGTAGGGCCAGGCAAGTGTTTTATCCACTATGTTACCGGGGCTCCCCAAGGGAGAGCATGAGCATGGCTCCCCAAGACAGAGCATGGACCCCCAAGAGAGAGTATGGACCCCCAAGACAGATCATCAACCCCCAAGAGAGAGCATGGACCCCCAAGAGAGAGTATGGACCCCCAAGAGAGAGTATGGACCCCCAAGAGAGAGTATGGCTGCCTAAGAGAGAGTATGGCTACCCAAGAGAGAGCATGGCTCCCCAAGAGAGAGAGAGCATGGCTCCATCAGAGGGGGAGAGAGAGAGCATGGTTCCCCAAGAGAGAGAGAGAGAGAAAGAGAGAGAGAGAGAGTATGGATCCCCAAGAGAGAGAGAGAGAAAGAGAGAGAGAGAGAGCATGGTTCCCCAAGAGAGAGAGAGAGAGAATGAGAGAGAGAGAGAGTATGGATCCCCAAGAGAGAGATAGTGTGGATCCCTAAGAGAGAGATAGTATGGATCTCTAAGAGAGAGAGAGATAGTATGGATCCATAAGAAAGAATATAGTTCCCCAAGAGAGAAAGTATGGTTCCCCCAAGAGAGAGTGTGGCTCCCCAAGAGAGAGTGTGGCCCTTCAAGAGAGAGTATGGGTCCCAAAGAGAGACTATGGCTCCCCATGAGAGAGCATGACCCCCAAGAGAGAGTATGGCTCCCCAAGGAGGAGAGCATGGCCCTCCAAGAGAGAGTATGGCTCCTCAAGAGAGAGCATGGCTCCTCAAGAAAGAGTATTGCTATGCAAGAGATAGCATGGCTCCTCAAGAGAGAGCTTGGCTCCCTAAGAGAGAGAGAGAGAGAGAGAGAGAGAGAGAGAGAGAGAGAGAGTACTGGAAGGCAAAATAATGAGAAAAGGAGGAAGAGGTAAAAGTCCCGCTGATAATCCACGAGTGACATACCATCCTGACTGGATACATCAAACTGGTGGTCAGCCGTCGGTTGAAATCTGCAAGGGTGTGTCTGGCGTAGTAGTCTACCAAAACTCGCAGGGACTTGAACCGGCATTCATTCAGCTTCAACCCATACCCGCCTTCTTGACAGTACACTTTGATGCATCGGTTGTGGCCATCTTGCCTGGGAAAGGATGGATATATTCAATATGCATTTTTAATATAAATCCATGTCTTATAGATTATACCAAGGCATTCGATAAAGTGAAGCATGGTGTGATGATCACAATGTTGGGAGTTATTAAACTTGACGGGAAAGATCTCAGAGTGATAAATAATATTTATTGGAAACAAGTAGCAGTAATTAAAATGGAAAATAAAGAAGGCAGTTATGAACAGATAAAGCAAGGGGTGAGACAAGAATGTGTTTTGTTACCAGATCTCTTCTGTCTGTCTCACACACACTCACTCACTCACTCTCTCTCTCTCTCTCTCTCTCTCTCTCTCTCTCTCTCACACACACACACACACACACACACACACACACACACACACACACACAATGAAGAAGCTAAGACACAACACCCGCAAACAAATATACATGTTGAGAGCATGGTTCTTCACAGTAACCACTGTCTATAGAACTACACACGTATATATTATCCAGATGTCATTGCAAGTAAGTACACTAGATACAACAATAGTTAAGAACCACCATACACTTCTTGTATGTGGTGCTAACTCCGTGTGTTTTTTTATCCACGAACTGGCTCTGGGTGGGTGAGATGATAAATACCACACTTCCCGCCTTTACCACTCATGGCATTTCCTGGCAGGTTCGATCTGGCAGCTCAGGTCAATAAGAATAACAATGCACCTCCAGGGTGGCAGGTCAGTATACTGGCCTTCCTCTTCTTCGCTCGTCCAATATTGTTCTTTTGTTTGTGTTTGTTATCTTAGACGTAATTACATTGTACCTTCTGGTCGACACATCCGAAGCCCAGCTACTGAGTTAAGTGTTTGGGGCGACACTGTGAGCTGTGTATTTCGTGTGGAGTGCTTTTACATCTGTCCGCGATTTTGTATTGTGAACTACATGTTCAGAAGCTAGCTAGTTTTGCATTATGCAGTAATGTGTATAAAGCTGCTGCTTTTCAAGTGACTGCTGCTTTTCATGCGACTGCCGCTTCCGTCGACGATGAATTGTAATTTTCGTGGCGGACTTGTGTTGGCATTCTGGCAGCGGTATTATGCATGTACTTGCCTGCGCGTGCTGTTTGTTTGTCAGTACTGCTGTTTGTTCCACCTTTCACATGGGACAGTGGGAATTTTGTATGCTATTCACTGGCACAAGGACGGAGCATTATGGAGGTGACCCTTTGCCGTGAAGTTAGAACTGCGACTGGCTGACTGCCATTCGTCTTCTTCCTTGTATTTGTTCACCTCTTTAGCCGTCCCGTGTGTATTAGCAACATAAAGAGCTGATTGGTTGTGAATTCCTCAGAAGACTGATTTTGAACTCTGAAATCCGATGTATTGACGACCAGGTCGACTAAACCCCGATAAAATAAAGGGGCTTGGCTGGTGTAGAAACTTTTTATGGACCAGGTAACCAAAGTATTGTCCCCACGGAGATTCTGTTACAGAGGCCTTCTTCCTCTCTCCAAAACCAGCGAGGTGCTCAAGGCGGTTACTGGAACTGGACATATGTTACGTTAGAGGCAGTCGAGTCACGCTTCAGCACAGCACACGGGGACTGGCTGGGGTCAGACCTGGTGACAGCACACGGGGACTTGCTGGCGTTAGACCTGGTGACAGCACACGGGGACTGGCTGGCGTTAGACCTGGAGACAGCACACGGGGACTGGCTGGGGTCAGACCTGGTGACAGCACACGGGGACTGGCTGGGGTCAGACCTGGTGACAGCATACGGGGATTGGCTGGGTCAGACTTGGAGACAGCACACGGGGACTGGCTGGGGGTCAGACCTGGTGACAGCACACGGGGACTGGCTGGGGTCCGACTTGGAGACAGCACACGGGGACTGGCAGGGGTCAGACCTGGTGACAGCACACGGGGACTGGCTGGGGTCAGACCTGGTGTCAGCATACGGGGATTGGCTGGGTCAGACTTGGAGACAGCACACGCGGACTGGCTGAGGTCAGACCTGGTGACAGTACATGGGGACTAGCTGGGGTCAGATCTGGTGACAGATCTGGGTTGGTAATGTTTCCTCTGTGGGTTTGGGAGTCTCCATAGTGAATTGATTACCCCGCCTGCCCCGCGATCCGACGGATATGGGTTCGATTTCGGACTGCAATATTCGGTTCACGAATGCAGTTTTCTCAGAGACTCCTAGGAGGTCGTCGCTGGAGCTATGGAGTACGAAGGTCAACCCGCGTAAAGAGTAATATGGGATAAAAACCCGGTACAATGAAGTCTATCATCTTTCCTTTTAAACTTTTTTTTTTTTTTTAAATAAGTAATTCGTTGCCAACAGACTGCAACCCAACGTCCAGTTGGAGTTAAGAAAGGCATGGGACGTACTGAACCAGAAAAAAAAATGGAGAGTCATCGGCATGACAGTTCAGCATAGCTGTCCTAGCAGCTTGTCTTCAAAATGCCACGTGGCACGAAGTCAGGGCCTCTCACCCTGAACTAACTATGAACTTAACTGGAATGCACGTAAAGAAGAAGAAAAACAACAACAACAACAACAACAACAACTTACCTGACAGTCAACGTATAGTGGCCTGCAGTCGTTGAGTCTCTGACTAGAAACGAACCATCAGGTAGGTCTCTGAGCTTTTCCTCTGCATCAGTTCTGGAAAATAAAGCAATTTCATGAGCTCCCATACTAACACAACCCGCCTGCGGAGGAGATACAATCAACATTATAAGGTATAAAGGTGATATATGATTCAGTATTAATTGCAGACAATGAAAGGGTATGTAGAATGTGCGGACGCTGTTGTGCACACTTAGCAAGTAGGATTTGCATTATACTGTAATTAAACAGAAATTATGTTTATTTTTCTAAGGAAGTGGGGTGGGGGAGGAGGGAGGGGGGGGGGGTAGTGCCACAATTAACATTCATACACATGGGAATACAGCTTAGAAAGGCGAATCGGTACAAATATCTTGGAACAGTCTTAACATCTGACGGAAGATGCCTCGTAGAGATGAGAGCAAGAATCGTCAGGTAAATGTAGGCTTTTGTTATATTGAAAACATATATTTACCAATAAATAAAACACATAAAAAACTACCTACTGCGATGAGAAAACAAGAGTTACAGTGCTACACACAACCTATACTGCTGTAAGCGTGTGACACATGGACAATGTGCACACACGCTGAGAAACATCACATGTCATTGTAATTGTGGATTCCTAGGAAAATGTAAAGAAACCCAAGGACGGAGAGGAAAACAACAACGAATGACACAATGCATTAAGAAAAAAAAGAAAACCTGCAATAATTAAAATAAATTAGACGTGGACAGTCAAGATGTTTTGCGCTCGTTGTGAGGAAAAATTCATTTGAAAACGTAGTGACAACATGCAAACATGAAGGGAAAGTACAAGAGGAAAACAAAGAAACACCTACTTGGAAGGCTTGACTACATGACATGATCGGGACAAGAGCTCAAACCTGAACCAAGGTTGGTGATTGTGGGACAGCGAACCCAGACCGCCCACGCCTCTAGGCATGGCACATGATGATGATGATACTTACAAGGTGTCCGTCTTTGCTACAATAAGCAAAATAAACTGAGAATGTCGTTGTTTCTACAGTTTTCCGGAGATAACCATATTGTCACCTGTCAAAATGAACTGAGAATGTCGTTTCTACAGTACCAAATCCCCTCTCCAAGCTCAGAAATAATTGCAAAGCTACCAATCCCCTCTTCAAGTTCAGAAATCATTGTAAAGCTACCAAATCCCCTCTTCAAGTTCAGAAATCATTGTAAAGCTACCAAATCCCCTCTCCAAGCTCAGAAATCACTGCACAGCTACCAATCCCCTCTCCAAGTTCAGGAATCATTGCTCAGCTACCAAATCCCCTCTCCAAGCTCAGAAATCATTGCACAGCTACCAAATCCCCTCTCCAAGCTCAGAAATCATTGCACAGCTACCAATCCCCTCTCCAAGCTCAGAAATCATTGCTCAGCTACCAAATCCCCTCTCCAAGCTCAGAAATCATTGCACAGCTACCAAATCCCCTCTCCAAGCTCAGAAATCATTGCACAGCTACCAATCCCCTCTCCAAGCTCAGAAATAATTGCACAGCTACCAATCCCCTCTCCAAGCTCAGAAATCATTGCACAGCTACCAAATCCCCTCTCCAAGCTCAGAAATCATTGCACAGCTACCAATCCCCTCTCCAAGCTCAGAAATAATTGCACAGCTACCAATCCCCTCTCCAAGCTCAGAAATCATTGCACAGCTACCAATCCCCTCTCCAAGCTCAGAAATCATTGCAGAGCTACCAATCCCCTCTCCAAGCTCAGAAATCATTGCAGAGCTACCAATCCCCTCTCCAAGCTCAGAAATCATTACACAGCTACCAATCCCCTCCCCAAGCTCAGAAATCATTACAGAGCTACCAATCCCCTCTCCAAGCTCAGGAATCATTGCAGAGCTACCAATCCACACTCCAAGCTCAGGAATCATTGCAGAGCTACCAATCCCCTCCCCAAGCGCAGAAATCATTTCACAGCTACCAATCCCTTCTCTAAGCTCAGAAATCATTGCACAGCTACCAATCCCCTCTCCAAGCTCAGAAATCATTGCACAGCAACCAATCCCATCCCCAAGCTCAGAAATCATTGCACAGCTACCAATCCCCTCTCCAAGCTCAGAAATTGCACAGCTACCAATTCCTTCTCTAAGCTCATAAATCATTGCACAGCTACCAATCCCCTCTCTAAGCTCAGAATTCATTGCACAGCTATCAATCCCCTCTCTAAGCTCAGAAATCATTGCACGGCTACCAATCCCCTCTCTAAGCTCAGAAATCATTGCACAGCTACCAATCCCCTCTCCAAACTCAGAAATTATTGCAGAGCTAACAATCCTCTCCAAGCTCAGAAATAATTGCACAGCTACCAATCCCCTCTCTAAGCTCAGAAATCATTGCACGGCTACCAATCCCCTCTCTAAGCTAAGAAATCATTGCACAGCTACCAATCCCCTTTTCAAACTCAGAAATTATTGCAGAGCTAACAATCCTCTCCAAACTCAGAAATCAAGGAGTGGGGGGGGGGGGGGAGAGAGAATGGCGTGCAAGACTGGTATGGGAACTTCACATTCGTGAAAGGACATATTAAGATTAACCAGGTCAGCATATGCAGACTGAACCATCTTATTATTTGTAACGCATGTTCGCAACATGGCCCTAGGAAACTGTATACGCGGAAAAGCCCTGGAGATAAAACGAGAAACCAAACTGATTACATTATGATTAGAAATAGATTTAAGAACAATGTTAAAATTGCTGATATCAGCTCTGTAGTTATAAAATTACAAATAAAACTTTAAGACGCAGGAGTAAAGACATCGAGGTCGCCTCAAATAGATATATCAGCATTGAAATAATCAGACATAAGTCAGTTATATCTTGTTGAAGTAAAAATAAATATGGTAGACAGCAAGATGTAAGCATGAAACAATACCAGCATGAACATCCTGAGGAGAAAATTAGTACAAAATGAAAATGTATAAAAACTAGCATACAGACTGCTAACTAAATACCAACTATCCAGTGATGGAAAATAAGAAAAGCAATTGTGGATAACCGATGAAATCTTGAGCAAAAAGACTTAAAGAAAGAAAGCAAAGAACACCCTAAAATATACATGAATAGACAACGAATTATGTCATACGTGCGGAGCTGCCAATGAAGCGTGGATTCAGATAACATGTGAGGAAATAGCGGATCTATAAATAAAACACAATTCAAAACGATTGCATAAAAATATAAAAGGATTTACAAACAATAAAAATAATATAACAAGAAAAGATGAAGACATTATAATTGATAATACTGATATACTAAGTGCAGACTGTGATACAGATCATCAGTTATTAGAAGCAGATGTGAAAGTAAAACTCAAAAAGCTTACCCGAGGACCAAGGCCACTTCTTTTAATCTCACAAAAATACCAGATGCATACAACGTTGAAGTGAAGAATCGTTTTGGGAGTCCTGGTGTCTATACAGGAGGAATTCACACCTGATGAACTGGCAGTACAAGCTAGAGATATCTTGATAACTGCAGCCAAAGATTTAATTCCGACCAAGAATAAGCAACATAAGCCAAGGATTACATCAGAAACGTTAGAATTAATAAAATAACGAAGGGAACTGAAACAGAAAGGTGGAGAAACCGATAACAGCAGGATAAGTATAAATCTTTAACACGAGAAATAAAAAAAAAGAACACAAGAAAGGACAAAAACTAGTATATACAAGATTGTATTGAATAGAGCAATATCATAAGAATGGTAGCAATTACGAAATGTTCAAAGAAATGAAGTTATTGACCAGAAATGTTCAATTTCAGTTTAATGTTATCTATGACCAGTTGGTGAATACCCTAACAGAATCTAGAAAAATTCCAGAAAGATAAAAGGAATACTGCAGTGGAATGTATGATATCAATGACTGTGAAGATATGAATGAGGTACATGAACTAATGACAGCAGAGACAAAACCTGAATCCTCATTAGATGAAATTGAATTGGCAATAAAGAACCTGAAGAATGGTAAATCACCAGGATGTGATGAGATACCAGCTGAACTAATTAAAGCGGGAGGAGAAGAAAGCATACAAATCTATCACTCATTATGTAAAAAGATATGGAAATATGGTATATGGCCAAAAGATTGGAAGAGAATTATCTTCATACGAATACCAAAAAAAGGGCAACTTTAAATTATGCACCAACTATAGAACTGTTGACCTGATCAGTCACGCAAATAAAATTCTACTAAAAATCATAATGGGAAGACTTCGTAAGAAAATGGAAGAAGAGATTAACGTGGCTCAAGTTGGATTTAGACACTTAAGAGGACAAAGAGATCACATACTCAACATGTCTTTAATAATAGAGAAGTGTAGAGAATTTAATGTAAAACTATGTTCATGTTTTATGGATTATTCAATGGCATTTGACTGTGCAGAACATCAAAAACTTTGGGAAATAGCGAGGAAAATAGACTTTCCATTACATTTATTACAACTCATAAAAATGCTCTATCCAGAACAACAAGCAGCGGTTAAAATAGATGGCGAGACATCAGATTGGTTTGACGTCAAGTAGAGAGTCCATCAGGGTTGTGTGCTGTCCTCCTATTCGTTTAACCTGTACGCCGAAATGTAATAAGAAATGGCAGAGATGATATAACCAAGGAGCAATATGATGCCCGAAATATCTGTGGTCATGAAATATCAGAGATTCGATAACCTGATGATACAGTATTGCTATCCACATCATAGAATGGTATAGAAAAGTTACTAGCTTCAACCCAAAAGAATAATTAAAATCACAACTTATATGTTCACATAGCAAAAACAAAGATAACCCATACAGACAAAACTAATATGGAGAAAGAAATACATGTTAATGGGGAAAAATAGGAGGTTGTGTAAAATTTCGAATATCTTGGGTCATTGATCACCAAAAATGGTGGCACAATGAAAGAAATTAAAAGGAGAATACCTATTGCTCTTCAAAGACTAAATAAACTGAATAAATTGTGGCGTGGGACAGATAGACCTATAAACATGAGATTTTTAAGAGCATGCATTTTCCCCCATTGCAACATACGCCCGTGAGACCTGAGCACTTACTAAACAAGCTGAACAGTGCATAAATGCCTTTGAATATAAATGTTATAGACGGCTTCTATGAATATCTTGGATAAAAAAATTTACAAAAAACATTCATATGAAAATATCTGAATACTGAAGAAGGTAGGATACTAAAGACGATAAAACAAAGTAAATTGAAATATTTTGGTAACTTTAAACGTCACGAAAGTTTGGAGAGAACAAAAATGGAGGGGCATATGTCCGGGAAGAGAGGAGGAGGAAGGCCAAAGAGAAGGTGGGTGTAGGATGTGGCAGCTGATCTCCAGATGGGTGTATCGGACGCAGGACATCTTGCTTATGACCGAGAAGTTTTCGGAAGGTTGTTATGGGAGCAAGGTTTTTCAAAGGACATGCTACTGAATGAATGAATGAATGAATGAATGAATGAATGAATGAATGAATGAATGTCAATATAATACAAAAGATGGACAATGCACTGAAGATTTATTCTGGGACAACGGGGACAATAAACCAACATTGTACAATACTCAAGATGGACCAAACATATGTATATGTATATACATGACAGATATGTATGTTTGACAAAGTACAACATGAACGATTAATTACATGCCTTCAAGATATAGGCGCAGGCGGATAGGACATCATACTTATTAGTAACTTGTGCTGGGAATTAGTGGCGTCAATTAGATACGGAAATAATTATTCATAGCCCATAGCGATAAAAAGAGGAGTACCGCAGAGATGCGTGTTTTTCCCGGCACTCTTCAACTCATAGGTAGAAGGAATATGTTTTGTATAGATTATCATGGCCGAATGAATGCGGTGTTCAACCCCTACACCGGACAGTTGGACTAAAATGTTGACATGTCTTTGACTTGGGGACGTTAATTACAAGTATCTCCGAAGTCGGCGTCGGTTCGTCTAATGGCGAGGGACAGTGTTAATAGGTAAAAGCTAATCCACACGCAAAATTTAGTCCAGCACTACTGGAAGTAGTGTGTATGAACTACGCTTGAGTTCAAAGCGAGCCAAATCTGAACCACGAAGCAAGTATACACAGACATGATTGATTGACTGATTGATTGATTGATTGATTGACTGATTGATTTAGGAACCGACATCACAGCATTCGGGGCATTCCCATAAGCGCTCCTTCCCCATCCTCAGCAGCCAGCGAAGAGTTCCAACACTAATAGTACCAGTAGCAATCTTATTATATGTCCGTCTCGCCTTTCCTCTGAGCGTCGATCGTCGGCCAGATCCCCTCGTCACTCCTCGCTGTCGCATTCTTGCCAGACCATGGTGATCCATTTGCTCCTCCGAGGTGTACACGTGCTCCCACAAGGCCGCAACGACGTCTTCCTTATCATGCATCAATACTCCACCAAGTTTTGCAGAGCCAGCCAATCTGTCCGCTCTTTCATTCCCCAGCACACCAGCATGTCCCGAAGAAAAGATCCAGACGATGCTTGTCACCCGTGACTTCCGAAGCGAAGCACGCCACTCTGCATGAAGTTTGCCTGTCCTCACCCTACTCAGCATGCTTTCTGAGTCAGTTACAATCACGATGTGTGTGTGTGTGTCGTATTCTCCATCCAGCGGAAAGCTGCACTGACCGCTTCCACCTTCATTCTTAAACTAGATGTTGTGGTATCATATGCCAGGCTCTCCTGCACCAAACGGCGACCTTTTGCTAAGAACCCCCAGGCACTTCTCCTGCCTCTCAACACTGAACCATCTGTGTAGATAATCACATCACCGACTGATAAGAGGGAAATCATGGATGGCTCAGGCGGAGGATACGATCAGACAGCTGTGCATCTTGGAGAACATTAGGCGAGGAGAGGAATGGGTCAGAGTGCCAGCAGAGCAGTCAGACTTGTGCAGAGTTATAATCACATTGAGTCGGGAGTGCAGGGAGTGGCCAGCAGGGGCCACGGAAGTAGAAATCCAGCAACTAACACAGACACGATACACAATCTAAACACCGAAGAAAATATTCACAGACGCGGATACACAATCTGAACACCGAAGAAAATATTCACAGACACGATACACAATTTTAACACCGAAGAAAATATACACTGACACGATACGCAATCTTCTTCTTCTTCTTCTTCTTCTTCTTCTTCTTCTTCTTCTTCTTCTTCTTCTTCTTCTTCTTCTTCTTCTTCTTCTTCTTCTTCTTCTTCTTCTTCTTCTTCTTCTTCTGCGTTCATCCGGAGTTTTTTTCCGGACGTGATTGCGTTGTGCCTGTTTACAGCAGAGCTGCGTTCTTGCGCCGACACATCCGACTTCTGTGGGCATTTGTTGACCGGGTTAACCTTCCCGGAGGTACACAATATGAACCACGAAGAAAATACACACAGACACGATACACAGTCTGAACCAGGCCCATCAACAGCAGCTCGGAAACAAAAGTACTCCAGCCACACCAAACGTCACAGCTGATCCAAAGCAACACACATCAAGGTGACATAGTCATCTACACCTATGGGTCAGTGGTGAGAAACAGACATAGTGGCCGGGGCTTTATTGCAAAGGCTAATGGACGAGTCTTGAAAAAGGAGAGTCTGGCGTATGAGACTACGACCTCCAGCATGAGAATGGAGGTGGAGGCAGTAACAGAGGCATTCCGGTGGCTAGAGGAGACTACTGCAACACACGTTGTGTTCATTACGGATTCAAAGAATATGCTTAGAAAGGTGGAGAAAGGAATGTTTCGTGTGGAATGGCTCTCGTCGCTTCAGAGGTCACAGATTGTGAGAATTGTATGGATATTTTGCCCTGGCCATGCGGGTGTACGGGGAATGAACAGGCTGATAGGCTAGCAGGGAATGGACCTCTTGGTGGTATCTTGCCTATGGACAAGGGGGAGTTGGTCGTGCGCTTGTGGGACCAGATGGAGAAGGCGGAGGAACAGGCTGAGAACCCATATGTGGAAAGAATGAGATTGCGGGGGATCGGCAAGGGTTCTGGAAGAATCTCAAAACTGAGAGGGAAGACCAGGAGAACATTTAATCAGATAGCGGTGGGAACGATTAGTAGTATGACTCTTCGCTGGCTGTTGAACGAGGAGACTGAGCACGTATGGGAATGTCCTGAGTGCAGTGATGTCGGTTCTTAATTCAACAACGTCCCAGTGGTATAGAAAGTACAGCAAGGGGCGACTGGGTTCCTGGAACAAGCGGCAGGGGCTGAATAACACGACGGCGGACAACCGGCATTTAATACACACTGTGCGGGAAAATGCATCAGGTAAACCGGGTGAAAATCGAGTATCTTTCCGGATGGTTGTGTTGAAAATGGCCTTCTGTAAAGGACTTCTTACATATTAATTATGATGATAATGATGATGATGATTCATGATATCGGGAGTCGCGGTTGTTTAGTGGCTACCCTGCCGGTCCGGTGGTCGTAGGTTCGAATCCGCATCAAGAACTTGGGCTCCCGGGGCTACAAAGCGTAAAATTGATACCAGAAAATATCTTGGGAAGAAAAAGGGGGTTGGTGTTACGCTGACAACATCGCACACCGAGTGTCTCTAGGTTTATTATATATACGGGTCTACCATCAGTTGCCCAATGCGCCTTAAGGCGTGTAAATTTGTCCTTTAAGTAACCTAAGTCAAGAAGCCTTCTTCACACCTTAAAACATATAAAATTGTCCTTTCAGTAACCCAAGTCAAGAAACTTTCTTCATACCTGAAGACATGTAAAATTGTCCTTTCAGTAACCCAAGTCAAGAAACCTTCTTCATACCTGAAGACATGTAAAATTGTCCTTTCAGTAACCCAAGTCAAGAAACCTTCTTCATACCTGAAGACATGTAAAATTGTCCTTTAAGAACTAAGCCAAGAAGCCTTCTTCATACCTGAAGACATGTAAAATTGTCCTTTAAGAACTAAGTCAAGAAGCCTTCTTCTTCACACATTAAGGCTGTTATTTGTCGAGACTCCTGTCTTTTCCACTTTTCACATTGGGCAGTGGGGAGCGTTTTGTGTGATATTCACTGGCACAGGAATGGAGCATAATGGGGACGACCCGTTGCTGTGAAGTTGGAACTGCGACTAACTAACTAACTAACTAACATTAAGACGCACGGGGCATGTGGTGCTAGACCCATATTTTATACATCATCAGGCACTCGGTGGGTCACGTGGTCAGTATTACGCCAAGGGGTCATGTATTTGATTATATTGATGACACTGTAAGCTTTAGAGTGATGTGAGAAAGAAAAAATTCCACTTTGTAAGCTACTAGCATTGCAACTGTGATGGAGTCTACTTTTGCCTACGGCATTAACTACATTATTATAATTTAACGCTGAAAAAAAAAAATATGTGCACAGGATGCTTAAAAATGGGTCCATACACCAGAGAGGCTTGTTATAATTGCACTGAGACACGACCTATTCTTATGAGCATCTACATCGCAAGTATCCCAATTTAATTTTCTAATTGCTTTTTCATTGTCCGTGCTACATTTTACTGTTGGTTTTTAAACCGTTGCAAATTTGTAAATAAGCGCTGTTCTGTCCTTCTCATTCAATAATAAGACAGCATGTCAGCATTTGACAAAAGAGACAATTTTACACAGACCTTCGTGATTAACAACATTTTGCTCATGGCAGAATTGCAAGCATATCAGCAATCTTAAATGGCTCTTCAGAACCATTACTAACTACTGTTTGCTTTTCTATTGGTTACCATAGAATGTGCTACTATCAGCATCATGATCATGTGTCATGCAGGTACGCGTGGGCGGTCACGGTTCGGCGCCTTACACGATCGCATCTTCAATCAGGTCTGTATGCTTGTCTTTATGTCACGTGGCCAAATAATTCAGGTATATCTCTTTGTAGTTCTTTTGCCCTTTTCTCACAAAGTTTGCCTGTTGTCACTAAGTTTTCAAGTTTATTTCTCATCATAAAATACCCTAACAAATCTCCTCTGTCTACGGGTAATGTTCTCTGCTCAATGTACGGTTTTTAATTGTTTCTGGAAGGACTGCATCTTTTGTTTCTCCATCCATCCTGAGTATTTTTTTGTATTGTCTCAAAAAACTACATTTCTGATGCCATAAGATGTTTCTCGATTCGTTTGCATGCAACCATATAGGCTTTATATAATACTTTAACTCTGGTTATCTCACTATAATTGACAGATTGGTCAGTGTGCTTTCCTTCTTGCGAAAGGCTGTTTTTGCCGAGGCGATTCTTGTTCTGTCTACAACGCACCTTCTGTCAGATGTTATAACTCTTCCAAGATGGTTGTACCGATTCATCTGTTTAAGAATGTTCTCATTTACAGTAAAACCTCGGTTTTCGTTGACTTCGGTTTTCGTCGATTGTTTTCGTGAAAAATTTGTTTCGGTTTTCGTCGGCTGACTCGGATTTCGTTGGTGTGCCCACGTGGCCTCGCTGCTAATTTTGTGAAAACAAAGGGAGCCACGAGTTCTTCTGCTCAGTTTGGCGTTGTTTCTCGTTGTGTGAGCATCACTTGCTAATATGTTAACCCTTTCCTTTTAGCTCCTTTATGGGACCAAATACAGTTTCCAGAGCCAGCAGCCCTTCGAAGAAGAAGGCCAGGAAAATGATCGATTTGAAGAATGAAACCATTGAAAAACACGAGAGCGGCATTAAGATTGCTGAAAACGTCCGCATGCACAGGGAGAAGTCGCCATCCACGATAAGTTCCATTGTGGCGAAAAAGGAAGCAATAAAGGAGGCTAATGTAATGAAAGGTGTGAATGTACTAACGAAACAGAGATAGCAAACAACTGAAGATGTCGAACAGTTATTATTAATTTGGATAAATTAAAAAAAAAAAAAAAGGGTAGATGGCCATTCTGTTTCGGAGGCGTGAAATATGTGAAAAAGTTAGATGGCTATTCTGTTTCGGGGGCGTGAAATATGTAAAAAAGGTCAGACTGCTGGATGCCGATCTCAGAAAATGCCTGGGACGAGTCCTAGTGTACATAGTGATTTTAAGGCCAGTAGATGATGATTTGAAGAATTCAAAAGACGCATTGATATACAAAAGACAAGAAGAGAGTTGACCCCAGATAGTACCTTGATACCTAAGGTCCTTGTAGAGTGGGAGTCACCTTCCAAACAATAATATCTGCACCCCTCTCTCCCGTTCTCGCCGTCTTCCATGCGCCAAGAAGAGTCTTCAGAAAGGTAAATACCGTGTTAAATGTTCATTTATTCAGTACATTAGTCATTTCTATTCATTTTATATTAATTTTGTTTTTTTAGTATTAAACATTATATTTATTCTCTAATAAATGTGTTTTTGGTAGGTAGTTTGGAGTGTCTAGAACGAATTAATTGGATTTACATTGATTCATATAGAATCACCTAGATCTTTTCTCCGGGGCATACCGGTGTGCTGGGGAATGAACAGGCGGACAGATTGGCTGGCTCTGCAGAACTTGGTGGAGTATTGATGCATGACAAGGCAGACGTGGTTGCGGCCTTGTGGGAGCACGTGTACACCTCGGAGGAGCAAATGGATCACCATGGTCTGGCAAGAATGAGACAGCGAGGGGTGACGAGGGGATCTGGCTGACGCTCGACGCTCAGAGGAAAGGCGAGACGGGCATATAATC
Organism: Cepaea hortensis; assembly: GCA_963921405.1. NCBI lineage: Eukaryota > Metazoa > Mollusca > Gastropoda > Stylommatophora > Helicidae > Cepaea > Cepaea hortensis. The sequence continues at coordinate 34,172,996 of OY992893.1, forward strand.
AGATTGCTACTGGAACTATTGGTGTTGGAACTCTTCGCTGGCTGCTGAGCATGGGGACGAAGCGCTTGTGGGAATGCCCCGAATGCTGTGATGTCGGTTCCTAAATCAATCATTTAGCCGCTACACGTTGCGGGATTTGCTGAGGAGGGGATCCGAGCACTTATGGACTGAATGGTTCGATGTGCTATGAGGATGATCTGTCGACTAACTAACTAACTAACTAACTAATCAATCAATCAAATATAAATAATTACCTCGGTTTTCGTCGGTTTCAGATTTCGCCGATTGTTTTCGGACGGGTTATCGACGAAAACCGAGGTTTCACTGTACTTTGAATTACAGTGTGGTATTTCTTTCTTCAAACTGATGACCATGGTTTCTGTTTTCTGACATTTTAATTCTAACATGTGTGTGTGTGTACAATAACAGCATCAACTAAATGTTGAAGATCTGTTTTCATTCTCTGCAATCAATACTGTATCATCAACATATCGTATATACTACGAGGGAGATTCAAATGAAAACCTTAATGTTTGTTGGGGTGAATATACGTAATTATGTATAATATGTGGTGTGCTGAACCTTGATTGATGTCAAGATGTGCGGCAATGTCACTCACGGTCAATCGGCGGTTTTCCTGTACGAGGCTTTCAATGGCTGCAATCTACTCTGGGGTCAGTACTCGGTGTGCCTGACCCGGTCGTGAACAGTCTGTCACAGAAGTCACAATGTTTTAAAATTTCCTACTCCACTCATACACTTGCTGGACTGGTATGCATGCATCACCATACTGGGCCTTCATTCGCCAATGAATTGCTATAGGTTTCACCCCTTCACTGATCAAAAAAAAGGATAACAGAACGCTGCTTCTATTTGGTGCATGTAAAACGTGTGTAGGTCATCTTTAAACTGTCCTTACAACGCTGTCGTGTTTGTCTGCACCATGATATCACGTGCTTAACACTCTTGACATCCTAACAACAATGTTGACAGGTTTCAAGATAGTGACATGATTATTTAAATTTCTATCACACTTTTAAGGTTTCCATTTGTAGCCCCCTGGTATATTTTTATGTCCTACGATGGCGATTCCTCTCATGTTTTATGGAGTTCCCATAATACTTTAACTATATAGGGACATGAAAGGACTCTCCTTGAATATCAAGAAAACAGTAACAATGTGATATCAAAGAAAAAAGGGACACCAAAATGTGAAATGGAAATGGAAGAGAAAATTCTTCACAAAGTGAATAATTTTACATATCTAATGGCAGTTATAACATCAGATGGAAGACGCACAACATTTATTTAGACCAGAATAGGGCTTGCAAAAGGTGCATTTCAGAAAATAAAAAGTATGCAATAAGTCACTATCATTGAATGCAAGAAAGATAGTGCTCAAATGCTTGCTTTGCTGTACGGCTGTGAATCTTGGAATGTAAATTAACAAGTTAGGAAGAACTTGGAGGCAACAGTGATATGGTTTCTGAGACGAATGTTGCGAATTCCTAGACTGCCACAGTAACCAACAACAACTGCCTGAAAGAGGCTAATGAAACTAGAACATTATATTCAACAATAAGAAAGAGGCAAACAGCTTTCTTCGGTCATGTGATGAGAAGAGAGGTACTGGAGAATATCGTGAATACTGGAAAGATCGAAGGGAAGAGAGACAGGGGCAGACCTGAGAAATAATGCTGGATGAGATGGTAGCATGGAGGAATATCATCAGCAGAGTTGATCCAGATCACCAAAGACCGAGATCTGTGGAGAGACATGAACGAATAGCATGACACTTGATGATTATGATGATGATGATACAGGGACACTTATTCTAGCACTTACCGTGAAATATCACCCCAGTACCAAGAGGGCGCTCTTCTGTATTCACTATGAACACACTCGCTATGATTGTCAGTGACGTCTCCTTGCATGGCAGAAGCTGCGTAAGTGTCTACTGGGCTTTTTCTCTCCGAAGTCTTGCGCGTTCGAGGCATCGATGAAGTCACGCACTCATACTGTCTGCTACTGGTAGGATGTGTTGACAGCTGGGTAGGGAGCTGAAGCCCTAGTGACATACGCCTAGCAAGATTATTAACCGTTCCATGGATCGTTGTTCTTGGGGAGTTGACATTTGTAGCGGTGTGACTTTGTTCATTGTGGCTCTGACTGGGGGAATCTTGGCACCTGTGATACTGGGAATCGTCGCTACTAACGCTTGTGTTCCGTCGTATCCTGGGTGGAAGTGGCGGGCGATCCCCCGGAGTTGACATTGTTGCTTTAACACGTGTGATAAATCACCTTGCTCCTTCAGAGTAGCATCAGCTACATTGCCCCTTCAGCCAGATTGATCAATTATGGAACATTAAAGGCAGATAATTGTGAAGTGAATCTTCTATTTAAACAAGCAATAACATCGGCAATGTACTCGTAATGGCAGTTCCAGAAAAAATGTATTCTCACTTCCTCAACACATCAATATATAACTAACTACCGAAGATATTATCCAATGGCTGTTTACTTGTCGCTATCCTGAAACTTGTGCGTGCTTGAAGTCTGCAACAAAAGAGGGGTACAACAATAAAGGTTAGGAAGTGACGCAGATGTATAAGTGAGTAATAAACTAAAATATGAATGTAAACTAGCTCATGGTTAAATGTGATGTAAAGGTCATTTATTGGCGTATACTGATGAATGGGCGAAATGCTAAAAATCCCACATTAAGTAGGTCACTATATTATCTTGACAGTCAATCAGTGCTCGTTTTCGTCTACGTGTACTCTCGAAACTAAATGAACAGTCAAGTGTCTTTTTATTATTGAATGCTAAAATGAGTAATCCACTTGTTAAGAAAGAGGCCAAGACACAAACAGAACATATCACGGACATCAGAAAGGGGCAGTAAACATTGTGGTAACACTATAAGAGGAGTTACACTGAAACATACTTAAACAACTGGACAGATCTGAGGGAATAGAGACAGGGGAAGACAGAGCGAAGATATTACCGACAGTCTGCCATCATGGCACAAAGCAATGGGCAAGTAATTAAAATATCCTGATGGAGACCGCGAGGTGTTGAGAAGTATAATAGTCACTGCCATGCGGCGACTGCGGCGGCTGAGGTGGCTGTAGTGGTAGTGGCGGCGATGAGAACAACAACAACAACAACAACAACAACAACAACAACAACAACAACAACGACGACGACGCAGCAGAAGAAGAAGAAGAAGAAGAAGAAGAAGAAGAAGAAGAAGAAGAAGAAGAAGAAGAAGAAGAAGGAGAAGAAAGCATTTTACTCCCGTTAGAAATCAGTCGGCAATAAGAAATGGAAAAAAGCGGTCAAAATAGGACGCTGCCGTGGCAAAATATCAAAGTAGAAAACCTACGCACAAAAGAACACGTGTAGCATGAGCGATTCTGGTACACACACGTTTAGGATCCCCAAGGATGCTACGGAGTTCGTGAACGGTGCTGAGATATAGGAGAGGAGAAAGGGGCACCTATAAAGGTATTCGTAAAACTGATTCTTGACAAAATCCAAAACTCAAAATAATGTCTTTTCTTAGTGAATTTAAACGCAGACACATAAACCATATTGCCCGAATTCTTGCGTGGCGTATTTCGCTGCATGTCGTCAGGTGCATACTGTCGAAGTCGGCCATCACGGAATATATGCTTATTAGCAATCATACAGTTAATAAAGAAGACTCATTTAATATGTAGCATTCCGCGTACAATTATCGATTGCTGAAATACATCAAAGCATTAACGATTAAGAGATTACAGCCGTTGCTATGCAAACAGAAGGACTTCCTTTTAAATATTAGACTTTCCTGGGGATACCATACTCCACATTGGAAAAATATCAATGACTACGTAGTTAGTATTTTAGCTAAAGTATTATTCATGTATTCACGTCATATGATATATAACCCCTGAAGTATGCACACGACGAGGTGCAGCGACATATGTCAGGTAAGAAATCATACAATATATTGTTTCTGTCGTCTGTGTTTAACAACCAAAAACAATGAAACGTATGTTTTGTTTAACCCACTCAATCATAGTTATTACTGCAAACAGGCAAGTTTGCTCTGTGTCCACCCGGTCTTAGTGCTAGAGTACTTCGTGGGGCAGTGGCTATGATTGTATGCTCACACGCACACGCCCTTTGATTGCTGATAAA
>OY992893.1:34177383-34467383 GCA_963921405.1 Cepaea hortensis
CTGATAAATGAAATATAGTCGTAAATATTAACAGAAGCAATTTCCAGTTACACCAGTTCGCTACGTATAGTTGAGTTATAATACGTATAAGTGTGGGGGAGTTACGGGTGCAATTTGGCAGTAGATCGCCTTGCGTTGGTTTTCATACAATGGTATGCACTCCAGTAAGCTCAGAAAGCAATGGCAAACTACTGAACGTAAACTTGCCAAGAAATCACAAGCAGCCCAAAAATATTATCGGGTTGACAGCGACGTCCTGTAAAGGAAATGCAACTAACTTTTTTAAGTTTGCCATTGCTTTTCTGAATGGGAGAAAGTCAACGTTTACGTTCAACTGACCAATGTGTGGAATGACCTAATACCTCGCCGTCAGAACACAGGAAGTCTAATCGCCAGCGGTCGTAAGCCTCTTGGTCACTCAGACCTCTAAAATAGTATTCGTCTGATGAAATTATCACGGGACTTCCCAATTATGCGGCGGTTTTAGATGGTTTCGCTTTTCGATTCGTCTGATGACATTATAACGGGACTTCCCAATTATGCGGCGGTTTGAGATGGTTTCGCTTTTCGATTCGTCTGATGACATTATAACGGGACTTCCCAATTATGCGGCGGTTTGAGATGGTTTCGCTTTTCGATTCGTCTGATGACATTATAACGGGGACTTCCCAATTATGCGGCGGTTTGAGATGGTTTCACTTTTATTCGTCTGATGAAAAGATTATTGACAGTCCCGTGTCATGGCACGCAAGGGAGTCAACACACGAATTGATCCATGACGTTGGGGATTGTAATTTGTGGAGAGGCATGATCGCCCACGCCAGCTGGCAAGGCACTGGATGATGATAATAATGATGATTATTATTATTAAATTATAACGGGACTTCCCAATTATGCGCCGGTTTGAGATTGTTTCACTTTGTCGAGTCGAAATTTTAAACATTCTTTACCGCTGAAGAAACTTTTTCTCGAAAGTATGACACATTATACAATATTCAGCAAGTATTTTTATACGTTTATACGTCCAAACAGCTCTTAATAGTTTGAGATAAATAACAACCTGATCCCCCTCGGTAAAACCTCACTTCAAGAGGCGGAATCATACACCTACGTAAGAAGTTGTAAACAAACATGAGGACGCACATATTAAGGAAGTTTTTACGTAGCACTAAACTTAGAATGTTTAACTCCAATGTTACATCAGTACTACAGTATGCACACAGAAACACAAAGAACAACTACACGAATTACTAATAAACTACAAATATTCACTAATTGGTGCCTGCCCAGAATAGGGAAATAAAAATCACAGAATGACAGAATCACCAGTGTAGAGCTCTTGAAGAGATCTAAACAAATTCCAGTGAACCTAGAGGTGAGGAAACGAGTCTGGCGCTGGACAGGACACACACTGAGAAAACCTGAGGATAATTAACTAAGCACCCCCTTCACTGGAACCCACAAGGCAAACGAAATAGTGGGAGGCATAAAACAACATAAAGTACACTGAAACCCACAAGGCAAACGAAAGAGTGGGAGACATAAAAACACACAGAGTACACAGTTACAGACAAAGATGAATAATATGTGGAAGACATTGCGAGAGCTGCATGAGTCAGCACTAGACATGAAGGTTTGGCGTCGCTTGGTTTTGGGGGGGGGGGGGCGTATTCCTAATGGGGGAATAAACCGCAGAAGTAAAAGAAGCTAGAGATGTTGCCGTGTTTGAAGCCCGGCATTTCATCGCTTTCAATTTTCAATTAGAGTTAAAATTGTTGTTACATTATAATTCATTATCATATAAATGGTGTTTTGCAGAATGTCACTTTCTCCAGGGTCCGCCGACAAGGACCGCTTGTCAGTTGCCCTGTCTCCTGTCTATTACATCTCTTTCTTTCCGGCTAATGTTTGCTTTAGTGCCCCACAGTTGCTCTGCCTCATGCCTACTACATTTCTTTCTTTCTGGCTGGTGTTTGCTTTGGTGCCCCACAGTTGCTCTGTCTCCTGTCAATCACATTTTTTTCTTTCTGGCTGGTGTTTGCTTTAGTGCCCCACAGTTGCTCTGTCTCATGCCTACTATATTTCTTTCTTTCTGGCTGGTGTTTGCTTTGGTGCCCTACAGTTGCCCTGTCTCCTGTCTATCACATTTCTTTCTTTCCGGCTGGCGTTTGCTTTAGTACCCCAAAATTTCCCTGCCTCACGTCTAATATATTTCTTTCTTTCTGGCTGGTGTTTGATTCGGTGCCCCACAATTACCCTGTTTCCTGTCTAATATATTTCTTTCTTTCCGGCTGGTGTTTGCTTTGGCAAGTGGCAGAATCAGGGAGACCCACTCGCCTGAGGTGTGGAGGAGATTACAATGTCTCGGTGTGAGTCAGGCTGTTCCCGCCAAGCTGGTGTGTTCTGGTGTGTTCTGGTCAGTAGTTTTCGTTAACTGTCCTACAATTCGTCCTCACTGATAATAAATATTATTTTACTTCCCTACAGGAGGTCAGCATAACCGAGTTCTTAAACTTCTGGTGTGCTGATGTCGAGGTAACAGGTTCAACCCCTACATCGGTCAGTTGGAGTAAAATGTTGACTTCTCATCCTTGATATGGGGACGTAAATTTATGAGTACTACTGAAGTTAAAGTGGGTTCGCCTGATGGCGAGGGACACTGGTAATAGGGAAAGCTAATCCACATGCAAAATCAGTCCAGTGCTACTAGAAGTATGGGCTACGCTTGAGTTCAAAGCTAGTAAACGGGGAAACAATTCCCTAAAGCTCTCGGATGGATAAAGCTGCTCGACGTTTCCCTCAGCCTAAAGCTCTGGAATGGATAAAGCTGCTCGACGTTTCCCTCAGCCTAAAGCTCTGGAATGGATAAAGCTGCTCGACGTTTCCCTCGGCCTAAAGCTCTGGAATGGATAAAGCTGCTCGACGTTTCCCTCGGCCTAAAGCTCTGGAATGGATAAAGCTGCTCGACGTTTCCCTCAGCCTAAAGCTCTGGAATGGATAAAGCTGCTCGACGTTTCCCTCAGCCTAAAGCTCTGGAATGGATAAAGCTGCTCGACGTTTCCCTCAGCCTAAAGCTCTGGAATGGATAAAGCTGCTCGACGTTTCCCTCGGCCTAAAGCTCTGGAATGGATAAAGCTGCTCGACGTTTCCCTCGGCCTAAAGCTCTGGAATGGATAAAGCTGCTCGACGTTTCCCTCGGCCTAAAGCTCTGGAATGGATAAAGCTGCTCGACGTTTCGCTCAGCCTAAAGCTCTGGAATGGATAAAGCTGCTCGACGTTTCCCTCGGCCTTTGCTGGCTCATCCGCCATTTCATTTCCAAGGATGCTACAATTGGTCAGTACCCACCCGAAGACTAAATCTGTTCTTGTAGACATTCCAATGTTAATGTTTACTGTCATTTATTTGCCGATGTTGTATCATAAGCTCTCAGTGTCGATTTACCTCTTAAACTATTGTTTAGCTACGCTGATAGAATCATGAACGAGGTGGGACAAGTGTCCAACCCCTGCTTTCGCCGTCCGCCAACAGAGGAAAAGACTGGCCACCTATTTCTTCGTGCACTGAGACCCACAAAATGTGATGTCCCGTTCACATTATAGACCCATATCAAGTTACTGCACCGGGACGTGATGTTTCCCCTTTAAATTATGAGTGCAGAGAATGGGCAGCACAGAGATTGAGGTGCAACAACTGATCCAGAGTAACACACATCAAGGTGACATAGTGATCTACACCGATGGGTCAGTGATGAGAAACAGACGTAGTGGTTGGGGTTTTATCGCGAAGGCTAATGGACGATTCTTGAAAAAGGAGAGTCTGGCATATGAGACTATGACCTCCAGCATGAAAATGGAGATGGAAGCAATAACAGCGGCAATACGTTGGTTAGAGGAGACCACTGCAACACACACTGTTTTCATTACGGACTCAAGGAGTATGCATAGTAAGTGGAGAAAGGAACGTTACGTGTGGAATGGTTATCCTCGGAACCATATATATGGTTCCGTCGCCCTGCTACTGAGTGAGTGCGTGGCGCGACATTGTGAGCTGAGAGTTTCGCGTGGAATGCTTTTACATCTGTCCGCAGTTGTTTGTAGCGTGAACTGCATGTTCGGAACCATGGCGGCCGGCTGTTGCTGGATTGACTGGTTTGCCTTTTCAGTCTCACGAGTGCATTTTTCATGAGACTCCTGGGAGTCGCCGCTGCAGTTACGAGGTTCGTGCTTTGTGCGGCTCTTTCGGCGGGTCGTCCTGCGGAAAGAGACCGAGCCATATGGGATAAAACCCGGATCAATGAAGTCTTTCTGGTGACTGCTGTTTCCATCGACGATGAACTGTATTTTTCATGGAGGACTTTTGTGTTGGCATTCTGGCGGCGGCATTATGCACAGTGTACCTGTGCGGGCTGGCTTGCCGATACTTCTGTCTATTCCATTGTTCATATTGGGCAGTGAGGAGCATTTAGTGTGATATTCACTGACACAGGAACGGAGCAATATGGGGAAGACCCTTAGCTGTGAAGTTGGAACCACGACTAGCTAACTAACAGCTATTCTTGCTTCAGAGGTCACAGGTTGTGAGAATTGTATGGATATTTTGCCTTGGCCACGCGGGAGTGCGGGAGAATGAACAGGCTGATAGACTGGCAGGAAGCGCACCTCTTGGTGGTAGATTACCTATGGCTAATGGAAAGGCGGTCGAGCGCCCGTGGGACCAGGTGGAGAAGGTGGGGGAACAGAGTGAGAACTTGTATGTGGAAAGAATGATATTGCGGGGGGTTTGTATGGGTTGTGGAAGAATATCAAAACTGAGAAGGAAAACACGGAGAACTTTCAATCAGATAGCGGTCGGAACGATTAGTAGTATGACTCTTCGCTGGCTGTTGAACGAGGGGGCTGAGCGCGTATGGAAATGTCCTGAGTGCAGTGATGTTGGTTTTTAGCTTAACTCAACTCCATTTACATTATTATAGTTAACCCTTTGAACCCTAGGGTTCCCGGGTAATTACCCGTTTTTTTTTGCATACTAATAATAATATATATATATATATATATATATATATATATATATATATATATATATATATATATATATATATATATATATTATATATTATATTTTATATATATATAAAAGAGACTGTATGTTTGTGGTTGGGGATGTATTTGCTGCGTTCGATAACGGTACATCCGATTGAGATGAAATTTTCTACACGTCTTCCTTTCATTCCAGTGCAACCAACTGTAATAGTTTCTTAGGGGGCAATCATCTATTTACTTACTAAAATTTCATTTTGTAATTACATGACTTAACATAAGAAATGTTCTATAAAGGGATATAACTTTTAGTAGCATTGCTATATCTTAGGTTAAGTCCCCTGGCTAAATCAAATCAAATCAAATCAAATCAAAAGCTATAGTTAGCTAGCTAGCTAGCTAGATAGATAGATAGATAGATAGATAGATAGATAGATAGATAGATAGATAGATAGATCTGACCCGATAGATAGAGAGGGTGGGATAGACGGAGGGAGAGACGGACGGGCAGGCAGACAGATAGATAGATAGACAGACCAGACAGACAGACAGACAGCCGGGTCGACAGACAGACAGACAGTCGGGAACGGGAACTTATATGACTACTTATATGAATTAAATGAGATGCTCCCCACCAGGGACTGGGTGAAGCCGGGCCGGATCAGACAGACTGACAGACAGATAGTCGGGAACGGGAGCTTATATGGCTACTTATATGAATTAAATTAGATGCTCCCCACCAGGAGCTGGGCGAAGCCGGGCCGGGTCAGACAGACAGATAGTCGGGAACGGGAGCTTATATGACTACTTATATGAATTAAATGAGATGCTCCCGACCAGGAGCTGGACGAAGCCGGGCCGGGTCAGACAGACAGACAAACAAGCAGACAGACAGACAGACAGATAGATAGATAGATAGATAGATAGATAGATAGATAGATAGATAGATAGATAGATAGATAGATAGATAGATAGATCCCCGCCAGGGCCTGGGCGAAGCCGGGCCGGGTCAGCTAGTATATATATAAAATAGAATGTCTGTCTGTCTGTATGTCCTTTATGCGTTCGCGAACGGTCCATCCGATTGAGATGAAATTTTCTACACGTCTTCTTCTCATTCCGGTGCTGCCAACTGTCATAGTTTGTTAGTGTACAAACAGTTATTTACTTAATATTATTTAATATTTTAATTTACATTATAATTTATATATAGCGAGGGGACATAACTTTTAATAGCATTGCTATATATGTAAAATTGTTGCACATTTCTTAAATAGGTGGACCTTTTCGCTACAGTTATCCACAGGCATATGCGTTATTATCCTCCTCCTCCCCCTCCCTCTCCTCCCCTCCCCCTCCTCCCCCTCCTCCCCTTCCCCCTCCTCCTTTTTCTTCTTCTGCTGCTGCTGCTGCCGCCGCTACATTTACCCAAGTTAATTGTTGGGGGAAGATGGAAAGATCATCCAATTGCTCTTTCTAATGGGAACTGGAACGGGAGCAGGGGCCGAATATGAATTAAATGAGATGCTCCCCTCTAGGGGCTGGGCAAATCCGGGCCGGGTCAGCTAGTATTTAAATATTTCAACCTGAAAAAGACATTATTTCTGGGGGGAAAAGTCATTGGTGAACAACAAGAAGAAACAGGAACTGTTTCTAAGTGATTAAAATAAATCATTTTGATGTAATTGGATCGATTCATCCTGCGCATTACGAAGTCGTCCTTCCATGTGTTCCCCACAACTCAGCCAGGGGTAACTGGTGCATCACGATGGAAATTATCGTCAAGTAGTTTGCAAAGTGTTTCAATGTACATATGGAAGGTTGTATTCCTTTTTCCAGGAACTGCTGGCACTAATTCTCCATGTATGATGTAGCTGTTGAAATATCCCACATGCAGAATTTGACTGTCAGTCTTCGAGGCCACCAGGTCTGCAGCGTTGAAATCGTGTTAGCTGATCATTTGTATCAGTCCAATAAGCATCCAGCTTACATCTAGACAGGTTAGCTATGTCTAGATGTAAGCTCGATGATTATTGGTCGGCTGGTTGCCGATTAACAGTGAGATGTAAACAAGAAACACGCGGAAGCCGGTATTCCGGCTCGTAGGGTTCAAAGGGTTAATAACCAATTTTAAAATATAACCTGGATTAAACAAAACAAACATTTAGTACAAGTTCGTGATCACAAATACTGCAACCGTTTCACGAAGGTTGTGGCATATCCATCCCAAATATTGCCGTCCTGTAAGCGTTACAGGTATGGCGTATCTGGCCAGCTATCTTGAAAGAAGTATGAATGGAAATTGCTCAAGTGTCAGAAGCTGACTTCATGTTCCTAGAATGCATATTTACAAATGAAAAACTTGACATGGAAATAGAAAGAGATTACAGTGGTGGGGGTGGAGGCGTGAGAACTCGTCCTTGAACACATCCCATGATTGATCTATCAACTATTCATAATTGCAAGGCAAATAACCATGGGGTAGCCGCGGTAGCGTAGTGGCTAGACGCTCGCCTCTCGGCCCGAGGGTTATGAGTTAGATTTGCATTAAGGTGGATTCGGCTTTTTACAATTGGCCAGGGCTCCCAGGTCGACCACGCCCACAAGTGGTGCCGAGAAATGCCTTGGGATGTAAACGTGGCTGGTTTGTTATAAATTAAAGCAGCCACCGAAGGCTGATTAGTCTTGGGGAAAAACATGCCGACTGTGTCTTTATAGCGTGTGAAAGGGTCTCTTGCGTAACTGACTCACTCACTCGTTCACTCACTCACTCGCTCGTCGCTCGCTCGCTCACTCACCCACCCACTCATTTTGAGAAACATGGGAACTTACCGAAATTGTGAGAGACTAAAGGCCAGAATACAGCTGGTTGAGTTAGGCGACGATACAATTGATAGTGCTATGTAACTATACAGTTGGCATTGAGAAGAATAATAAGAGATTGATATAAGAATTTCGGTAGTCTCGTCACATGCATAAGCAAAAAAAAAAAAAAAAAAAAAAACCAGACATCTTTAGCTGATAGTATGATATAGGGTAATTATAAGTAACGAAATAAACTATGTCAACCTTGCTTTGATAATCAGGCAGACTGTTTTTCCAATAGAATTCTAAATAATCAAAGAGCTAAAAATTCGCAGCGCATAAAACCAGGGCCAGAAGCTAGAAGGTATAAAATAAACAGCAGATACACATGTACATCGTGATCTTCATCATCATCATCAGCAAATACCTTGCCAACTGGGCAGACGAGAACTCTTCTCCCCGAAATAAACCGTATTCATGAACACAGACCCTGATGTGCCCGTTACATACCACCAAAAGAAAAGAATGATCAAATCAGTCAGAAAGCCACCAAAACCTGCTCAAGATGACTACCACATTATGGACAGACCAGAACAAGTCATTATTCTGCGCCTCAGAACAGGACACAATAGATTACGCAACCACATGTATACAAAATTCAAGATTGGTGAAACAGCCATGTGCACATGTGGATTGGTGTCGCAGACAGCAGAGCACATACTCCAAGACTGCCCAAAATATAACATATCTAGGCAAACCTTCTGGCCTAGAGAGACGACAGTGGAAGATAAACTCTATGGACCACTGTGTGAACTGAAAAAAACCAGTTCAATTCATGCAAGAGACGACATTGCAGATATAGACATATTTCAAGCGAACGAAAGAAGAAGAATGAACACAGACATAAACTTAATTTTAATTTACCCATAAACAAAACGGGTGAACTAGGGATCCCGTGAAGCAAGTGTAAGCTCATTATAACTGTATTTCGTGATGCGCGATATAGATTCGGCCGCGCCCGTCTCTTGTCTAAGAATAATGTACTCATTTTGTTGTTGGAAAACTGTCAAATTATTGCAATTTAGAACGGACAACGACCTGTTCGAATACATGGACAGTAGACAGGTCGAATAGGCGGACAGCGGTCTGATCAAATGTACGGACGGTGCCTGATCGAATTCTAGACAGTGTCTTAGTCGAATAGACGGAGAGCGGCCTGGTCGATTACACGGAGAGCGGCTTCGTTAAATTAAAGACAGCGGCCTTGTCAAATTCAAAATAGTGGTCTGATGGTACAGACGGACAGCAGCCTGGTCGAATATACGGACAGCACTGCGGCCTGGTTGAATTCACGGGAGCACAGCGGTGTGGTCGAATTCACGGAGAGCTGCTTGGTTGATTCAAGACAGCGACCTGGTAGTTGTGTGGTCGAACAGACGGACAGCACCGCGGCCTGGTCGAAAACACCGACAGCACAGAGACCTGGTAGAATATAAAACGGTGTTTTTATTTCTTTCGTTTTGAAAGTTAGAAGCTTGAGTGGGTGGGGAGGGGGCGGGTAGATAAAGATATCAGCTAATGGTAATGAGAGTGCGTTGTTGGAATTACCTACCTAAACTATCCATCCTGCCTACCCATGTGTCCATGGCTATACCCTAGATCCATCACGTACCTACCTGTCCATCCATCCAAACCTCCACCCATCCATCAATTCACTCACCCGTTTTTCGACCTTTCTCTCTGTCTGTCTATTCTAGCTATCTACATGCCTGACTGCCTGCCTGCCTGTGTGTCTCTCTTTCAGTCTGTGACCGTCCGTCCGTCCTTCTGTCTGTCCTTCTCCATGTATATGGTATAACCGACAGAGACTTGTGTCCTCCGTTTGTAGATCGAATTTCTCACTTTCAATCTGAGAAGACATGCTAATTGGTTGGACCAACCCTTCAGCGCGCGAAATTGTCATACTTGACACCGTTTCTTTAAGCTTGGTAATTAAGTTATCTAGGTTACACAGGTCGGGCTTTTCTCATTATCTGGGTTCAGCCATAAAGCAAGTCCACGACGGGACAGTCTACCTCCAGCATGGCTCCAGAGACACTGTTGTCACGTGGTCTAGGATCAACAAGCACTTATTTTTTGCATATCCTTTTTTTTTTTTTTTACATGACATCGTTGTCAACACCATCATTTTTCTGCTGTTTGATGTCTTGCCAAGTTTACGTTTAATAGTTTGCCATTGCTATCTAAAGGACCGGCTCCCATACCAGCTCGTTAAAACCCAGAGAACGCGGTCTGCCAGTAATCGCTGCTAAAGATTAAAACACAAGGAGTTAAAAGGCAATATGATCGGCTTTGTTGCCCTGGGTTTTATCACAAGATCGCGGAAATGGTTCGCCTGACAGCGAGGGACATTTGTAATGGAAGTGTTTATTCGCAAACGGTTCTGGTCACGTGACGTCTATATCTTCTATATTAGAGAGCAGTACAAACTGGCATATCGTTGAGGGCCAGTATAATGTATTAAGTTAGGGTTAGGATTAGGGTTAGTGAATACATGGTAGTAATACATGTTCCCCGGGCCCCATCTGCGAATAAACTCTCTTTGTAATAGCGAGAGCAAATCCACAGGCAAAAATCTGCCCAGTGCACTAGAAGTATTAGCACTTGTATGGACTACGCTTTAAATCTCATATGGCTAGGTCTCTTTCCGCAGGGGATCTGCTGAAAGTGTTGCATAAAGCACAAACTCCGTAGCTCCAGCGACGACCTGCAGTAGTCTCCGAGAAAACTGCATTCGCGAACCGAACGTCGTAGCATGGAATCGAACCCGTAATCTTCACAACACGAGGCTGGCGCTGTAATCACTTCGCGGCTACGAATCTCTGCTAAAGATAAAATGTATGAAACAAGCAAAACATGTTCGTTAGCCGACTGTTTTAGAGGGAAACAAGCAAAACATGTTCGTTGGCCGATTGTTTTAGAGAGAAACAAGCAAAACATGTTCGTTAGCCGATTGTTTTAGAGGGAAACAAGCAAAACATGTTCGTTGGCCGACTGTTTTAGAGAGAAACAAGCAAAACATGTTCGTTAGCCGACTGTTTTAGAGAGAAACAAGCAAAACATGTTCGTTGGCCGACTGTTTTAGAGAGAAACAAGCAAAACATGTTCGTTGGCCGACTGTTTTAGAGAGAAACAAGCAAAACATGTTCGTTAGCAGATTGTTTTAGAGGGAAACAAGCAAAACATGTTCGTTAGCCGATTGTTTTAGAGAGAAACAAGCAAAAAATGTTCGTTAGCCGATTGTTTTAGAGAGAAACAAGCAAAACATGTTCGTTGGCCGACTGTTTTAGAGAGAAACAAGCAAAACATGTTCGTTAGCCGATTGTTTTAGAGGGAAACAAGCAAAACATGTTCATTAGCCGATTGTTTTTAGAGAGAAACAAGCAAAACATGTTCGTTAGCCGATTGTTTTAGAGGGAAACAAGCAAAACATGTTCGTTAGCCGATTGTTTTAGAGGGAAACAAGCAAAACATGTTCGTTAGCCGATTGTTTTAGAGGGAAACAAGCAAAACATGTTCGTTGGCCGACTGTTATAGAGGGAAACAAGCAAAACATGTTCGTTAGCCGATTGTTTTAAAGAGAAACAAACAAAACATGTTCGTTAGCCGATTGTTTTAGAGAGACGACGATCACCTTTAGTTTGACCAGACAGGGACTGTATGGTTGTTGTAAACAAATGTTTGCATATCCTTTACAGGACATCGCTGTCAACATCAGCATCTTTCAGCTGATTGTTGATTTCTTGGCAAGATTACGCTCAGTAGTTTGCCATTGCTTTCTGAGCGGCCGTCTCACATACCCCTACGTTACCGACGCGATTCGAACCACTGCTGATTCTCACCGTCGTCACGTTACATACGAGAGTATACGAGATTACGGAGAAAAGTTGCTAACCTCTAGACCAGGAAGCCGATGGTTGTTGTACATCACACTAAAAGGGTGGTTCAATCATTCATTCATTCATTCATTCATTCAGTAGCATGTCCTTTGCAGAACCTCGCTCCCATAACAACTTTCCGGAAAACTTCTCGGTCATAAGCAAGATGCCCCGCGTCCGATACACCCATCTGGAGATCATCCGCCACATCCTGTACCCATCTTCTCTTTGGCCTTCCTCTTCTTCTCTTCCCAGGCATATACCCCTCCATTATTATTATCTCTAAACTTTCATGACGTTTCAAGTGACCAAAAATATACAAATTTTCTTTGTTTTATGGTCTTTAATGGCCAACCATCTTCAATATTCAGCCCTTGAAGTGTTGATGCATTTGTTCTTTTCTTTACCCAAGATATTCTTAGAACTCGTCTATAACATTTATGTTCAAAAGCATTTACGCTCTGTTAAGCTTGTTTAGTAAGTGTCCAGGTCTCACCGGCGTATGTTGCAATAGGAAAAATGCATGCTCTTAAGAATATAATTTTTGTAGTTCTATTTGTCCCACTCCACACTTTATCCAGTTGTTTTAGTCTTTGAAGAGCAACTGATAGTCGTCCTTTAATTTCTGTCATTGTGTCATCATTGTTGGTAATAAATGACCCAATATATTCGAAATTTTCCACCACCTCCAATCTTTCCTCATTAACATATATTTCTTTTTCCATAGTAGTTTTATCTGTATGCATTATCTTTGTTTTTGCTATGTTGTGATATAATAAGTTGTAATTTTCATTATTTCTTTGAGTTGAGGTTATTAAGGTTTGTATACCATTCTGTGATATGGATAGTAATACTGTATCATCAGAATATCGAATCTCTGGTATTTCATGGCCACCGATATTTAGGGCCCAGACGGACTCCTTGCTTTATGTCAAACCAATCTGATGTCTCACCATCTATTCTAACCGCTACTTTTTGGTTTGGATAGAGCATTTTAATGAGTTGTACAACATGTGATGGGAAGCCCATATTCCTCATGATTTCCCAAAGTTTCTGATGTTGTACACAGTCAAATGCCTTTGAATAATTCATAAAACATGAGAATAGGTTTACATTAAATTCACTGCACTTCTCTATTATTAAACGCATGTCGAGTATGTGATCTCTTGTTCCTCTTCCTTGTCCAAATCCAGATCGAACCACGTTAATCTCTTCTTCCTGTTTCTTACGAAGTCTTCCCATTATGATTGTTAGTAGAATTTTACTTGCATGACTGATCAGGTATTGACTTTTTTGGTATTGGAATGAAGATAGTTCCCTTCCAATCTTTTGGCCATATACCGTATTTCCATGTCTTTTTACATAATGTGTGATAGATTTGTATGATTTCTTCTCCTCCAGCTTTAATTAGTTCAGCTGGTATCTCATCACATCCTGGTGATTTACCATTCTTCAGGTTCTTTATTGCCCATGTAATTTCATCTAATGCGGGTTCAGGTTCTGTCTCTGCTGTCATTGGTTCATGTATATTATTCATATCCTCAAGTCATTCATATCATACATTCCACTGCAGTATTCCTGCCAAATTTCTAGAATTTGTCTAGATTCTCTTAAGGTATTTCCCGAGACCACAGGGAGAAACTCAAAAATTGCACTACATGACGGAAACATCTTAACAGGAAAGCAAGCAGCTGACCATTTTGCAGACTCATTCGCACAAAATAACAATATCGACATTAGTCCAGAGAAACAACAAGAGATTCGAGAGAAATGGCAACATACAGGACAGAATGAAACAGTACATGAGGTTCTGGAGGCACCTATCACAATCAGCGAACTGGACCTAGCCATATCAAAACTGAAAATTAGAAAGTCACCAGGAGCTGATGGTATCTCCAATGAAATGATCAGGAACCTATGAACAGAGGCCAAAGCAAATCTGTTTTCAGATCTTCGATAACAGTTGGGCCTTAGGCAGTGTTCCACAAGCCTGGAGAGAAGCAATCATGATACCCCTCCTAAAATCAGGGAAAGATAGTTCCATTACCTCCAGTTACATACCAATTAGCCTCACCAGCTGTCTCTGAAAAACAATTGAGGGCATCGTCAATCACAGACTGCAGTGGTACATTGAAAGTGAAAACATCATTTTGCCACAGCAAGCTGGCTTTAGGCAGAGCTACTCTACGGAAGATCAGACAACCTACCTCTCTCAAGAACTTGAGGATGCATTCCAAGAGAAGAAGCTGGTGCTTGTGGCATGGATAGATCTGAAGAAAGCATTTGAGAAAGTCTGCAAAGAAGGTGTGATGAAGAAACTGAGAAACTATAAAGTCAATGGAAGAATGTATAAATGGGTGAAAGCATACTTGCACAACAGAAGAGCCCAAGAACAGATAGATGGACTCAAGAGCAAGAAAGTACTACTGCGTCACGGTGTTCCCTAGGGCGGAGTCTTGTCCCCCACACTTTTTCGAATCTTCATCAATGATCTTGTTGCTAATCTACCGCATGGAATTAAAGCGGCAATGTACGCTGATGACCTGGTTCTATGGAGCACAAATGAACATTCATCAGTAGCCACCATATCGCTACAAAGTGCTGTAGATGCATTTGTTGCATGGGCAAATAGATGGTGTGGCAGCATAAACACTGACAAGTGCAGCACCACTCTATTTACCCTCTCTCCAAAACAAAAGGCAGAGATCATCCAGATAAATGGAATACCCCTTAGAGAAGATAAACAACCAACATACCTTGGAGTAACATTTGATGGCAGGCTGACATGGAGAAAGTACATCGACAAAGAAGTAGCCAGAAGGAAAATGGCCATCCTGAGAAAACTAAGTGGAACCACTTGGGGAGCCAGTGGGAAAATACTTAGCAAAGTTTATAAACAGAGCATACGACCACACCTGGAATACGGGTCAACTGCGTGGTGTTCAGCATCAAAAACCACACTACAAGAGCTGGACAAGGTCCAAAATCAAGCACTTAGAGTCACCACAGGAGGGATGAGATCAACCCCTATAGTGGAGATGGAGAAGATGGGGAGGACACAAGCACTGAGAGAGCGAGATACGAAAATGCTAATACAAGCAGAAAAGTTCCTCAGCCAGGCCACCCTTTGAAGAACAAATTTTAAAACTTAGCTATGGAGCGTTGAAAAAAGTAGTTTTATCCACCAGGCCAAACAGTTCTGCAGAGAAACCACCGATCTGCCCACAGTTCGTATCCCCCTTACAACTATTCCAGAGCGAACTCCATGGAAAGATGAATATAGACTATCACTACACATCCAGACAAAAGTGAGAGGAATATTTGATAAGGAAGAACAGAACAGTGTACAGCGCAGAACAGCCACTCTCAGCTTCCTTGATGAAGAATACCCACAGGACTTCTGGATCCGAGTCTACACAGATGGGCCAGCACAAAATGCTGTTCAAAATGGAGGAGCAGGAGTGTACATAGGATACCCAAATAATACAAGGGACACGGCCAGAGTACCATCAGGAAAGTACTGCCATAACTATGATGCTGAAATTGAGGCAATCAAGATAGCAACAGAGGGATTACTAAATAACAGCAATGGTACACAACCTGTGGTGCTATTGACAGATGCAAAATCAGTACTCGAGGCGCACCTGTCTTGGAAATTGCCAGTACTAAGGACACTACTTTCTTAACTTAGCAGTCAGCATAAGGTCACCATACAGTGGATACCATCCCACCGTGGAATACCTGGACACGGCAGAGCTGATCGATTGGCTAAGGAGGGAGCAAAAGAAGAACAGCCTGATTAGCCCGTTACATACTACCAAAAGAAAAGAATGATCAAATCAGTCAGAAAGCCACCAAAACCTGCTCAAGGCGACTACCACATTATGGACAGACCAGAACAAGTCATTATTCTGCGCCTCACAACAGGACACAATAGATTACGCAACCACATGTATACAAAATTCAAGAATAGTGAATCAGCCATGTGCACATGTGGATTGGCGTCGCAAACAACAGAACACATACTCTAAAACTGCCCAAATTACATGTCCAGGTAAACCTTCTGGCCTAGAGAGACGACAGTGGAAGATAAACTCTATGGACCACTGTGTGGACTGAAAAAGACAGTTAAATTCAAACAAGAGACAACATTGCAGATATAGACACATTTCAAGCGAACAAAAGAAGAAGAACAGACGAAACCAGGAGCAAATGATGCAAGAGGCAATAAAGCTACCACAAAAGACTGGTAGACACGAAATCAAGAGCAAATGTTACAAGAGGCAGTAAAGCTACCAAAAAAAGACTGGTAGACACGAAATCAAGAGCAAATGTTACAAGAGGCATTAAAGTTACCACAAAAGACTGGTAGACACGAAATCAAGAGCAAATGTTACAAGAGGCAATAAAGCTACCACAAAAGACTGGTAGACACGAAATCAAGAGCAAATGTTACAAGAGACAATAAAGCTACCACAAAAGACTGGTAGACACGAAATCAAGAGCAAATGTTACAAGAGGCAATAAAGTTACCACAAAAGACTGGTAGTCACGAAATCAAGAGCAAATGTTACAAGAGGCAATAAAGCTATCACAAATGACTGTTAGACACGAAATCAAGAGCAAATGTTACAAGAGGCATTCAAGCTACCACGGGAGACTGGTAGACCCGAACACAAGAGCAAATGATACAAGAGACAATCAAGCTATCACCAAGAAGAAGGAAACTACTGCCACTCTACAAGATATCACTATCTAAGAGAACTGTCTTATTAGCAGCATCATTTCTCGGAAACTGAAATGTGACAATACAGAGAATTAACGGTACTTCCTGCCATTGCTAAGGGCGCGGTGACTGTCCATTAACGGTGCAAATGACATTCAAGGCCATATTAAACGTCACGGAGACTTGGGCAGAAAAGTGGAGGAAGCAATGACTCTTGCAAGAAAACACACAGGGGTTAACAAGACGAAGAAGACACAGAAAATGCAGACACCTTGGGCCGCGGGTGCATAAGGCAGATGAGCTGGCCCAGGATCGATACACTTTTTCAGGGGTTAACAAGACGAAGAAGACACAGAAAAGTGCAGACACCTTGGGCCGCGGGTGCATAAGGCAGATGAGCTGGCCCAGGATCGATACACTTTGGGACGGGCTGTGATAAGTTATGTAAAGGACGTAGTACATGCGGGTGATGATGACATTCCTCCTTGCATGTTCAGTTACAATAAATAAAGATGTCGCTATTTTTGCAAAGTTGATATCGCCATAATTGCAAGCATTGTTTTCCCATAGTGAATTAAAACACAGACGTCATACACAAAATATTGCACGATTTCTTGTGCTTGCCAGGAATATTCTGCTGCATGTCTTCAGGTGCATACTGCTGAGGTATATATCACATGATATGGATAAATAATATAAATGTGGCTGAAATACTAAGTGCATAGTCGTTAGTATTTCAACCAAAGTATTATTTGTTTGTCCATTTCATTTCATATATAATTGCACTATGCACATGACAAGATGCAGCGAAATGTGTCAGGCAAAAAATCATGCACTTTTTTATTTGGCACATTCAGTGCCAAACAAGAAATAGGTTTGGACCAAAAACATTGGATGGCGGAAAATAGGAAGTACGTATGTGTCACGGTTATAACTTAAAAGTTATTAATGGTAGCATAAATGTTGTATTGTACAGCAAATACAACATTCGGTTATATAAAGGCCTATGGCATATATGGAAAGTAGCTAAAACGTTTAATCATCCCATGTCACTTGAATCAGTTAAATTCTTTATAATTCCCTATACATATGGAGAATTCACATCACATATGGAAAATTCACATCAACACGTAGATAGCAGACACAGTCTTGATTGTGCAACGTCTTAAGGGCTCAACCAGGAAGATGAACTATCAGGATGTTACACTGGCTTTCTGCACGTTTCTATCCTTCACCCCATTTGTTGTTTCCCAGATGTAAACAAGTTTCGAGTGTTTCCGACAAGAGGGAGGTCGTGAGAACATAAAGCTGACGTGCAACGCAGCAAACCAAAACGATATTATAACATAATAATAATGTAGTAAACCATAATGATATTGTAATAGAATAAAACAAGACATGCCTGACTACTCTCGTACTGTGCAATATAATACACTATCCTCAAGAATAATCAGTGATAAATAATATGAAGACTGATCAGAAGATAACAGCAAGGTGATAATATCAACTATTACTCACAATGGGAGGCGTGGAGCGTTGTCTCTAGACGATCGTCTGCTAACCTAATGGCTATTGGGTCGAATCCGCATTAAGAGACTATTTTTGTTAAATTGAGCTGGGATCACAGGTCTTCTTCTTCTTCAGCGTTCCGAGCCATTGAGGTTCTTTGCTGCAAATACAATCCGTCTCCATTCGTCTCTCTGGTGGACCTTCTCTTGCCAGTCGTTGATTCCAAGTGCTTGTAGGTCTGTACATGTATTATCTCTCCACCGCCTTCTTGGTCTACCTCGGGGTCGACGGTCATTTATTTCCTGAGTGTAAGCGAGTTTTGTTTCCCTATTATCTTCCATTCTTTCTATATGCCCCAGCCATTGTAGTCTATTAGCCTTCATGATACCAGTGATTAGCGGGGACTTAAACAGATCATAAATGTCTTTGTTACTTCTTCTTTTCCACTCTCCACTATGTGTATCCCTAATGGGTCCAAAGATGCGTCTTAAAATTTTCTTCACAGGTCGATCCAGTCTAAAATTGGTACCATAAAATATCATGGGCAGTAAAGGCATCCGACGTGATTTTGACCACATCACCAACCGAGCGCTGGTTTGTATATAAGACTGAGTCAAGCATCACATGCCCTGAACGCCTTAAGACGTGTAACATGGTTGTTTACTGACCTATGCTACCAATCTCAAACCTGGACTTTATCCAAATTACACCTTCAAAATGAGATGCCTGAGGAGAGCTGCCAACTGAACAATCCGAGACCGAGTAAGAAATGCTGTTATCAGACAGACAGTGGGATCAACACCCTGTGCCACATTTATTAAAAGACAGAAGATCAAGTGGTTTGGCCATGTCGTTAGAATGCAACATCAACAACTACCATCACGGGCCTTACATCAAAGATCATCTGCCACGAGACCAAGAGGACGTCCAAGAAGAAAGTGGATTGACGACATCAAAGATATTGTACAACCACACGGAATGACACTATCCAGTGCCGCCAACCGGGCGCTGGAACGCAAAGTATTCCTCCCTACGACGCTTGACTGCAGAAGTGGAAGATGACTGACCTACTCACTATTCATCAAAATGGCACATAAGAAAATACGCCGTAAGACGTTGTGAAATGGTTGTTTACTGATCTGCTCACTATTCATCAAAATGGCAGATAAGAAAACCATGAAAGTGATACGGGTTGAAGACGTGTCTTAGGGGGAGGAATGGAAGCAGACGTGCCACGACAGGAGGAAATATCATCAAGCTGTGCATCACTTGGTAGTGGGTGTAGCGGGCGATGATGTGTGCGGGTAGAGCAGGAAATAAGGCAGCTGATTGAATGACTGCCTGCGGCTACGACTGATGGAATCGGGGATCCAATTCGAGAATAGCAGGAAGGTCCATTGGTAGGGGATGCAGCCGAGATATGCATAACCAACTGGCCAAGGAACTATCAGTATCTATACCACTCCACATCTGCTAAGGGAGCTGGAGCACACGTTGACACTTCCTGAGTGTTGTGACGTCAGTTTGGATGATAATTTCTGAACACATCTGCCTACACAATGAAAACTGGATTTTCTGGGGGGGGGGGGAGGAAAAGGGGGGGGGGGGACACGGCTTAGTTTATTAAAAGCGAGTAGTCACCAGAGAGAAACGGCATGGAGACGAAAGCCGGTCAAGCAAACACTATAAGAGAGATACATATATGCATGTATCACATGTATCGTTCTATTTATCTATGTATATATCCAACTACCTGTACATCTACCTACTGATCACCTACGCAACCATTCATTCACCCAACTTACTATCAATGAATGGATACGTTTGTGTATTTCTGTGCCTGTGTGTCTCTGTATCAGTCTGTTGAGTTGAGTTGAGTCAAGAACCTATATCACAGCATCCGGGACAATCCCATACGTGCTCCATCCCCATCTTCAACAGCCAACAACACAGCTACATGAACATATAAATATAAAAATTACTTATCTGTATCATTGTTGTAGGTTGAATACGTCTTTCAAACGATCAGCGTGTATGATTACAAGGTGAAAAGTGGTCTGTTACATGTAACGGTGAGTCATTTGGTATGAACTGAGTTAACTAATCACAGAAAATACCTGAGAGAACCCAAATGCGCAGTGTGGGTTTACAACAGTGTGGAGAGCGCAGCCGTTCAACGGGAAGCTGATAAAACCATAGTCGCATGTCTATCGTATCACACGGATACGCACGTTAAAGTTGCGAATCAACATATTAGCGAAGCATCGGAAAGCGAATCATCACAAATCGAGGTGCGCCTTAAACAAATATAACCCACGCACACCATTTCGTTGCAGGAAGATGAAAACACTTTCACGGGGTATCCTGAAGACCCTTGTTGTAGATATAACGTATCTTATATATTTTTATCTTATATATTAGTATCTGTATACTCGTATAAAGCGGTCAGTCACCTCTGGCCATTATGTTATGTGGGCTAATTCACGAACGTTCTGACCTATATTGTTTCCCTTTTATCTCTATATCAGCGATACAGACGAAGGACTGCATGGCCGAATCGATAATAGTACTCGTTATTAATCATCTTGTATGCTGATGTTGAGATAGCGGGTTCAATAACTACACCGATTAGTTGCCTTGAAATGTCGACTTCTCGTCCTTGACTTGGGGGACAAAATTACAAGTACCTCATAAGTCGGAGTAGGTTCGCCTGCTGGAGAGGGACACTGATAATAGGGAAAGCTAATCTACAAGCAAAAAACTCAGTCCAGAGCTACTAGACACAGTAGCACGTGTATGGACTTCAAAGTGAGCGAACGCTAAAGATAAAAAAAACCCACAACAACAACGATACCGCTGCTTTGCTAATTAGCGAGCCAAGGAAATAACCAGAAACAATTAGCATCTCTACAGTCTGGCCGATGCTGATAGAGACTGAGCACACAGGAACGTGTCCGGGGCGCAATAACGTCAATTCTAGTCAGTCAGATAATCAAGGTATTGCCAATTTCTGTTGTTACTTCATTCTCTGTTTGAAAATCAAGATAATATCAACGTATGTTTAGACTATTCTAAAACATATTCATGTGGCCAACGCAGCATATATAATACATATAATTAGTTTAGTTTTGTCGATGGATCAACATCACGGCACACGGGGGTAACCCATAAGTGCTCCGTTCTCCTAACTCAAACCTGAGTCTGGAGAAACTCAGCTTAGTGCACGAACTCCGTAGCACCGGCGAGGATCCTGAAATACTTTGGGTAGATTTTTAACTCGAAATTTTGCTCGGGCAGCGCCGTTAGGCTACTCTTTTTCGATTTCCAACTGCCAAGGGATTTTTTACGTGCGCAACAATACACACGGGCGTCCGATCTCACTACCCAGAGACCAGGGGAAAATTTATTACTAGAAGTCCAAGTGAAAAAAATCTCGGCCCTCACCGGGGCTCGAACACGGAACCTCCAGCACCTCTCCCGTGTGTTGCCGGGGCCCATAAGGGAAGCAAAGAATAGCAACACTGCAGCCTACCACGCATGTCGTAAGAGGCGACTAAGGAGGCTTGATGGTTCCGTCGCCCTGCTACTGAGTGAGTGCGTGGTGCGACACTGTGAGCTGTGAGTTTCGTGTGAAGTGCTTTTGAATCTGCCCGAGGTTTTTTGGAACGTGACTGCATGTTCGGAGTGATGGCAGATGGCTATGTCCCAGAGTTGACCGGTTTATGCCTTATGCAGAAATGCGTGGCTGCTGGGCTTCTGGTTGACTGCCACTGCTATCGACGATGAACTGTATTTCGTGGACTGTGTGGGTGAACATCTAGGAAACATCCAGATGGGAAAATGGCTGCAGATTCCATCAGAAATGAACTGGGTGTTTTGTGGGGGACTATTGTGTTGACATTCTGGCGGCGGCATTATGCACAGTGCATCTGTACGGGCTGTTGTTTGTCGAGACTCCTGTCTTTTCCACTTTTCACATTGGGCAGTGGGGAGCGTTTTGTATGGTATTCACTGGCACAGGAACGGAGCATAATGGGGACGACCCGTTGCTGTGAAGTTGGAACTGCGACTGACTAACTAACTAACTAACCTCCAGCACTCGAGGCGGACACCATACCTCGAGACCACGCAGCCCCCTAAATATACATATAATTACATTTAATGATAATTGACATAATAGGGACCAGCGTGCCCGATAGGCTTAATGCACTCACGCTTACACTTCCTTGTTGTTCTCCTTCTTCGTCTTCTCCTCTCCTCCTCCTTCTCTTCCGTAGGACATGTATTTGATCACAGGAAACGCTCGGAGTTATTACAAAAAAATCTGACATTCCAGGGAAGACCCGGTTGAAATGTCTTTTCTAAACATAAGAAGACGATTTGACACACGCCTCCAAACAGTAAT
This sequence comes from Cepaea hortensis, assembly GCA_963921405.1. NCBI lineage: Eukaryota > Metazoa > Mollusca > Gastropoda > Stylommatophora > Helicidae > Cepaea > Cepaea hortensis. The sequence continues at coordinate 34,199,804 of OY992893.1, forward strand.
GTATTACAGCGTGCCTGAAAAACCATTTGTGTGGTCTGAGTCTAGATACTTGCACGATGAGGCTGCAAGATTTAATCCGTCCTTCCTTACAATCTGTAACCCGGTAGGTAGAAGTAGGTCAAGAAATTAGAGCCTCAGGCGAGTGCCCGAAGGTCAAATATACTGATGGGCTTTATACAAATACCGCGACTGCGCAACGCTTCACTAACTGTCAATATTGGGGCCGCCTGGGATATGGTTTCCCCAGATCGCACGGACAATGGACACGCTAATGAGCACGGCAGTGGAATGGTACAATGTAATGTATTCTACCCGTTTTGGAGACGCCCAGCACAGGATTTACATCTAGTTCAGATTGGAAACTGGATTTATATAACGTCCAACGTGGAAACAATTTATATAACGCCCAACGTGGTCACTGAATTTATATGGCATCCAACATGGATACTGCGTTTATATGACGTCCTGAATTTATACTGGATTTATATTAAGTTCAAAGTGGATTGCAAATTACGTTCTATAAAGAGCTGAATATTGAATATCGAAGAAGGTTGGCTATTAAAGACGATAAACCAAAGAAAACTGAAATATTTTGGTCATTTGAAGCGTCATGAGAGTTAGGAGAGAACAATAAATAATATTTAAATAATAAAGGAGTATATGCCTGGGAAGAGAGGAAGAGGAAGACTAAAGAGAAGATGGGTGCAGGATGTTGCGCGTGATCTCCAAATGGGTGTATCGGACGCCGGACATGCGTGATCTCCAAATGGGTGTATCGGACGCCGGACATCGAGAAGTTTTCCGGAAGGTTTTTATGGGAGCGAGGTTCTGCAAAGGACATGCTAATGAATGAATGCATGAATGAAATTGCCATTTCTTTCTGAATGAAAAGTCAACATTTTATGTCCAACTTAATGTCGGTGTAGGCGTCGAACCGCCTACCCAGCCATCAGGGCACCGGAAGGTTAAAATTAAGCGCTCTTGCCCTTTCGACCACTTGGATACTGCATTCATATGACGTCCAGCATTAATGGCTAAAACACAAGAGTACAGAGCACTTTTCAACGCCACGGGCTTAGGAAGTATATGGCACTAGTCTGGTATCTTTTAGACCAGTGGTTCTCAACCTTTTTTTAGTCCATGCACCCCTTAACCATATGTTCAGAATGTCACCACCCACCTTTCGTATTTCCTCCCTATAACCCCCCCCCCCCCCGAGACACAGTATACGTAAAAATGGAAGCTAAATTTAATAACACATACTATAACAAGTCTAGAAGTCCACATAAAACGTGATTCAACGTTATAAAACGAATTTCAGAAGGGCGAGAAGTACAGAATCGTAAAGTATGGAGGGAAAAACAATATAAAGTAATCGGTTCTTGTATTAACGCGATCTTGAAATAATCTTAACCCCCCCCCCCCCCCCTTTTTTTTTTCTTCACGAAAACCTAAAATTCCCACCGGTTGAGAATCACGGTTCTAGACAGATCGCCACCCGCTGGTTGATATGGCACCGGCCGCTTTTATTTTCCACAACATTTCCTGGTCTCCATTGTACGCTGGATTGATCTAGGAGACCAGGTTGTTAATCATTTTAATCCCCCCCCCCCCACCCCACCTCTCGATGGGGGATTTGAACACATGCCGTCCAGGTCGGCGTGAAGTCGTGCTGGCCATGATTGTACTAGCCCGGCTCACTGTAAATACTAGACATATTATGTCCAGTGTGGATACTGAAAATACATTATGTCCTGTGTGGATACTGAAAATATATTATGTCCAGTGTGGATACCGAAAATGTATTTATTATGTCCAGTGTGGATACTGAAAATATATTATTTGTCCATTCTGGATACTGAAAATATATTATGTCCAGTGTGGATACTGAAAATATATCATGAATTATGTCCAGTGTCAATAGTTGCAGTATTAGTGATAGTTGTTGTTTCATAGTAGTGACTGTGTTGGTGGTAGTAGTAGTATTACTATTAGAAGTAGCACAAGAAGGCGTAGTGGTGTATTATTATTATTAGTGCAGCAGAGGCAGCATTGGTATACTAGTAGTAGCAGCAACAGTAATACTTGTGGTAGTAGTAAGTAGTAGTAGTAGTAGTAGTAGTAATAGTAGTAGTAGTAGTAGTAGTAGTAGTAGTAGTAGTAGTAGTAGTAGTAGTAGTAGTATTATTAGTAGTAGTGTGCCCTGACATGTGTGTAAAATGTCCAGAATTAATACCAAAATTGCAATACGGTCACCGTGGAGTAGATGTTACAACTATAACACAATTCATAACCTGGCCTGAGAGACGAAAACGTATCACTTACCCGGCTTTAAGATGAAAACTTGAATACTCCAGTTCGAATACTCCAGTTTGAATGCACCCAGTTTAAGATGTCCAGCAATGCACTCTAAAACTTAACACAGCAGAAACAGTTTTATTTTATAATCGATTTTAACACAAGCGCAAGCACAGCAGTAACAAAACAACGATCTGACAATCACTGATTTAAGACTACAGCTACAGTACACTATACTCTATGAATAAGAATGCGATAAGAATGTCCTTATAATAAGGACATTCTAAACATAGTTATCAATAATATTACAGACTGGCTAACAGATAGTGAAAGTATGAAACATCGCGTAGTGTCGAATATTTGTGTCGGGTTTCCACAGCCCACGAGTTCCCAAAATGCGACTCGTGTGGAAAGTGTAAACACAGTTGCGTTGACCCACGCGTCAGTGTGTGTAGTTTGATATGCTACGGTAGAATCGAACAATAAGGACTAATTCTGCTTTCATAATCCACACGGGTGTTGCAGTACGACCAGGTCGTGTTACACGTCGTTTTGTGGGCGTGCGTTGACTTTATCTGAAGGCGTGGTAAAGTAGTGAGCAGGCATGTTTTTGTTTCCCAGTAACGTGTTCTAGATTTGGACGGGTGATTTATTTAGTACGAAAAAGTCCAGGGAAATCCCGAGTTGATGGAGGCGGTTTTACCGTTTGGCTGGAGTTTTGTTCTTTCGCCGCCAACGCGGTCACCCTTTCGGATTCATAAAGTGCTGGCGGGGATTTGTGTTTCAACTGTTTGCTTTAGTGTGATTCTCTTCTTCTTTCGTTCGGTTGCAATGTACTGTCTTCATCTACATATTTACATTGTTATTTTAATTCCCTCAGTTGCTGACAGTTGTTACTTTTACTGTCTATGTTAATTTAACGATGTCTGTTCTAGATGTCACACCAGTCTATACCATGTATCTATTTAAGTTTTTTTAATTCCCCAATTTGCCGACAGTTGTTTGTTAGTCTTTAATAAGTTACTTTTCTTGCCAGTTGCCTGCTGTTGTTACTGAATCTATTATATGTTACTTTAATTATTTATATTCTAGCTGTCACTACGGTGGCGCAGTGGCTGGTAAGCTTGTGTGCCGACTCTGCCTTAAGTTCGAATCCTCATATGACGTATTATAAGTGTAAACTAAAAAACCCATTTACAAGCTTTGATGCGTATTGGATTTATGATGCTAACTCTATATGTGTATACAGCGATCGATACACCGGCTTCCGTCCTTTACTGTCCTCCTTTATTTCCCAGGAAATTACCTTGTATGCATTTGCATTTTGAGCCGGGTCGAGCTTCGAGCCAAGATCCATTTTTAAATCCGCCTCAATGGAGATTGGAACACACAGCCACCTGTTCGGCAGGCAAGCGTGTAAGCGGTGCTCGAAGCGAATTGGATAAATGGACGATCCTGGCTTCTCTGTTTTCCTCTTCTCCATTTTCCCCACACACACACACACACAAAATGCTCTGAACGATTATTACCTTTGAGAGGGCCTCATGACGTGTGGTACGCCCACATGTCCCATGACGCATGATATGCCCAAGTGTGCCCAGACGTGTGATATAACCAAGCGTGCCCTCTCATGTGATATGCGCATGTGTGCCATGTCGTGTGATATGTTCAAGTGTGCCTTGTTGTTTGGTACGCTCAAATATGTCCCGGCGTGTGATATACCCAGTTGTGCCATGACGTGTGATATGCCCAAGTGTGATATGCTCACGTGTGCCCTGACGTGTGATATTCCCGAGTGTGCCCTGGAATGTGATGTGCCCAAATGTCCAATGAACTGTGATATGCCCAAATGCACCCTGAAGTGTAATATGCCCGAGTGTCCAGTGAACTGTGATGTGCCCTGAAGTGTGATATGCCCAAGTGTGCCCTGAAGTGTGATATACTCGAAGGAGTCATCGTGTGTGATATGCCCAAGTGTCCAATGAACTGTGATATGCCCAAATGTACCCTGAAGTTTAATATGCCCGAGTGTGCCCTGGCATGTGATATGCCCAAGAGTCCAATGAACTGTGATGTGCCCTGAAGTGTGATATGCCCAAGGGTGCCCTGAAGTGTGATATACTCGAAGGAGTCATCGTGTGTGATATGCCCAAGTGTGCCCTAACTTGTTATGTACCCAAAGGTGTCATCACGTGTGATATGCACATGAATGCCCTGACGCGGAATGTGCCAAAGAGTGCCCTGACGTTTGATATACCCGAAGATGTCATCACGTCTGATATGTCCAAGAGTGCCCTGACGTGAGCTATACCCAATACTATCATAATATGTGAGAAGCCCAAAGAGTGCCCTGACGTGTTCTATACCCAATACTATCATAATATGTGAGAAGCCCAAAGAGTGCCCTGACGTGTGCTATACTCAAAAGTATCATAATGTGTGAGAAGCCCAAAGAGTGCCCTGACGTGTGATTTACCCAAAAGTGTCAGGTCGTGTGATATATATTATGCCGATTGGCATGTACAAATATGGATTTATTGCCATATGCCCAATACGCCCTAACTGATACAGTGCCGGAAGGGTAATATATCGCCAAATGTGACCTCCCATTTGTACAGAAGGGCGATATATCGCAATAATAGTTTTGTTTAGTCCCTCGGTTCCGATGCTCAGTGAACGGAAATTTACATTTTAAATGTTCAATCATTTGATTGTGTACCATGTTTGGTCTAAACCTGTTTTTTGTTTGGCACTGAATCAATTAACGCGGGTAAAAGTCTCATTGACTGTTCTTATTGTTACACTCATCACATAATTTGAACTTTGGTTTGTGTCTGCCAGGGGCTGGTATATACACACCAGTTGGTTGTGTCTGACATTGGGGGCTGGTATATACACACTGTTTTTCCAGTCTGTCGACAGATTTCCTGGCTGGTGTATACACACTGTATGTCTAGTCTGTGGGCAGATTTATGCGCTGGTGTATATACACTGTTTATCCAGTCTGTCGACAGATTTCCAGGCTGGTGTATACTCACTGTTTGTCTAGTCTTTTAAGGGCTGGTGTATACTCACTGTTTGTCTAGTCTGTCGACAGATTTAAGGGCTGGTGTGTACACACTGTCTGTCCAGTCTATCGACAGATTTAAGCGCTGATGTATACACACTGTTTGTCCAGTCTGTCGACAGATTTCCAGGCTGGTGTACACACACTGTTTGTCCAGTCTGTCGCCAAGCAGGTTGCATTTTTATTTCCCTTTTCCACCTTACCGAGTTAAGGGGTCGACACCAGGCGCGGGTGACTTGGGAGTAAATCGCATTGCATTGATTTTCCTTCTTCGTGGTCGTTCATTAGAACTGTTTGTTTTAGACGTAATTGTGTTGTGTCTGTTTACGGCAGAGCTGCGATATTAGCGTCTTTCGGCCGAAACATCCGGCTTCTTCGGGCGTGTGTTGGCCGAGTTAACCTTCCCTATTGCGTTGATTCGATGGTATGATCATAGCTGCAGTTCAGAAAGCAGTGGCACACTACTGAACGTAAAGATTGCCCAATATACCACAAACCGCAAATAAATTCTGGGGTTGATTGCAACGTCTTGTAAAAAGGAAATGCAAGTAACTTTCCGGCAGACAAAACCCAGAGCTTTACTGAGGACTAGAACACTGATTATACGAAACCTAATGCAAACATCGTAACACCCCGGCCATATAATATTAATTAATGTGAGGAAAAACCCTCAAAAAAATCTATGATGGCTTGTATATTGAATAAGTCTGAGGTCAGCATACCGAACTATATATGAGCGCTCGTTCTTAAACATCTGGTGTGCTGATGCTGAGGTGGCAGGTTCAACTCCTACACCGGTCAGTTGGACTAAAATGTTGACTTCTCGTCCTTGAATTGGGGACGTAAATTACAAGTACCTCTGAAGTCGGAGTGGGTTTCCTAACGACGAGGGGCACTGGTAAGAGGAAAAGCTAATCCTCAAACAAGAATCAGGCCAGTAAACTAGAAACGGTAGAAAGTGTTTGAACTACTCTTGAGCTCAAAGCGAGCGAACAAACAAACAAACAAACAAAGTCAAAAAGAGTGGGAAAGTCTGTCATGTGTGCAGGAAGTAAGAGATACATCACAACTTCCTGAAATACCTTCCACCGGCTCTCATCGCATCGTGCCATGTGTTGTACTATTGTGGAATCACCGCAGTGGGACGACTGGGAAAACAAACTGACAAATTTTCCGTGGTGTTTAAGCTTCCTATGTTTGTAAATATCAAACCTGTGACTCCGTGCTCCAGTATCGGTTGCTCGTCTGCAAGGAAATCCGGGGCTGTCGGATTTAAAAAAAGGTTTTGTAATTATTTTCCGAGAAAATCAGCTTTTTAAGACATTTGGTTACTTTAAGGAAATTATAATATTATACTGCAGACTATGATAATATCATTGACTGCATTTTCAGCAATCTATACTGGTTCCATTAACTCTTCTGTCTAATTAGACTGTAATTGTTTCATTAACTGTTCATTCTAAATAAACAACAATGGTTTCATTACCTGGTCTTCCAAATTAAACTATAATGGTGTTATTAACTGTTCATTCTAAGTAAACTAACCAGATAATAACGTTTCCAATACATATTCTAAGAAAATTATAACGTTTTCATTAAGTGTTTATTCTAAGCGAACTATTATGGTGTCATTAACTGATCATTGTAAGCAAACTATAATGGTTTCATTAACTGTTCTGTCTAAGCAAACTATAATGGTGTATTTAACTGTTCATTGTAAACAAACTATAATGGTGTCATTAACTGTTCATTGTAAACAAACTATAATGGTGTCATTAACTGATCATTGTAAGCAAACTATAATGGTTTCATTAACTTTTTTTTTTCCTGAGCAAACTATAATGGTCTCATTAACTGTTCAATGTAAACAAACTATAATGGTGTTATTAACTGTTCATTGTAAGCAACTATAATGGTCTCATTAACTGGTCATTGTAAGCAAGCTATAATGATGTCATTACCTGTTCATTGTAAGCAAACTATAATGGTGTCATAAACTGGCCATTGTAAGCAAACTATAATGGTGTCATTAACTGGTCATTAGAAGCAAACTATAATGGTGTCATTAGCTGTTCATTTTAAGTAAACAACAATGGTTTCATTAATTGTTCTTTCTAAATAAACTAACCAGTCTATTACGTTTTCACTACTTATTCTAAGTTAACTATGTTTTTATTTACTGTTTATTCTAAGCAAACTAATGTTTTCATTAACTGTTTATTCTAAGCAATCTATAATGGTGCCATTAACTGTTTATTCTATGCAAACTATAATGGTGTCATTAATTCTTTATTCTAAACAAATTATAATGGTGTCATTAACTGTTCATTCTAAGTAAACAACAATGGTTTCATTAACTGTTCTTTCTAAATAAACTAACCAGTCTATTACGTTTTCACTACTTATTCTAAGTTAACATTCTTTTCCTTTACTGTTTATTCGAAGCAAACTATAATGTTTTCATTAATTGTTTATTCTAAGCAATCTATAATGGTGCTATTAACTGTTTATTCTAAGCAAACTATAATGGTGTCATTAATTCTTTGTTCTAAGCAAACTATAATGATGTCATTAACTGTTTGTTCTAAGCAAACTATAATGGTGTCATTAACTGTTTATTCTAAGCAGCCTATACAGATTTTATTTTGAGACCCCTTTGGCGAAGTGCTTACGCCAGACGCTTCGTGCTCCGAAGGATGTAGGTTCGGTTTTGGACTCCGTCATTCCGTTCACGAGTGCTGTTTTCTCGGAGACTCCTGGGAGTCGTCGCTGGAGCTACGGAGTTTGTGCTTTGTGTGATGCTTTCGGCAGGTCACTTTGCGGTAAGAGACCGAGCAATGAAGTCGACTATATTTTGGAGACAGTGTGAAGAAACTGAAAGAAAAAAAAGACAAGAAGAAAGAGAAAACGCAGAACAGCTCAAGTAAAAAAAACGAGACTCAGAAACAGAAGATACCAAGTCACAGACAGAAGAAAAAGAATCAGAAGAGGAAATAGAAGAGGAGGATGTAGAAGAGAAGGAAAACCAAAATGACAGCGACCAAGAATGGACGGTGGCCAGGGGAAGAGATTAGTCTCCAGCAAGAACAAGATACTGAGCCGTCCACAACACAAGGTACCAAAGAAGATCCAGAAGAAAATAAAACAGACTAAGACGAGTTGTCTGGAAGAAGGATGACGACTGGTAAAAACTCCCTGAAGGAAGCAACATCATGCGACTGGGCGGGTACACAATTACGCCAGGCCAAGAGTGCGACTCTGTCCAGACGTGTAAAACCACAAAGATGTAACGAACACAATGACAACAAATCAGAAACCAGGAAGCAGATTTTTTTTTCATATCCCTTACAGGACGTTGCAGTCAACATCAGTTTTTTCAGCTGCTGTTGAAGTACTAGGCAAGATCACGCTCAGTAGTTTGCCATTGATTTCTGAACGACCGGCTCACATACCCCGTAAGTTACCAACGCGGCGAGTATTTACGAAAGAAGAAGCACGAGATACTCCATAAGGGCTCCGACTATATAAAATCGATACCTCTACGGCTGAATGCGGTAATTCTTCTCAAGAATTGGAATTGGAAAGTCGACTCTCTCCCCTTTAAGCAGAGTACATTGACAATGAATCATGGGAGGTGAATGCGGTTATGCGAGCTATATCAGTTTCATGTAGGCGTGGTGGCGTAGTGACTGGACACTCGCCTGTCGTCCCGATTGTCAGAGGTTCGATCGATCGAACGGACGGACGAACGAACGAACGAAATTCTTTATTTTCAAAGGGTTTAAAATTGGGCACGCAGGCCCGTCTGACATTCTGCCCTTCTTCTCTATTTCCTCTCATACATTCTTTCATTCAACATGTCTTATGAAGCAAATCTTTGACAACAAAAGAACAATAAGTATTAAAACGCATGAAAAATAATCAATAATACATGACTCACTGAGGCAATGTTTAACATGGGCATTATAAATACCCAAGGAAGGTGTAACGTGCCATACATATGGGAATGTTTTTTGGCTAGTTGTCGTTCGAGATAATTTACCATTATTATTGTCTTTTTTTTTTTAAATGGGGGTATGTAGTCTGTCCTGAGGTAGTGTTCAAACAGGTTGCGACTGTATGTATAATAATTGGTGGTGTCTTTGATTTCTTGTGGAAGATTGTTCCACAACTGAGTAGCAGAGTATGCTAAGCTTGTTTTACTTAAGTCTATCCTAGATTTAGGGACATGAAGTATATTTAGTCATCCGCTATGTCTTGCGTTATATTTAAACAATGGTCAAAGGTAGCTCGGAGCATTTTGAAATATGATTTTTTGAATTAGTTTAGCTTATTAAAAAGTAGGCGTTTGTGGAGAGGCAGTAACTGAAGACGTTCATGTAGGTTATAATTGTCTGTAAGCTTATCACCATTGATTAAACGCACTGCCCTTTTCTGGTGTGAATACAGGCGTTTTGTTATTGATTTGAAGCATCCATCCCAGATTGTGGAGCAATAATCAATCTGTGTTTGTATGTGGGAAGTATAGAATATCTTTCTTGTGTTTTCGTCGAGGAAATTTTTAATTTTGGCAAGTTGGTATACTTTTTTGGCTATTTGATTAACTAGAGCATGAACATGGGAGTTAAAGGATAGATTTTGATCTATGATAAGACTCAGCGCCTTGTGATCGGCTACACTTTCTATAGGTGTGCTACCAATGTGCAGCTGAAGAGTTCTCTGCGAGTTTAGAGTGTGAAGTCTTTGCCTGGTTCCTATTAACATAGAGTTTGTTTTAGAAATGTTAAATTTGCATGCGGTTTGCATAACTCCAGTTAACTACACTATTTATTTCTGGTTGCAAGGATAATTCTAGCACATTGCGATTAATAGCGTTTGTATATACTGTGCAGTCGTCTGCAAACAGATCACAGGACGACGACAGATATAAGGGAAGATCATTTATATAAATGGCAAATACAGAGGGCCAAGAATAGACCCCTGAGGCACTCCAATAGTAATGGTAAATCCTCACTGGGAGGGGGCGGGAGATTCGAATTCTCCGAAAGTGACGTGGGCTCTCAGCCTAACTTGAGTACCAAGAAATCTCTTGGGAAATAAAAGCGGCCTGCGTGATTCTGACCAAATCACGCAAGAGTGTCGAGTGGTCTTTACAAATATGATTCTTGCAGCATATGCACAGTGCTCCTTTAGAGAAGTAAAAGAGACCTTTTCTTTTTTACTTACCATCATTATCATCATCATTATTATCATCATCCAGTGCCTTGCCGGCTGGCGTGGGCGATCATGTCTCTCCACAAATTACGATCTCCGGCGTCAAGAATCAAATCATGTGTTGACCCCCTTCCGTGCCATGACACAAGACTGAAGAATCTTCTCACGCTATCTTCCTCTTTCTCTCTTTCCACAAATCTTTCCGGTTGTCACATGTTCCAGTTCTTGTCTTCTCATAAAGTGACCAAAAAACAGAGGACTGCCTCTTTATGATGTTTTGTAATAAGATGGGTTTTGCGACTCAGCTTCCCTTAAAACGTCCTGATTGCTCATTTTGGCTGTCCAATTAATTTTCAGCATTCTTCTTTAAAACCACATCTCCAAGGCTTCCAGAGATTTAAAAAAAAAATCCTGTGTACTAATTGTCCAGGACTCACGGCCATATGTTACTCGTAAAACTGTTCCATGCAACGTGTAAGAACTCTTTTTGTAACTTTCAAGGACAGTGACTTATTTATTGCACAAAACGTTCTTTATTTGATAGAATGCAGTTTTTGCTTGTCCTATTCTGCTCATTATCTCAGTTACTTATATCGATTTCATTAACTGTTTACTCACTGGGTTCCCTGTGGTCAGTACGCTTACGCTGATGCTGTGGACACATATTCGAATCCCCACCGAAGCTTTTAGTTGTTTAAAAATAAATTAACTTGAGCCCCGTCGACCCAGTCTAAAGAGTGTACCAGAAAATATGGGAAGTAATGGAGGCCGGGGGATACTGACCACATCCCCAGTCGAATGCCCAGTGGTCTATAGAGAGACTAGACTAGCACTATACGCCCAGTTCACCCCATGGCATTGGCAATTGTTCTTTACCAGATGTATAAGCGTCTAACGTTGAGAAAGCCATGGCAAATTACTGAACATTACAGTCAACTAATGCTGGGGTTGATTCAGACGTCCTAACTAATGCTGAAGTTGATTCGGGCCGCCTGTAATTACATGCAACAAGCTTAGCTTACGTAAATGTGTTTAATTTATGCGATTTATAATTTAATACTTATATAATAAGTAAGATAATATAATACTTAACGATACCATTTCCGTGATAGAGACATCCTGATTTTTTTTTCTTTTTTTTTCTTGTTCATATCCTATTTACAGGACATCGCTGTCAACATCTTACTGCTCTTGTTGATGTTTTGGCAAGTTTACGTTCAGTAGTTTGCCATTACTTTCTGAACGACCGGCTCCCATACCAACACGTTAAAATCCAGAGCAACGTGGTCTGCTGCCAAATCGGTAGCGGGTTTACCAATCCCGCCCGTAAGTCCTTAGCCACCCATGGTGATTGGTCAGTATTTTTAGACGAATGGGTACTGAATGTGTGACTTAGCGTATGACTCCTTGAAATCTCCACATATGTTGGCAGTAACAATTTTACGAGGCCGACTGAATCAGTAAGCCACATGACTCAAAAATATTCTCACATCCAGTAGGATTTGAACTCTATTCACCTTGTGACAAAGGATCAAGAGATAAAGGTCGTTTGCCACTTCAGTTGCCGCGTGCTGTGCAGGTCAAGTCGTTATTTTAACAGATCAAGGACGAACAGAGGGTAATACTAATAGGGACAGACATTTCCAGGCATTCGTGCTCTTAACAAAATGGTAAAGGACCATTTTCCATGCGTTGTGGCTTTGGAGTATATGGCGCTAACGCAATAATTTCATATACTAATCGCAACTCCACAGGTAACTGGCGTTGAGGCATAGGGGATAGTGAGACGCGCAGTTTCAAAATTCCCCGACATACAGAGTGGAGGGTTCGAAACCGGGCGATTTGGTAGCTTACCGCCCTTCGTGGCTTTCGATGGTATGGACGTCGGCCGTTTAAAAAGCAATGGTAAACTTTTTTTAAAAATGCATATCCTTTATAGGACATCGCAGTCAACACCAGCATTTCTGCCGTTGTTGCCTCTTGGTAAGTTTACGTTCAGTAGTTTGCCATTGCTTTCTGAACGACTGGCACCGATATCAACGCAAAACCAACGCGGGGCGGTCTGCTGCCAAATAATGGTACACTACAGAATCAAAATGCTTATTAAACTAACTTTAACTTCATGGGTGATCAGTCTCACACCACCATCCTTTACTTCCCAGAACATTTTCCGCTGCCCATTTTAGCATTTTAGGCGGGGTCAACGTGGAGGCCAAGGTTAACTTGAGAGAATTCCCCGAAGCACTTGTGATGGAAGAGGAGGGTTGTATGTGTGACCTGCAACCGTTTTCATACTGTTATTTAGTTAGTTAGTTAGTTAGTTAGTTAGTTAGTTAATTAGTTAGTTAGTTAGCTTTGTTAGTTAGCCTTGATAGTTAGCTTTGTTGGTTGGTTGGTTGGTGGGTGGGTGGGTGGTTGGGTGGGTGGTGGTTGATTCGCTGGTTGGCTGGTTGGCTGGTTACTTGGTTACTTGGTTGCTTGGTTGGGTGGGTGGGATGTATTAAAGGCAGTTGTACGTTCATTAGTTTGCCATTACGCTCTCCAAAGGGAGGTCAGCGGTAAAGTACAACGTAATGCCGGCGCAGGGATTGAACCGCTTACCTCGACATCAGCGACCCAGAAATTTAAGAGCCAGGGCTCTTATTCGTTCGACCACGTCGACGCCCGTTTTATATAAAAAAAATGTTTTGCATATCCTTTACAGGACATCGCTGTCAACATCAGCATCTTTCAGCTGTCTGTTGATTTCTTGGCAAGATTACGCTCAGTAGTTTGCCATTGCTTTCTGAGCGGTCGGCTCAGTTATCCCGCAAGTCATCAGCGGGGGTCGAACCGCTTCCAGTTCTCGCCCGCTACGAGACTCTGCGTGATAAACGGGATTACGGAGAAAGTGCCGTCTAGTACATCAACAGCAGCTGAAAATGCTGGTATTGACTGCAACGTCTCGTAAGGGATACGCAACAAAATTAGTAGTGTAAAATTTCACGTAAAATGCTGTCTGGGCGATCGATCGGTCCACAAGAGCAGGTTACATCGGCGGCCGCTATGGCAACATTTCAAAATATGAAAACATACATGTTGAAAATGTTCCCAGAAAAATACTCACTTCATGTGTGAGGCACGGTTCCTGGAAGAAGTAGGCAGGGTTGGGCCAGAGCCAAGATTGGCACAGGACATAGAAGACACCTTGGACATGAAGTTGCATAAGGCGGGAACAATGGTCAGTGAAGGAAAGACGTTTCAGCCAGACGTGATAAGAGTGACGTTCTGTAAAGGACCTGCAGGATGACTTGTGACCATTTTTGTGAACCTGGACACAAAGTTCATGCGTGATTTCGTTCGTTCTTTCTCGTACCATTGTTTTGATTTCATTCTTGTCTTAGATATGTCGTTGAGTGTTCTTATGGTTTTGAAGTACGATTATTTCCCTTTGACCACATAGATTTGAAAACATATGTTGATAGTTAACCGTTAAATAGTAAGAATAAATAAAAACTCACATAAAGAGATAAATTGCGCATTAGGCAATAGGAAAAACCTGCCGTCGAGTTAGCAACAATCCAGTGTGTATTACAATATCCGTTCTGGAGAAGAGTGCCACCAATGAGGTCTAACGATTATTATGGATTTGGAAAGATCACATTACTCTGTTTCAAGGAAGTCATAACTGCATTTGTCATATTGACAACAATTCAATGTTTTAACAGGCAGGACTGAACTGAAGCGATTATTTCCCGATGACTCCTAAATGTTAGTACACATACTCAACTAGCGTGGTAGTTTGCTTGCAAGTGAACTTTGACCTCATGATCCTTGATGTCGGTGAAAGTTTCCGACATGCACGGTTTCTGTGGCAGCATACGGGTGGGAATCATGGGCCATCGGATCAAACTGAACAGCGCATACATGTCTTTTAATATAAATGTTATAGACAACTTCTAAGAATATTTCGGATACAGAAAAGAACAAATGCATCCATACTTCATGAGCTGAATATTGAAGAAGGTTGGCTATTAAAGATAATACAACAAAGAAAATTGAAATATTGTGGTGACTTGAAACGTCATGCAAGTTTGGAGAGAACATCATGGAGGGGTATATACCTGGGAAGAGAGAAGAAGGAAGGCCACAGAGAAGATGGATGCAGGATGTGTCTGATGATCTCCAGATAAGTGTATCGGACGCGGGACTTCTTGCTTATGACCGAGAAGATTTCCGAAAGGTTGTTATGGGAAAAAGGTTCTGCAAAGGACATGCTACTGAATGAATGGAATAACTAAAGAAGAAAACCAAGGCTGTTTAATTAAACGTTACAGAAGCAGTTTTAGAATATCATAGGCTAAAAGAGAAGAAGTAGAATACTGACATCCTACAGGATCGTAACACCGAAGTAGACTGCGAAGTAGACTGGCTTATAAATAGCTTCGTGTCTGGGAAACTTAAATAGTTTGGTCATGTTAGATGTTATATTGGTTGGCACAGAACAATTGAACAGAGCAAGCCATTAGAAAGTCGAATAGAAGCCCCGGAGATGTGAAAATACATAAGAATATGTGATAATTCATGGAAACAAAACCATTGAAATACAGAGGTTCTAGAAAAACTGGAAATGAAAAGAGAGTTGAAGAAAGAAATAAAAAAGAGCAAATGAAATATTTCGGCCACGTTAAAAGAATAATACTATTATAAAAGCCATATTGGAGTGTAAGGTTGAAGACAAGCGAGCAAAAGATAGACAACTATACAAATGGGCAGATAATAAGAGATGGACGAACAGCAATCTGACAGAATGTACAGTCAGGACGAGAGACAGACAGTGTTGGAGATCCATTACAGCCATCCTTCATTGTGGAGACGGCACCTGATTGAGAAAGAACAATTATGGAAGGTGTGATTGCTGGAAGAAGAGGCAGTTATGGACTAGTACGATGGTAGGAGCAGGCCATTGAGGACACCTTAGACATTATATCACATGAGGCCGAGGGACTGGCGAAGTACCGGAAATCCATTCAGTGGATCGTCGTGATCGGGATGTTCTGAAAGGACGTGCTGCATGATGGTTATGGCGATGATTATGTTATGATGATGATGATGATGATGATGATGATGATGATGATGCTGCTGCTGCTGCTGCTGCTGCTGATGATGATGATGATGATGATGATGATGATGATGATGATGATGATGATGACCAAGACGGCAATGATGATCAAGAAGGCAATGATGATAATGCCGTTGATGATGATAACCACATTGACGATTATGATGACGACGATGATGATGGTGACGATGATAATGATGATTGTATTGCTAATGACAATGATGCTGATGATGACGAAAATGGTAATGATTACGACGACAAGATGATGATGATGACGACAATGATGATGACGACGAAAAAGATGATGCCGATGATGACGATGATAATAATGATGATTATAATTATGAGAGGTGTACATGTCGCAATACCATGACCCCGTCTCTCACTGACCAATACCTTAGGGCTCCCCTATGTCGTGACTCTTATCTACAAACGTCCTCTCACTCCAACTAACGCTTCAAGTTTCGTTTTGCATCCCTTCAAATGTCATATTTCACCAACGGTATAGCGCACATTCTGGTTTCTAAGCTTGTTTTGAGGGAGGGGAGAGGAGGGGGGGGGGAGTACCGCATCACAGTCACCGTTGAGGTAGTACTTCGATACCAAGACACTCTTCAACAACATCACTCCGACAGATGCAAGCCCCTGTCACAGTTCAGTCGGCCGGAGCTTAAGATTAACCCACTTTCGTTTAAAGGACTTTAGCCAACCAGTCTCGCTAGATACAATAATGTACTCAGTAAATTAAGCAGCTAAATGGCACTTTTACACATAGTTCGGCGCAATGTGCATATGAGGTAGGCCAAATACTTACATCTTTGCTACTTTGACTACACACAGGTGTTTTAAAGATTGAGCACAACCCACTACTGGCATCGCTGATCGCATTCTGGTACGAACCTAAAGCCTTGTCCACGTCAGATTGGAAGCACTAGACTCGAGTTTCGCTCTCTTTTGAGCTCGTCAGTAGTTCATTTCCTTGACTGGACCAGGGATCGAACTCCGGATCACTGGCGTGTGAGGCGGGTGTGTAACCATTTGACCATGCGGCTCACGCTAGACGCGACCAAATTATCACACAAGAATATCACGTCACTCATCGTAGGCTATAGCTCATAATTTGCTGGATCACCGCCACTGAAATCCGCCAATCGATGTTGCCCCGAGTGATCAGGTCTTCTCGATCTGGCAAGGTACATCAGCTCATTCTTTAAAACCTCCAATCCTGAAACAACCAAATCAATCAATTTGATTATTGCTCGCTGGAATTTAGGCGCCTGGTGTGCCTTGCCAGATCGAGAAAACCTGATCTAAAGTAAGACATGTTAACATGATGAAGATGCTTGCAGATCTACAAATTGATGAGAAAGACTTTTGACTTTAAAAAAAAAAAAAAAAAAAAAAACATATATTGAAAGGAAAAAAAATATGCCAAGATAATTGATAATGAAAGTCAATATCAGCCTATTAAGAGAGATGTGAGACAGGGATGTGTAATGTTTGTTTCTCTATATAGTGAAAACATTTTTAGAAATTTTGAAGATATGAAAGGAATCACCATTTGAGGACATAACATCACTATCATTTGATATGCGGATAATATAGTATTTACTGCAGACAATGAATAGGATCTGAAACATTTAGTAGATGAGGTTATTATACACAGTGAACAACTAGGGTTAGAATTAAATTGTAAAAAGAGAGATATTATGGTCGTCACCAAGAAGAAAGAAGTACCACCATGTAATATATGAGTAAATGATATTCGGAATAATAATTAAGGACCATCAGTTTTGAAGATGGAAGTTCAGATTGCTCTTGATCATATGAAAACTGGCAAAACCCGGTGTCCAGACAACATCAAATCAAAAATGAACAATGCCTTATAAGAATACGGAATAGACCAAGTCACCAGAATGCTGAATACAATACAAGGTACTAGACTACTAGAGATAAATAAATAAAATGTTTTGCGTATCCTTTTACAGGACTTAGCTGTCAACAGCAGCATCTTTCAGCTGTCTGTTGATCTCTTGGCAAGATTACGCTCAGTAGTTTGCCATTGCTTTCTGAGCGGCCGGCTCAGTATCCGCAAGTCACGAGCGGGGGTCGAACCACCTCAGTTCTCGCTCCGCTGCGAGACTCTGCGTGATAAACGGGATTACAGAGAGAAAGTGTTATAACCCCACAGCCAGAGAGACCGGCACTAGAGATATACCACCTGAATTATGGAATGTTTATATTTATTGCAATCCCGAAGAAATCAGGAGCCTTGGAATGTGATCAACATTCGAACAATTAGTATACTGAGCCACATCACGAAAAATTTGCTAAGAATTATCATGCAAAGAGTTAGGAAGAAACTAAATACAACCCGAAATAGGAGAAGAACAATGCGGGTTTGTGGAAGGCAATGGTTCAGTAAATGCTGTATATATGCTGGGAACATTATTTGAACGTTCTATAGAAGTAAACAAAGATATACATCTTTGCTTTATTGACTACACAAAGGCTTTCGATAAAGTTAGACATGTCAACATGATGAAGATGTTTGCAGATCTACAAATTGATGGGAAGGTCCTTAGATTTATGAAAAGCATATATTGGAAACAACAAACTGCCATAAGATTAATAATGAAGTAAGTCAATATCAGCCTATTAAGAGAGGTGTGAGACACGGATGTGTTATGTCTCAAGATCTTTTTCCCCTGTAAAGTGAAAATATTTTTAGAAATGTAGAAGATATGAAGGGAATCATCATTGGAGGAAGAAACATCAATAACATTAGATATGCGGATGGTGCAAATTGAGTGCATACAATGAGAAGGATCTGCAACATTTAGTAGATGAGGCTGTTGCACACAGTGAACAACTAGGGTTAGAATTAAATTGTAAGAAGACACAGATTATGGTCGTCACTGGGAAGAAGGAAATACCACAGTGTAATATACAAGTAAACGGGAATATTTTTAAGCAAGTTAATTGGTACACTTATCTCCGAACAGTCATAACATCTGATGGGAGATCCTTGAAAAGATTAGAACAAGAATTACAACGGCGAAGGTAGCTTTTTGCAAGATGGAAAACATATGACCAATTAATAGATGTTAATTGCAACGAGAAAAGGAGAGTTGAAGTGTTACATATAATTTGAACTTTTGTGCAGATGTGAGAAGTGGACAATGAGCAGACAAGCTGAAAGAAACATCTAAAAACAGTGGAAATGTGGTTTCTGAGAAAAATGCAAAGACTACCATCGACAGTCAGAAAAACCAACGATCAAGTCCTACAAGAAGCTCATGAAAATTGTAAACTTATTAGAGAAATCATACGTAGACAGTCAAGATTTCTTTAGCACGTTTTGAGAAAACATTAACTAGAGAACTAGGTAACAACTGGAAAGTTTGAGTGGAAAAGAACAAAGGGAAGACAGAGAAGTAAATATCTGGAGGGCTTTTCACATGGCATAATCGAGACAAAAACACACAGCTGATCCATGACTTTGGTGATATTGTGACATGATAAAACATAACCGCCCACGCTTACCGGCATGGCACATGATGATAGCAGACCATTTGACACTCTGTCTGTGATGTGGTCAGTAACACATCGGCTGTCTTTATTCCCCAAGACATTTTGAGATACCTGTTTTGGGTAGGTCGATCTTTATCCTCCGACATATACCGGGTGTTTGTAAAGTCTCACTGCACTTTGTATGTAGAACATGTTTGAAAAATTAAGTACATGATGTCATAAAAAACTGTGCTCCACAATCAACCGTGAAGCAATATGCAGCGAATGGCTGCTTGTGTAATTCTTTGCACTCAAAATAGAATGGTGTTATCAAAGGAAGACAATTTTTTTTTTTTTTTTCCAAATTTGTTCTACATACAAAGTGTAGTGAAACTTAACAAACACCCGGTAGTTAACTGAGACATTAGCTAAATGATTTCCAGGGAGGTAACTGGTCACTTAAAATAGCGATATATTTACATCAAGACTTATAGCCCTTTACTTTGAAAATGCTTGTGTTGCGTAAACAAACAAACAAAGCAAACACAGGAACCTATTTTCCTACCAACGTGGAAAGTTTAGTAAACAGCGTTATGTTCATGTAATGTAGAGCAAACGGCATTTGATGGGTAAGGTGGCTGGTGCCACGACGACCGCCTTATCGTCATAACTATTTTCTGGTAAAGGCGTTTTGGGACTGTCGTGGCCAGAGCAATGCAGTCACGAATGTCCCTGACGGCGCTTGAAAGGCATAGAACCATTCTGGAGAACGTGACGAGAGAGAGAGAGAGAGAGAGAGAGAGAGAGAGAGAGAGAGAGAGAGAGAGAGAGAGAGAGAGAGAGAGAGAGAGGGGGGGAGAGAATTCGGCATGTTAATTAAACATTAGCAAAACTCAGCACATGATAGAGAGAGAGAGAGAGAGAGAGAGAGAGAGACAGACAGAGAGTGAGAGAGAGAGAGTGAGAGAGAGACAGAGAGAGAGAGAGAGAGAGAGAGAGAGAGAGAGAGAGAGAGAGAGAGAGAAAATACGGTATGTTCATTAAACTTTAGCAAAACTCAGCGCATGATAGATTTCAAGAAGACACACATTCCAAAATGCTCACTATATATTTAAAAAGAAACCCTCTTCCAGGTCTTGAATTATGTTGTGTTTATAGCACTAGACCTATGTTTCTGTACACTATTTGGCACACGGTGGTCAATATCACGAAGGGTAACTTCAACCCATAATAGTTCCTGGTAACTTTATGTGTTTCTTAACTTCTTTGTCAGATTCTGTATATTTCCCCTGGGATCTGACTTTGATAGCTCTGGATTTAATATGAATTAAGCCTGTCCCCCCCCCCCCCTTTTTCACTTGATTTTCTTGAAGGTTTCCAGTGGGATCCCTACTTTATGTTTACGTTCCCTTCTTCTAAGGACTTCCATACACGCGTCACTCCAAATGCTTTTAACCTCTTGCTAACTCATCGCTTTGTTCTTGTTCTCCTCGTCCACTAAATTTCACAAGACCTGGTACTTATTAGAGAATGTAACTGTTCGTTAGTTTACTGGCTTCTGAGATAACCTACTTTATACCGAAAACTGAAAAAAAACATCTACAGGCAGTGGAAATCTGGTTTCTGAGGAAAATCCAAAGAATACCATGGACAGACAGACAAATCAACGAGCAAGTCCTATAAGGGGCAAATGAAAGCCGCAAATTGATTAGAGAAATTAGACGTAGACAGTCAACATTTCTGGGCACGTTATGAGAAGAAATAAACTAGAGAACTTGGTGATAACTGTCAAGATTGAGGGGAAAAGAACAAGGGGAAGACAGAGAAGGATATATCTGGATTGCTTGACCACATGGCATGGTCGAGCACAAGAACACAGAGCTGATCCACGACTCTGGTGAGCATGTAAACTGGCGAAGCATGATCGCCCAGGCTTACTGGCATGGCGCATGATGATGATGTATCTCTTGAGTTTTAACTTAATTTTACTTATCAGCAGGTTGTGGTCACCATTTTTATCGTCACCTCTAAAGAATTTTACATCGTGTAGAGATTATCTAAATTTTTTAATGAATACATATGTGATCCATTTGATTTTGAGTTTTGTAATCGGGTGATGCCCATGTGGATTTTCTGATTCTTATGACATACTGATTCACTGCACACAAATTGGCGAATAATTTTCTATTTTCATTCCTTACCTTTTGTCCATGTTTTCACATGGTCTTTTCGCAATCAAACTACTAAAAGATGGGAAAACTGCTGATTCATATGGTATCCCAGCAGAAACTAATAAATCCAGTATAGATAGGTTAAGAATTGGGCACACAGATCCGTCTGCCATTCTGCTTATCTTACCTCTATGCGCTCATACATTATCTCATCCATATATTACTGCAACGTCCTGTAGGGGATATGCAACATTAAAAAAGGTAGATGTAGCGTATAACTTTTAGGCGAAAATGTATTACACTAGTTGTCCTTTGAGATAATTATTATTATTGCCCAGGAAATATCGGCAGACTGGATAGAAGGATTTCTGGTGAAGCTGACAAAGAAAGGGGTTCTACAGGAGTGTAAAAAAAAAAAGAATTAAGGAGTCTCCGTGGCGAAATGGTCAAGCCGTCTGACTCGGGCTCCGAAGGTAGTGGGTTCGATACCGATGATGATGATGATGATGATGATGGTGGTGGTGGTGATGATGATGATGATGATGATGATGATGATGATGATGATGATGATGATGATGATGATGATGACGACGACGATGATGATGGTGATGATGATGATGATGATGGTGGTGGTGGTGGTGATGGTGGCGGCGGCGACGACGACGTGGACGACGACGACGATGATGATGATGATGATGATGATGATGATGATGGTGGTGGTGGCGGCGGCGGTGACGATGACGAAGGCGGTAACGACGACGACCGTCGACTACGACGATGACGACGACGACGATGATGATGATGATGATGATGATGATGATGATGATGATGATGATGATGATGATGATGATGATGATTGTCATGGCCTGAATGACAGCCAGACAGAGTTAAAAGAGTAGGCAAGCGCACTAGAAGATTAAAGTAGAAGAAGATCCCTGTGCAGATGTATTGTTTGGCAATATCCCAGAGGCGCATGAGGCCTCACCATATGACATAACTAGATGGGAATCAACACATATTGTGGCAAAGGCTGTAACAAGGTTACAAACACATAAAGAGAAACAGATAAATCAAAATGACACATTAGGTCCAATGCAAACAATAAAGCGACTGTTAGAGAAACCTGAAGATTTTGGTTCCATACAAGAAAAGGACGAATCGTTAAAAAAGTGCTATGCTAAATTAGACAAGTCACCAAAATGCTCAAAAACAGGTAAATGGTATTTCATAAAGCGAAACAACGTCCTAAAAAGAGTATATGATAAGGGTGGTCATCAGGTAGAACAAACGGTACTGCCATTACAGTTTCGACATAAAATTTTACAGACAGCGCATGACATTCTGTTCGCGGGACATATGGGTGTTGCACGAACATCGGCCAGAGTTTTGTCGAATTTTTATTGGCCAGGCTTTGCTAATGACATTCGCAAATACGTTCAGACATGTAAGGTGTGTCAAACTATGGCTCAGAAGGGTCGACACCCCAAGGCACCCGTGCAACCGACAGATTTGGCATCCCGCCCGTTTGAAAAGATTGCGGTTGATATTGTCGGGCCATTAAATACGATAACAAACAGAGGTAATAGGTATATTTTGACGGCCATTGATACATGTAGTCGCTGGCCAGAGGCTGTGGCATTAAAGTCTATTACAGCGTCAGTAATTATAGATGCTCTACTTCTAATCTTCTCCAGAATTGGTTTTCCTTTATGTAAATTATCAGATAAGGGAGCACAATTCATTGCCGGAGCTACAAAAGCCATTAGCAACATGTTAGGCATTAAACAAATGTTTTCCGCAAGTTTTCATCCGATGTCCAATGGGATTATAGAAAATCTGAATGGTACGTTAAAACGTGCATTGGCCAAGATTACGGCTCAACGTCCGGGGGATTGGGATGTGCTATTGCCCGCGGTATTATTTGCATATCGAGAAGTTCCACAGGCAAGTACTGGCTTTTCGCCTTTTGAACTGGTATATGGTGCGAATCCTCGAGGGCCGATGCAGATTCTAGATGAGTTGTTAACAGGGGAGGTTAAAGATCAACCCACGAAGGAAGCATATGAACAAGTCACTAACCTCCGTGACAAGATAATAACATCGTGTTCAATTGCTAAGCAAGCATTAAGTGTGGCAGGAACAAAATATAGACAGTATGCAAACAGGTCGGCAAAAACAGTTGAGTTACATGAAGGGGATGAAGAATTATTATTACTCCCGAGTCCTGTCGAGGCACTGGCAACTGCATGGCAGGGGCCATTTAAAGTCATTAAAAAATATCTGACGTAGATTATCAGATTTTGGTTAGAGATAAACTTAGAATTTATCACATTAACATGTTAAGGCCGTATCACTCGAGGCAGCCTGATGCCTCTGATGATGAAACAGATGTACCCAATTCCATTGCACTATCAGGAAAGGGTAATTAATGAAATTAAGGAACTGGAAAAGGCGGGCATTATTAGGAAATCTGTGTCGAATTACTGTTCGCCGTTGGTTATTATAAAAAAAAGGACGGAAATCTTCGTATCTGTGTAGATTATAGGAAAGTGAATAAGTTAACTTACCTGGATCCAGAACCTATGCCACAGATCGATGAATTGATAGCTGGCATGGCGAAGTCTACATGGTTTTCGAGACTGGATCTGACAAAAGGTTATTGGCAGATACCGATGGCAGAGGATTCTGTACATATTACAGCGTTCGCGACGCCTTTGGGGTTATATGAATTCCTTTATCTTCCGTTTGGTCTTCAGAACTCTCCTTCATCTTTTACAAGAATGATGCGTCTATTACTTAGGGACATTACAGACATTGCATCCTACATGGACGACATTGGGATCCATACCAAGGAAATAGTACATCATGCAAATATTCTAAGACAGGTTTTTTTTCGCATTCGAATGTTTGGTCTGACGGTGAAGCCGAGCAAAACTGAAATTGCATTTCAGGAAATACAATTTTTAGGACATAGAATTTCAAAGGGTTTGTTGTACACTGATCCGACCATTGTTACGAACATTCTTAACATTAGTTCCCCCAAAACAAAAAAAGAGGTTAGAGCATTGCTTGGTCTTATTAATTACTATCAGAAATTTATAAGGAACTTTGCTGGAATGACCGCTAAATTATCAGAACTTCTTAAAAAAGAGCAACCAAATAAAATTCGATGGTCGGAAGAACATGAAAAAATTCTTCAAGAAATAAAATCATTATTTAGTTCTCCACCAATTCTCAGAATTCCAGACATGTCAAAAGACTTTGTGGTACAGACAGATGCCAGCTCACATACTATATCTGCGATTTTATTACAAGAATATAAGGGTTTGTTACATCCAATTTTGTATTCCAGTCGGAAATTGAATCAAACTCAACGGAGGTATGCGATTACTGAATTGGAAGCACTGTCTGTGGTAGAAGCAATTAAGAAATTTGAAAAATATCTTTTAGGGAAAAAGTTTTTGGTTATTTCAGACAGCATGCCATTGAAAATTTTTAGGGATGGTTCGCCAAAAAACGCGCGTATACACAGATGGTCTTTACTTTTGCAAAATTTCGATTTCACTGTAGCCCATATTTCGGGAAGTAAAAATAACTTAGCAGATTTATTAAGTAGATTATAAACATATTGTATGAATAAAATATAATTTTAATTTTTGGTATTGGGGTAAATAAGTTAAATGGGAATATTATAAGGTCTAAATATAATGTTACTTTATTATGACTGTAACTTACTTTTGAAACACCACATGTATGAAAACAGTTCTTTAAATATAAATAAGTCACTTGTTGTTATTAATTTTGCAGATAGCAGATAAACAAGTACGCCAGTGTGTGATCACATAGTCATATGTACGAGGAAATAGACAAGGATGACTGCAAAGGCTGTATTCAATGGATACAGGATAGTCAACGATGTTGCAATGCGACATTTAGACGTGTTCTTTAATTATTTGTGTTATAGTCTGAAAAGAAAAACAATATGTAAATTCTTTCAGTATTGGGTAGAAAAGCAAATGATGAGTGATAGTTAAATCACTAATAGTATTAATTTACTAGTGAAGTGATATTAATTTTAGTTTTATTGTTATAATTTTATCAATTATTATAATTGGTGATATTTATTATGTTGCAGTTAAGGATAAGTACATACTTATTTGTTTTGTGCTAGGTTTATATCATCATCAATAAAAAGAATTTAGATGTGTTATTTCATGACGGATGAATGTAGAGATGGATGAATGAAAAAGAGTTTATACAAATACACATACTTAAAATCAGACATAGTTAGAAAGTCAACAGTACATTACGAAGAACAGATAGGACATATAGTTATAGGATAAAGTTGCTAATATCGACTGTGGATGATGGGGAGAGATCGTAACTTGAGTTGACATGAGGCATCTCTGAAATTGATGGGGACCAGTTATTGATTTCTTTTGACTCAGAAGGTCGTTGGGTTCACAACATAGAAGTGCATTTGGTTTCACCGAAGATACTCAAGGGTTACAGAGGTCTGAGGTAATTTTTGTCAAGGGGTCAGCATGAAACGCGGAAACGGCACTTTAACTATAGTGTCCGGCGGTGTTTGAACCTTGCTTCTTTTGTTGCAAGTAGTCAATCATGTTAACGCGAGAACATCTCGACGATCATTTCTTTGAAATGTATGAGGTGGCGTTGATTGGGACTTGTGGGTTTTAATTCAGTGTCTGGAGTCCACACGATCTATATTGTCTTAAGATGACATACTGAGTTCCAGAGATGACAGATTTGTAGTCGATCATGACTTACGGTAACTTACATCATATACAGTATTGGCATACATGTCGAAGTAAAGTAAGAATATGAAAATGTAGGACATTTTCTTTTATGGAGGGGGAATAGCTGTCATGGCCTGAATGACAGCCAGACAGAGTTAAAAGAGTAGGCAAGCGCACTAGAAGGTTAAAGTAGAAGAAGAGCACCATATAGCACCTTGACGGAACAAGGGCGACGTCACAAGTGCGTAGATTAACAACAAAACGGTTGTCGTGGGGCAGTTGGTGGCCAGCATTGAGAGGACTCACATCTAGCAGGCACATGGGAACATTGTACCTCCAAGGCACGCATGCACTCCACTCACATGAGGACACTGCACAATACATCGCAACTACTTACACGAGCAGGCATCGGACGAGGTGTCATGGATCAGGTTTAGCTTCTGACACCCGAGTGGGATAGTGTAAATGCTTCAAGCATCGGGTAAGATAGCATGTAGGTAACCTCGACAGTTAGGACTGTAGCCGGGTCGACAGTGTGCATTGTGAGACTGATGAGGCAATGTTTGACGGGTGTGAGTGCCTGAAGGCATCAGCATCGTAGACATGTGAGTACTTCATTGATGTTTTGCCAACAGTCAATATACTGTTGATTGTCACTGCACCAGAGTTTACTTGAGTCCTTTTCACTGTGACGGTTGTCGTGTTGCTGTCGTCTGATGTGGGCACGAACCCACACACTCAGTGTATAGCTTACTCCTAGATCATACAACGAGCAAGAGCGCAGTTGAGCTGATCTGATGGCCGCGCTACAGTGACCTAGCGGCCGATAGCGGTCAGCCCTGTGACAATGATGATGATGAATAGTAAATCAGTATTACTGTATGGGTCAGACACACGGAGAACAGCTAAAATAATTGCCTTTAAGCTACAAACATTGACGAATTGGTGCCTCCGTAGAATAATTAGAATAAAATGGTTTGGCAGAATAACCAATTTAGAGACCACGGGGAGAACGAAACAAATCCCAGTCAGCCAAGAGGTAAAGACAAAGACTGGATAGGAAAACATTGAGAAACCTGAGGACAATAGTTTAGTTTAGTTTAGTTTAGTCGTTGGATCAACATAACGGCACACGGTTTAACCCATAAGTGCTCCGTTTTCCTCCTAACTCAAACCTGAGTCTGGAGAAACTCAGCTCAATGCACGAACTCCACATCCCTCCTCCTCCTCTCCCCTCCTCCTCCTACCCTCTTCCTCTTCCCCTCCCCCTCCTCCCTCTACCTCCTCCTTCTTCCATCCTCCTCTCCCTTTCCCTCCTCCTCCCTCTTCCTCTTCCTCTTCCTCCCTCTTCCTCCTCCTCCTACCTCCTCACTTCTCCTCCTCTCTCCTCCTCCCTTTTCCTTTCTCCTACTCCTCCCTCTACCTCCTCCCTCCTCCTCCGTCCTCCACATCCCTCCTCTTCCCTCTTCCTCTCCTCCTCCCTCCTCATCATTCCTCCTCCTCCTCCTCCCCCTCCTTCTCCTCCCTCCTCCTTCTCCCTCCTCCTTCTACCTCTTCCTCTCTCCACCTCCTCTCTCCTCCTCATCCTCCTCCCTCTCCCTCCTCCTGCGTTCTCATCCTCCCCTCCTCCTCCTCCTTCTTCCTCCTCCCTCCTCCTCCCCCTCCCTCCTCCTCTCTCCTCCTCTTCCCTCCCCTCCTCCTTCCTCCTCCTCCCTCTTCCTCCCTCCTCCTCCTCCTCCTGCGTTCTCATCCTCCCCTCCTCCTCCTTCTTCCTCCTCCCTCCTCCTCCCTCTCCCTCCTCCTCTCTCCTCCTCTTCCCTCCCCCTCCTCCTTCCACCTCCTCCCTCTTCCTCTTCCTCCCTCCTCCTCCCTCCTTCTCCATTCTTCTCCCTCCTCTCCCCTCCTCCTCCTCCTACCCTTTTCCTCTTCCCCTCCTCCCTCTCCCTCCTCCATCCTCTTCCTCCTCCTTCCTCCTCCCTCTTCCTCCCTCTCCCTCCTCCATCCTCCTCCTCCCTCTTCCTCCTCCTTCTTCCATCCTCCTCCTCCCTCTTCCTCCTCCCTTCTCTCCTCCCTCCTCCTCCCTTTTCCTCCCTCCTCCTCCTCCCTCTACCTCCTCACTCCTCCTCCTCCCTCCTCCTCCTCCCTCTACCTCCTCCTCTCCTCCTCCTTCTTCCTCTCCCTCCCTCCTCCCTTTTCCTCCCTCCTCCTCCTCCCTCTACCTCCTCAATCCTCCTCCTCCCTCCTCCTCCCTCTTCCTCCTCCTCCTCTCCTCCTCCCCTTCCCTCCTCCTCCCTCTACCTCCTCCTCCTCCCTCTTCCTCCTCCTTCTTCCATCCTCCTCCTCCCTCTTCCTCCTCCTTCTTCCTTCTCCTCCCTCCTCCTCCCTTTTCCTCCCTCCTCCTCCTCCTCCTTCCCTCTACCTCCTCCTCCTCCACCTCCCTTTCCTTCCTCCCCTTCTCATTCTCCCTCCTTCCTCTCCCTCCTTCCTCCTCCTCCTTCCTTCTTCTCCCTCTGCCTCCTCCTTCTCCTCCTCACTCCTCCTTCTCCTCCTCCCTCCTTCTCCATTCTTCTCCTCCTCTCCCCTCTTCCTCCTCCTACCCTCTTCCTCCTCCTGCCTCCTCGTCCCTCCTCCTCCTCCTACCTCCTCCCTCTTACTTCTCCATCCTACTACCTCCCTCCTCCTCCTCCCTTCTCCTCCTCCCCTTCTCCTCCTCCTCCCTTCTCCTCCTCCTCTCCCCTCCTCCTCCTACCCTCTTCCTCTTCCCCTCCTCCCTCTCCCTCCTCTTCCTCCTCCCTCTTTCCTCCTCCTCCTCCCTCTTCCTCCTCCCTCTCCCTCCTCCCTCTTCCTGCTCCCTCTTCCTCCCTCCTCCTCCTTCCTCCTTCTCCCTCTGCCTCCTCCCTCCTCCTTCTTCCTTCTCCTCCCTCCTCCTCCCTTTTCCTCCCTCCTCCTCATCCCTCTACCTCCTCACTCCTCCTCCTCCCTCCTCCTCCCTCTTCCTCCTCCTTCCTCCTCCTCCCTCTTCCCTCCTCCTCCCTCTACCTCCTCTTCCCTCCTCCTCCTCCCCCTCCTCCTCCCTCCTCCTCCTCCCCTCTACCTCCTCCTCCCTTCACATTCCTCCTCCTCCCTCTTTCTCCTCCTCCCTCTCCTCCTCCTGCTCCCTCCTCCTCCCTCATCCTCCCTCCTTCTCCTCCCTCCTCCTCCTCCCTCCTCCTCCCCCTCCTCCTCCTAATCCCTCCTCCTCCCTCCTATTCCTCCCTACTCCTCCTGTCTCCGCCCTCCTCCTCCCTCCTCCACCTCCCTCTTCCTCCTCCATTTAACCAAGACAGACAGATAGTCGGGAACGGGATCTTATATGACTACTTATATGATTTAAATGAGATGCTCTCCACCATGGGCTGGACTGGGTCAGACAGACAGACAGATAGATAGATAGACAGACAGACAGACAGTCGGGAACGGGAACTTATATGACTACTTATATGAATTAAATGACATGCTCCCCATCAGGGTCTGGGCGAAGACGGGCTGGGTCAGACAGACAGACAGACAGACAGTCAGACAGACAGATAGTCGGTAACGGGAACGAGAACTTATATGACTACTTATATGAATTAAATGAGATGCTCCCCACCAGGGTCTGGGCGAAGCCGGGCAGGGTCAGCTAGTCTTATATATAAAAAAGGATCTCCGTCTGTCTGTCCGTATGTCTGTCTGTCTGTCTGTCTGTCTGTCCGTATGTCTGTATGTCCGTCTGTCCTTTATGCGCTCGCGAACGGCCCATCCGATTGAGATGAAATTTTCTACACGCCTTCCTTTCATTCCAGAGCAGCCCACTGTCGGATTTTTTTTTCTTCTTCCTCCTCCTCCCTCCTCCCTCCTCCCCCTCCCAAAAGACGTACGTCCAGGAAATGGTCTTCTACATAGACACTTCTCTCTGAGGTCCGCGATAACCAATTAACCTGGGTGGGATGGCAATCAATCATCCTACTACCTCCTCCCTCCTCCTCCCTTCTCTCTCCTCCTCCTCTCCCCTCCTCCTCCTACCCTCTTCCTCTTCCCCTCCTCCCTCTACCTCCTCCCTCCTCCTCCTCCTTCCTTCTCCTCCCTCTTCCTCCTCCTCCCCCTCATCCTCTTCCCTCCTTCTCCTCCCTCCTACTTCTCCCTCTTCCTCCTCCCTCTTCCACCCTCTTCCTTCTCCCTCCCCGCCTCCTCCCTCCTCCTACTCTCTACTTCTCCTCCCTCCTCCTCCCTCTCCCTCCTCCCTCCCTCTCCTCCTCCCTCCTCCTCCTGCGTTCTCCTCCTCCCTCCTTCTCCCTCTTCCTCCTCCCCCTCCTCCTCCACCCTACTCCTCCCTCCTCTTCCTAATCCCTCCTATTCCTCCCTATTCCTCCTGTCTCCTGTCTCCTCCTCCCTCCTCCTCCCTTCTCCTCCTCCCTCTACCTCCTCCCTCCCCCTCCCTTCACATTCCTCCTCCCTCTTCCTCCTCCTCCCTCTCATCCTCTTCCCTCCTTCTCCTCCCTCCTCCTTCTCCCTCTTCCTCCTCCCTCTTCCTCCTCCGCCTCCTCCCTCCTCCCACTCTCTACTCCTCCCTCCTCCTTCTCCTCCCTCCTCCTCCTCCCTCTTCCTCCCTCTTCCTGCTCCCTCCGCCTCCTCCTTCCGCCTACTCTCTCCTCCTCCTCCCTCCTCCTCCCTCTCCCTCCTCCTCCTCCCTCTCCTCCTCCTCCTCCTCCTGCGATCTCCTCCTCCCTCCTTCTCCCTCTTCCTCCTCCCTCCTCCTCCCCCTCCTCCTCCACCCTACTCCTCCCTCCTCTTCCTAATCCCTCCTCCTCCCTCCTATAACTCCTGTCTCCTCCTCCCTCCTCTTCCCTCCTCCACCTCCCTCTTCCTCCTCCCTCCTCCATTTACCCAAGACAGACAGACATACAGATAGTCGGGAACGGGATCTTATATGACTACTTATATGATTTAAATGAGATGCTCTCCACCATGGGCTGGGCCGGGTCAGACAGACAGACAGACAGACAGACAGATAGATAGACAGACAGACAGACAGACAGTCGGGAACGGGAGCTTATATGACTACTTATATGAATTAAATGAGATGCTCCCCACCAGAGTCTGGGCGAAGCCGGGCCGTGTCAGCTAGTTTATATATAAGATATATATATGTGCCTCCACAGCGGCACAACTCTCTATAGTCCTACAGGACTCAAAGAGACCAACTCTATATGTGTGTGTGTATGTGTGTGTGTGTATGTGTGTGTTCCCCCCCCCCCCCCTCCCATCCCCCAGCTCGGAAACAAGCTCCTGCCACACATAGTCAATGGTAGCCATGCCGCAGAGAAAGCAAACGCACACATAATCTAATTGCTCTGTCGTCTCTCAACTGTTTGAGTTCATTCATCGGGACAACGACCTTAAGAATCAAGTCTCACCCCTTTGTCTCTCTACCTCCGTCACTGTGGTTATATGTGTGCCCCTGTGTACGTAAACTTGAATGCGTGAATGTGTGTATGTGTTTGTGTTAGTGTACAAGTTAATGAGATAAAATAGCTGTAGAAAATGTAATTAGGAAGAGCGAACACAGGGACACATTTCAATGCGCATGCGTGAGCGACACTTCCTCTGACTGGGATTAAAGGTTCCCGCCCATCACATCTTTGTGAGTCGACAGAGACCGATGGCAGAAGCCTGTTTGGAGCTCTCTAGGGTATAATCAATGGGACGGAGTTTCACTTCGCCAGTTCGTTTACTTGTTCTGCCTTTCCATTTGGTCTCTGGTGTATCCAGAACACACTCATTGTCTTCATTGAATTTTCTACACCAGTTGGTTTCCAAACTATTTTAGTCTGTGAACCCCGAAACAGCTTATAGAGGTTCTGAGGTGTTGCCCTGTGCGAAGGTGACCAGGCGGAAGTATGCACATTAACTATGCTAAAAGGACAATTAGCATACACAAACGTTGCTGCCTACTGCGAGAGGTAAACGTAAAGGTAAAGGGTGTTCCATGGAAGATCTGTCGTTGGGGCGTGAAGTATTGGACCTTTGCATGTTCTAGAATCTAGACCATGATATATGGGGTTGGGTGACTAGTTCCTTTCCTCAGCGTCTTTCCCTCCTAGACAACTAGTTTGAAATTCTGAAAATTATCTAGAATCAATTTTTATGAGGTTACGTCAACCGTGTGGGATAGCTACGGTTAGGACGGTTGGGGTGAGTTGGGTTACCCTAATGGACAGTAATGGGCGAACGAGAAGAAGAAGAAGAAGAAGAAGAAGAAGAAGAAGAAGAAGAAGAAGAAGAAGAAGAAGAAGAAGAAGAAGAAGAGGGAGGAGGAGGAGTAGGGGAGGAGGAGGAGGAGAAGGAGGAGGAGGAGGGGAAAATACAAAGAAGCATGAGAGGAGGAGGAGGAGGAGTAGAGTAGAAGAAGAAGACAATGGATTATCCAAACATGTGTATCCGGGAGCCAACAGCCGAGCATCCAAACTATGAAACATCCAGACCGACATCCAAACTATGAAACATCCAGACCGACATCCAAACTATGAAACATCCAGACCGACATCCAAACTATGAAACATCCAGACCGACATCCAAACTATGAAACATCCAGACCGACATCCAAACTATGAAACATCCAGACCGACATCCAAACTATGAAACATCCAGACCGACATCCAAACTATGAAACATCCAGACCGACAGTCAAGAATCCAGGCACTACATCATCTCAACACATTTTATAATCAATTAACCAGGTGCCGTCTCTACAACGAAGGCTGTAATGGATCTCCAACACTCTTTGTCTCTCTCCCTGGCTGTACACTTGAACAGACTGATTGCTGTTCGTCCACCTTTGGGTGTTAACTCTTCACTTGTATAGCTCCCTCATCTTCAGCTTTTCACTCCAATGTGCGTGTGAATTTGTGTTTGTATTCATTCCTTCAGTAGCATATCCTTTGCAGAACGTCGCTCCCATAACAACCTTCCGGAAAACTTCTCGGTCATAAGCAAGATGTCCCGCGTCCGATACAGCCATCTGGAGTTCATCAGCCACATTCTGCACCCATATTTTCTTTGGCCTTCCTCTGCCTCTCTTCCCAGACATATACCCCTCCATTATTGTTCTCTCCAAACTTTCGTGACGTTTCAAGTGACTAAACAGTGCGAAATACAAACGGAAAATGCGAAAAACACACAATACCAGAAACTTGATGCCAATAAATAATTAAATTTGAGAGCAGAAGTCTGTCACTTAGATTTCATCTGCAGTTACATGAGTAGATGTTTCAAGAACTGTATGCAATTCTAATTCTTTGTCTACTATTGATTTCTCAAAGGGCACCATGAGGTACGATGACAGAAACGCCGTTTAGGGTTACTGATTAAATTCTTTGTAGAAACCATCACTCGCTAAAGCACAGATTGAAAGCTTCATGTGTCTTCAGTAACAGAGGATCAGTTTCATTCTAGCAAGTTAGGTCTAATTATACCTTGAAATGCTCAGGTCTTTGACAGTCATGTGTCATGGCTCTCTAGTGTATTCTCCTTATTGTTCTTGTTGTGCATATTTCGTAGGTTTATAACAATGCAGTTAAAATATTATTGTTTGCTTCTGACATACTGCAAAGTTGAGAGAAACTAGCACTGCGTGATCTTGTACACATACTTGCGTACAGACAGACAAATAAATACACGCACTCACGCAAGTATGCGTGCATGCAGACAGACAGACAGACAGACAGACAGACAGACAGACAGACAGACAGACAGGCAGGCAGGCAGGCAGGCAGACGGACGGACGGACGGACGGACAGACAGACAGACAGACAGACAGACAGACAGACAGACAGACAGACAGACATACAGGCAGGCAGACAGACAGATAGACAGACAAACAGGCAGGCAGACATACAGACAGACAGACAGACAGACAGGCAGACAGACAGATAGACAGGCAGACAGGCAGACAGACAGGCAGGCAGACAGACAGACAGACAGACAGACAGACAGACAGACAGACAGACAGACAGACAGACAGACAGACAGACAGACAGACATGAAGCCAGCTCTGGTTCTAGCGCAAGCAGTCAAACTATTAGCCGCTGGCTCATTATCTTTGTTAAGCGCGTCTGTCGTCACGGACGAATGCAAGATTATATATTGATTGATACTGGCATTTAAAAAAATGAGGAAAGTTGATATCCGAAGACACACTTGAAAGCCGGATACTGCAGGCGCGGTGGATTCAAACTCACTCCAACTAAGTGACACTGCTGCTTAGCTGAAGAAGGAACTGCAATCTGACGGTTGAAGCACCCACTTGACGCTGTGCACATAAACTGTGTCATGAGTCCTCTGACTTCAATTTTGAGAATAATAAATAATCTTGAAATGTGTCGAACTCTAGATTGTTCACACACACACACACACACACACACACACACACACACACACACACACACACACGCACGCACGCACGCACACGCCACACACACACACACACACTAAGAAACAACAAAGATATGCACATAGGGACGGATAAACACGGAAACACCCGCTTCCACACAAGCATCCGCTGCACAAAGGAAAGACAATTGATCTTGTTGACATTCTATGTGCAACACTTGAGTTTACATATTGTAATCATGGAGTTGTCATTTATTCTAACGTTTTCATGAACTACACGCATTCAGACAAGATATTTAATTATATATAATATGTAAATATTGATGACACGGTCTTGGCAGTAACAAGTCAGAAGGAACCACAGGAAATAATAGATACAGTGGTTATAGACAGTGAAAAATTGGGTCTTAGTTTGAATAATAGAAAGACACAAGTCATGGTGATATCAAAGAAACAGACTGCCAAAATGTGCAATTAAATTACAGAACGTTATTTTGGGGTAAGTGTGGAAATTCAAATATCTAGGCACATGGATAACATCAGATGGAAGATGCATCACTGAGATAAAGAACAGAATAGGCCAAGCAACAACTGTATTCTGTGAAGTGAAGAACATTTTATGCAATAGTTCCTTGTCCATGGAAGTTATAAAAACAGTTCTTACATATTACATAGGATCAGTTTTAACAAACGGCTGCGAATCCTGGGAAGCTAGTAAACAGGTTGAAAAATAAAACACTGAAAGCCTTGGAGATGTGGTTTTATAGAAGAATGCTGAAAATTAATTGGACAGCCAAAATGAGCAATCTGGACATTGTGAGGGAAGATAAGTCGCAAACACAACTTATCACAAACATCAGAAAGAAGCAGTCATCATCTTTTGGTCACATTATAAGCAGACATATACTGGAAATTGTTGTGACAATCGGAAAGTTTTATGGAAAGAGAGACGGAGGAAGACGGCATGAGAACATTCTTAACAGTTTTGTGTCTTGGCACGGAAGAGAGTCAACACACGAATTGGTCCATGCCGTTGGAAAGCGCAATTTGTGGAGTTGGCATGATCACCCATGCCATCCGGCAAGGCACTGGAGAAAGATGGTGATTATTTAAATAGAAGTACATGATTCGACTGACAACAGTTAGGCAGAGACAGGTAGAAACACAGAGACCAAAAGACACAAACAGAAGGCAAGGAATGTGATACAGATATAGGCTGACCCCGGAGAAGAAAGGCATCAATATAAAGTTACATTTAAAATAGAGACAGAGAGATATGAAAGAAAGACTGAATTTGAGATGCAGAGATAAAAAGGTAGAGTTAGGGAAAAGAGAAGCAGGCATGGACACAAGGGAACAGGACGAAGACAGACATAGTAGGGCAGAGACGGAAAGACTGATGCAGAAGGAAGACAGAAATGGATATTAAGACAGAAAATATAAGACGAAATCAGGCAGAAGATAGGTGGCGACAGAAACTGAAAGGCGGACATGAAGAGAGAGAGAGAGAGAGAGAGAGAGAGAGAGAGAGAGAGAGAGAGAGAGAGAGAGAGAGAGAGAGAGACGGACGGACGGACGAACAGACAGACAGACAGACAGACAGACATGAAGCCAGCTCTGGTTCTAGCGCAAGCAGTCAAACTATTAGCCGCTGGCTCATTATCTTTGTTAAGCGCGTCTGTCGTCACGGACGAATGCAAGATTATATATTGATTGATACTGGCATTTAAAAAAATGAGGAAAGTTGATATCCGAAGATACACTTGAAAGCCGGATACTGCAGGCGCGGTGGATTCAAACTCACTCCAACTAAGTGACACCGCTGCTTAGCTGAAGAAGGAACTGCAATCTGACGGTTGAAGCACCCACTTGACGCTGTGCACATAAACTGTGTCATGAGTCCTCTGACTTCAATTTTGAGAATAATAGATAATCTTGAAATGTGTCGAACTCTAGATTGTTCACACACACACACACACACACACACACACACACACACACACACGCACGCACGCACGCACACGCACGCACGCACCACACACACACACACACGCACGCACGCACGCACGCACACGCCACACACACACACACACACACACACACACACACTAAGAAACAACAAAGATATGCACATAGGGACGGATAAACACGGAAACACCCGCTTCCACACAAGCATCCGCTGCACAAAGGAAAGACAATCGATCTTGTTGACATTCTATGTACAACACTTGAGTTTACATATTGTAATCATGGAGTTGTCATTTATTCTAACGTTCTCATGAACTACACGCATTCAGACAAGATATTTAATTATATATAATATGTAAATATTGATGACACGGTCTTGGCAGTAACAAGTCAGAAGGAACTACAGGAAATAATAGATACAGTGGTTATAGACAGTGAAAAATTGGGTCTTAGTTTGAATAATAGAAAGACACAAGTCATGGTGATATCAAAGAAACAGACTGCCAAAATGTGCAATTAAATTACAGAACGTTATTTTGGGGTAAGTGTGGAAATTCAAATATCTAGGCACATGGATAATATCAGATGGAAGATGCATCACTGAGATAAAGAACAGAATAGGCCAAGCAACAACTGTATTCTGTGAAGTGAAGAACATTTTATGCAATAGTTCCTTGTCCATGGAAGTTATAAAAACAGTTCTTACATATTACATAGGATCAGTTTTAACAAACGGCTGCGAATCCTGGGAAGCTAGTAAACAGGTTGAAAAATAAAACACTGAAAGCCTTGGAGATGTGGTTTTATAGAAGAATGCTGAAAATTAATTGGACAGCCAAAATGAGCAATCTGGACATTGTGAGGGAAGATAAGTCGCAAACACAACTTATCAACTTATCACAAACATCAGAAAGAAGCAGTCATCATCTTTTGGTCACATTACAAGCAGACATATACTGGAAATTGTTGTGACAATCGGAAAGTTTTATGGAAAGAGAGACGGAGGAAGACGGCATGAGAACATTCTTAACAGTTTTGTGTCTTGGCACGGAAGAGAGTCAACACACGAATTGGTCCATGCCGTTGGAAAGCGCAATTTGTGGAGTTGGCATGATCACCCATGCCATCCGGCAAGGCACTGGAGAAAGATGGTGATTATTTAAATAGAAGTACATGATTCGACTGACAACAGTTAGGCAGAGACAGGTAGAAACACAGAGACCAAAAGACACAAACAGAAGACAAGGACTGTGATACAGATATAGGCTGACCCCGGAGAAGAAAGGCATCAATATAAAGTTACATTTAAAATAGAGACAGAGAGATATGAAAGAAAGACTGAATTTGAGATGCAGAGATAAAAAGGTAGAGTTAGGGAAAAGAGAAGCAGGCATGGACACAAGGGAACAGGACGAAGACAGACATAGTAGGGCAGAGACGGAAAGACTGATGCAGAAGGAAGACAGAAATGGATATTAAGACAGAAAATATAAGACGAAATCAGGCAGAAGAAGGTGGCGACAGAAACTGAAAGGCGGACAAGAAGAGAGAGAGAGAGAGAGAGAGAGAGAGAGAGAGAGAGAGAGAGAGAGAGAGGAGAGAGAGAGAGAGAGCGGAGAGAGAGAGAGAGAGAGAGACGGACGGACAGACGGACAGACAGACAGATAGACAGACAGACAGACAGAAGCAGTAATACACGGATAACAAGACAAAGAAAGGACAAAAGAGAGACAGTGGCATAATAACGGACACATAAAGGCCAAAATATGATGTAGACAATGTCAGAAAAGCGGGAACAGGGATTATAGAAATATAGAGATGGAAAGACAGAGGCAAAGCGACAGAGATAACAGGAAACAATGAGACAGACTGGACGACAATTATATTGGAATAGAGACCGCAAGGCACAGACAGTAAGACATAAACGGAAATAAGGAACGGGAAGTTTAGAGTAAGAGGCAAAAAGGTATAGATAGAAAGACGGAGACAGAAAGAAGAGAGACAGGGACACAAAGACAGAATCAAAGAATGAAACAGAAAGACTGAAGGATGAAATCAGAGAGAAAGAGGCATAGCCAGAAATGCAGAGACGGAAAGAGAAATACAGAAAAGGGGAAACAGAATGAAGACAGATGGAAAGACAGAAACACAGAAAGGCAGAAACAGAGAGGCGGAGACAGAAACAGAGAGTTGGTGACAGAAAGATAATCAAATCAAATCAAATCAAATCAACTTTATTAGGGTCACAAATTGGGCGCGCAGGCCCGTCTTACATTCGGCCCTTCCAATAACTCGTCTTTCGTTCATCAAGAGCATTATACATTTACATAGGAAGAAAAATAAACATTGTGAAATGAATGTTGTAAACATAAACAAGGCAAATTACCATGTTATGAGGCCCATCTCCCACGTACCCATACATCACCCCAGCCACACACACCCCCACCTACCCACACACACGCACACCAAGGGACACATACATACCCCACCAACCGACCCCTCCCCCTCCCCGCACATCCCCCACCCACACTCCCCTCACCTGTTCCCCCAACCAAAACACACTCACCACCCACAAACATTCCCCCACCAACCCACATATCCCACACCCACCCACATACACATCCTAACCCACACATCCTCTCCCCATCCACACCTCAAACCACCCATCCCCCAGCCACATCTCCTTTGACCACATATTTCCCACCCACGACACAATTCCCCCCCCCCCCCCACACACACATCTCCCTAACTACCCATACATCCCCAATCCACTCACACACACACCCCACCACCCACACATACATCCTCCACCCACCCATACATGCCTTAACCCAATCCCCCACTACACAATCCCCCATCCGCACATCACAT
Source organism: Cepaea hortensis (assembly GCA_963921405.1). Classification (NCBI taxonomy): domain Eukaryota; kingdom Metazoa; phylum Mollusca; class Gastropoda; order Stylommatophora; family Helicidae; genus Cepaea; species Cepaea hortensis. The sequence continues at coordinate 34,239,176 of OY992893.1, forward strand.
ACAATCCCTACCACGCAATATTCCCAACCCACGTACCGCACACACACATATCCCTCACCAACACATCCCACACTCACATACCACCACACATCCCCACCTACACACCACACACATATCCCCCACCCACATACCACACAATATTCCCACCCACACCCACACAGATACCCTTACCCATCCACCCAACATAACCCCACCCACGCACCACAATAATCCCCCATCCACACACACATACCTCACCCACACAATATCCTTAACCAACACACCACACACCTCTTCCCACCCACACACGCATTCCCTACACGTCCACCAACACACACTCACTCACGCACACATCCTCCACTACGCACCCACACACCCCCACCCACCCACCCCCAACCAAACATCTCTCGATCACAATACCCCTACCCACACTTATCCTCCACCCACTCACGCATCCCACCCCGACACATGCACATCCCTCACCCACCTACACATCCCTAAGCCACTAACACACCCCCACCCATACATTCCCCATCCACGCACACATCTCCCACCCACAAACGCCCACATACTTCCCCCAACCACCACACATCCCCTACTCACCCACACATATACCCCACCCATCACACACATCCCCCACACCACACACTATCCCCCACCCACACACATATCCTCACCCATACCACCACACCCCCCATCAACACACCATGCACACATCCCCCACCAACACACCGCACACATATCTCAAACCCACACACCATACACTTCTCCCCACTCGCCCTTGCATCCCCAATCCACCCAACACAATCCCCTACCCACACAACCCCAAGATAGAAACAGAGAGATGTGACATAAAGATAGAAACAGAGAGACGGAGACAGAAACAGAAAGGCGGAGACAGAAACAGAGAGGCGGAGACAGAAACAGAGAGATGGTGACAGAAACAGAGAGACGGTGACAGAAACAGAGAGACGGTGACAGAAACAGAGAGAGAGACGGTGACAGAAACAGAGAGACGGAGACAGAAACAGAGAGGCGGAGACAGAAACAGAGAGGCGGAGACAGAAACAGAGAGGTGGAGACAGAAACAGAGAGACGGTGAAAGAAACAGAGAGACGGTGACAGAAACAGAGAGACTGACAGAAACAGAGGAAAGGTGACAGAAATAGAGAGATGGGGACAGAATGATAGCGACTTGAGAAAGACAGACAGGAAGACAGAAACAGAAGACACAGAGATATAAACGAGAAACAAGACATAATGACCGAGACAGAGAGTCATAAGTCCAAGAAAGACAATGCAGGTAACCAGAGTGGCATAACAGAGACTAACGCCGCGTTCGCGAAGTGGTTAGATGCTGGCCTGATGGTCATGAATTCGAATCTGCATCGAATTGGATTTCTTCTTCTTCTTCTTCTTCTTCTTCTTCTTCTTCTTCTTCTTCTTCTTCTTCTTCTTCTTCTTCTTCTTCTTCTTCTTCTTCTTCTTCTTCTTCTTCTTCTTCTTCTTCTTCTTCTTCTTCTTCTTCTCCTCCTCTCATTCACTTGAAATATGTCTATAACTGCAGTGTTGTCTTTTGTATGAATTTAACTCCCAAGTTGTTTTGGTTGGGCTCTTTCGAGGCATAGGGCCCGGCACTGCACCTGCCTGGGGGCCCAAAGCAGGACGAGCACCATATTATTTAGTAGTAGTCGACATATTTCATGGCGTTATTACGTGTCATCCTGATTTCTGTGGTGTGTCTCATGGCTGGTTGCCTCCGTCTTCAGCAACTTTCCTTTACTAGAGCAGATTGCGGTCTTACTCGAGTTTAGACGTGGCGGCACGCACACGTACGTGCAAACACATCTAGAGCGTTCTGGTTATTTTTCGGCACCAGAAACTCGCCGCCGCCAATTCTCCTGTTATAAAACAGGTTCGCCACGAGAAGGCCAGGAGTTGGACTTTTGCAGTAGAGGTGGTGAATGCACGAGTCATGGGGTATTTATGCAAGGTTAGGCGCTCACCCCAAATCTGCGGCCCCGGCTACATAACAGCAACATTTTGAACCCAGTTGGATTTCTAAAAGTGTTCTGGTTCTCGGGGCGAATCAGCCTAAAAATAGTACGAGGAAATGCCGTGGGAAATAACTGTTTCCGGCCTGATACTGACACCTACCATTCCCCCCCCCCCACCCCACCCCCCCTCCCACACACACACACCGAGTGTCGACTGGCCTTAAACAATATGGGTCTAGCACCATGTGGCCAATGCGGATTACGACGCGAACACAGGTCCTTTACATACACAACAGAGAATTGTTGCATATCCTTTATAGGATGTAGCCGTCAATTACAAAATTCCTTTGGCTATTCGTGATTCCAGGGCAAGTTTACGTTCAGTAGTTTGCCATTGCTTTCTGAACGACCGGAAATCTATACCATTTCATTAAAACACCAACGTAAGACGGTCTGCAGCCAAATCGCCCACAGCTGTGTTTTGAACGCGGGTATGCAGAATTACGAAATTCGTCTGTCATTCCTTTGCCATTTAGACGGCGAAAAAATAGGAGATAACATTCAGAGAGTCTCCTTCGTTCGCGTTCAGTGTAGCGAAGAAATAGGAGATTACACGAAGTGATTCTTCTTCATTCGTGGTCATTATAAGCACAGAAATCTCTGTTATAAAGCTGGTAGTGTGTACTATAAATTTTCTCTCATCATTAAGAGTTTTCGTTAGCGGCTCTAGGTATAAACCTCACCAACGCTCTGAATCTTTCAGTCAGTCTTGGAGGATATGCTCCAATTACTATTGGTCCTTTCCACGCGGACACATGTTTGTGTGCCAGGTGTACATTCAGACGAACAGATGGCGTTTGCATAGTATGTATTAAGACAAGTAAAGATTGCATTAGGAAATAACTATAGAAAATAAATAGTATGAATTAAATCCAATTAACTGGAATGTCAGAAAAGAATTCTCGCATGATACCCACAACCAATGTAAACAGGTGACTGTGAATTATGTACAGTAAACAATATACAGTTTATATAGTCATTCGTAATTAATAAAGTGTAAGCACTGAGGGCCTGTCTCCCTGGCGAAGGCATTAAGGGCGCTGTTCGTAATCCCGTATACCCATTTTCGGAACACAGCTGTGCGACATTTGGCAGCAGATTGCGACGCGTTGGTTCCTCACGGAAAGGTATGTGAGCCGGTCATTCAGAAAGCAATGGCAAACTACAGAGCGTAAAACTTGCTAAAACATCAACAGCAACTGAAAAATGCTGGTGTTGACTGCAATGTCATGTAAAAGGATATGCAAACAAAAAAAGTACTGAGGCTGTTTAACATACGCCAGTTGGGATTGAAATTATGAAATGCGGAATCAAGAATCAACAATCCTACACTCAGGTCAGTCCCACGTGTGTTACGGTACTTTATCAACAATAATACACTCGAGACATTCCCACACGTGTTCCGGATGGTACTTTATCAACAATACTATACTCGGGACATTCCCACACATGTTACGGATGATACTTTATCAACAATACTACACTCAGGACATTTCCACACGTGTTACGGATGGTACTTTATCAACAATCCTACACTCGGGATATTCCCACACGTGTTACGGTACTTTATCAACAACCCTACACTCGAGACATTCCCACATGTGTTACGGATGGTATTTTAAAATGGCTTCACTCCTTAATTGTCATTACTGCCTATAGTATCTTGCGTCGTATATGAGTGTGCGTTTTATTATTGAAGAAGGGGGGGGGGGGGGGGTTGTCTTGCGCTTGAGGAATGAAGGTCGCATGGCTAGTGCAGCCTCTGCAAACTGCAGATTAAGGTGTTCCTTTTAACCCCGAAGAAAAACAAATATTGCATCTCCTTTCCCGAATTTGAGGCCGTCATGCTACATCCCTCGGCAAGATGCTCCTCGTCGTTAAACAAACCCCTGAAACAGAAGGCAGTTTCACATGAGGCTATCAGGCAGTGTTAAAATGTAAATTAACGGACTCTTTTCAACGACTTGGAGTATATTGGGTCATCGCCGGGCCAACAGACAGCGGTTGTTAGTCACTGGACCACGGCGGACTCCCTACAAACAAACGAATCTAAGACGAGCGCAGATTGGGCGGTGGGAAGGCAAAAACATCCCGTACCAGAAACCTGGTGTGGGTATGTGGCGTGTTAGGATCATCACATTTTGAAGGTCTAAGTGCACAGGGGGATGGGTAGCCATACTTTCCCGCCCAAGGGGAACGTCGAGCGAAACACAAAACGCTCGTCCGACTCCGCTTATGCGATGGTGCACTTAAAAAGATACGCAGATTTCTAGAGAACGTGATGGGTATATAAGATATGTAAGTTTGTAGACAATGTGATGAGTATATAAGATATGTAAGTTTGTAGACAATGTGATGAGTATATAAGATATGTAAATTTGTAGACAATGTGATGAGTATATAAGATATGTAAGTTTGTAGACAATGTGAGAGTATATAAGATACTAGCTGACCCGGCCCGGCTTCGCCCAGACCCTGGTGGGGAGCATCTCATTTAATTCATATAAGTAGTCATATAAGTTCTCGTTCCCGTTACCGACTATCTGTCTGTCTGTCTGTCTATCTGTCTGTCTGTCTGTCTGACCCGGCCCGTCTTCGCCCAGACACTGATGGGGAGCATCTCATTTAATTCATATAAGTAGTCATATAAGTTCCCGTTCCGACTATCTATCTGTCTGTCTGTCTGACCCGGCCCGGCATCGCCCAACTCCTGGTGGGGAGCATCTCATTTAATTCATATAAGTAGTCATATAAGTTCCCGTTCCCGACTGTCTGTCTATCTGTCTGTCTGTCTGTCTGTCTGTCTGTCTGTCTGTCTGTCTGTCTATCTATCTATCTGTCTGTCTGTCTGACCCGGCCCAGCCCATGGTGGAGAGCATCTCATTTAAATTATATAAGTAGTCATATAAGATCCCATTCCCGACTATCTGTCTGACTGTCTGTCTGTCTTGGGTAAATGGAGGAGGGAGGAGGAAGAGGGAGGTGGAGGAGGAAAGAGGAGGGAGGAGGAGGGAGGAGACAGAAGGAGTAGGGAGGAATAGGAGGGAGGAGGGATTAGGAGGAGGAGGGAGGAGTAGGGTGGAGGAGGAGGCGAGGAGGAGGGAGGAGGAAGAGGGAGAAGGAGGAGGGAGAAGGAGGAGAAGGAGGGGGAGAAGGAGGAGGGAGGAGGAGGAGGGAGGAGGAGGAATGTGAAGGGAGGAGGAGGGAGGAGGTAGAGGGAGGAGGAGGAGGGAGGCGGAGAGAGGAGGAGGAGGGAGGAGGAGGAAGAGGGAGGAGTAGGAATGTGAAGGGAGGAGGAGGGAGGAGGTAGAGGGAGGAGGAGGAGGTAGAGGGAGGAGGAGGGAGGAGGCGGAGAGGGATGAGGAGGAAGGAGGAGGGGGAGGAGGGAGGAGGAGGAGGGAGGAAGAAGGAGGAGGAGGGGGAGGAGTGATGAGGAGGAGGGAGGAGGAGGAGGTAGAGGGAGGAGGAGGAGGAGGTAGAGGGAGGAGGAGGGAGGAGGCGGAGAGGGAGGAGGAGGAAGGAGGAGGGGGAGGAGGGAGGAGGAGGAGGGAGGAAGAAGGAGGAGGGAGGAGGAGTGATGAGTAGGAGGGAGGAGGAGGAGAGAGGAGGAGGAGGGAGGAGGAGGGAGGAGGAGGAGGGATGAGGAGGAGGGAGGAGGAGGAAGAGGGAGGAGGAGGAATGTGAAGGGAGGAGGAGGGAGGAGGAGGAGGGAGGAGGAGGAGTGAGGAGGAGGACGGAGGAGGGGGAGGAGGGAGGAGGAGGAGGAGGGAGGAAGAAGAAGGAGGAGGGAGAAGGAGGGATGAGGAGGAGGAGGAGGGAGGAGGAGGAAGAGGGAGGAGGAGGAATGTGAAGGGAGGAGGAGGAGGGAGGAGGAGAAGGCAGGAGGAGGGATGAGGAGGAGGGGGAAGAGGGAGGAGGAAGAATGTGAAGGGAGGAGGAGGGAGGAGGTAGAGGGAGGAAGAGGAGGGAGGAGGAGGAGAGGGAGGAGGAGGAAGGAGGAGGGGGAGGAGGGGGGAGGAGGAGGGAGGAAGAAGGAGGAGGAGAGAGAAGGAGGGATGAGGAGGAGGAGGGAGGAGGAGGAAGAGGGAGGAGGAGGAATGTGAAGGGAGGAGGAGGGATAGGGAGGAGGGGGAGGGGAAGAGGAAGAGGGTAGCTTGCTTGCTTGCTTGCTTGCTTGTGTTCGTTGGCTTGAGCTCCAACGCGAAGTCCTGTATGTCGGATGAAGACATCCTGTTGTCCAAAATCAGTGTGATGTCATACAGGACCTGAGTTTTGCGTGAGTATCCGTTGTCCCATGTCTGGCTTATTGGTGTGCAGACTGGTGGTTCCTCGCCGTACAGGCAGACACTCTCCGACTTCGGAGGAGAAGAGGGTAGGAGGAAGAGTGGAGAGGAGGAGGGAGGAGCTAGAGGGAGGAGGAGGAGGGAGGAGGGAGGAGGAGGGAGGAGGTAGGAGGAGGAGGAAGAGGGAGGAGGAAGGAGAAGGAAGGAGGAGGAAGAAGGAGGAGGAAGAGGGAGGAGGAGGATGGAGGAGGGAGAGGGAGGAAGAGGGAGGAGGAGGAAGAGGGAGGAGGAGGAAGAGGGAGGAGGAGGATAGAGGAGGGAGAGGGAGGAGGGGAAGAGGAAGAGGGTAGGAGGAGGGGAGAGGAGGAGGAGAAGGAGGGAGGAGGAGAAGGAGGAGGAGGGAGGAGGAGGGGAGAGAAAGAGGGAGGAGGCAGAGGGAGAAGAAGGAAGGAGGAGGAGGAAGGAGGGAGAGGAAGGAGGGAGAATGAGGAGGGGAGGAAGGAAAGGGAGGTGGAAGAGGAGGAGGAGGGAGGAGGAAAGAGGTAGGGGGAGGAGGAGGTAGAGGGAGGAGGAGGAGGAAGGAAAGGGAGGAGGAAGAGGAGGAGAAGGGAGGAGGAGGGTGGAGGGAGGAGGAGGAGGTAGAGGGAGGAGGAGGGAGGAGGTAGGAGGAGGAGGGATGAGGAGGGAGAGGGAGAAGGAGGGAAGATGAGGAGGAGGCGGAGGGAGTAGGAGGGAGTAGGAGGGAGTAGGATGGAGGAGGTGGGGAGAGGAAGAGGGAGAAGGAAAAGGGAGAAGGAGGAGGGAGGAGGGAGAGGGATAAGAGGGAGGAGGAAGAGGAGGAGGGTGGAGGGAGGAGGTAGAGGGAGGAGGAGGGAGGAGAAGAGAGGAGGAGAGAGTTCGCCATTCCGAATTCATACTCGTCTAGTTCTTCCATTCTACACGACTGTAGATAACTTCCTTACACATAAAAAGATGAATTGTTATTGATATTGCCGTGGCATGGAGGAATATCAGCAGCAGAGTTGATCCAAAAAACCAAAGACTGAGATCTACGGAGAGCCATGAACGCCTACGCCAGCCGGCACGGCACTTGATGATGATGATTGCCGTGTGACGATTCTGTGTAGTCACGTCATTTTCTTCCCTTTCCCTAGCGTTTTGGTTCGGGGATTCTTTCATCATCATCATCATATATTTACGTACGTATTTTGGGAGGGGGAGGAGGGAGGAGGAGGAAGAAGAAAAAAAAACTATGACAGTTGACAGCTCTGGAATGAAAGGAAGGCGTGTAGAAAATTTCATCTCAATCGGATGGGCCGTTCGCGAACAAATAAAGGACATACATATTTACATACATATATACATACACTTTGTTTTATATATATATATAGATGTAAGTTTGTAGACAATGTGATGAGTATATAAGATATGTAAGTTTGTAGACAATGTGAGAGTATATAAGAATTGTAAGTTTGTAGACAATGTGATGAGTATATAAGATATGTAAGTTTGTAGACAATGTGATGAGTATATAAGATATGTAAGTTTGTAGACAATGTAATGAGATATATAAGTTTGTAGACAATGTTAGAGTATATAAGATATGTAAGTTTGTAGGCAATGTTAGAGTATATAAGATATGTAAGTTTGTAGACAATGTGATGAGTATATAAGATATGTAAGTTTGTAGACAATGTGATGAGTATATAAGATATGTAAGTTTGTAGACAATGTTAGAGTATATAAGATATGTAAGTTTGTAGACAATGTTAGAGTATATGAGATATGTAAGTTTGTAGACAATGTTAGAGTATATAAGATATGTAAGTTTGTAGACAATGTTAGAGTATATAAGATATGTAAGTTTGTAGACAATGTAATGAGATATGTAAGTTTGTAGACAATGTGATGAGTATATAAGATATGTAAGTTTGTAGACAATGTGATGGGTATATAAGATATGTAAGTTTGTAGACAATGTGATGAGTGTCATATATTTTGAAGGGAGTGGGAGATCACTGTAGTACATGCCCCATTTCTAACAAAAGAAGTAGAGCCCCATCCTCTTCTATCTTCAATAACCCCAGAATATGAACCTTGAGTTATCTGCAGGCCTCGTCTTATTATTTTATGTCTAGGAGATATAGATTATGGCCCTGGTGAGAATAGTAATTGTTGACTGGGATTCTGCCCCTTCTCCAAGAATTCTTTTAGCTCTGGAGCCCCCTTTTATTTGTTTATCAAATCTGAGGAAAGTCTGGAGAATTCTCTCAGCCTGATTTATTAAGAAAGCATGGATGTTGAGCAGTTGATAGACTTAAAGTCTCTCCCAATTATCTATTCTTTCCTAAGTTAACTTTGGTTTTAAACAATTAAACACATAACCAATCTCAATAGATCTGGACACTTAGTGTACACACATAAGATAGAGAATCACAGATAGGTTGAACCAATAATCAACATAAGATCAGTGACAGTTAATTATTTATTGAATGGCCTGTCTTCTGGCCCTTGACATACATCTTCCATTATAAGTTATACAGATAATTTAGAAAATGCATATAAGACCAAAGCAAGCATCAATAAATATGCATCAATATATGTGATGTCAACAAAAGTTGAAACATGGTATACATTTGAATGTGGTACATGTTAAGTGTGAATATGATGAAACTGTATTCTATATCAGTTCTTGAAAACTGAGTGTTGTGTGTTTTTACTTTCTTTTCTAAGAAAATGATACCCTTGAGCTGTGAATGATTAGGAAAGGCCTGGGTCTAGTGACTGATAGATCCACTTCAGGTCTGCCCGTGTAGCTCCTCTGAAGGCCTCCCCATGCTCTGCTCATGGCCAAGTCTTCCTCCATCTCAAGTACGGGTTTATCACTTTCTCTCTGTGGTCTGGTTTAGTTGTTGGCCAGTTGGTTGATTGTGGGTTGCCAACTGGGTTGCCACCAAGAATCACTGTGTAAAATTCACATAAACATATACAATATTCCCAATACAATCATCCAAAGTAGGTAAAAGAAACCTAAATTCCTGAAGTAGGAACTAGTTCCCCTCCCTCCTCTTTTTTTCTCTAATCTAGTGTTGGGTTAATTTGGGGTGGTCAGAGGTTATCACACTGTGTACGCCTTGTATCAACTGGTTCCTGCTGTATGTAAGTTCTCATTTGACCTGGGGTCAGTGAAACGTGTACAGTAAGACAGTGACAAGAGTGAGGAAGTGTCAAGATGCATTTAAATAAATGACATACATTTATAACATTTTTTATCACTCAATTGTGTTTGTAGTGTGTATAAATAATTCTCTGTGTTTTCCCAATTAACCAACTTCTTCTTCTTCTTCTATGTGTAATAACTCCTTTCCCATTATCTGTTGGTGTTGTGAGGTTGAGTGTTGAGTTGTGGGTGGTTGTGTTTGTTAAATTGTGTTGAGTAATGAGTTAAGTCAACTTCTGGGGGTGTTCCGCGAAGCACAACTTTCTCATGTAATGCAGTTCATAAGTGCTCTTATCTAATTAAATTGTGACACAAATATAAATATTTATTCCATCAAACCATATTTATTCAATATATCAAGGTGAAAGGAAAGATTTGATTTCTCCCTCAACTTTCTAGAGTGAAAATAGGCATAGATAAGTCTGTTTTAGAACAAGGCACTTGTTCCAGCACACGAACTGTCTTATCAACGGTAGATAGTGATAGCATTGTTTCTGGTGAAATGCACAAGATTGCTTTCGAATCATCACTTCTCACAGTTGTTTAGAATAGAATGTAGTAGTATAATGCACTTCTTAAAGTTAATAATTATCTTTAAGAATATCAGAGATTGTAGTATTCGACAAGAGTATTTGAGTGTCTGTTTGCCCGGGAAACGGGTTTGCGTCGTCAGAATCTACAGTCAAGCATTTTACATTTCAGAGGTTTTAATTAATAATAATATATTTCAATTGACATCACAAACACTGGATACCATTCCTGGTTGCTTGATACATCTGGTCATCAGTTCAATCTAAGGACTAACAAGCTCACCTGGGATTCAGACATTCTGCCTCCTCTATTTGAAAATTTGGTCACACAATTTTTGACGTCTGTTCGCCAGGCATGTTTTAGAAAGAGTGCGCTGTTTATCATAATCTATACCGGCGTTGGCGCGAAAGCCGTGTCACGTGTCTGTCCCGTCCAATGGTTTTTTAAGCCTTGGCTGATGAAATCTTTCCAAGAATCCACGTCATCTGTCACTTGTGCAGTTCCAGTTTCGATGTTAAGTTTTAAGTCCTAGTCTCCGTTTGCGGTTGTGTAGTCAATTGTTTTTTATGTGGTTTCCTCTTCTTGCGTGCATGTTTTGGTAAATGAATAATGGTGGCTAGCAATTATGCTACATGGCACCACTCCAGATTGTTCTATGGTATGGAACTATGTTTCCAACATTTTCAGTTATCAAATTTGTCCCTTGTTTTCCTCCCCTGTATTCTTTTCTGCATCTGATTGACCTGGTTCATCAGGCACTGGGTGTCGACTCAGGAAGTCCGCTCCCACATTCATCTTCCCAGGAACATATTCAACCTGGAACGAGTAGGGTTGAAGAAGCAGCGACCACCTCATAAGTCGGGCATTCAGAGTCTTAGATGCTGCGAGAAACATGAGTGGTTGATGGTCACATTGCACTGTGAAGTGTTTGCCATATAGGTATGCTTGAAACTTCTGTACACTCCATACGAGCGCAAGACATTCTCTCTCGATAGTACTGTAATTTCTCTCTGCTGCATTTAATTTCCTGCTAGCGTAGGCTACAGGGAATAGCTCTGATGGTACATCTCCCTTTCTCTGCAACAACGTTGCCCCAATTCTTATGTTACTGGCATCGGTGCGCAGCACGAATGGTTGGTCGAGGTCTGGTAGATGTAAGACTGGATGAGCAGTTAATGCCTGCTTTAGTGCTGTGAAAGCTCTCTCACAGTCAGCTGACCAAGTGACTTTCTCTGGCTTCCCCTTTTTGGTAAGATCCGTTAAAGGTGCTGACAGAGTGTTGAAGTCCTTGATGTATCTTTGATAGAATCCACATAAGGATACAAATGATCTTACATCCTTCTTTGTTTTTGGACGAGGTGCTCTCTGGAGTTTGTCCACATTTCCCTCTTGTGGAGTTATCAGTCCATGAGATATCTTATGACCTAGAAAGTCCAATTCTTGGAATCCTATTTGACACTTCTTTGGTCTAGCCGTCAATCCAGTTTCTCTGAGGCGCCTGAACAAAAGATGCAGTGTTTCTACATGCTCGTCAAATGTTTCAGTAGCGATCAGGATGTCATCCATGAAGTGACTAATGTCTGGATGCTGTAGTGGGTCAAGTAATTTTCTCATCATACGTGTAAAAACGCTGGGAGCATTACTTAATCCGAATGGAAGAACGTTGAACTCATAGTGTCCTCCAGGCGTGCTGAAAGCTAACCATGGTCTAACTTCCAGTTTTACAGGAATCTGGTAATATCCCTTACTGAGATCAATCCTAGTAAAGTACTTAGCTCGGTTGAGTGCTGTGAAGAGTTTATTCTGATCAGGCAGAGGTTCTGCTTGGAATTTAGTAATAACATTGAGCTGTCGATAATCGATGCACAATCTATGTTCTCCGTTTGGCTTTCTCAATAAAACGACGCTAGCACTGTAAGGTGATTCAGACGGTGAGATTATTCCTGCGGTGAGCAGCTGTTGTATTTCTTCCTCTAAAGTCTTTTGCTTTGCATAAGGAACTGGGTAAGTCTTGACTCGCACAGGCACTGTGTCATTTAACTTCATGTCAAATTCCTCCAAATCAGTTCTTCCTGGCTTATCAGTAAGTACTTCTGCATATTTTGCCATAAGTTCCCTACTCTGCTTTTGCTGATCCTTTGTTAAGTTGGGATTGATTTCCACATCCTTAAAGGTCTCTTTGGCTTGCAGTTGGCACTCGACTCCCATTGTTGATCCTTCTTCGACTTCAGTAGCCACACTCATGGCCATCAGATGTGCAGGTTCGGTGGTTGAGGGTCTTTCATGAAACTTCTTCAAGAGGTTTATGTGAAATACTTTCATCTTGCCTTTGACTGAAATTCTGTAGTTGGTACGTGAGATCTTCTCCGTCACTACATAAGGTCCTCTCCATCCTATTTGCAGCTTATTCTGACTGGTTGGAAGCAGCAACATCATCTTCTCTCCTACCTCTAACTCTCTATCCTTTGCCTTGCGGTTGAAGTTACGAGCAATTCTTCGTCTGGCTTGACGTAGATTGACATTCGCTTGTTTCCAACTGTGTTGTAAACGATTTTTCAACTCGGCAACATATGTAGATGCAGTCACGACTGTATCATCTGTAGTGTTATCAGTCCATGTTTGCAGTAACGCCTCAAGGGGTCCTTTGATCGGTCGTCCAAACAACAGTGTGGCTGGAGCAAAACCTGTTGAGTGATGGGGTACTTCCCTGTAAGCAAATAAAGCTGCGGGTAAATACAAGTCCCAATCCTCTGTCTTCTCCTGGGCAATTTTGCGCAGAGTACTAATCAATGTCTCGTCCCACCTTTCCATAAGTCCATTTGACTGAGGGCGATATGGTGAACTGAAGATATGGCGTGCATGAAAAAGTCTGAAGGTCTCTTCCATGAGCTTACCACGAAACTGTGAACCGTTGTCCGTCAAGATCCTTTGTGGGAATCCTAGACGTGTGAATATTCCTAATAATGCATCAGCGACGTGTTTGGAGTCACAGCTGGGCATAGGAACTTCTTCGGCCCACATGGTTGTTGTGTCCACAAGCGTTAATATGAATCGGTTTCGCCTCTTCGTTGCTGATAGAGGTTCGACTATGTCTACAGCCACTTTCTCAAATGGAATTCCAGTGATAGGCGATTCACCCAACATTGCCGGTGGTGTCCGGTGTTTTTGGTGATACTTTCTGACACTGTGGGCATGATTTTACAAACCGTTGTATGTCTGAATTCATCCCTGGCCAAAAGTTGTGAGTTGCAATCCGCTGTGTAGTAGCGTTGATACCCATATGCCCACTGAATGGTAGACTATGACCCATCTCCAAGATCTGAGTCCTGTATAGAGTTGGTACAACAAGTTGATTAAACTCTTGTCCAGCTCGTCCTGCTTTTCTGTAAAGAAGTGCTGACTTCATGAACAGATCACCTTTCCGTAGAGATAAATGTGATTTTGGCAGTTTTCTGAAGCAGGGATCCAAGGTGCTGTCGGCCTCTTGTGCCCTCTTCAGTTCCTCCGTTCGAGGGATTGGCGTAGTTGTTTCGGAGTTTTTGTTGCCTGGGATCGAGTGGTCATGGTCGCCATCGCCACAGGTTGAACAGGTTCTCCTAGAACGATAAATCTACAGCCGAGGATTACAGCATATATTGGATCGTCCAAGACTGCTGCCTTGATTGTCCCAGTGACATACCGCGAGGCTATGTTCACTTTTGCCACTGGAAGAGACATATGTGTCGAACTCTTCAGTGGTCCCTGTAATTCCACTATTTCCTCTGTCACCTGTTCAGGGTGAACTAAGGATGATGAAACAACACAGTCATACGATAATCCAGTATCATATAAACAGGTCGTCTTGAATCCATTTAGCAAGATGGATTCCACAACCGGAATACGAGATGATGTGTCTTGATAAGGTGTCTGTTTGGACGTTTCACCAGTGCTCACTTTTTTCTCTTTTCGGTTGGCCAAACAGGCCGCTGTGTGTGGAGGTGGCTTCTTCCTGCAATTCTGAAATGTGTGACCTCTAATTTTGCAATGGGTGCAGAATGGTTTGTCCTCCTTCAGCGCTGTTTGGGCTGTGTTTTGAGTGTTTTTCTGGGATTTCCCCTTGTTCTTGGTGGCTAAAGTGTTTTCACCCTCTTTTGGCTGTGGAGATTTATTTTGAGAGGGGGTGTTGTTCGAACGTCCCTTTCCTCCCATCTCCTTCTGAGATTTTTCAAATCTCTCTGCCAGGATGATTATTGTTTCTAGGCGGTCAGCCCCGTTTTGTGTTAGTGTCACAAAATGAAACCGTGCGTTTACCCAGCTAATTGTTAGGGAGGATTTTTTGATTAACCGGACTATCTGCTAAGCAACAAGGGTTTCAACGAATACTGAGAAAACATTCATAGTTGTGGCTACACGTGTTTCCAAAACAGGTCGGGCAGAAATAACAGTTGTACTTGTACATCTGGTTGACGGATTGGCCACTGTCGGAAGTGTGGGAGCCGAATCCCGACATCGCCTTGACAAGGTTGTCAACATTTGAATACAAATGGAAGCCGTGGGGTCAGCCCATATACACATTTGGTGGTGAGTGAGGAGGAAGTGAGTGCGCTGAATCATACATCGTTTTGACAAGTCGGATGGAAAACGGAAGTACTCAGCAAGGAAGTAAACAGTCCATATGTCATATAGTTTCCGGACATCACTCAGAGGGGCAGATTGCTACTGACAGCTTGTTGAGGAAAACTCTTTGTTGGAACTCGACAGCAACTCGCTGGCTTGTTTTGAGAATCTAAACTATTACTGACAACTTTGACAGGACTTAAGCCAGGAAAATAGTTTCCTGACAATGGATGATATGCGCAAATAACACCTGCAGGACGTCACCCATATCACGTGACCAATTTTAGGAGTTTGCCATATAAACCCGAGTTGGGATCAACTAGGGGGGAGTTGACCAAGAACCGTGGATTATGATGGACGTGTTTGTGGGAGAGCTCTACAGTGTTAGATTAATTTAACATTAACTAGCATGTGCCGTTATGGCAAAGTGTAGTAGCCATCCCGGGAATGAGGCGGTTTTTACATAAGGTAGTCAATATAGTCTATTAGTTCTAATTAATATAGACTGTAGCCTTGTTAAACTATAGTGTGATGATTAGCACTGTTAGTGGAAACTGGTTAGAGTAGAATAGTGATATTAACTCTGCTAGTTAAGAATAGATTAGTGAAGTGTTGATAAGCTTTACTAGTTGAGAATTGAGTAATGAAGGATAATTGGGATCTTCCCGTAGGTGTCCCTAGTGGGCGGGGTTCCGCATTCTGTTTGCTGATATTTTTCCTTTGTCATAGCCTGATTCGACTCTAGGTGGGTAGCTAATCTGCTCTATGACTAAGTCTAGTTAGCTAAAGATCATTAAGCAAGGTGATAGGCTTACACTCAGCCGAAGGGATCAGTGACTAGTACTATCACCAGATGTGTTGTTTCTATCCTAGGTTCCCTACCAGATCCAAGGAAACTCTACAAGTTTTGGGAAAGAATTAAAAAACCCATTCTGAAGAACACCAGTTCAAGAGTCAATAAAGTTGCATACAGAAACGTAACTTACACTAGAAGGAAATTGATTCATCAAAGAGAGTGATGCATACTGATGCACCACACAGCATTAGACAGTAGTAACGAACCGAGAACCGGCTAAGAGTACCTAGTGTTAGTACAGCAACAATTAACATTAGAAATTAGCACTTATGGACTGAATGGTTCGATGTGCAACGAGGATGATCTGTCGACTAACTAACTAACTAACTAACTGCGTACACACTGCAAAAGACTTGTGCAGTTTGTTTAGGAACATTAGGAACGGACATTGGGTAGATGGCAACCGGTCCATGATTAACTGTTAATACCACCGGTGTCTATTTCGGATGTTCATGAAATTGGATTACCAGAGGTCTACAGAGGCAAAGCATTATCCGGCAAGATGGTTCCGGCAACGGGTGAGACGTACTTGTTCTGACGTAACGTGCTGTGGTCTATCTTTGCTGTGATCAGCTGACTGGGTTGCTGTCTGAGAGTCAGAGTCTACACACTTTATAGAACACGTCACACATTTTCTTCGCATACAAGTCTCATACACGTTACACTTTTATTTTAATAAATTAATCTTTATTAATTTCTAGAAGCAAGAGTTGTTGAGTATGTTGCGTTGGGGAAGTATGAGAAGGGGGGCATAGTACGACAGTGAGAGAGTGATAGGAAAAGGTGTCCATAGGCTGATGGAGTGTGTTGGACGGAAGCTGGTGGATTCTCCAGAATATTGAGAGAAAAAAAATATTATAATGTGGGTGTCGGATCTCCTCACTCCAGGGACGACACTTTAAAGGAGGACACGACATTATTGGGGGCTCGTCCGGGATCTTTGGACAGCGGGATCTCTCGTAAACGGGATCTTTGGACAGCGGGATCTCTCGTAAACGGGATCTTTGGACAGCGGGATCTCTCGTAAACGGGATCTTTGGACAGCGGGATCTCTCATAAACGGAATCTTTGGACAGCGGGATCTCCCGTAAACGGAATCCTTGGACAGCGAGATCTCCTGCAAACAGGAACGTTTGACAGGGGGATCTTCTGACAACGGGGTCTTTTGACACGGGATCCTTAGTTATTAGAGGGAGATATCATTTTGGAGAATCCAGCTAGAGTGAATGTGGATAGGGGTTAGGACTAATATCTTACCTGTTCACACTTCACACGTCTGCATAGGTCTGTGGTCCTGATTCTACTCTTGTCACTGAGTGAATGTACTGTGTGTGGTAATATCTAGATTTATAGTACTTGTTCATATATCGGTATAGTAATTTGCAGTTATATTGTACTAGACCGGCTAGCTTACCTCTCTGTATAATGGCCACCCCTAAACTTACCACGTTAGAATTAAGGGCAAAGGGGGAAGACATGGGACTGTCGGGGTCTGCTCTAACGGATTACATACAGGAAGTGGAGAGAGAGTATCGTCAAGCGGAAAGGGATGATCGAAAGGCCGAGCTGGAATTGAGAAGGATGGAATTGGAAGCTGAGCAAGCAGCTAGGAAATTGGAAGCTGAGCAAGCAGCTAGGAAATTTGAAGCTGAACAAGCAGCTAGGAAATTAGAAGCTGAACAAGAAGCACAGAAAAGGGAGCACGAGTACCGGATGCGGGAACTCGAGCTCAAGAGTCAATCTAATGGAGAAACTGAGGGAGCAGTTGGAGGTTCCTCCATCCCAGATTCAACACCAGTAGGTGGACATGGGTACCATGCTATGAAGTTTCCTTTAGCGGTCTACGAGGAGGACAAAGAGAAGATTGATCAATATCTTCAACGCTTCGAGGCTATGTCAGTTGCTATGGGTCTGGAGCGTAACAAATGGAATCTTAAGCTATCCCAGGGATTACGCGGGACCGGTTACGAGGTTTATACTCGCCTGCCACCAGGACATGAGAACAATTATGACGAGTTAAAGACGGCTCTGCTGAAACGATTCGAGGTTACGTCACATACCTACCGGAAAAAATTTCGAGCAGCGAAACGAGAACCGGGGGAGTTGTTTGCCGCCTACAGTTTGCGTCTAAAATCTTATCTCCACAAGTGGATGGATTTGGCTGGGTTCGCACAGGACTATGAGAGTCTGGAAGAGCTCATGGTGGTCGACCAGCTGAAGAAGCAAATGTCTAAACCTCTCAGGACGTTCCTGGGAGAACAAGGAGCGGAACGTATTGACCTCGTGAATAAATTAGCAGAACGGTTCGTCGAGGTACATGGGGAGGCAGGGGAAAACCTTTCAACCAACACCAAAAGTCAAGAGAAACATGACAAGAAGAAAGCCAAAAACTCAGGAACCAAAAAGTGGGAACCTTATGGGCAAAAATCAGAGGATAGTTCAGAGAAGAAGAAGGAGGGAAGCAAGAGCACTTCAAGCTCTACACCAAAACGACCATGGTCGGAGAAGTGGTGTTCAATTTGTAAGTCACCCTCTCACAATACGAGGGACTGCAAATCGAAGGCTAAGAACCCTCACTTTGCAGCATGTCAAGTGACTTCCAAGGAGGTTGTCACGGAAAATGCCAAGGTCAACAAGGAAGCTCGCCACCAGGAGAGCTCATTCAAGTCCGACAATAGAAAATCTAGGACAGGGAAATGGTGCAACCAATGTCAGTCAAACACGCACAATGCTATTGACTGCAGAGGAGAGTCAGGAGACACTCAATTCGTCGTGTGCTCAGGAAAACCTAAGGTGGAGCCCACCGAACAGGTCGAGGCCGAGGAAGAGACTCCAGACCAGGAAAAACCACCTGTAGTGGAATTGGTAGAGGTTAACGGTCGTCAAGTGGAGTGTTTATACGACACAGGACTGGACGGGGAGGCCGTGATTTCTGCGGATCTGGTACATCCAGAACAATTCACAGGTGAAACCTTGGATATACAGCCTGCACAGAAAAGTGCTGTAACCATGAAGTTGCCCATTGCTAATGTGGAGATTCGCTCAAGGTACGTCACCGGCACCATCAAGGCCGCTGTATTGACCGATCCCATTTTCCCAGTCATCCTAGGTTGCCGGTATGTCTTTCTGGGAATGCCCAGGGAGCCAATCCATATGGGAGCAATGCAGACTCGCTCTCAGACGAGAACGGAAGAGGCAGACGCAATTGTGACTAACCCAATGCCGGGGGAGCTACGAACTGCCCAGAGTGAGGATGATACTTTACGTCCTTGCTACAGAAAGCTGCAGAAAAGTGCTGATCCACCAGGACGGGGGCAGTACTACATGAAGAATAGGATACTCTACAGGAGAGCAGGAAGGGGAGACAACCTATACGGTCAGTTGGTCGTCCCAAAAGCTCACAGGTCCCAGATTCTTCATATGGGGCATACCATCTCCTTTAGTGGACATATGGGTATTGCCGCCACCATGCAGCGGATTTCCTGCCACTACTATTGGCCGGGAATGACAGATGATGTGCGTCGGTATGTGAAGTCATGCCCTGAGTGCCAGAGGGTGGCACCGAAACACTGGACAGCACCGGTGATGTTGGGTGAGATGCCCATCATGAACTCTCCTTTCGAGAGGGTAGCCATCGATATCGTGGGTCCACTTCCCAGGACTAGGAAGAGGAACATGTATATACTCACAATGGTGGACTGCTGTACAATGTGGGGTGAAGCTATACCGTTGACCACGATTGACTCGAAACGAGTGGCGGACGCACTGATGGAGGCCTTTACCAGATTAGGCTTTCCGGATCAAATTCTGACGGACAATGGATCTCAGTTTTGTGGAAAACTCATGGAGGAGGTATTTAGGGTGTTTCACTCTAATCACATACATACCAGCCCTTACCACCCTCAAGCCAATGGACAAGTAGAGCGTTTCAACGGCACGTTGATGACAATGCTCAGGAAATTAGCGCAGGAAAAACCTGATAGGTGGGATGAATATATCCCAGCAGCACTCTTTGCCTATCGGGAAGTTCCTCATGGCTCAACAGGACTACCACCCGCTACGTTGCTGTTTGGTCGTCCAATCAAAGGACCGTTGGAAGCCATGTTGAGGAGTTGGACTGAAGAGGGGACGTCAGAAGAAGTGATCTCATCCTATCAATACGTGGAGGAACTGAAAGAAAAACTCCATAAGGGATGGACTCTGGCAAATCAAAACTTGAAAAAGGCCAGGAAAAGACATGCGGCTTACTACAACCGTAGGTCTAAAGAAAGATCTCTAGAGGTAGGAGATAAAGTCTTGTTGCTACTCCCAACGGGAAACAACAAACTGGAGATAGGTTGGCAAGGACCATTTCCCGTGGAAAGGGTGATATCCAGAACCAACTATCAAATCCGGATCCGGGGAAAGTCGAAGATTTTCCATATCAATCTCTTGCGGAAATACGAAGAGAGACCCGGAGACAAGGCAGCTCACCTCATGGCAATGGCAGTTGCAGTGGAGACAGAAGTGGGAACCAGCGAGGGCAGGGAATATCCCTTAGTACACCAGGAAACCTATAGGGATGTGCAAGTGAACCCTGATCTGACCTCCCGGGAGAGGGCAAGGATAACCGAGGTTCTCAAGTCTCATAAGGAGATACTGACGGATAAACCAGGACGAACGAGGTTGGTGGAGTTCGAGATGACTTTGACCACACAGGAGCCTGTTCGCCAAAAGGTTTACCCAGTGCCATTCTCTAAAGAAAAGGCCCTGGAGGAGGAAATACACAAATTGCTGGAGGATGATGTGATTGCACCATCCACATCCCCATACAATGCGGGGGTAGTTTTGTTACGCAAACCAAGTGGAGAACACAGGTTGTGTATAGACTACCGACTGCTGAACAGTCACACACAATTTCAGGTGGAACCTTTGCCGAATCCAACTCAGCTATTCGCTAGGCTCCATAAGGCTCGGTACTTTTCAAAGGTGGATCTGAGTCGGGGGTACTATCAGATACCAGTCAAACCGGAGATTCGACCACTGTTAGCTTTCAGTACACCCAGTGGACACTACGAATTCAAGGTCATGCCCTTTGGACTCAGCAATGCACCTAGTGTGTTTACACGCATGATGAGGACTTTACTAGATCCGTTACAAGATCCGTCCATCATCTCATTCATGGATGATATTCTGATTTCCAGTGACAGCCTGGATGACCACTTACAATCCTTGGAGAGAGTGTTTAATAGGCTCAAGGAAGCAGGGCTTACTGCTCGTCCAACCAAGTGCATGATTGGTTACCAGACTCTGGAATTTCTAGGTCACACCATCACTCCAGGACACATTGTTCCAGAAGAGAAGAACCTGGAGAAAATCAGAAATGCACCAAGGCCAAAAACGAAGAAGGATGTGCGATCTTTTCTCTCGTTGTGTGGGTTCTACCACAAATTTATCCCACATTTCACGGAACTGGGAGCTCCGTTGACGGAAACCTTGAAAAAGGGATTCCCGGACCAAATCATTTGGACACCAGAATGTGAGAATGCCTATAGTCAGTTAAAGGAGGCCTTGGTCAGCAAACCTGTATTACAGCTCCCTGACCTTTCCAAACAATTTGTGTTGAGAACAGATGCGAGTGCGATTGGAATTGGAGCCGCTTTGTTACAGGAAGGAAAAGAAGATGCTTCGGTTTTGAAACCTGTGGCATACGCAAGTAAGAAACTTCTACAGGCGGAGAGGAATTATTCAACCGTCGAGAGAGAATGCTTGTCCCTCGTATGGGCAGTGCAAAAATTTCAGCCATATTTGTATGGAGTTAAGTTTCGGGTCCAGTCGGATCATCAGCCCCTGATGTTCCTGGCTACTTCTCAGAAGCTCAACGCCCGTTTGATGCGGTGGTCGTTGTTACTTCAACCATATAACTTCACAGTGGAGTACATTCCTGGGAAGGAATATGTTGGAGCGGATTTCTTATCAAGACACCCAGCTCCTGAAGAAGAAGAATAATCATCTGGATTAAACTCACGGTGGAGAAGAGTGAGATGGACTACTCTCTTAAGAGGGGGCCTATGTCACAAAATGAAACCGTGCGTTTACCCAGCTAATTGTTAGGGAGGATTTTTTGATTAACCGGACTATCTGCTAAGCAACAAGGGTTTCAACGAATACAGAGAAAACATTCATAGTTGTGGCTACACGTGTTTCCAAAACAGGTCGGGCAGAAATAACAGTTGTACTTGTACATCTGGTTGACGGATTGGCCACTGTCGGAAGTGCGGGAGCCGAATCCCGACATCGCCTTGACAAGGTTGTCAACATTTGAATACAAATGGAAGCCGTGGGGTCAGCCCATATACACATTTGGTGGTGAGTGAGGAGGAAGTGAGTGCGCTGAATCATACATCGTTTTGACAAGTCGGATGGAAAACGGAAGTACTCAGCAAGGAAGTAAACAGTCCATATGTCATATAGTTTCCGGACATCACTCAGAGGGGCAGATTGCTACTGACAGCTTGTTGAGGAAAACTCTTTGTTGGAACTCGACAGCAACTCGCTGGCTTGTTTTGAGAATCTAAACTATTACTGACAACTTTGACAGGACTTAAGCCAGGAAAATAGTTTCCTGACAATGGATGATATGCGCAAATAACACCTGCAGGACGTCACCCATATCACGTGACCAATTTTAGGAGTTTGCCATATAAACCCGAGTTGGGATCAACTAGGGGGGAGTTGACCAAGAACCGTGGATTATGATGGACGTGTTTGTGGGAGAGCTCTACAGTGTTAGATTAATTTAACATTAACTAGCATGTGCCGTTATGGCAAAGTGTAGTAGCCATCCCGGGAATGAGGCGGTTTTTACATAAGGTAGTCAATATAGTCTATTAGTTCTAATTAATATAGACTGTAGCCTTGTTAAACTATAGTGTGATGATTAGCACTGTTAGTGGAAACTGGTTAGAGTAGAATAGTGATATTAACTCTGCTAGTTAAGAATAGATTAGTGAAGTGTTGATAAGCTTTACTAGTTGAGAATTGAGTAATGAAGGATAATTGGGATCTTCCCGTAGGTGTCCCTAGTGGGCGGGGTTCCGCATTCTGTTTGCTGATATTTTTCCTTTGTCATAGCCTGATTCGACTCTAGGTGGGTAGCTAATCTGCTCTATGACTAAGTCTAGTTAGCTAAAGATCATTAAGCAAGGTGATAGGCTTACACTCAGCCGAAGGGATCAGTGACTAGTACTATCACCAGATGTGTTGTTTCTATCCTAGGTTCCCTACCAGATCCAAGGAAACTCTACAAGTTTTGGGAAAGAATTAAAAAACCCATTCTGAAGAACACCAGTTCAAGAGTCAATAAAGTTGCATACAGAAACGTAACTTACACTAGAAGGAAATTGATTCATCAAAGAGAGTGATGCATACTGATGCACCACACAGCATTAGACAGTAGTAACGAACCGAGAACCGGCTAAGAGTACCTAGTGTTAGTACAGCAACAATTAACATTAGAAATTAGCACTTATGGACTGAATGGTTCGATGTGCAACGAGGATGATCTGTCGACTAACTAACTAACTAACTAACTGCGTACACACTGCAAAAGACTTGTGCAGTTTGTTTAGGAACATTAGGAACGGACATTGGGTAGATGGCAACCGGTCCATGATTAACTGTTAATACCACCGGTGTCTATTTCGGATGTTCATGAAATTGGATTACCAGAGGTCTACAGAGGCAAAGCATTATCCGGCAAGATGGTTCCGGCAACGGGTGAGACGTACTTGTTCTGACGTAACGTGCTGTGGTCTATCTTTGCTGTGATCAGCTGACTGGGTTGCTGTCTGAGAGTCAGAGTCTACACACTTTATAGAACACGTCACACATTTTCTTCGCATACAAGTCTCATACACGTTACACTTTTATTTTAATAAATTAATCTTTATTAATTTCTAGAAGCAAGAGTTGTTGAGTATGTTGCGTTGGGGAAGTATGAGAAGGGGGGCATAGTACGACAGTGAGAGAGTGATAGGAAAAGGTGTCCATAGGCTGATGGAGTGTGTTGGACGGAAGCTGGTGGATTCTCCAGAATATTGAGAGAAAAAAAATATTATAATGTGGGTGTCGGATCTCCTCACTCCAGGGACGACACTTTAAAGGAGGACACGACAGTTAGGAATGCCTTAATTTCATTCGTCATCTTCCCCTTTATCTGATCAATGATGATCATTTCTCGGAGTCCTTCATAACTTTCCTCAATCTTCCCCAAGCAAGCCCATTTGTGTATGTATGACTTCAGTCTTTCAACTAGTTGCGCGTAGCTCTCACCCTGTTTATTCCTTGCGGTTTTGAAACGAGCTTTGTAAGAATCCCCGCCCACTTCGAATCGGCTCAAAGGTGCCTTTTTGAGTGTTTCGTAATCTTGTTGTTCCTCACGAGTAAGTCTTGAGAACACTTCATACGCGGTGGATCTTAATGCCTGCGCTAACTTTATCGCCCATTTACTTTCTTCAAGCCCACAGCTGATAGCCATTGCCTCGAAGCGAGATAAAAATCCTTCGACGTGGTCAGTCTGTTCATTGAAGGGTTCCAGAGGGAACAACATAGCTCCTGAATTAAGGTGTGAGACGTGAAGATGTGGTTCTGTCACTGGCGATCCTGATGAGGTTGAGGGTGTAGGACCACTCCCTTTTTCTAGTCTCCGGATCTCCACTTCCAGCTCCATTCTCCTCAACTCCAGTTGGTGTTGACGCTCTCTCTCTCCTTATCTTCCATTTCAGCCTGTAGTCGTTTCTCTTTCTCCTCCAATTCTGCTTGAAATCGTTTTTCCCTCTCAGCCAATTCAGCCTGAAGCTGTTTTTCTTTGAGAGCCAATTCCGCTTGCAGTCTTTCTCTTTTGTCGAATGCATCTGAAACATAGTTAGCTAGCTCAAGGCCATCTAACCCGCATTCCCTACCTGTTTCTGTTATTTGGGCTCTAAACTTTGCAGTTTCCGCCATGCCTAGAATGTATTGTTTATTTTGCTTTACCTAGAAAAATATAAGTGCAGGTGGGCCTGATCCGCGTAAGCTTGTCAGTCCCTGGATCTGCAAATATACAGCAAAGCATGCACAATATTAAAACACCTTATGTTATGTCTGTCTGCCAATGCTGGAAAAGCCGACGACAGCAGGCATTGAAGTAACCACAATTAATTCCTAGTAAAGAAAAGAATCTGAAATTAGACAGAGTTTTCCCAACGGATAAGATGTTCAGGTGGTTGATGAAATGCTGTTAAGTTCAGACTCTACAGGAAAAGAACACCTTCTCTGGAAGAGAAGTAGTGTTTAGATAGTAGATACACACTATATATTTCTCCTGGAGCACCTTTTTCTGAAGTATACACCTATTTGAAAGAGGCCCTCCTTCTTCAGGAGGAATGATCAGTCACCTACTCTTATTTATCTATAAATGTCATTCATATCATGTGGCTGTCAATCAATACCCCACATGGTATCTGTTAAACATTTTAGAAAATGACAATGTTCAAAATCCAAAGATATCTGTGTTAATGTTTATGTAATTGTTTAATTTATTTATGGGAACCATCCAGGACGTAGCCAAACCAATATGTCATATATTTTGAAGGGAGTGGGAGATTACTGAAGTGCATGCCCCATTTCTAACAAAAGAAGTAGAGCCCCATCCTCTTCTATCTTCAATAACCCCAGAATATGAACCTTTAGTTATCTGCAGGCCTCGTCTTATTATTTTATGTCTAGGAGATATAGATTATGGCCCTGGTGAGAATAGTAATTGTTGACTGGGATTCTGCCCCTTCTCCAAGAATTCTTTTAGCTCTGGAGCCCCCTTTTATTTGTTTATCAAATCTGAGGAAAATCTGGAGAATTCTCTCAGCCTGATTTATTAAGAAAGCATGGATGTTGAGCAGTTGATAGACTTAAAGTCTCTCCCAATTATCTATTCTTTCCTAAGTTAACTTTGGTTTTAAACAATTAAACACATAACCAATCTCAATAGATCTGGACACTTAGTGTACACACATAAGATAGAGAATCGCAGATAGGTTGAACCAATAATCAACATAAGATCAGTGACAGTTAATTATTTATTGAATGGCCTGTCTTCTGGCCCTTGACATACATCTTCCATTATAAGTTATACAGATAATTTAGAAAATGCATATAAGACCAAAGCAAGCATCAATAAATATGCATCAATATATGTGATGTCAACAAAAGTTGAAACATGGTATACATTTGAATGTGGTACATGTTAAGTGTGAATATGATGAAACTGTATTCTATATCAGTTCTTGAAAACTGAGTGTTGTGTGTTTTTACTTTCTTTTCTAAGAAAATGATACCCTTGAGCTGTGAAGGATTAGGAAAAGCCTGGGTCTAGTGACTGATAGATCCACTTCAGGTCTGCCCGTGTAGCTCCTCTGAAGGCCTCCCCATGCTCTGCTCATGGCCAAGTCTTCCTCCATCTCAAGTACGGGTCATCACTTTCTCTCTGTGGTCGGTTTAGTTGTTGGCCAGTTGGTTGATTGTGGGTTGCCAACTGGGTTGCCACCAAGAATCACTGTGTAAAATTCACATAAACATATACAATATTCCCAATACAATCATCCAAAGTAGGTAAAAGAAACCTAAATTCCTGAAGTAGGAACTAGTTCCCCTCCCTCCTCTTTTTTTCTCTAATCTAGTGTTGGGTTAATTTGGGGTGGTCAGAGGTTATCACACTGTGTACGCCTTGTATCAACTGGTTCCTGCTGTATGTAAGTTCTCATTTGACCTGGGGTCAGTGAAACGTGTACAGTAAGACAGTGACAAGAGTGAGGAAGTGTCAAGATGCATGTAAATAAATGACATACATTTATAACATTTTTTATCACTCAATTGTGTTTGTAGTGTGTATAAATAATTCTCTGTGTTTTCCCAATTAACCAACTTCTTCTTCTTCTTCTATGTGTAATAACTCCTTTCCCATTATCTGTTGGTGTTGTGAGGTTGAGTGTTGAGTTGTGGGTGGTTGTGTTTGTTAAATTGTGTTGAGTAATGAGTTAAGTCAACTTCTGGGGGTGTTCCGCGAAGCACAACTTTCTCATGTAATGCAGTTCATAAGTGCTCTTATCTAATTAAATTGTGACACAAATATAAATATTTATTCCATCAAACCATATTTATTCAATATATCAAGGTGAAAGGAAAGATTTGATTTCTCCCTCAACTTTCTAGAGTGAAAATAGGCATAGATAAGTCTGTTTTAGAACAAGGCACTTGTTCCAGCACACGAACTGTCTTATCAACGGTAGATAGTGATAGCATTGTTTCTGGTGAAATGCACAAGATTGCTTTCGAATCATCACTTCTCACAGTTGTTTAGAATAGAATGTAGTAGTATAATGCACTTCTTAAAGTTAATAATTATCTTTAAGAATATCAGAGATTGTAGTATTCGACAAGAGTATTTGAGTGTCTGTTTGCCCGGGAAACGGCTTTGCGTCGTCAGAATCTACAGTCAAGCATTTTACATTTCAGAGGTTTTAATTAATAATAATATATTTCAATTGACATCACAAACACTGGATACCATTCCTGGTTGCTTGATACATCTGGTCATCAGTTCAATCTAAGGACTAACAAGCTCACCTGGGATTCAGACATTCTGCCTCCTCTATTTGAAAATTTGGTCACACAATTTTTGACGTCTGTTCGCCAGGCATGTTTTAGAAAGAGTGCGCTGTTTATCATAATCTATACCGGCGTTGGCGCGAAAGCCGTGTCACGTGTCTGTCCCGTCCAATGGTTTTTTAAGCCTTGGCTGATGAAATCTTTCCAAGAATCCACGTCATCTGTCACTTGTGCAGTTCCAGTTTCGATGTTAAGTTTTAAGTCCTAGTCTCCGTTTGCGGTTGTGTAATCAATTGTTTTTTATGTGGTTTCCTCTTCTTGCGTGCATGTTTTGGTAAATGAATAATGGTGGCTAGCAATTATGCTACAATGAGTATATAAGATATGTAAGTTTGTAGACAATGTGATTAGTATATAAGATATGTAAGTTTGTAGACAATTTGACGAGATATGTAAGTTTGTAGACAATGTGATGAGTATATAAGATATGTAAGTTTGTAGACAATGTGATGAGATATGTAAGTTTGTAGACAATGTGATTAGTATATAAGATATGTAAGTTTGTAGACAATGTGATGAGTATATAAGATATGTAAGTTTGTAGACAAAGTGATGGGTATATAAGATATGTAAGTTTGTAGACAATGTGATGAGTATATAAGATATGTAAGTTTGTAGACAATGTGATGAGTATATAAGATATGTAAGTTTGTAGACAATGTGATAGGTATATAAGATATGTAAGTGTGTAGAAAATGTTAGATTATATAAGATATGTAAGTTTGTAGACAATGTGAGAGTATATAAGATATGTAAGTTTGTAGACAATGTGATGAGTATATAAGATATGTAAGTTTGTAGACAATGTGATGAGTATATAAGATATGTAAGTTTGTAGACAATGTGAAAGTATATAAGATATGTAAGTTTGTAGGCAATGTTAGAGTATATAAGATATGTAAGTTTGTAGACAATGTGATGAGTATATGAGATATGTAAGTTTGTAGACAA
Source organism: Cepaea hortensis (assembly GCA_963921405.1). Classification (NCBI taxonomy): domain Eukaryota; kingdom Metazoa; phylum Mollusca; class Gastropoda; order Stylommatophora; family Helicidae; genus Cepaea; species Cepaea hortensis. Next base: position 34,267,331 of record OY992893.1, read on the forward strand.
TGTGATGAGTATATAAGATATGTAAGTTTGTAGACAATGTGATGAGTATATAAGATATGTAAGTTTGTAGACAATGAGATGAGTATATAAGATATGTAAGTTTGTAGACAATGTGATGAGATATGTAAGTTTGTAGACAATGTGATGAGATATGTAAGTTTGTAGACAATGTGATGAGATATGTAAGTTTGTAGACAATGTGATGAGTATATAAGATATGTAAGTTTGTAGACAATGTGATGAGATATGTAAGTTTGTAGACAATGTGATGAGATATGTAAGTTTGTAGACAATGTGATGAGTATATAAGATATGTACGTTTGTAGACAATGTGATGAGTATATACGATATGTAAGTTTGTAGACAATGTGATGAGTATATAAGATATGTAAGTTTGTAGATAATGTGATGAGTATATACGATATGTAAGTTTGTAGACAATGTGATGAGTATATAAGATATGTAAGTTTGTAGATAATGTGATGAGATATGTAAGTTTGTAGACAATGTGATGGGTATATACGATATGTAAGTTTATAGATAATGTGATGAGTATATAAGATATTTAAGTTTGTAGACAATGTGATGAGTATATAAGATATGTAAGGTTGTAGACAATGTGATGAGTATATAAGATATGTAAGTTTGTAGACAATGTGATGAGATATGTAAGTTTGTAGACAATGTGATGAGATATGTAAGTTTGTAGACAATGTGATGAGTATATAAGATATGTAAGTTTGTAGACAATGTGATGAGTATATAAGATATGTAAATTTGTAGACAATGTGATGAGTATATAAGATATGTAAGTTTGTAGACAATGTGATGAGTATATAAGATATGTACGTTTGTAGACAATGTGATGAGTATATAAGATATGTAAGTTTGTAGACAATGTAATGGGATATGTAAGTTTGTAGACAATGTGATGAGTATATGAGATATGTAAGTTTGTAGACAATGTGATGAGATATGTAAGTTTGTAGACAATGTGATGAGTATATAAGTTATGTAAGTTTGTAGACAATGTGATGAGATATGTAAGTTTGTAGACAATGTGATGAGTATATAAGATATGTAAGTTTGTTGACAATGTGATGAGTATATAAGATATGTAAGTTTGTAGACAATGTGATGAGATATGTAAGTTTGTAGACATTGTGATGAGTATATAAGATATGTAAGTTTGTAGACAATGTGATGAGTATATCAGATATGTAAGTTTGTAGACAATGTGATGAGTATATAAGATATGTAAGTTTGTAGATAATGTGATGAGTATATAAGATATGTAAGTTTGTAGACAATGTTAGAGTATATAAGATATGTAAGTTTGTAGACAATGTGATGAGTATATAAGATATGTAAGTTTGTAGACAATGTGATGAGTATATAAGATATGTAAGTTTGTAGACAATGTGATGAGTATATAAGATATGTAAGTTTGTAGACAATGTGATGAGTATATAAGATATGTAAGTTTGTAGACAATGTGATGAGTATATAAGATATGTAAGTTTGTAGACAATGTGATGAGTATATAAGATATGTAAGTTTGTATACAATGTGATGAGTTTATAAGATATGTTAGTTTGTATACAATGTGATGAGTATGTAAGATATGTTAGTTTGTATACAATGTGATGAGTATATAAGATATGTAAGTTTGTAGACAATGTTAGAGTATATAAGATATGTAAGTTTGTAGACAATGTGATGAGTATATAAGATATGTAAGTTTGTAGACAATGTGATGAGTATATAAGATATGTAAGTTTGTAGACAATGTGATGAGTATATACGATATGTAAGTTTGTAGACAATGTGATGAGTATATAAGATATGTAAGTTTGTATACAATGTGATGAGTTTATAAGATATGTTAGTTTGTATACAATGTGATGAGTATATAAGATATGTTAGTTTTTATACAATGTGATGAGTATATAAGATATGTAAGTTTGTAGACAATGTTAGAGTATATAAGATATGTAAGTTTGTAGACAATGTGATGAGTATATAAGATATGTAAGTTTGTAGACAATGTGATGAGTATATAAGATATGTAAGTTTGTAGACAATGTGATGAGTATATATGATATGTAAGTTTGTAGACAATGTGATGAGTATATAAGATATGTAAGTTTGTAGACAATGTGATGAGTATATAAGATATGTAAGTTTGTAGACAATGTGATGAGATATGTAAGTTTGTAGACAATGTGATGAGTATATAAGATATGTAAGTTTGTAGACAATGTGATGAGATATGTAAGTTTGTAGACAATGTGATGAGATATGTAAGTTTGTAGACAATGTGATGAGTATATAAGATATGTAAGTTTGTAGACAATGTGAGAGTATATAAGATATGTAAATTTGTAGACAATGTGATGAGTATATAAGATATGTACGTTTGTAGACAATGTGATGAGATATGTAAGTTTGTAGACAATGTGATGAGATATGTAAGTTTGTACACAATGTGATGAGTATATGAGATATGTAAGTTTGTAGACAATGTGATGAGATATGTAAGTTTGTAGACAATGTGATGAGATATGTAAGTTTGTACACAATGTGACGAGTATATGAGATATGTAAGTTTGTAGACAATGTGATGAGTATATGAGATATGTAAGTTTGTAGACAATGTGATGAGTATATGAGAAATGTAAGTTTGTAGACAATGTGATGAGTATATAAGATATGTAAGTTTGTACACAATGTGATGAGTATAAGAGATATGTAGGTATGTAGACAATGTGATGAGTATATAAGATATGCATGTTTGTAGACAATGTGATGAGTATATAAAATATGTAAATTTGTAGAAAATGTAATAACATGAATACATTTGCAGAGAATGTGACAGAAATACACATGTGTAAATTTACAGAGAATGTGATGGGAATAAATGATATGTAAATTTGCAGGAAATGTAATAGGAGTAAAAAATGTAAGCACTTGCAGCGAATGTGAAGGGAATAAAAGATATTTAAATATGCAGAGAACATTATGGGAATAAGTGATGTATAATTTTGCAGAGAATGTGATAGGAATAGAAGTTATGCAAATTTGCATAAAATATTATGAGAATACAAGATATGTACATTTGCAGAGAATGTAATAGAAATACAAAATGTGTACATTTGCAGAGAATGTGACGAGGGTACATGATGTGTCCATTTGCAGTGAATTTGATGGGGATGCAAGAGGCGTAAATTTGCAGGGAATGTGATGGGAATAAAATATGTATAAACTTTCAGAGAATGGGACGGGAATAAAAGATGTATACATTTGCAGAGAATGTGATAGAAATACAAAATGTGTAAATTTGCAGAGAATGTAATGGGAATAAAAGATGCATAAATTTGCAGACAATGTGACGGGAATAAAAGATATATACATTTGCAGAGAATTTGATGGGAAAACAAAATGTATACATTTGTAAAAAATCTGATGCTAATACGTTAAGCGTGCACTGTCATTCGTCTCAACGAGGATACATGTTCTCTGGGATTACGTCATCTACCAAATAAAACTTGGAACACGCTTGGCCGTAATGCACAGCAAGGACGAGAATTTCCCACCCAATCTTAAAATTGTGCTTTTAATCACCCCTTCTGCTGACTTCAAGAGGAACGATGCAATATTGATGATAATAGGTCAACTTCATTCAGTTTTAATCAAAAGACGAGGATTAAATGTCCTTTTCATCAGAATCCATTTGATCAAGTCAGCTTATTGCTTGTTCATACCAAACTGCTTCAAGCAACCACCTGACAGACATCAAATCATACCTAAATATCTCTTTGATCTTCTATAGATTAGGCCTTTTACACACAATATGTGTCCATTATTTTCTTCTTTTTAAAAAAAAATTTATTTAAAAAAAAGAAAAGAACTCTTCTATTTGAATATCAGCGTCGGGTGTATTTCTGTAATATTGTATCTATAATTGCCATTTGTGTTCGTAGTCTAGGATGGTTTTATGATTGTAGGGTTTGTTGTCTAGTTCATTCCAACACTCCTTAAACGTGTCTTAATCCAGATAGAGGAGCAAACAAAAACGTGTAATGAAAGCTTGGACAGAAGGAAACATCATAATGAGAACACCATCATTATGTGTCATATAAGCGTCGGGGATTATGTTTCGCCCTCTTACACAATCACCAGAGTCGTGGATCATCTCCGTGTTCTTGCCTCGGCTATGCCACATGGGCAAGCCATCCAGGTATTTACTTTTCTGCCTTTCTCTTGTTCTTTACGCCTCAATCTTCTCGGCTGTCACAAAGTTCTCTAGTTTATTTCTTATCATAAAGTGTGCATAAAATCTTGTCTATCAACGTCTAATGTCTTTAATCAGTTTACGGCTTTAATTTGCTTAATGTAGGACTTGCTCGTCGGTTTTCTGTCTGTCCATGGTATTCTTTGCATTTTCCACAGAAATAACATTTCCACTGCCATTATGTGTTTTTCAGCTTGTCTCTTGATTGTCCACGTTTCCCATCCATACAAAAGTACAGGTTCTTTGCAACATTTCAACACTCTTTTTTTTTTTCTCGTTGCAAGTGACATTATTTTTATTGGTCAGTATGTTTTCCATCATGGAAAAGGTAATTTCGCCATAGCGATTCTTGTTCTAATCTCCAAGGAAAACAGGGTCATGTAATTAAATGAGATACAGCTTCTCCATACATAATTCACTGGGGGAAAAGCACGCAAGAGGACGACGACGCTACGTTTAGAGGGACAACATCAGAAGGCGAAATTGAAGAAGAATACACAAGTGCACAGTCGAAAGGCAACACAGAGTACGTTTGAGAGATATCACAGCTGCCAGCGGAGACGGTATTTCAATGTAATTGTGATGACCCCTCCCCCCATCCCCCCTTTCCCAGGTTAGCTATTGTGTTACTAGTCTTACAACCCCGATGCCCGATGTACAGAAGTGAATCATGGACAATTAGCAGATTATGATTTGTGATAAGTGAAGATCTTCATCATCATTGCACCCTGGACAGGTTCGTAGTGATGAGAACACCATGGATAGATAAAAAGCATAATGACGATATCTTGAAAGAAGTTAACTCACGAAGAGAACTGGTTACTCGCATCAGAAGAGACAGTCCGCGTTGTTTGGGCACATCGTGTCGAGAGAGAAGCTGAAGTGCCAGTGACAACAGGGAAGCTGGAGCGGGAAAAGGGCAGGCGGAGACCACGTCAGAATATTCTAGACAGTTTAGCATCATGGCAAGGAGAAACATCACTATCAGAAATACCACATCGGTTGCCTTTACTTCTCATAACATTTCCCTGTGTCTATTTTAGGCTGCTTTGGCCTAGGGTGTTTTTTTTTTTTTTTTTAAATCCCTGATAGGCCTGTAGATATGCGCGCAGGTCACAGTGTTGCTGCGGTTCATTGATTTATTCAGTAGCATGTTCTTTGCAGAACTTCGCTACCATAACAACCTTCCAGAAAACTTCTCGGTCATAAGCAAGATGTTCGAGTCCGTTACACCCAGTTGGAGATCATCTGCCACATCCTGCACCCATCTTCTCTTTGGCCTTCCTCTTCCTGTCAGACCAGAACAAGTCATTATTCTGCGCCTCGGATACAGGCGTATGTTCCAATGAGAGAGATGCATGCTCTTAAAAAATATAATTTAAAAAAATTTTTCTGCTGCAACTTAACACTAATCTATTAGTGTGTATTCAATGTGTCATTCCTTTAGTGGACTCAATTGTTCTTACTGACCGTAGACTGGATTGTGAAGACATCAACAATGACCGTAGACTGGATTGTGAAGACATCAACAATGACCGTAGACTGGATTGTGAAGACATCAACAATGACCGTAGACTGGATTGTGAAGACATCAACAATGACCGTAGACTGGATTGTGAAGACATCAACAATGACCGTAGACTGGATTGTGAAGACATCAACAATGACCTGGATTGTGAAGACATCAACAATGACCGTAGACTGGATTGTGAAGACATCAACAATGACCGTAGACTGGATTGTGAAGACATCAACAATGACCGTAGACTGGATTGTGAAGACATCAACAATGACCGTAGACTGGATTGTGAAGACATCAACAATGACCGTAGACTGGATTGTGAAGACATCAACAATGACCGTAGACTGGATTGTGAAGACATCAACAATGACCGTAGACTGGATTGTGAAGACATCAACAATGACCGTAGACTGGATTGTGAAGACATCAACAATGACCGTAGACTGGATTGTGAAGACATCAACAATGACCGTAGACTGGATTGTGAAGACATCAACAATGACCGTAGACTGGATTGTGAAGACATCAACAATGACCGTAGACTGGATTGTGAAGACATCAACAATGTCATCAACATCAAAAGGTCATGAGAATAAATCAAGCAGAATGAAAGATCGATCACCCTGAGAGAAACCCTACTTCAAGAGTCAGAATCACACTCCTATTTAAATAAAATTAGTTGGAATGCAGTAAAGCTGTGGAAATGTAAACAATATAAAATAGCACACAGTAATGCAGCTTTACAGAACACAATTACGAAAAACACAAGACGTTGTGGCAACTAGCCTTCATCAGCAATGCGCTCATCATTGAACACTCATACAACCCCGAAGTGCTCATCTATACAGATGGATCTGTTGTAAAGCAGCAGAGAAGTGCGTGGGCATTTACAGCCCGTTCAGCGGGCCGAACCGTCCAAGAATCCAGTGGTGCCCACTCCATGACCACTAACAGCATGACGATGGAAGTGATGGTAGTAACACAAGCTTTCATATGGCTAGAACCACTGCATTATACCAACGTGTGTGTACTAAGTGATTCAACGAGCATGATTCGGAAGGTCGATGCAGGATCTGTGTGTAGACAGTGGACTGATTCGCTGCGGAAGTTCGTTGTCCGTAAGGTCACCTTCATCTTCGTCCCGGGACATGCGGGAGTCGAGGGAAATGAACGAGCTGATAAACTGGCTGGCTCTGCATCCCCTGCAGATGGCCAGCCCATGGATCGCGCCGATGTTATTAACATCCTTAAAGAGATGTCGAGAACAGAGGACTTTGACGTCAGTGAATCCACATCGTTGTCCAGGATGAGAGACTTGGAAGAAGAACTGGCACGGCCAGACACGAGAGGTACATCGGGAAAACGAGTGGCCTCGTCAACCAACACAGAACTGGCACTATTAGCCACCGGACGCTGATGCATATGCTGGGGGGAGGATCTGACCACCTATGGACCTGTCCGGAGTGCAATGACAATACCCCAACTGATAACTGATAACTGACCTCAATTGGCTATATAAGACAAAAGAAGAAAGAAACAAGAAGAATAGCGCGGTCTGAAGCGAGGACAGAAGAGGACACGCCAGTAACTCACAAACACACATATACACAAAGACACACACACACGCCCGAGCACACACTCACACACAGACACACACAGACACACACACAAATACATATAAACACACATACACAAAGACATAAACACGCACGCACAATGACACACACACAAATACATACACGCACGCGCGCGCACAGACACACACACACAGGATTCTAAAGACCGGAGGCTGGAACACGTCATATCGGATTTAAAACGTGTTTCGACGCTTGACCACCTCCAGAGCCAGCATTAACAAAACCATATTTGCCCCTAAAATACAGCGCTGCATGCGTGCATCACCGGAAGCTGTCATCTGTACACAATTTCCTGTTGGCGTGCAGGCAGCGTCCTTGAGCGGCCATGTTTTTTTCCCCTTTAAATTTCACCCTGCTGAATAACCAAACCGCAATACATAATTCATTCACGTTTTTTAAATGTAATTATCTAAGTGTAATGTTGTAATTGTCGGATCGTATACACAAAGTGTATTTTGAGTTCTTGTCTTCTGACTAGCATGTTCTGAATGGTATTTACAACCGTCGATATATACCTAATGTTATGCTGAAATTTGTATTTATAGCTCCATCCAAAAGACCAGGAGTGAGGAATATTTGACAAGGAAGAACAGAACAGTGTACAGCGCAGAACAGCCACTCTCAGCTTCCTTGATGAAGAATACCCACAGGACCTCTGAATCCGAGTCTACACAGATGGGTAAGCACAAATGCTGTTCGAAATGGAGGAGCGGGAGTGTACATAGAATACCCAAATAATGTTGTTTGTCCATCAAGAATGATGATGACCATTCATTTCATCCAGTGGGGTTGAAAGTATGGAGCCGTGAGTTATAAGATGACCGATGAAGCCTATTCTCGCTCGAAATGTTCTTTGACAATGTGGGCAAAGAATGCTTGACGTTCCAGGAGGAGGATCTCCTGCAGTTGTTTTTCTGTCCAGCCTTTTCTTCACAGCTCTTGCAGTCCTGGTTGCTTTAAAAGTGACTGCACCCTTATGTAATGATGTACGCCACGAATTACGGTCTTTAGCAGCATTCTCCTAGGTGTCAAGATGAATTCCAAAAGCTTTAAATAAGATTTTCAGAGTGTCTTTAAAGCGTTTCCTCTGGCCTCCTTGTTTAGGGAGCCTGTGATCTGGCAATCGAGTTAAGTGACCAGCCCAGAGAATCTGATTCTTTATTAGTATAATGTGGATATTGGGCATGGACGCTCTTTCTAGAACTTTAGTGTCTTGGGTCTTGTCTTGCCATTTGATCTTCAATAGCTTCCTAAGGCAGACTGTGTGGAAGTGGTTTAATTCCCTAGCATGTCACCGATAAACATACCATGTTTCACAAGCATATATCAGTGTGGATATTACAACTGCTTTATAGACTTTCAGCTTTGTTTGCAGGCTTATTCAATTTCTGTCCCATACACTCTTGTACAGTTTGCCAAAGGCCGCGCTGGCCTTGGAGATTCTTGCATTCACTTCGTCATCAATTGTGGCAGCTTGTGACACAGTGCTGCCAATGTAGGTGAATTTGTCCACACCACTTAGTCTATGACCGTTCACCTTAATATTCGGCACGGTATGATTATTCCTTGGAGTTGGCTGGTACATAACTACAGTCTTCTCCAAGTTGATATTGGGCCCAAAGTTGGCACAGGCACATGAGAAAGCCGAAACATTGTGTTGTATGCCTGCCTCCGAGTTGGCATATAGAGCTCAATCATCAGCAAATAACAGTTCTGGGGGTGTCGCTGTTAGTTTTGGTTTTGGCTTTCAGTCTTCTGAGATTGAAAAATTGTCCATCCATGCGGTAGTTGATGTATATTCCAATGTCGTTGTTCTCGAAGGCATTCGTCAGCATAGCTGAAAACATGTGGCTGAACAGTGTTGGTGCCAGGACACATCCTTGTTCCATTGGTGACAGAAAAGGGCTCAGACAGTTCACAATTTTCCTGTACTCTTGCCCGCATAATAAATAAATGTTTGCATATCCTTTACAGGACATCGCTGTCAACATCAGCATCTTTCAGCTGATTGTTGATTTCTTGGCAAGATTAAGCTCAGTAGTTTGCCATTGCTTTCTGAGCGGCCGGCTCACATACTCCGTAAGTTACCGACGCGATTCGAACCACTGCTGATTCTCACCGTCGTCACGTTACTTACGAGAGTATACGAGATTACGGAGAAAAGTCGCTAACCTCTAGGCCAGGAAGCCGGCTCCTCTAGGCCTTGAAGCCTGCATACCAACATGAAATAGCTGCACTATTTGGACAAACTTTTGTGGACAGCCATATTTCGTCATAATCTTCCACAGTCCTTCTCTGCTGACTGTATCAAACGCCTTGGTAAATGTCAATGAAAGTGGAGAACATTTCAGAGTTCTGTTCCTGACATTTCTCTTGCAGCTGCCTTGCAGCGAAAATCATGTCAGCAGTTCCTTGTTCTTTTCTGAAGCCACATTGACTCTCAGGAAGAAGACCTTGATCGAGATGGGCCGTGAGGCGATTGAGAAGCATTCTGGTGAGTATCTTACCTGCGATTGAAAGCAAGGAGATGCCTCTGTAGTTGTGACAGGATTGGCGGTTTCCTTTACTTTTGTAAAGGTGGACTATTGACGCATCCTTGAAATCTTGTGACATGGTCTCGTTCACCCATATGTTTGTAAAGACTTGATGAAGCTGCCCTATTAGGACCGGCCTACCTGCCTTGTATATCTCTGCTGGGATGGAGTCATAACCAGGAGCCTTTCCACGGGAAAGTTGCTGGATCGCTTTGTTTAGTTCCACTATGGTTGGCAGGTCATCAAGTGTATCATTTGTGGGAACTTGAGGAAGGCAGTTGATGGTTTCATCATCGAAGAAGGAAGTTGCATTTAAGATGTTGCTGAAATGCTCTGCCCAGCGTTGAAGGATATCTTTCTTATCGGTGACCAATGTTCCCCCATCTGCACTGAGGAGGGGAACTATGCCTGGTGATGTAGGACCATAGACCGCTTTCAGTGAGTCGTAGAAGTTTTTCATATCATGTCTGTCAGCAAAGCCCTGAACTTCATCAGCTTTGCTGCTCAGCCAGGAGTCCCGCATGTGCCGAAGTTTCTGCTGCACTACTCTCTATATGTTCTTGAAGGAATCTTTTATGTTGACTACGGGTCATTCAAATGTGCCTTGAGGAGAAGATGTTTGTCGGCCAGCAATTGGTCGATGTCTTAAGAATTTTCATCAAACCAGTCTTTATGCTTTCGGAGGGCTGGATCCAGGATTTCCATAGTCGTGTTGTAAATTATGTCCTTTAGGGCTCTCCACTCTGTTTCAGCATCCTGTTTAGCTGCAGCATTTGGCTTGAGGCAGTCTTCCAGCATGTTTTCAAACGACAGCTGCATTTTGTTTGCTGTTTAAGCGGGTGACATTTAGTTTTTTTTTTTTTTTTTTTTTTTGTGTGTGTGCATTTGTACCCCTTGAGGACGCCGTTGTGGTTTGATGTGTATGTTTATTTTCGAGATAATGAGACGAAGATGGTCTGTCAAACATTTGGCACTACAGATGGATTTTGTCATCCGAACGTCTTGTTTGTCACTTCTCCTGACGATGACATAGTCAATGAGGTGCCAGTGTTTCGAGCGAGGGTGCATCCATGATGTCCTATTTCTCGTGGGAAAACGGAAAATTGTGTTGGTGATCAGGAGAACATGTTCGGCACAGGTCTGAAGGAGGATGGGCCCATTGCTGTTACAATTTCCGACTCCGTACTTTCCAATGATGCCACTCCACGAGGCGGTGTCCGTGCCTACTCTGAAATTGAAGTCTCCAAGGAGTATAAGTTTGTCTCCTTTGGGAACAGATGTTAATACGTTGTGCAGGTCTTCATAGAACTTGTTTTTGATGTCATCTTCATTTGTCATGGTTGGTGCGTAGACACTCACGATGGTTCCATGTTTCTTTTCTTTCAGCAGGGGTAACTTAATAGCCATAAGCCTGTCATTTATAGCCTTCGGAAATTCAGCTAGTTTGCCAACCAGGGCCGACTGAATGGCAAATCCCACACCGGATTGGCGTCTTTTCTCGCTTTTCCTTCCACTCCAAAATGTGTAGCCGGCACCTATTTCACAGATTTGCCTTCTTCTGCAAGTCATGTCTCGCTCAAGGCTGCAATGTCGATGTTGTACCAGCCCAGCTCTCTACCAATCAGTGCTGTTCGTCTCTCTGGACCCGACGCGCCGTCTCTGTCAAGTAGGGTGCGTACATTCCAAGTTCCGATTGTCAAGGGAATATGGTTAGCTCTTTTAGCTTTACCGGTTTTTACTTTGTTTGTATGTCGACCGCAGTATAGGGTACCCGCCAACCGCGGCTAGCTGGTTAGGTAATGATGGAGCAGACAATGTTTAGGGCACCTTTTCTAGCCCCTTCCTCATGCTATGGAGGTGAGCAGTACTTTCCTATAGAGGGCTGCTCAGTCGCTCAGAGGGCTGCCGAATCCCACTGCTGCTCCGGTCAGTAGAAGACGACCATATGGCCTGAGCCGCCTGTGTGCAGGTCTGCGACTACGACTGCCAGCGTATCGACGCCTGCCGCTTCGCCGCTTGCCCATGGCCACAGGGCTTGCAGGTGATATATGAAGTTGGATTAAGAATGACTTGCGCGATGAATTGGATTAAAGTGAGGAAGAGTTGCGCAATTCGTCGACCTCACTCTCTCGCCTGAGCCCATCTGAGTCCAGTGGCAAAACAAATCAAGACGACTGGAGACGAATACAGGTGCAGTGGATGACCAGGGCGCTCTACGTGCCTTGCCGTGCTCATTACGTTCCACAAAGCATAGCAGGTAAACGCCATCTTGCCGTTTGAATAATCAATGATGTCATCCTTGCAGTCTGCCGAATCCTGTCTTCACATGCTGGGTGGGCATAGCCTAGTTCACCTCTTGGTTTGACACCAAATCGGCAACCCATGCCAAGCTTAGCCAGCCTATCACAGCTCTTGCCCCGGGGGGGGGGGGGGGGGTGGCCGCTGTCGCATGTCGCACAGCTACTAGGAGCCATAGGCGTGAGCTGGATGTCAGGTTTGGACCAGTTACGGATGGGTCCTGAAGAGGACATGAGAGTCATCCTTATCAAAGGTACTACCAATGCCTGACGCCCTCGTACCCCCCCCCCCCCCCCCAAATAATATGTATGGTACCCAAATAATACTAGGGACACGGCCAGAGTACTAACAGGAAAGTACTGCCATAACTATGATGCTGAAATTGAGGCAATCAAGATAGCAATAGAGAAATTACTAAATACCAGCCATGGTAGACAACCTGTGGTGCTATTGACAGATGCAAAATCAGTAATCGAGGCGCTCCTGTCTGGGAAATTGCCAGTACTAAGGACACTACTTTCTGAACTTAGCAGTCAGCATAAGGTCACCATACAGTGGATACCAGCCCACTGTGGAATACCAGGAAACTACAGAGCTGATCGATTGGCTAAGGAAGGAGCAAAAGAAGAACAGTCTGATGTGCCCGTTACATACCACCAAAAAAAAAAAAAGAAAAAAAAAAGAATGATCAAATCAGTCAGAAAGCCACCAAAACCTGCTCAAGACAACAACCACATTATGGACAGATCAGAACAAGTCGTTATTCTGTGGCTCAGAACACGACACTATAGATTACGCAACCACATGTATACAAAATTCAAGATTGGCGAATCAGCCATGTGCACATGTGGATTGGCGTCGCAGACAGCAGATCACATACTCCAAGACTGCCCAAATTACAACACATGTCCAGGCAAACCTTCTGGCCAAGAGAGACGACAGTGAAGATAAACTCTATGGACCGCTGAGTGAATAAAAAAGACAGTTAAATTCATACAAGAGACAACATTGCAGTTATAGACATATTTCAAGCGAACCAAAGAAGAAGAAGAATTGAATACGAAGATTTCTACACAATCAACCTCGTAAACCAGGGGCGGGGAAAATCCGGCCCGCTGGACGTTTAAGGCCCGCGAAATCATTTGGTCTGGCGTTACCTAGGCAACAGCAGACGGGATTCGAAATTTAATAAATCTAGTTTATAAACTGGATAATCATCAGTAAATCTAATAGCAAAATCATAAACTTCGGCTAACATCACACGCCTTACCAAACAGAATCAGTTCCAGTCATAACACTCGGAGCAGGTTAATTAAATGTTTGAGAAAATATAGAATAATAATTTTTAAGTTGATAATCTTATGTGACCTGCGAATGGTGTTTTAAATATCAAGATGGCCCTTTGTAGAAAAAAAAACGCCCCCCCCCCTCCCCTTTCCTGTTATAAACCGTGACATGACTAGGAGAAACTCAATGCCAAGAAGTTGGTGCAATCAACCTCATAAACAAATGACATAAAACTTTTACTCATAGTTAAAATGAGGAGAACAAGAAGGAAAATAAATATGTAAATTAGGGGCGAACAGTATGGATTTATAGAAGGCAAACGAGCAAACAATACAAGATATGCATCACCAACACTAATAGGGAGATTAATAAAAACAAAGAAAGACATATACTTGCCTTTATTGATTATACCGAAGCATTTGATCATGTTAAACAAGGTGAAATTATTAAAATGTTGAAAGATCAGTCAAATATATGGGAAAGAATTCGGAATCATAAAACAAAATATGTACTGGCTAAAAATAGCCGCTATTAAAACTAGAAACAGAGAGTGCAGTTATGAACACATAAGTACGGAGTTGGACATGGCTGTATTGTGAGCAGTACATAACTGTTTTGTGAGTAGGACAAGAATGTATTGTTAGTGGGACAGGAATGTATTGTGAATAGGACAAGAATGTATTGTGAGTAGGACAAGAATGTTTTGTGAGTTGTACAATAATATATTGTGAATAGGACAAGAATGTATTGTGAGTAGGACAAGAATGTATTGTGAGTAGTACATGACTGTTTTGTGAGTAGGACAAAAATGTATTGTTAGTGGGACAAGAATGTATTGTGATTAGGACAAGAATGCATTGTGATTAGGACAAGTATGTATTGTGAGTAGGACAATAATATATTGCGAATAGGACAAGAATGTATTGTGAGTAGGACAAGAATGTATTATGAGTAGGACTAGAATGTATTATGAGTAGGACAATAATGTATTGTAAGTAGGACAAGAACGTAATATTAGTAGGGCAAGAATGTATAGTATTACCAGATCTCTTTTCTCTCTAGGGACTGAAACTGAAAGAAATCAAACAGAGATAAGGAATACGCGTTAGAAGTTGTAGTTTAAATCGTCTACACATGCACATCTACATCACCAATGTTGGACATTGTAGTAATAGAGAGTGCAAAAAGGACTCTCCGTAAACATCAAAAAAAGGGAAACAATTGTTTTAGCAAAGAAAAAGTTAACATAAAAATGTGTGATAACAATGGAATAGTAAATGCTTAACCAGGTCAATAAATTCAAACATATGGGGAAATCACAACAACAGTTGGAAGATACACATAGAAATAATGGTTGAATAGACTAAACAAACGTTGCACTTCAGCAGATGAAAAGTATTTTATGCAACTACATCACCATCGTTGAACGTCAGAAAGAGATTGCTGAAATGCTATACAGAATTTGTTCTACTGTGCGACAGTAAATTGTGGAGCATTAGGAGACAAATCTGGAACAGCATGGTTGCACTTGGTAAGTTAGCTGCATATTCTTTATAGGACGTCGCAGTCAACCCCTGCATTTTTGGGCTGATTAAGATTTCTAAGCGAGTTTACGTTCGGTAATTTGTCATTGCTTTCTGAAGAACCGACACTCATGTCATTTTATGAAACCAACGCAAGGCGGTCTGCTACCAAATCGCCCGCAGCTGTGTTTCGAACGCGGAATTGCGAATGGCGTCCGTAACACCTTCGCCAGGGAGCAGGCATCTCAATTGTGGTTTAAGACGGATGGTGCCAATAATGTACATTGCCAGAGCAACTAACAACCTGGGAATGCCAAATGAAAGTAAACTTGTATATACACATATAAGAAGAAGACAGACAGAGTGTCTTCGCCATTTAGTGAAAATAGAGGTCTTGAAAAACAACATGATGAATGGAAAGATCTGCGGTGAAAAAAACAGGCGCAGACACAGAGAAATGCTACTAGGTGGATTGCGATGATGGCAGGGTGGAATATCATTACTGGAATTAACCTGGAATACCCGCGGCCGAGAAACGTGAACGCCTAAATCAGTTGCCGGCTCGCATTATGTTGATAATGGTTTTTTATATGGATCTCTCTTTCTATCTCACTCTACTTGCTCTCTCACCCCACTCTCTCTCTCTACTATCTCTCTCTCTCTCACTCTCTGTCTCTCTCACTCTCTCTCTCACTACTCTCTCTCTCTCTCTACACACTGTCTCTACTCTCTCTTCACTCTTGTCTCTACTCTACATCCCTATTTACACTCTGTCTCTACTCTCTCTATACTCTCTCTACTCCCTCTCTTTTCTCTATCTCTACACTCGCTCTACACTCTCTACTCTTTCTCTCACTCTCTCTCTCTACTTTATCTCTCTCTCCCTCTAGTCTCTCTATTCTTTCTATATTTTCCCTTTACTCCTTCTCTACTCTTTCTCTACTCTCTACTCTCTCTATCTCTACTCTTTCTCTCTCTTTCTCTGCTCTCTCTAACTATTCTTTCTCTACACTCTGTCTCTACTCTCTCTCTCTACTCTTTCTCTCTCTTTCTCTGCTCTCTCTCACTATTATTTCTCTACACTGTCTCTACTCTTCTCTCTTTCTCTCTTCACTCTTGTATCTACACACTCTCTCTCTAGACTCTGTCTCTACTGTCTCTACTCTCTCTCTACTCTCTCTCTATACACACACACACACACACACACACACACATATATATATATATATATATATATATATATATATATATACACAAACACACACACACACATACACACGTTTGCATATCCTTTACAGGACATCGTTATCAACATAAGCATCCTTCAGCTGATTGTTGATTTCTTGGCAAGATTACGCCCAGTAGTTTGCCATTGCTATATATATATATATATATATATATATATATATATATATATATATATATATATATATATATATATATATATATATATATATACATACATACACACACACACACACACACACAAACATTTAGGTCTTTTTTTCGCATATCCTATTTACAGGGCATCGCTGTCAACACCAGCATTTTACCGCTGTTGTTGATTTCTTGGCAAGATTACGCTCAGTAGTTGGCTATTGCTTTCTGAGCGACCGGCTCACACACACTTGTAAATAACCAACCCGACTCGATCCGCTACCGAATCTCGCGCAGCTGCGCTACCCTACGTGGATATACTGGATTACGGAGAAAGTCAATAACTCCTTAGACAGGGAGCCCAACATATATACATACATATACATACAGGAAAGCAACGGCAAACTACCTTCTTTAAAAGTTCCTAGTTTATTATGATTCGCCTTACAGATCATCACAAGAAAAGGACAGGGACAGTAAAATTAGCAACATGAACTTTTAGGACGTTAAACGACGACGAAAAATTAGATAGCATCAAACAAGAAATGGAAAGAGATTAGGGATGTACGAAACGAGAAGGATTGGAGCCGTGATTAAGATAGATGAAGATGTTAAGATTGTTTATTCTGGAGGAGAAGATCGAAAAAGAGGGGTAGCAATTATCTTGGATCGGCAAGCTTCAAACTCAGGTCAAGTATATAGGGCTATGTCAGACATAGTTCTATAGTTAAATTGAGTGGCATACGTATTAGCGATAACGTTATTCAGATATATGCCCCAACAGGAGAATCCAGTGAAGATAGTGTAGAGGAATTTTATAATGACATGGAGTCTGCGTTAAAGAAATGTAAAAATTCAGAAATAAACATCATAATAGGTGACTTCAATGCAAAACTAGGAAATCAAGGTGACGGATACACAGTAGGAAACCATGGTTTGAGAGAGAGAAACAATTGAGGATACAGCCTTGTAGAATGGGCAAACGAGCAGGAAATGATTGTAGGAAACACCTGGTTTAAACAACACCCTAGAAGATTATGAACACGGAGGAGTCCTGATAGCAGGATTAGGAACCAGACTGACTACATTCTGATTAGCAGAAGATTTAGAAATGCGTTAACAATTGCAAAAACAGTTCCCAGTGCTGATTGCTATAGTGACCACAGATAACTTACAGGTACACTGAGGGTAAAGTTAAAGAAAGTCAAGTATATAACAGGAAACACTAAATATGATCTGTGTACATTGAGATATGACAAGGAAATACAAACCAAATTCAACATTGAAGTACAGAACAGATTTGATGTATTGTCTGAACTAGAGATCATATTTCAAGATGAGGATGATCAATGAGAAATGTTGAAGAATTCAATCAGTTTGGCCGCAGAAACAACTATTCCAAAATTAAAGAAGGCGGGTCGTAAGAAATGAATGACAGAAGAAATGTTACAACTAATGGAACAAGAAAACTCAATCAAATTAATCCTGCCAAATATGAAGAATTTAACAGACTGAATATTATGTAAGGAGGCAAAAAGAACCATGGCTTGAGAAAAATTGCATAGAAATTGAAAAACAACAAAACAGTCAAAATACCAAATCAGTGCACAAAAGAATTCAGGAACCTACTAATAAAAAAATAAGTACATCAGCAGGCTGTCTAAAAACTAAAGATGGCAAAATGATAAGAGAAAAAAGATCAGATTCTACATGATTTGTCAGATTATGTGAAAAACCTTCATGATGATAACATAAATGAACAGTATGAATTTTATTTAATAATGAAGGACCGCCAATTTTGAAGATGGAGGTTCGGAATGTTCTTAAACATATGATAGCTGGAAAGACCCCCGGTTCAGATAACATCACAACCGAAATGATTAATGCTTTAGAAGGACATGGAATAGATCAAGTCACCAAACTGCTGAACACATTATATGATACCGGAGATATACCTTCTGAATTATGTAATTCTGTATTTATTGCAATCCCAAGGAAATCAGAAGCCTTGGAATGTGATAAACATAGAACAATTTGTATAATGAGTCACATCACGAAGATTTTGCTACGAATTATCATGCAAAGAGTGAGGAAGAAAATACACTCTGAAATAGGAGAAGAACAATTTGGGTTTGTAGAAGGAAAGGGTACATTAAATGCTGTGTATATGCTGAAATCAGTCATCGAACGTTCAATAGAACGTTTCAATAGGGGTATCTTGGCAAAGGCTAATGGTGGACGTTTGGTGCAGGAGAGCTTGGCATATGATACCAAAACATCTAGCTTAAGAATGGAGGTGGAGGCAGTCAGTGCAGCTTTCCGCTGGATGGAGAATACGATACACACACATCGTGATTGTAACTGACTCAGAAAGCATGCTGAGTAGGGTGAGGACAGGCAAGCTTCGTGCCGAGTGGCTTGCTTCGCTTCGGAAGTCACGGGTGACAAGCACCGTCTGGATCTTTTCTCCGGGGCATGCTGGTGTGCTGGGGAATGAACAGGCAGACAGATTGGCTGGCTCTGCAAAACTTGGTGGAGTATTGATGCATGATAAGGCAGACGTGGTTGCAGCCTTGTGGGAGCACGCGTACACCTCGGAGGAGCAAATGGATCACCATGGTCTGGCAAGAATGCAACAGCGTGGAGTGACGAGGGGATCTGGCCGATGCTCGACGCTTAGAGGAAAGGCGAGACGCACATATAATCATATTGCTACTGGTACTATTGGGGTTGGAACTCTTCGCTGGCTTCTGAGGATGTTGACGGAGCACTTATGGGAATGCCCCGAATGCTGTGATGTCGGTTCCTAAATCAATCAATCAGTCAAACAATCAATCAATAGAGTTAAACAAAGATATACATCTTTGCTTTATTGACTGCACAAAGGCTTTGATTGAGTAAGACATGTAAACATGGTAGATATGCTTGCAGATCTACAAATTGATGGGGAAGACATTAGACTTATAAAAAACATATATTGCAAACAACAAGCTGCCATAGAGATTGATAATGAAGTGGGACGATATCTGCTTATTAAGAGAGGTGTGAGACAGGAATGTGTAATGTCTCCAGATCTTTTTTCCCTATACAATCAACATATTTTCAGAAATGTGGGAGATATAAATGGAATCATCATTGGAGGACGAAACATCAATAACATTAGATAAGCAGATGATACAGACAATGAGCGGATCTGCAACATGCGGTTGTTGCACACAGTGAATAACTAGGGTTAGAATTAAATTGTAAAAAGACACAGATTATGGTCGTCACTAGGAAGAAAGAAACATCACAATGCAATATATAAGTAAATGGGAATATTCTTCAACAAGTGTATCGGTACAATTATCTCGGAACAGTCATAACATCTGATGGGTGATGCCTTGAAGAGATTAGAACAAGAATCGTCATGGCGAAAGTAGCCTTTAGCAAGATGGAAAACATACTGACCAATAAAAGGATGTCAATTGAAACGAGAAAAAGAGTGTTGATGTGCTACATAGAGCCTGTACTTTTGTATGGATGTGAAACTTGGACAATGAGCAGTCAAGCTGAAAAACATCTGATGGCTGTAGAAATGTGGTTTCTAAGGAGAATGCAAAGAATACCATAGACAGACAGAAAAACCAATGACCGAGTACTCCAGGAAACAAATGAAAATCGTAAATTAATTAACGAAATTATACGTAGAGAGGAAAAAAAATTTTGGGCATGTTATGAGAAGAAATGAACTAGAGAACTTGGTGACAGCTGGCAAACCAGGGCCGGGTCAAGCAGACAGACAGACAGACAGACAGACAGACAGACAGACAGACAGACAGACAGACAGACAGACAGACAGACAGACAGATAGATAGATAGATAGATAGATAGATAGATAGATAGATAGATAAATAGGTAGATAGATAGATAGATAGATAGATAGATAGATAGATAGATAGATAGATAGATAGATAGATAGATAGATAGATAGATAGATAGATAGATAGATAGATAGATAGATAGATAGATAGGTAGATAGATAGACAAACAGACAGGGAGGAAGGGAGGGAGGGATAGACGGAGGGAGAGAACGGGGGGATGGGTCTATTAGACAGACAGACAGACAGACAGACAGACAGGCAGAGATAGATAGATAGACAAACAGAGAGACAGACAGACACAGACAGACAGACAGACAGACAGACAGACAGACAGATAGTCGGTAACGGGAACGAGAACTTATATGACTACTTATATGAATTAAATGAGATGCTCCCCACCAGGGACTGGGCGAAGCCGGGCCGGGTCAGCTAGTATATATATATATATGACATTGAGAAATGGACTGGAAGACAACGTTATATCTGGTCGGACAACATCGTAAGATGGACTGGATAACAACGTTAAAACTGGGCGGACAACATTGAGGGATGGACTGGAAGACAACTTTACATCTGGGCAGACAACTAGGAGTGATGGACTGGAAGACAGTCCATGACAGTTAATCATTGGCAGTGAGCAGGCACGTGCGGATTATGTTGAAGCTGCGGAGATATTGTTTTATAGAAGAATGAAGAGAACAAAGTTGAAAGTAGGCGGATAGAACAAGCAAAGCTTGAACTAAGTAAAGCTCCCCCGATGTGTCTCCACCTTGACGTGGTGGGGGTGCTTGCGTGTCCCATCGACCCCATTTGCTTGCCGATGGATGGAAAACTGCATATCGGACAGCTTATGGGATAGGGACCAGACTAAGAGAGACACAGCCTGCTGCTCTGCAAGTAGACTGAGGATAGCAGTCAAAAATTTAAATCAGGTGCACGAAGGCAGAACGTCTTGGTCCGGACAAAACTCTTAAGGCTCCCTGTCGAGGGCTGTGGCTGAACGCCTCTAAGCCACAAACCCTCGGATCTGAGAGCCGGGCCGATACCCACCTACCGAAAAATAGAAGCGTGATACTGAGCAAGCTACATGCTCAGGTCTGATACATGTTCGAAGGCTCTCAGCTGGGGGATATGAGAGATTCCCGGATGAGAGGGCCAGGCCGATTCTCGCTCACTGTTGCACGAAGGTAAGGTGCTGAGCCGGCAGCACATGTAGCCTACCTCGTGAGCGAGTACAAAAAGTCAGAAAAGTGCCCCAGTCGAAGGAAATGGTTACGAAAACTGTCTGTATCTAACTCATAGAGAGTGTAGACAAAAGTGGAAGAACGTCTCAATGACGCGAAATGGAACGCAAGGCGAGCGTACCTATTGCGTGGTCCGAAGTCAAAAGCAAAAGCTTACCGAGCGGATGTCGCCCGCAGTCTGACCGTTCCTGGTGTGTGCTTGAGCGACCAGTAAGTGACAAGCGAGATGCCCAACACATGGAAGTGAGGAACTAAAGCAGCCATGAGCAGGACGTCGCAACTCCTTGGGTGAGCCCAGTCTCAGAGCAATATGTGCCGGCTCTGCAATTATGGAAGCCTCCTTGGATAGCCTTGGATAGGCCCATGGTCTGCCCCCGCCTTCCCTCGAGGGTTAACCGTGATGTCGATGATCGTTCTATCTTGACCAGCTGAGATGTGGGTGACATCACAATAAAAAGTCTAACGTGCCTCGAAACCAGAGGAAGCTAACCTCATTAAAAAATGCCTGCTGAAGCCGGAAGTGCCGTGCTACGGGTGGCAAACTAAAAATTGGCACTACGCATTTACATCCGAGTAAAATGTCTCGTCCGAATGTCTCTCGTGCTAGGAACAGCTCTGACTACCTAGTTTCCGAATGCCGCTCTTGTTCGGAACAGCTGTGACTAGGTAGTTTTCCGAATGTCTGTCGTGCCTGGAACAGCTCTGACGGCGCAACGACAAGCACATGTCCGAAAACTTGCTGAGTGGATACCGTTTGCAGACCTGTCTGGTTTTGTGCGGGAACGGCCCGGGGCGAACGAAATGCCCAATATATTGAAGTGAGGAATTAAAGCAGCCATGAGCAGGACGTGACGAATCCCTTGGTGAGCCCGGTACCAGGGCGCTATGTGTCGGGCCTGCAACTATGGAAGCAACCTTGGATGGCGGAAAATGCTATGGACTGTCCCTTCCTTCTCTTGAGGGATGGCCGAAGTCCCCGACTGTTCCAACTTGACCAGCTGAGATGTGGACGGTACCACAAAAGTGAGAGTCTCCCAGGAATGCTAACCTGGTCAAAAATTCACGCATAAGCCGGATGTGTTGACCTAAGGGTTTTCAACCCAAGGGTGCCTAACGCACACCGCAATGACATCTGAAAAAACACTCCGGATGAACGAAAAAAAAGAAGAAGAAGAAGAAGAAGAAGAAGAAGAAGAAGAAGAAGAAGAAGAAGAAGAAGAAGAAGAAGAAGAAGAAGAAGAAGAAGAAGAAGAAGAAGAAGAAGAAGAAGAACTACTAAGTAAACACACTAAGACAGTGGTTCTAAACCTTTTTTGGCCCGTGCCCCCCTTCACCATATTTTCAGAACGTCATTCCCCCCCCCCCCCTTTCCTATCAAAAATTAGCCCGTGCCCCCCTTCACCGTATTTTCAGAACGTCATTCCCCCCTTTCGAATTTCCTATCTAAAAATCCCCCTCCCCTACACAGTATACGTAAAAATGGAAGGTAAGTTTAATAGCATATACTAAAACAGGTCTAGACATCCACATAAAACATGATTTGTGGGTCTAGTTACTTTATAAAATGAATTTTAGAAGGATGAGACGTACATAAAAGTAAAGTATGAAGGGAAAAACAATATCAAGTAATCGATTCTTGTATTAACGCGATCTTGAAATGGTCTTCACCCCCCCCCCCCCCGGAAACCCTAAAATTCCCCCCTGAGGGGGGGGGGAATCCCCACCGGTTGAGAACCACTGCACTAAGAGAACTGATTACTCGCATCAGACGAGTGTAGTCCACATTCTTTGGGCATGTCATGAGAAGTAGAGAGCTGGAGTATGTCATTACAACGGGAAAGTTAGAGGGAATAAGAAGCAGGGGGAGACGAAGACAGTTGATACAGGAAAGTCTGACATAATGGCATGGAGGAAGATCAGTATCAGAACTGATTGACAGCGCACGAGACTAAAGGTTGTGGACAGACACGATCATCATATCCACAGGACATGTACTATAAGAAGAAACGAGGCGCACTTATAATATGTATCCATGGCTCTCTGGGGCATGAATCATCGTCATCAAGTGCCATGCAGACTGGCGTAGGCGTTCATGACTCTCCAAAGTTCAAAGATCTCGGTCTTTGGTTTTCTGGATCAACTCCGCTGGTTATATTTCTCTATGCCACCGTCGCAATCCATCCATCATCATTTCTCGTTGTCTGCCTCTGCCTCTCTTCCCCTTGATCTTTCCAGTTGTCACGAAGTTTTCCAGTGCCTCTCTTCTGGGGTATGAATACTGTAGCAAATTTAAAAAAAAAAAAAAAAAAAAAATGAAATTCTAAACATCGATAAGGCACGGAAAGAGAAACGAATATTTGATACGAAATGAAGCTCGTGGAATTTTGTCACCTAATCCCTTTCATCTTTTTGTAAATATTTAAGTGGAATGCTGATCATGATGTGTTATTTACAAATGGAGTGTTCTACAAACGGCTGCACATGATATTCCCCTCAGGGCTTCATGATACTGAGTCTGTAGGCTCCTGACTTACAACAACAAAGGGCTGAAACCCTGTTGTGTTGTATTTTTGCCATAAAATATGCATGGGAGGAGAAATTCAAGCAGTTGTCTGTCTTTATGTGTCCGTGAGGCGTACGCATGTTTAAATGCATGTCTGTGTGTGGTGTATACATATGCTTGTCGGTGCGTTCGTCAGTGTGCGTGTGTGTGCGGTTGTGCGTAAGTACGTGTGTGTATGTATCTCAGTGTGTGTGTGTGTATATGTATGTATGTATGCATGCAGTCAGGCATGTGTATCTATCCTTCCGTTCGTCTCTGCATGTGTGCGTCCGTAGGTACGTGTATATATATGTACATACGTACGTGTGTGGATATGTATGTACATTTGTGGGTACGTAGGTAGGTGTGCTTGTGTGTTTATGTAGGTAGGTAGGTTGGTAGGTAGGTAGGTAGGTAGGTATGTTATATGGACGGACGGTCGGGCGGACGAAGCTATGTTTTATGTGTCAGCGTGCAATGGCTAGCTAGATGGATGGATGGATTGATGGATCGATGGGTATTCACTGTAATAATAAAGAGAGAGAGAGAGAGAGAGAGAGAGAGAGAGAGAGAGAGAGAGAGAGAGAGAGAGAGAGAGAGAGAGAGAGAGAGAACTGACATTCAAAGTTGTGAACTTTCTTAATGAGATATAAGTACTCGATAATGTGAATGCTGTCCCTCGATGCGATAAAGTATTGCTTAAGTTAAATAAACTATAGCCATAAAACTGGTATTATAATATATGAGACAATAAATGTTTGTAAAGCATGGCTCATTATAATGGCCACAACAGAAATGTTTGTTATTTGATCGCAGCAATAAGTGTATCAATGTATTATTTGACCTATTATTCTAGCCCACATGATTGATTGATTGATTATTCTAGCAAAGGTTAATCAATATTAGTTTCAACAACACAGTTATTAAACTTAAATATGCTGAAAGCAATGGATTTATCCAACTGAAATGGATCCATCTTTATTGAGATTGTAAAATTAAACGCACGCGGAGAGTTGGAGAAGGAACAATGTAAACACAGAGTGGTTAAAAAATGTAATCTAAAATGAAAATTATTCAATACACCTTGGGGAAACGAAACAAAGAAACGAAATTAGATGTGAATTATAAAAGAGCGCGATAAAATGACACAGATACAGATGCGGTAAAATAACACTTGCAGATATCTGACAGAAAGGAAGATCATATATGCATAAGGAAATCGTGAGGGTCGCGGTGGTGCAGTGGCTAGAAGTTTGACGGTCGGTCTCGTGGTCATGTGTTCGAATTCGCATCTAGATCGAAAAAGTCGACCGAGGCTCTGTATCTCTCTCTCTCTCTCTCTCTCTCTCTCTCTCTCTCTCTCTCTCTATATATATATATATATATATATATATATATATATATATATATATATATATATATATATATATATATATATATATATATATATATATATATATATGTGTGTGTGTGTGTGCGCGTGTGTGTGTGTGTCGATCTGTCTATCTCTATGTCTCTCTATCTCTCTATCTCTCTCCATATCTCGATCCCCCTATCTCTGTCTATCTATCTATCTATCTATCTATCTATCTATCTATCTATCTATCTATCTATCTATCTATCTATCTATCTATCTATCTATCTATCTGTCTGTCTGTCTGTCTGTCTGTCTGTCTGTCTGTCTGTCTGTCTTTGTAATAGCATCATTTTTTTCCCCGCTGTCTCGTATAGTTAAGTTGGCAACTCTTCTCAAGAATCTAGTCTCACAGGTGTTGATTTCGCCTAACTGTGATTTGGATAATGTCCAGGCTTGACTTTGGCAGCATAGCGTTGGTGTGAATATGTAATTTATTATCTGTCGTTTTGAGGAAATAGATACACTTGGATGTTTCAGTACGGGTGATAGCTGATGTATACTCTCTTTTGCTTTTTGACATCTGATTTAGATTTCTATATCTATTATGCCATTTTATGTAATCATTCATTAATTCAGTAGCATGTCTTTTGAAGAACCTCGCTCCCATAACAACCTTTCGGAAAACTTCTTGATCATAAGCAAGATGTCCAGCGCCGGATACACTCATCTGAAGATCATCGCAACATCATGCACCAATCTTCTCTGTGACCTTCCTCTTCCTCTCTCCTCGGGCATATACTCCTCCATTATTGTTCTCTCCAAACTTTTATAACGTTTCAAGTGACCAAAATATTTCAATTTTCTTGTTTCTCAAATTTCTTCAATATTCGTATGGGTGCATTTCTTCTTTTCTGTATCAAAAGTATTCTTAGAACCCGTCTTTAACATGTATACTCAAGGGCATATATGCGCTATTCGGCTTGCTTAGTAAGTTTCCAGGTTTCAGAGGCGTTTGTTGCAATAGGAAAGATTCATGCTCTTTATAATCTAATTTTTGTAGTTCTGTCTGTCCCACTCCATAATTCATTCAGTTGGTTTAGTCTTTGAAGGGGCAATAAATATTCGTCTTTTAATTTCCTTCATTGATTCACCATTATTGGTAATTAATGACCCAAGATATTCAAAATTTTCCACCACCTCCAATATTTCCACATTAACATATATTTCTTTCTCCATATTAGTTTTATCTGTATACATTATCTGTGTTATTGCAATGTTAAGTTATAAATTGTGATTTTTACTATTCTTTTGGGTTGAGGTTATTAGTTTTACTATACCATTCTGTGATGTGGAAAGTAATACTGTATCATCAGCATCTCGAATTTCTGACATTTCACGACCACGTATTTTTAGGGGATCATATTACTCCTTGGTTATATAATTTCTGACATTTCTCATTAGAGTTTCGGCATACAGACTAAACGAACAGGGGCACAACACACACCCCTGACGGACTCCTTGCTTGATGTCAAACCAATCTGATGTCTCGCCATCTGTTCTAACCGCTGCTTGTTGGTCGAAATAGAGAATGTTTATGAGTTGTTATACATGTGATGGAAAGCCCATCTTCCTCATGATTCCCAAAGTTTCTGATGTTGTAAACAGTCAAATGCTTTTGAATAATCCACAAAACGCGGGACTAGGTTGACATTAAATTCTCTGCACTTCTCTATTATTAAACGCATGTTCAGTGTGTGATCTCTTGTTCCTCTTCCGTGTCTAAATCCAGCTTGAACCACGTTAATCTCTTCTTCCATTTTCTTCCCATTACGATATTTAGTAGAATTTTACTTGCATGACTGATCAGGAGAACAGTTCTATAGTTGGTGCATAATTTCAAGTTGCCCTGTTTTGGTATTGGAATGAAGATAGTTATCTACCAATCGTTTGGCCATATACCGTATTTCCATATCATTTTACATAATGCGTGATAGATTTGTATGCTGTTCTCTCTCCCCCCCCCCCCCCCCCACACACTTTAATTAGTTCAGCTGGTATCGCATCACATCCTGACGATTTACCATTCTTATGGGTCTTTATTGTCCAAACAATTTAATATAATTAGGGTATAGGTTCTGACTCTGCTGTCATTAATTCATGAATTTTCTCATTGATATCCTCAGTTTTTCATATCATACCATCCACTACAGTATTCCTTCTTCCTTCTAGAATTTTTATAAATTCTGTTAGGGTATTTCCCAACTTGTCATAGATAATATTTAATTGAGGTTAAACATGTCTTGTCAATAACTTCATTTCTTTGAACATTTCGCAAACTCTTCCATTCTTATGATATTGCTCTATTCTAGTACAACAATCTTGTATATACTTGTGTTTGTCCTTTCTTGTGTTCTTTCTTATTTCTCATGTACAAGATTTATATTTCATCCTGCTGTTATCGGTTTCTCCTTCTTCTGTTTCAGCTCCCTTCGCTGTTTTATTATTTCTATCATGTATGATGTAGTCCATGGCTTATGTTGCTTATTCTTAGTAGGAATTAGATCTTTGGCTGTTTTTATCACGATATTTCTAGTCTGTGATCATACTTCATAGATATTTAAATTCTTTAACTTGTTTCAGATGTGTAATATTTATTAGTAATTTAGTGGGAAAAGAGATCTGCTAACCAGCATTACTTCAGTTGTGGATGTATTTATATTCATATGTTATCTACTGGATGTTTATCTCAGCGTATTAATATGATCTTACAGTCTGCCCTCGTCACAGTAAAACAGGCACTAATCTAATTTATTGCGTGGGGATCTGTTTCGTCTAAAGTAAAGAGTTCAAAATTTTCTAAATCGTTTCTGTCTTTGCATATTCTATCTGTGTTGAAGGGGGAAGAGCATACATCCCGGTCTCATTCCTGTAGGACAGTGAACATATCTGAAATACCTTCTAGTGTTCTTACTGCACTTTGGCTCTTGTGGGTACATGGCTATAACGTTTTCTAGTAATCGCCCTTGTAACCCGTTGTCTTCAAGGATGGTCCTAAATTTATATCCATATACACTGGTCGAATGTCTTTTCCTGATCTACTAACACAATATTCTGCTAGTCGATGGGTTTTTCACATATTTCTTTTAGTGTGAATAGTGCATAAGTGCAACGTTTACTTTTCCTGAAACCAAATTGCACTTTGGTGAACTGTAATTCGACTATGGGTATAGCTCAACAATTAAATGCCCCTGTATGTTTCGCACTCTCAGTTTGCTTATCCTTTTCCATATTGGTACTATTACTGCCTGTTTCCAAACATATAATTCATGTTTGCCCACAAGCCTGAATAGCTTCTGCCAGCCAATATTCCCTAAATATTCCTAGTCATTCAAAATACCATTACAATGCTGAGTCAATCAGTATGCCCTTACAGTCAGCCCCACTGCGTTTAATACCCACTGGACACAAACAAACAAATAAACAAAGACATACACACACATATACACACATACCGAAACGCCATCCCTGAAACTGCCTGGCAACTTGACAAATGGCTAGCCGCTAACAAATGGCTGACAAATGAACGCAGCTAAATATCCTGGGAACCAGCTTTGTCAGCCAGCACACAGCTCATACTCATGTATTTGGAATGACCTGTCTTCTCTTTGAGCGAACTGCAGACATCTGTCATCAAATGTCTGCTCCAGATAGTTATGATTAATTGGCCGAACGTGTTCACAGACGCAGACTTGCGCGAAAATATTAATAACGAACGGGAAATAACAATTACAAAGAGAAATAAATATGAGAACAGACTGATGGACTTGACCAAATGATAATGGGAGCAAACTATGGCGGTATGATCGGAGAGAAAATTACTCTGTATATTCATACTTTTACGAGAGAGGTCCGAGACACGGGTGTGTTTTGTCCTCACGTTTGTTTTACCTTGGTCCTATGGGAATCATGTGAATTGTGTCGAAGAACAGATACATCATGACCAGAGAGAATAGCGCGGCATGAAGTGATCAAAAGATCTGGTCGGCAATGAGTACTCCGAGGAAAGGCCAAGCGGACACGTTATCAGACTCAACTGACACTATAGGGTGTATTGTTAATGTCTGGGCAGTGTTTGAAAATATTGACGGTCCAAGTTTTGTATTTACCTATTATGTTGCATGAACTTTACAGAGAGTGAATACAAAACTTGGACCGGCAATATTTTCAAATACTGCACAATCATTAAAAATACACCCTATATTAGGATTGTGACGCTTCGGTGGGTGTTGAAGATGTAGACGGATTACGTGTCGGAACGCTCAGTGTGCTATGATATCAGTTCTTGAATCAACTCATTTGTTTTTCCTTCTTCTTCTTCTTTTTCTTCTTCTTCTTCTTCTTCTTCTTCTTCTTCTTCTTCTTCTTCTTCTTCTTCTTCTTCTTCTTCTTCTTCTTCTTCTTCTTCTTATTCTTCTTATTCTTCTTCTTCTTCAGCATTCCGAGCCATTGAGGTTCTTTGCTACAGATACAAGCCGTCTCCATTCGTCTTTCTGGTTGACCTTCTCTTGCCAGTCGCTGATTCCAAGTGCGTGTAGGTCTGTATGTATATTAGCTCTCCACCATTTGTTTTACGCATGTACAAAGTATATCGTTAAACAAATCAAGGAGTCACAAGGATTACAAGCCATTGGAAGATTAATTAAAAGTTTGACTACAGTTTGAGCAGCAGAAAACTTGACACGATATACTTCAACTAGTTCTGTATGACTGGGTGATTATCGTTTTGGTTGACGATAGTTTGAAGATGGAGTTATACCGCTCCTTTGCACAGCGCCCGGGCTGAATTATTTTCAGATCATGTGTTGCCCATGCAGCATGATCCCTCTCTCGGTCTGCCTAATTTACCCCAGAGCAAAGGTAACACTAATATGCCTGGAACAAACCAAGCTGCAGAAGCCATCGGATCAGCAAATCAATGCACTAACCTTCCTGATCTTCCATCCTAGACCAGTTTAGGCTTAGGGCTTGGCACGCCCTGCTATGATATTTAGTCTCTAGGTAGCATTTCCTCGCACTAGGCTTGTGTCCTCCAAACTGGCCTCGTCCGCCTGAAGTCGTTGGCACAATGTCAGGTTTGGTATGCGCCGCCCAACATTCGGCGCTAACAGAAAGCAGGTAGTACCGTCTACTGTCATACGGTTAGCTCAGTCATTTCTGACTAATATCTGACTTTATAGTTCCCGTACAGTTCTGCACGTGAACTAATTAAATCACGAATGTGCACTGTATGTTAATATAACTGTTGGTCACAGCTGCACACTGGTCGTGAGTTCCAATCCTTTTTGAGATGGAGGTCTATCTTCAATGACTAGAGCTTTCAGGTGGACCCAGGGCAAAATAAGAAAAAAACGAAAATGTCGTTGGAAGTAAGGGCGGCTCTTCTGATATTGATCATATCACCTATCGAGTTCCGATTGGTCTATAAAACTATAGCGGTAATACTAGATGCCGAATGAGGCTGAAGACATGTAAAATTACCCTTTATGTTTTATGTGCTTAAAATATCCCCCTCCCCCCCCCCCCCCCCAAAAAAAAAAGGGGGGGGGGGTAGGGGGTGGGGGTTAAAACTCAAAAGGGTCAACCTCATCGCACCGACTTTTATGTCATATAGCTCGTTCTCTTTCCGCAGTGCGGCCTGCTGAAAGCGTCGCACAGAGCACGAACTCCGTAGCTCCAGCGACGACCCGCAGGAGTCTTCAAAATAATTGCATTCGTGAACAGAACGACGTAAGCAAGTATCTTAGAAGCGAGAGGACAGAGGCGTAACCACTTGACTACGGAGACATCTAAAAATGAACCCACTATGTGTTATAGCTGGTATCCTATACTTTACGTTATTAATATAATTAAATAAACTGTTGCCACAAGGATCATCGTGTTACAAAGAAAGGAGATTCTATATTTATCTCGTAGAAAGCTGTCGTTTCCGTATTTATTTCAATTTTTATTATGGGTGTTAAACTGTTGCCACAAGGATCATATTTAACACCCACAATAAAAATGGAAATAAATAGGGAAACGACAGTTTTCTACGAGATAAATATAGAATCTCCTTTGTTTGTAACACGATGACTCGAATCCACATGGCCTCATACGTGATCTACAACATGCACAAGTTTCAGCACTTGAGTAAATACGGATCTTATCAGGTCATCTCCAAAGGAATTGACCTGGGCTCAGTTGACAATGAAAAACCAAACATTTGTAGAGACCCGATAATCGACTCTAGACCTATTAGCAGCCATTTAGAATTTACCGTGCTGAATCACATAGGTTAATCTTAATAGACTTTATTCCCAAACAGGGCCCTGAAACATGTATTCCTAACATGTATTCCCTAACCCTAACCCTAACCCCATCCCTAACCCTAATCATACACAACAGCACTTGCTTGCCTTCTTTATTATATTACAGCCTTCTATTATGTGTGTGTTTATATACTTTGGGAGTCTCTGTGGCGAAGTGGTCAAGCCGTTTGACTCGTGCTCCGAAGGTTGTGGGTTCGATTCCGGGCCTCACCCTTCGGTTTACGAGTTAAATGTTTCGGAGACTCACGTCGCTAAAAGCTACGGAGTTCGTGCTTTGTGCGACGCTTTCCGTGCAGCGGAAAGAGACCTAGCCATATGGGATAAAACCAGGTGCAATGAAGTCGACCCTGTCGACTTTTAAGCGACTTTTATATACTTAATACATTATACTGGCCCCACAATGATATGCCAGTTTGTATTCTCTCTAATATAGAAGATATAGACGTCACGTGACCAGAACCGTTTGGGAATAATCACTTCGATCTTAATATGCCTCTCCGCAGATGTGAAGTCCCAATACTGGCGGTGCAAACCCTTCAGGGTTTAGGAGTTGAAATTCAGTATTCCAGAGGGTTCCCCATTAACCAACTAGCCATCCATCCAACAACAAAGCCAACCAATGATACAATCAATAAACGACACAATCAGCCTACCAACCCACCAGACAATCAGTTCACCAGCCACACAGTCAATCAATGGCACAACCAACTGACCACACAACCAGCTGACTACACAATCAACTGATCATACAACCAACTGACCACACAACCAACTGACCACACAACCATATAGCCAATCAGCAACACAATCAACTAATAAACCAGTGACATAACCAAAAATCAATAAACCAAACAACCAAATACTCAAGCATTCAACCGGTTAACCAATATTGGCGATACAGCCCTTAAAATTTCTTACTGAAGTCATATAGCGATTTTAAAGAATGGCCGGGTTCAGCTTTCTAAGTGTATACACACCGCTGTGTATCATCGTGTAATAGGTTCTTTCTCAAAACTTCTCTCTCATCACGGCCCGTTGTAAAGACTCTCGATCCGTTTCCAGTTCCCCGCTTCATACATGATCATGCCCAAGGTTCTGCATTGTCCTGTGTCCATCTTCGTGCTGGCCAGCCCCTGTATATGTATCCAGGAACCACGCCTCCCACTGTGTTTAATATGGCACTCTCAGGAGGCGGGCCCGTCTGGGTTATGACTCCGAGACGTCTTTCTCCTGTCTTGCGTTATCTATCGAGACATTCCCTTGTCGACTTCATAGTGGCTGTTGTTTTATCTCATTGTGAGGTGGTATTCTTCTGAAGAGGTGTTTGCGTTACTGAGGTCGGCCAACATATTTCTGTGTCCCAGACATGATGCTGGGCAACATATTTTTGTGTCCCAGACATGATGCTGACCAACATATTTCTGTGTCCCAGACATGAAGCTGATTGTCAGCCAGTGTTCTTCAATGCCGGCTCTGTGGCGAAGGGCTTACAAACACAATTCGTAATCCCGCACATCACGTTCGAAACACAGCTGCGGACGATTTTTGGCAGCCGTCCGCAGATTTTTATACAATGTTATGGGTGACGGTTATAAACTACTGAACATAAGCTTGGCACACACAAAAATCACAAACAGCCAAAAGATGCTTGAGTTGACTGCGACGTCCTGTATAGGATATGTAACTAAGGTTTCTTCTATGTTCAGGTCTTGCACAATGGCAGTATATATTTTCTTCATGGTCCACGGTATTTACAAAAATGCTAAAATAGGGACATATTTTGACATGTAGTGTTCTGCATTCATAGAAGCAAATGCAGAAAGTAGAAAACAAAGGATATAATATACAGCACCCCCCATGAACATGCTACAGAAAATTGCAAACGGCATTCTCCGTCCTGAATGGGTTGACAGCTTTCGAAAGTCATTTCTCGCATCACTGCTCATATGGATGTGCGCACCCGTACAAGCCGGCGTTATAGGTAATGAACGCGCGGACCAGCTGGCCAACAATGCACCACTACAAGCGGGAAGAAGCATGGACAAGGCCGATATTGTCAACGCGGTAGGAACAGCTTCCCGATACCGACAAGTCTCAGACGCTCGTTCGACGACATGATTTGGGAGATAAACTTGCCCGAGTATGTCGGCGCCGTATAGAGAACTAGAGAGGAGATATTACTACAACCAACATCTCATGGGAACACTGAGTAGAGATACTATGAGATGGCTGCCGCATCAGAGGATGGGTATGCTCAATGTGCTGGGACATCGATCGTCATAAACATACCCTAACAACCACCAACACCAACTTCACACATGCATACAATAAGAGCACTGTTGTATATATATATATATATATATATATATATATATATATATATATATATATATATATATGCCAGAGTGTTACTAGGGGTTATGTTGTGTGCACCCTGACAACTTTAGAATGAACACATCCAATAGCACAAAGACTAGCAGTTCCACAAGCCGACCGAACGAATAAATAACTTTATTCACAGCACCATTAATTCATAATACATTAGAACAATTTATCAACTTACAGTCATTACCGGACCCTCACTCCAGCGAGCAACACGGCTCCCCCAGTTTTCTGCACTGCCGTGTGTTTACAGGCCTGATGTGTACCAGTCGTCGCGCTCGCTGTAACACAGATTCTACAACACTCTAACGCTGTTCATGCCGCCTTATTCGTAGGCTTTCCTCTTCACCTTTGAACACTCTCCATCTTCATCTGATACCGCTGGTCTTGTCAATTTCCACGATGTGAACCTGGCTGTGTTTCCCGGACCAACTGCCTTCTTCAATGTCCGCCCACTGTCTTCAAACCACATCACGTGCCCTCAGTCCTGCCGCTCGATTGGCCACTATCTTTAGCCCCTTACCGGTGTCTTTTTCCTTATCACTCTTCGTGATTATTTATCACTATTAATGTTTCAACAATCTATGTTGCTGTTAACCCGGTCTTAAGTAATCTGACTCATGGCATATGCCCCCCGCAATTTCAAAAATGTTCTACATTTTTGGGTTCTTCCTTATCTCTATACTTGACATGAGTCAGCTTGGTCGCACATGCCTGTCCCTGGTCGCACATATCTGTCTACTGCCTCATGCCTTTGAGCTTGCTTCTCAGTTCCCTTTAACTTCCCTCTGTGTTACGTTGATATTCTGCCATACCTTCACACAAATTATAATGTCGGACACGAATATCCGTCTATTCCCAAATAGACCTCGTGTGGCCTCAACCCCCTTTGTATTCGGCAAGTTGAGGACCAACCTACTATGAGTCCCAATGTCCCACCCCGGACATTCCCATAAGGTTCCTCATTTATACCTCGGTACAAGCAACTGACACCCTCCCCAGCCCTTAAGCCCTGGGTGCAGGAACGTGTGTATTGCAGACATATCAATTTCACCCATATTTTGTTTAAGCTCTATCTTGCTCCTGAGTAGTCTATGCTACGACTGTGGATCTCTTTGGTGCGAGTACCTATGACTCTTGTATTTGTCTTGTCAACGTGTGTGCGTGGTCGGCTGCCATTAGTTACTTGTGCTCTATGGCTATCTATTCCCTTCATTTGCCTTATGTTTATGCCTGGTGTTCTTACTACCACCTTTTCCCTTGTAGTGTTCCTAATACCATGACCCTTATATACCTCTATATCCATCTACTGCCCTGCTGAAGTGCTACATGTTGAAATCTTATATGTACACAGTACTACCACTTGGTACTATTATCAATGGTACTACTAATAATCCTACTACACTATCCTTGTATCCTTTTCTTCAATTTCACTTGCACTCTGTTCTCTCTCTCTCATTCCCTCTCTCCATCCTTTCATCGTTTGTCTTTCTCTCTCTCTCTCTCTTTTTTTTTTTTTTTTTTTTTTTTTTTTTTTTAAACAATAGTGTTTTTTATTATGTACTCTGTCTCCCAAACCGCATACTACAATACTACATACTACTATACAAATGCTCCATCTATGCCTATACGCTTCCTGTATACTATTGTGCACATATCCAGGTTGTGTTCAACTTGATTCTCATTCGCACAAGTTCCTACTCTCAGTCTTCTCGTCCCCTTTCTCTCACTTCACTGTCACTCAACCTATTCTTATGTTATGTACATGTTACCACCATCAGCTAAATTTCTCCTACCAATTGTACATGTCTGTCTCTCCAATATACAATATTGTCATAAAACCTAAATAATATATACAATTGGACTCACATGTAATATTGCAAGCACTAGTCAAACTTTCACTCGCCCATCATTATCATTTTTGTGACATCAATATGTATCATTGGTAGTAGTGTCTCAGTTACCTTCTTCTTCTTTTTGCTTTTAAGTTGTGGGTTTCCTCTGTGATGTATCGTGGTTTTAGACCCACTGTCAACCTTCCTGCCTTCGCAGATGTCGTTTCTACCAACCTCTCATCTTACCTGTCCTGTGTTCCCATCAGGTACTAGTACAATCAACACTGTTACAATTACATGCATACTGTTTATGAATATACATGGCATGATGATTATGATCGTAAGAATGTATTGATGTTTATATATGTACTTATCAGCCATTAACATGATATTATTTATCTGACTATATGTATTATGAGTTTTGTTTATTGAATGATAGTGAATGTTATTAACTATTACTCCCTTGGTTGGTTCTGGCTGGTATCTGTCTTCGCTGACTGTAACTTCTACCAATCAGATTCCCAATCTTCACTTGCGTCTGTCTGTCTCAGCCTCTTCAGTCCGCTAGTGAGGTAACATCTTTGAGGTACCTTCGACACTATCTCTTCTGCTCAGTCATTTACACCCTTTAACTATCTGAAATTAATAACAGCCTTGGGTGTATATATATCCATACATACATATGCATATTTACATTCACAATTGCATATTATATTACCGCAATCATATCACAATTCCTACATTGACATGTTATCATTGTCAGTAACACAACGTGCTACCCACTCGCCCAGTCACCTTGTCTGAACGCATGGTTTCCTAAATGATAGTATTACCGTATGCCATATTGTACTATCGGGATTCTGTCCCTCTTCTATTACCGTATGCCATATTGTACTATCGGGATTCTGTCCCTCTTCTGACCAGATCCTTTTGTCATATAGTTGGTGTAACGTTTCTTAGGCCATGTCATGTCTAGCATTCACAGACTTCATGTATATATTTTAACCACACTATTACACCTCTGTACTGTTTGTATTTTTTTTTTCCTCTGATGACTTTACCACATCATCATGTTACCTCATCAACCTTATACCTATCAATGCATTTATTCTACTACAACAATTCTATCTATACCAATCACATCCATATAGCTTTTATATACTCTATAAAGTATCTACACTATACACACATATATATATACATATATATATATATATATACATATATATCACAAGATAATAGTGTTTGAAATTGAGACCTGTGATGTTATCCTGTGAGTGGTAATATTGATGTTTTATTATTCTTAAATTTGCAATTTCTGTTTGATGCTAATAGCTTTGACACTGCCTGCCGAACCCAGTAAGTATATGCTGTTACCAGTTTTTGATGTGATTTGCCTGGTGGTATAGTGTAAGCGGTGAGTCTTGAGTTTTTTGTATATCTTGGGGTATACTGTTGTTTTCTAACTGTATGTGTTTTTCTTGTATTTACTGTTTTCACCATCCGATGACGTATTTCCTTTCCCATAACTATAGTATTCATCAGAGTTAAGAATAATGTAACCCTAAGTTTGATGCATTCTGCACATTTCTGACGACGCTGCCACTCTAATAAGCCACATGCTATCGGTGTGACTGTTGGCTGTTCATGTGTCAGTGGTTGGTCTGTCTCTTTGTCAGTGACCTGTTCTATGTGGTGAGTTTTTGATTTCTTTTCATCTTGTTGACAGTGTTTCTCACAAGTGTTTTCTATCTGTATGTCTGAGGCTCTTACATCTGTTCGTTTGCACAATTTACATGATCGGACATGGCTTCTGATGTCCTTCTCACAGCCTGGCCAGTAGAACCCGGATAATAATCTCTTTCTAGTCTTGGCCAAACTCATATGGTCTGCACTCGGGGCGATGTGTGCTCGTTCCAGAGCGTTACTGCGCTCTCTCACTGGCAGTACCCTTTGTAAGATACCTGTTGCACCTTTCGTGTATTCTCTCATGAGAATTTCATTCCTCATTACAAATGACCACTTGCCTAATTTCGATTGTTTAGGTGGGCAGTTTGCCCGCTGAAAACAAGTTCGTAGTGTCTTGTCGTCTCTTTGTTGCTTTGCACGGTCTTCGGTTTGAATGTCTAGTACCCGTCTAGTGTCTGTCTGGTCAGCCCGAGGTATGACCACGTTATCTTCTTTCTTAATCTGCTGTCTGGAGTCTGTATTCTCCCGTGTCATTTTACCATTCCATCTTTGGGCTTCATCTTCTGTACACTCTGTCACTCCCGGTATGTTACCTATCATTAGTCCTGCAAGTGGACTAGGCAACACTGCTACTCGTATTCTCCCTTCATAGTACGGGCAGGATATATGCACCCACGCTATAAAATACTTTTCCTTTGTACCACCGAAGGTACTGCACGTCACGCTCTCTCCCGTGTAATCGCTACTCCTTACCAGGCTTTGATCTACACCCGCTATTGACGACCCTGTATTCCTAACGCAGGTGGTCAACTTCCCGTTCACGAGTGCTTTGTGGGATTTTAAGGTCCCGCTATGAATACTGATCGCATTCGACTTCCGTGTAGGCACTACTTGACTACACGCAGGGTTACCGATCCGTTGTCTTTTATGTCTGTCTGTTGCTATGTGTCCTAAGTTTGTCTTTTGGTCATGTTCTTCTTTAGTCACTCGTCTCAGTCTACACTCTCTGGCTACGTGGTCCAAGCTGTTACAGACCCAGCATTTTCGACTGCTTATGTAGTCTGTGTACCTATCAACTCTATTGGAAGGACGGTTTCTGATGTCCGCGTCGTGCTTAGGGTTTCTGTCGCCTATTTTAAGAGACTCTTGTTGGCGACTACAATATGTCCATTCACTTACTGGCTCTGATCGAGCTACCTTAGCTGGTCTCTGTAGGGCCGGTCTATATTGAGTAGTTCGGTGTTCTCCACTCTTGGGTCTATTCTGCTGGTCCTTACCTTGGTTCTCCTTACGTTTCTGGAGTTCTGTCCTAAGATCTTTCACTGTCAACCCACATCTTCCACCTAAAGCTATGACATCTGCTCGGTGATCTTTACTCTTGGGTCTATTCTGCTGGTCGTTACCTTGGTTATTGTTCCGTTTCTGCAGTTCTGTCTTGAGCTCTGTCACTGTCAACCCACACCTCACACCTAAACCTATGAAGTCCGACCATGTAGGCATGGTTATATGATGTAACTACTGCGTGGTATATCTATTCCTATCTGTACACGCAGACCACTCAAGTGTCGCTGCTTGTCTTGTTATGATAACATCGACACAGTGTTGACCCTGCTGTAACACTGTTCAAACCACTAATTCTTTGCCGGACAACCAACGGCACTTATCAACCGTTTGACAAACTGAATACCTGTGGAGTGAGCAACCCTATTAATAATGATGGTACAGATATATATATACTCATGAAATGTGTCCCATGACTCTGGACCACTACAGCAGAATATACACAGTAATCAATAAGAAAACTTGACCTTGTATCTCTAGCGCTGGTGTCCCTGGTGACTTGGTCCAACTGCTCGGCTCCAGCTCCGCTTGTTTCAGGACTTGGTAAGGATCAGCCTGGCTACAACTCGGTTCAATTGGCCTGGACTTGCTCAACTGGGTCGTCAGGTGAACTGGTGGGTCCCCAAACGTGGTGTAGATACCACCTATGATACCTCTTGCCAAACCATGTGCAACAAACCTGGAATGAATACTCAATGTTGATAACGCGATTAGTTCTTGAAATCACTCCAGTGCCTGGGCACATGTAGACCGCCTATTAATGTTATTTATGTGGCTGCGCCCCTTATTTTGAAATTTTGGAGAACTTGAAATATTGCACTTTATGGCACCCTGCTCAATTCGCCACCAACATTGCTGTTGCCACTCTATGTGAGTTCCACTGCTGTGGTTGATAGCAGTATTCACACAATGTTTTCACTCCTGCTGTTAACCAACACCTTCCCAAGCACCCTCATATCGTTGTGATAGTCCTATTGTTCAAACTCACTTTGCAACTCTAACCTGAATCAAGTCGGCACACATTATTACTTTTGCTTTTCACCTTTCATTTTCTATGTTATTTGATATTAATCACTTTCCTGAGTTGCTGAGTATTGCTCACTGCGAATCAATTTCTTGCTAATCGTGTTGCTATGTTCAACCGTGCAATGCTCTACCACTAGCCATGATTCACAATTCGTAAGCTTCTATTCTGGTTTTTAATCATAACTCTTTCTACGCTATTATTGAGCATCGCTCATTGTTGCACCTATTCCTTATACCACACCAATCTTTGCTATCACAAATCATATTATAGTTCACAATTAATACACTGGTATCTTTGTAGCTTCATCCTGTTGCCGGCTTTCCACTAGTCGTGTTCTCATATTTTTTTCTTAACTTCGATCTGTTACTAGAACTTCCCAAGCTGATTACTTTTTCCGTGAGAATCGTTCAATTTCGTATCGTCCTCCATTCCCTGGATTCAGATCCCGGACGAGCCCCCATGATTGCCAGAGTGTTACTAGGGGTTATGTTGTGTGCACCCTGACAACTTTAGAATGAACACATCCAATAGCACAAAGACTAGCAGTTCCACAAGCCGACCGAACGAATAAATAACTTTATTCACAGCACCATTAATTCATAATACATTAGAACAATTTATCAACTTACAGTCATTACCGGACCCTCACTCCAGCGAGCAACACGGCTCCCCCAGTTTTCTGCACTGCCGTGTGTTTACAGGCCTGATGTGTACCAGTCGTCGCGCTCGCTGTAACACAGATTCTACAACACTCTAACGCTGTTCATGCCGCCTTATTCGTAGGCTTTCCTCTTCACCTTTGAACACTCTCCATCTTCATCTGATACCGCTGGTCTTGTCAATTTCCACGATGTGAACCTGGCTGTGTTTCCCGGACCAACTGCCTTCTTCAATGTCCGCCCACTGTCTTCAAACCACATCACGTGCCCTCAGTCCTGCCGCTCGATTGGCCACTATCTTTAGCCCCTTACCGGTGTCTTTTTCCTTATCACTCTTCGTGATTATTTATCACTATTAATGTTTCAACAATCTATGTTGCTGTTAACCCGGTCTTAAGTAATCTGACTCATGGCTATATATATATATATATATATATATATATATATATATATATATATATATATATATATATATATATATATATCACACACACACACACATTCTTGTGAATTTCTTTATCACGTTATCTTAATGGCATCACTGTCTCCCCAGCCATGGGTATTTCAGAGGTTAGAAAGTCAGTCCTGACAACTAACATGGCTTCCCTTCCTACACCACACAATGCGGTTAGGTATGGGAAGATAATCAATGGTGTCTCGCAGACTACACAATGCACGGTGACGCATCTGGCTGGCCACTGAGGGACTCAATCTGCATAGTTACCACATCAAGTCGGTTTACTTGTAGAGGGAGGTAAGCAAGCAATTAGTGGTCGATGTTTCCAAGAGTTCATGACTGATACAAGCAACTCTCTGTCCACATATCTTTCTACAATGTGTTATAATGTATGCCTTCTCATAACGTGGCCAAAAATGAAGACCACTCTTTCTGCTGTTTGTAATAAGTTGTCTTTGTGTCTTAGTCTCTGTCAAAACTTTAAATTACTCATTTTGTTCGTCCAAGCAAATAATCAGCATTCTTCTATAAAACCTCATCTCTGAAGCAAGATAAACAACGAAAGAAGTAAAGAAACTTTGACACGCCTCTGACGCACTGGGCATATGGTGCTAAAACCACATTTGTATAGATCAATGGGCACTCTGTGGGTGATGTGATAGTATCACATAGGCGCCATTTACTTCCACAGACATTTACTGGCACTCGTCTTAGACTGCATCGCGATGGCAACCCAAGTCAATTAAACAAAATTAGTTTCCGCTCCGGTGAGAATGGAACCCATGACCTCGGAGGCCGGCAGGCGATAACATAGCTACTAGTACACTTGTATGTGAATTCAATGTAGGGTTGTACAGAGCAACATTTGATTCCAAATGTACATTGAGTTGAGTTGAGCTAAGAAACGACATTACTGCACTCATGACATTCCCATACGTGCTCCGTCCCCTCGTTCAACATCAACCGAAGAGTCACACTACTAATCGTTCGCACCGCTATCTGATTGAAAGTTCTCCTTGTCTTCCCTCTCAGTTTAGAGATTCTTCCAGACCCTTGCCGATCCCCCGTAATTCCATTCTTTCCACATACGCGTTCTCAAAGTGTCGACGCCACCCCCCCCCCCCCCCCCCCCACCCAACCTTCTAAACCTGGTCCCACAGGCACACGACCACCTCTCTTTTCTCCGTAGGTTTCCAAACGTACACACGACCCGGGTGATGAAGTCTGTAGTTCATGTATCTATAATGTATCACATTAATGTACTTATTTTACCTTCACTTTCTCGCATTTCATCAAGCGTTTCCATTAGTTATAAAAGCTTGTTATTTTCTATTTCACATTCCTGCGTGTATGTTTGCTCTTATTGTTTTCAGCTGTGGCTGATGAAGACGTTTTATGTAGAAACGTCTCTGGTCTTTGTCTTTTCTCCAGACCCTTACAATACCTTTTGTGTTCTTGCATTCCATTGTCATATATTTGCATTCTTGATCCCCGCGGGTATTAAAGACATGGTTAGTTCCATCCAGTCATTGTTTCTGTTATCGCACACGAATTGCCTTTGTCGCGGTGTAATCAATACGGCAGAGGCTGTCTTCGTTGGTGCAAAACTGCGGAATTAGAGTGAATCTTTTGTTTCACCACGGCAAATGCAGCATAAGACAAATGTAACATTTACTTGATAAATAATAAAGGATATGGGTTGGGAATGAGGACGGTTTTAATTGCACTTGAGATTGTATTAGTGATTCGATTTGTTCCTATTTAGATTTGACGAGAAATTGAATGTATTTCATTGAAAGGTGCTCATTTGGTGACATAAAGCTACAGCGTTCAGATCGTAGACTGAGTTAAAACACTTAAAGGCGATATGACCTGTTTCTTCATTCCTCGTCTTGTCTTCCAGAGAAATGCGTGCTCATTTGGTGACATAAAGCTACAGCGTTCAGATCGTAGACTGAGTTAAAACACTTAAAGGCGATATGACCTGTTTCTTCATTCCTCGTCTTGTCTTCCAGAGAAATGCGTGTCTCGCATGTGTCTCGACACTTCACAATATGGAAGTGAATCATTGGCTATCAGCATATTCCTTAGAAGCGGTTTGGATGATGGCAGAGATGTGGTCCTGAAGAAGAATGCTGAAAACGCAATGGGCAGATAACAGGAGTAATAGAGACGAATGGAGCCAAACCAGCTGACGAAGATAACGTTATTTATATCAGAGGCAGATATCCTACATTCTTTGGGCACGTTGTTGAGTTGAGTTGAGATGAGTTAAGAACCGACATCACTGCACTCAGGACATTCCCATACATGCTCCGTCCCCTCGTTCAACAGTCAGCGAAGAGTCATGCTACTAATCATTCACAGCGCTATCTGATTAAAAGTTCTCCTCGTCTTCCCTCTCAGTTTTGACATTTTTCGAGAACCCCTGCCGATCCCCCGCAATCTCATTCTTTCCACATATGGGTTCTCAATCTGTTCCTCCGCCTTCACCACCTGGTCCCCCAAGCGCACGACCACCTCCCCCTTGACCTTAGGCAGTATACTACCAAGAGGTTCATTGCCTGCTAGCCAGTGAGAATCACCAGTGAGCAGATCACTGGACCTGGCAGGACATTGTCATATGCCGATGATGTTTTAGTGTATCGTCAGGGTAAGGATAGAGAGCAGGTTGCTGTGGAACTACAAACCGAACTCAATCGCATAAGTACTTGGTGTGATGAAGCTGGGGCAATGGTCAACCCAACAAAGGCAACAGTGACTTGGTTCTCGTTGAATAATCATATTGTCAACACTCCAACACCAACTGTAATGCTGTGTTCAGAGACGGTGGAAAGAACGCAGGCAATGAATTACCTGGGGATACGGTTTGATCGAAGCCTTGCTTATAATGAGCACATAGACCAGGTGATAACAAAGGCCAAGCGGGGTTTGGCTGCGATGCGGGTGATGGCGACAGCAAACTGTGAGCAGCGCTATCTATATCTTCTGTACGAGGGGCTGGTCATGTCTGTTTTGGAGTATGCAATGGCAATCCTGACTCTCAGCCGTAAGCAGATAGAAAGGATGGAAAGGATACAAAACGAAGCTATGCGCATTATTCTTGGATGTACAAAAGATACAGCATGCAGGGCGATGCGCTACCTCCTTGATTTTCCAACCATTGAAGAGAGAATACAAGTTTGCAGGGCACGCGCCTACCTCAGAGTTAACGCAAACACACAGCATCCACTGCATAGTGAAATTATGAAGGTGAAGGGCAGCAGGTTAAAAAGAGGACGGTAGTGGATGGGTCAAGCCGAAGACATTCTTCAACAGGTGTGTTCACTTGAGGACTTAGAACCTGGCGAGGAGTGGGTGCAAGTGCCAACAGATTTCTGCACATCCTTTTCAGTTTGCATCCAACTAGATAGAAAATGCAGACAAGAAAATCCGGCTGCTGTGGAGGCTGAAGTACAAGCGTTGATTTTCGAGAATTCGCTAGACGGTGATGCGGTCATCTACACAGATGGGTCGGTCGTCCGACATGTGGGAAGCTCATGGGCCTTTACAGCTCGGGCCGGAGGGAGAATTGTGAAGGAGGACTCTGGTGCTTTCACTGAAACCACAAGTAGCCTGACTATGGAAGTCATGGCAGTAAGTAAAGCAATAACATGGCTCGAGACACAGACATTCCCTA
This sequence comes from Cepaea hortensis, assembly GCA_963921405.1. Taxonomy (NCBI): domain Eukaryota; kingdom Metazoa; phylum Mollusca; class Gastropoda; order Stylommatophora; family Helicidae; genus Cepaea; species Cepaea hortensis. Next base: position 34,312,246 of record OY992893.1, read on the forward strand.
GAGCATGTTTCCTTAGCGACTCAATGAACATGATCAAGAGGATAGAGGAGGGGTCGATCCGAAGAGAATGGTTGCTGCCTCTGGAGCGGTCTCGGCTGACAAAGATTAGTTTCATCTTCGTGCCAGGGCATGCGGGAGTACAAGGAAATGAGCGGGCTGACAAGCTCGCAGGTGAGGCTACGGTGGAGGGCGGACACGCCATGGACCAGGCTGACATTCTGAATGCTTTACGAGAAGTAAGACTTTTGCGTGAACCAAGCGATGACTGTGAATCTACAACCATGGCCAGACTGCGAGAACAGCAAATTAAAAGAGGGGTGGCCAAACAAGAACACTACGCAGGAAGCCAAAGAAGAGTGATAAACCAACACAGAACTGGCGTCGTTAGCCGCTACACGCTGCGGGATTTGCTTAGGAGGGGATCCGAGCACTTATGGACTGAATGGTTCGATGTGCAATGAGGATGATCTGTCGACTAACTAACTAACTTTTTTGCGTTCATCCGGAGTGTTTTTTCAGATGTGATTGCGGTGTGCGTTAGGCACCCTTGAGTCGAAACCCTTAGGTCAACACATCCGGCTTTTGCGTGCATTTTTGACCAGGTTAGCATTTCTGGGAGACTAACTTTTGTGGTACCGTCCACATGCCAGCTGGTCAAGCTGGAACAGTCGAAAACTTCGATCATCCCTCAAAGGAAGGCAGGGACAGTCCATAGCATTTTCCGCCATCCAGGGTGGCTTCCATAATTGCAGGGCCGACACATAGCGCTCTGGTGCTGGGCTCACCGAGGGAATCGTCACGTCCTGTTCATACACCAATCAATTCCTCACTTCAATATATTGGGTATTTTGTTCGCCCCAGGCCGTTCCCGCACAAACCAGACAGGTCTGCAGACGGTATCCTTTCAGCGAGTTTTCGACACGGACATTTGCTTGTCATTGCGCCCGTCAGAGTTGTTCCAGGCACGACGGACATTCGGAAAACTATCTAGTCAGAGCTGTTCCGAACAAGAGCGGCATTCGGAAATTAGGTAGATTTTCCTAACACGAGGGAAGACTAGTTGGAGCTTTTCCGGTCACGAAAGACATTTCACTCGGACGTAATTGCATAGTGCCATTTTTATTTTGCCGCCCGTAGGCTGGCACTTCAGACTTCAGCGGGCATTTTTAATGAGGTTAGCCTTCCTCGTGTTTCGAGACAAGTTATACTCTTATTTCGACTTCCACACAGCAAGCTTTTGCTTCGGGCTGCCACGTAATGGATTCGCAAGCCAGGCGTTCCATTTAGTGTCAACGAGACAATTTTCCACCTTTGACTACACTCACTCCATGAGTACGGTTACAGATTTTCATCGGAACGTGCGTCCGAGGTGTTTTTTCACCTTGAGTACTCGCTCACGAGGTAGGCTACATGTGCTGCCGGCTCAGTACCTTACCTCCGTGCGTCTGTGGGCGAGAAACGGCCAGGCCCTCTCATCCGGGGATCCCTCATATCCCCCAGCTAAGAGCCATCGAACGAGTATCTGCACCAAGCATGTAGCGTGGTCAGCACTTCACCTAAATTTTGATGTAGGTATGTGTCGGCCAGGCTCTCACATCCGAGGGTTTATGGCTTAGAGACGTTCAGCCATACCCTTCGGCTGAGAGCCTTAGAGGTTGTGTCCAGACAGATTATTGGCATCGTTTGCCTGATTTAGACTGCTATCCTCAGTCTACCTGCAGAGCATAAATCGGCATAGCGCTTGGGGTCAGTGGGACACTCAAGCTCCCCCACCACGGCAAGGTGGAGACACATCGGGGGAGACATGTAACATTCTGTGTGTCTATAATCTTTCATATGTAATATGTACACATGTCTCAAATATTTGTATAAAATTTCGCCTGTCTATTTTCTTTCATATGTAGTATGTACACATGTCTCAGATATAACATTTCGCCTGTCTATTGTCTTTCATTTATAGTATTTACACATGTCTCAGATATAACATTTCGCCTGTCTATTGTCTTTCATATATAGTATTTACACATGTCTCAGATATAACATTTCGCCTGTCTATTGTCTTTCATATATAGTATTTACACATCTACAAAATATAACATTCCGCCTGTTTGTATTCTTCCACTTGTTGCTTTTGGGGTGTTTAAAAATATCTCACATGTAACATTCCGGCTGACTATTCTTTCATGTGTAGTATGTCAAGGGTGCAGTCACTTGTGAGGCAACCAGGGCTGCAAGGGCTGTGAAGAAAAGGCTGGACAGAAAAACCACTGCAGGAAATCCTTCTCCAGAAACGTCAGGCATTCTTTACCCACATTGTCAAAGAACATTTCGCATGTCTATATTCTTTAATTTTTAGTACGCATGCAGCTCTCAACTGGCGCTGCCTTGAGGTGTTACGAATGCAATTCGAAATCAAACATACCGCGTTCAAAACACAGCTGCGGGCGATTTGGAAACAGACCGCCATGCGTTGGTTTCCATACAAAGGTATGAGTGTCGGTCGTTCAGAAAGCCATGACAAACTACTGAACGTAAACTTGCCAAGAAATCGCAAACAATCAAATATGCTGGAGTTGATTATGACGTCATGTAAAGGATATGCAACAAACTATAAATCTCTCTCGCCTCTGTATATTCTTACATTTGTTGTATGCACGCACCTTTCTCACGTAATATTTCGCCTCTGTATATTCTTACATTTGTAGTATGCACACATCTCTCTCGTGCAATATTCCGCCTCTGTATATTCCTATATTTGTAGTATGTACTCATCTATCACATGTAACATGTTGCTTGTATATATTCTTTCCTTCGTAGTATGTACACATCTCTCACGCGTAACATTTCGCCTGTCTATATTCTTTGACTTGTCGCTGTTAGCGTGTCTAAAAAATCTCCGACGTGTGACATTTCTGGTGTCAATAAATAATTCACACACAACATTTAGAGTTCTGTCTTTTCCCGACACAAATTCTGGGCAGTATGAATATCAAAATAATTATATCCATTGTGGAAAGTGTATAAATCAATAAAGCATCGTATTTAGAATGTCTGTCTATAAATCTTTCACGCATGGTATTCCCAAAGTCTAAATAAAACCTTCCAAAAACTGTTGCGGAAATGGATTCGACAATTTAGGCATACAAAATCAATAATTTGTTAGGTACGTGATGCTGAGAAACAATCTTGTAAAATTAGTGACAACTGGCAAACTTGATGGAAAGAGAGCCAGGTAAGATAAGGAGATGAATACCAGAAAGGCATGATTAATTGGTATAATGGGGACAAGAACACAGACCTAATCCAGGATTCTGGTGATTGTGTGAGATGGTGAATCATGATCGCCCACGCCTATTGGCATAGCACATGATGATGATGATGATGATGATGATGATGATGATGATGATGATGGTGGTGGTGGTGTGGTGGTGGTGGTGGTGGTGGTGGTGGTGGTGGTGATGATGATGATGATGATGATGACACTCCCACAATTAGAATCTCCATGGTAAATAACTCTGTAATATATAGTTGAATCTTAATCATCTTGCAATGTGTTTATGTATTGTTATATTTGGTCAGTAGTATCCCCAATATCTAACAATGTAGAATCCCACATACCTAACCATGTAGTATCCCCAATATCCAAAAATATAGTATTCCCTATTATCTATAATTATATGCCCAACACCTATAAATATAAAATCCACAAAACCTATAAATTATACCAGCTCCGTGGCCGAGGGGTTAGCAGCTTTCTCCGCTAACTCCGAATACTCTCGTCACGTGACGCGACGAGAATTAGCAGTGGTTCGAATCGTAAAAGTGACTTATGAGAGTATGGAGCCGGTCGCTCAGAAAGTCGTGGCGTGCTGATGAGCGTAATCTAGCCTAGGAATCAACATACAGCTGAAAGATGCTGGTGTTGACCGCAATATCCTGAAACAGGATGGAAACGCAAAAAAAACCTATAAATATATCCCTAAATACCTAACATGGTGTATCCCCAACACCTATAAATGTAATATCCCAATACCTATAAATGTAGTATCCCCAATACCTATAACTGTAATATCCTCAATAACTATAAATGTAGTGTCCCCAATACATATAAATATATCCCCAACACCTATCAATGCAGTATTCGCCAACACATATAAATATAGCAAACAGGGTATTTCAAAAGCCTCTAAAACAAAAACCTTGCTAGCGAAACCAACCAGAAAGATAAACAGGCCACACTGAGAACCGAAACCGACGCTTATTTGCATTTAATATCAGTCAGCAATCATCAGCAACTGTAATCGCAGCTGCTCTACCCAGGCAAAGTAAACCCGATTTAGGATCATTGTAATCATCATTGTCAGCAAGCAGAAGACATCATGATTACAGAAATATTAACGCTACCAAGTTACACACTCGTCTCCGATGACCCGGTTCAAGTGACTGTAATCGTTTAGGCAGCAAGTATTGAATTTGAATAACGAAGACACAAACAATATATTGCACGAATTTATTGCCTGGCATATTTCGCTGTAGCTCATCGGGTACATACTGCAGAAACTAAACAATATAAACTAAAGCAATAAGATGTATCCTTCAAGTTTAAATATACAACACACATATCCATACAGTTGTCGATCATAAACTAAGAGGCCAAATGTTGAAGCTTTTGTGTTTCGTTCGCTCGCTTTGAACTCAAGCGTCGTCCATGCATGCCCTGCTATTTGTAGTGCACTTTTTGCGTGTGTATTATACTGACCAATAAAAAGATATAAATTGAAACGAGAAAATGAGTGTTGAAGTGCTACATAGAACCTATACTTTTGTATGGATGTGAAGCCTGGACAATGAACAGACAAGCTGAAAAACAGCTGATGGTTGTGGAAATGTGGTTTTTGAGGAAAATGCAACGAATACCATGGACAGACAGAAAAACCAATGAACAAGTCCTTCAAGAAACAAATGAAGATCGTAAACTGATTAGAGACATTAGACGTAGACAGTCACATTTTTAGGCATGTTATAAGAAATGAATTGGAGAACTTAGTGACAACTAGCAAGATGGAAGGGAAGAGACCAAGGGGAAGACCGAGACGCAAATACCTGGATTGTTTGGCTTTGTGGCATGGCCGAGACAGGAACACAGAGCTGATCCACGACTACGGTGATCGAGTGAGATGGCAAAACATGACTGCCCACGCTTATCGGCATGGCACATGATGGATGGATGGATTAGCTTTCCCTATTACCAGTGTCCCTGACCATCAGGCGAACCCAATTCAACTTCAGAGGTACTTGTAATTTACGTCGCCAAATCAAGGATGAGAGGCCATCATTGTTGAAGGAATTATTAATACCTTCTTAGAAAACGAGCTGAATAGCATACCAATATGGTTAATCGCTTGTTTATTAGTTGGCTAGTTGGTTGGATGGTTGGTTGGTTTATTGATTGGTTGATTGGTTGATTGGTTGGTTGATTGGTTACTTGGTTGGTTGGTTGGTTGGTTTGTTGTTTGGTTGGTTGGTTGGTTGGTTAGTTGATTGGTTGGTTGGTAGGTTGGTTAGTTGGTTGGTTGATTGGTTGGTTCGTTGGTCGGTCGATAGGTCGGTTGGTGAATCCCCTGGAAATCTGTGAGTGTTAACTGTTAAGTCATATACTCGGACGCCCAGGTCGTCAGAGCCCTGAAAAGGGTTTGCATCTCTCAGAATGAGATCAATGTTGACCTTTCTCCCGACCCTGTACAAAAGTATCATATCCACGGGAACTATGTTGGAGACATCTCATTCTCCTCCCCAAACTCTGTCACCAGTGGGGTATGCAAGACCAGAACTGAAACCTTGCATCTGACAATCAACCTGGCAGAGCGTTACAAGGTCACGTTTCAGCACAAGACACACGAGCCCAGGTTGGTAAAGTGTTCCACAGGTCTTCCGTGTGTATTCCTTAAAAGACTCCAACTAACTCAATGCCCAGGGCAAACAATTATGTACCTTGTAAAAGACGAAGACGGGGTTGGCAACCTTTCTGTAGTGTTGTACCGATGTAATGTTGCAATGTCACTCAGCGTGTCAATCTAAGTCCACCGTATGTGTCTGATTAAAAAAAAAATATATATACATCATGATCATCATGTGCCATGATGATAAGCGTGGGCGATCATGTTTCGCCATCTTACACGATCACCAGAGTCGTGGATCAGTTATGTGTTCTTGTCTCGACCATGCACGTAGCCAAGCCACCCATGTATAAGAAATATTTACTTCTCTACCTTTTTCTTTTCCCCTTAATCTTGCCAGTTGTCACCAAGTTCTTTAGTTAATTTCTTCTCATAACACGTCCAAAATTATTGTAACTAAGTCAAATTTTTCTGGTCATTATACGATGTTATCTGCTTCTTCCAGTACTTGCTGGGTTTTTTTTCCTGTCCGTCCATGATATTCTTTATATTTTCTCCATAAACCACATTTCCACTGCCATTATACGTTTTTCAGCTTGTTTGCTCATTGTGCACATCTCATATCTATAGAAAAGTGCAAGTTCTATGTAGTATTTCAACAATATTTTTTTCTCATATTTTATATACAACAGCTACTGCAACAGAAATTTATTTGATCTTGCATTTACATGTTTCCGATACATTAAATAGCTATTTTATTTTTTGCAGATTATTCAGTATTTTAATGTAAATAGGAACAAATGCAAATAGCATGTTCTGCAAAATGTAAGTTCTGAATACATTATTATAGTTTTATTATAAAACTGCCGTATGTATATTATGTTAAGTATATTCAATAGTTGGATGAAGAAACAATTAAGTGACACAAACATAAGCATGCTATTAACATTTTAATATGAGTAGTCTTTGATAATTATTTATTTGAATTTTTTTTTTGTGGTTTTATTAATGTCGCCTTTGTCATTGCTTCCACTTGGTAAATTGTTAAAAATCAGGTGTGTATGTTATATCTTAAGCCGCTTACCAGGCATACGAAACGCAGCCGCGAACGGTTTGTGCAGCAGACCGTGTCGCGTTGTGTTAGAACGTGTTGGTATAGGATCAGTCAATCAGAAAGCAATGGCAAACTCCTGAACGTAAACACTTGCCTAGTACATCAACAGCAGCTGTAAATGATGGTGTTGACTACAACGTCTTGCAAGGGATATGTATCATATTAAAAAAATGAAAAAGGATCCTGAATTATTAGGCGACTTCCCTGTGGACTTAAATAGGCCTTCATACGTGAGAAAATAACAATTCACTTTTTCGCCAAATGAGATCATACACTGTATTTCAATCATCTCAGCGTGATTTTGAAAATCGCCTTGCATGCCGCACTTGGCCCGCGTGCTGTAGGTTGCTGACGCCGGGGCTCAGCTTCAACAGATTCTGTGCCAAATAAAAAATTGGTGTGAACCAAATAAAAATTAGATTTCGACCAAACGTAAAGTAGGTTTGGACCAAACAAAAAGTAGGTTTGGACAAAACAAACAGTAAATTTAGACCAAACAAAAATGAAAGACGGAGAATGGGAAATAGGGGTGTGTCACAGTTATGGCGTAAACTTTAATATGATAGCAGACATGTTGTATTATGATACAATAACAACATTTCGGCGATGTATAAGCCCGTTGCAGATACGGGAAATCGCATTAGACGATTAATCGTCCTATGGAATTTACTCAGTTAACCTAAAGATATTCTATGTATACATTCAACCAGTAAATTTGGTGATACTAGAACAAGTTTCTCCTATCTTGTACATCACAGTAAATAGGGAGATATTAGAACAACAAACAGGTTTCTCCTATCTTGGACATCTCAGTAAATGGGGAGACACTAGGACAAGTAACAAGTTTCTCCTATCTTGGACATCACAGTAAACGGGGAGATACTAACAGAAATAAACAGTTTCTCCTATCTTGGGCATCACAGTAAATAGGGAGATACTAGAACAAGTAACAATTTTCTCATATCTTGGACATCACAGTAAATGAGGAGACACTAGAACAAGTAACAAGTTTCTCCTTTCTTGGACATCACAGTAAATGGGGAGACACTAGAGCAAGTAACAAGTTTCTCCTGTCATGAACATCACAGTAAATGGGGAGACACTAGAACAAGTAACAAGTTTCTCCTATCATGAACATCACAGTAAATGGGGAGACACTAGGACAAGTAAAAAGTGTTTCCTATCTTGGACATCACAGTAAATGGGGAGACACTAGACCAAGTAACAAGTTTCTCCTTTCACGGACACGTAATGGCAGATGATGGCGGAAGTTAAACAGAAATAACAAAAAAGAGAATAAGCAATAACCAACAATGTTTTCAACGTAATGAAATCAGTACTAACCTCTAGAGAGATTAACAACACAACTATGAGAATTGTCAAATGCTATGTATATTCATCACTACTATATGGCAAGGAGGTCTGTATAATGAAGCAATCAGAAAGTCGAATAGAGGCGCTGGAGATGTGTATATATTGAAGAATATGTCATATTTCATGAAAACAAAACCAATCAAATAAAGAGGTTCTAGAAAAACTGGGAATGAAAAGAGACTCGATGCAAGAAATAAAAACAAGAGGCAAGTGAAATATTTTAGCTAAGTTAAAAGATGAAATATTCTCATAAAAACCATACTGAAGAGTAAAGTTGAAGGCAAGCGAGCAAGGGGTAGGCAACGATACGAGTGGACAGATAACATCAAGAGATGGACGAACAGCAATCTGACAGAATGCACAATCAAGGCGAGAGACATACCGTGTTGGAGATCCATTGCAGCCAACCTTCATTGTGGAGATGGCACCTAATTGATTGATTGATTGATTGATTGATTGATTGATTGATTCTGTGTAAAGTAAGTACGATGATTTTCCTGGTGTAAGAGGAGTCAAGAAAATGGAAATGTTGACTTAACACGAAATACTGAATTACTTGGTAAAAAAACGAGCGGTCGACAATAACAACTTATCTTCCAAAGTTTTTAGCAAAATGTGTTATATGCAAAGTAGCTAAGAAACGTGTGATGTGTAGATACGTTTCAAAAGACAAACAAAATGCAAATGTCTGACTAATATTATTGTAAAATGTATAGTAAACTTGTATTGTTTTATTTTGTAACTTCTACTCCATCTATGTTCACCCTGGGGCGCCGACATGAATGAAGGCAGAGAAATCAGCAGTCAACTTAAGTTTGTTGACATCTCCATAGAATTTCTTCTCAATCAGAGCATGTGTAGGCCTAATTGCTTTTCTCTGTTCTGTTTGACATGATTTGACATTCTCGTAACAAATAATACTTAGTTGTTTTGTAACTTGATTTCAGGAAATAAGTTTACCGTTGCTATTAAGCACATATGCTTGCTGGCTTGCTTGTGTTCATTGGCTTGAGCTCCAACGCGAAGTCCTGTATGTCGGATAAAGGCATCCTGTTGTCCAACATCAGTGTGATGTCATACAAGACCTGAGGTTTGCGTGAGAATCCGTTGTCCCATGTCTGGCTTATTGGTGTGCAGACTGGTGGTTCCTCGCCGTACAGGCAGACACTCTCCGACTTCGGAGGAATCGGCGATCCTACTGACTTTAGCCAGGACCCCGAAGTGACCTGTTGCCCAGGACGCACATATAAAGGCTAGATGCTTAAGGAGAGCTGTCAACATAGCTATCCGAGACCAAATAGCAAATGATGTTATCAGACAGACAGTGGGATCAACACCTAGTGCTATATATATTGACAGGCCGAAGATCAAATGATTTGGCCATCTCGTTAGAACACAACACTATCAACTACCAAGTCTGGTCTTACATCAAAGAAGATCTGCTACGAGAGCAAGTGGACGCCCGAAAAGAAAACCAAATAACGGAAATGGATTAACAACATAAACAGACCTTAAACAATCACACGGAATGACACTAACCAGTACCACCCATCGTGTGCTAGAAGGCCAACTTATCCTCCCCACAACGCAAAAATGGAAATTATGATGATCATGATGATGATGATGATGATGACGAAAGTAAGTATTTCTGGAATCTATTCAGATGTACTCGTATGTGAGATTTTTCATCCACAGCCAGCATTGGTGGGCATTAGTCATCGAGGCGCAGAAGTTAAGCCAGCGAGATAAATATTTGATAACCGCCAATACACAAGAGGCATTTAAATTCGTGCTGCAAGCTAGCCAAGCATTAGCGCTGTGGCCCTTCTGAGAATTGTATTAAAGATGTAAATATGGAATTACGGCTGTCTTCACCGCACAAGGTCCAATTCAGGATAGAATATTCTAGTATGTCGACCCTAAAACTCGCTCTTTTCACACCGGTGACGTCAAAATGCTTTTTAATGCAGGAATGTAAGAAGAAAAAAAACGAAGAGAGAGAGAGAGAGAGAGAGAGAGAGAGAGAGAGACAGAGAGAGAGAGAGAGAGAGAGAGAGAGAGAGAGAGAGAGAGAGAGAGAGAGGTCGTTTTAGCATTTGTTTTATTTTAGATTCGTGTTTAAGAATGTTTTATATATTTTACATACAACAATATTCTTAAATGTTGGTAACTTAATAGAAGACTCTATCTATCTATCTATCTATCTATCTATCTATCTATCTATCTATCTATCTATCTATCTATCTATCTATCTATCTATCTATCTATCTATCTATCTATCTATCTATCTATCTATCTGTCTATCTGTCTATCTTTCTATCTATCTATCTATCTACTATCTATCTATCTATCTATCTATCTATCTATCTATCTATCTATCTATCTATCTATCTATCTATCTATCTGTCTGTCTGTCTGTCTGTCTGTCTGGCTGGCTGGCTGGCTGGCTGGCTGGCTGGCTGTCTGTCTGTCTGTCTGTCTGTCTTCATTATCACTAATAAATCATCACCATCTTCTTCCTGTGCTGCAGCCGATACTGCTGCATCTTCTTCCTTTTCCTCTACAGTCTTCTTCTTCTTCTTCTTCTTCTTCTTCTTCTTCTTCTTCTTCTTCTTCTTCTTCTTCTTCTTCTTCTTCTTCTTCTTCTTCTTCTTCTTCTTCTTCTTTAACATTTTGCTGTTTTTTTGTTGTTGTGGATTTTATTTTTCTTATCAAGTTGTTATTGTACTACTACTACTACTGCTACTGCTACTGCTACTGCTACTGCTACTGCTACTGCTACTGCTACTGCTACTGCTACTGCTACTACTACTACTACCACTACTACTACTACTACTACTACTACTACTACTACTACTACTACTACTACTCACTTCCGGTCGCCAACATGGCGGTTAAGCATTGAACCGTTAAGGCCTGTGGCGTGTTTATGCTTGTAGCTATGGTTTGCAATCGCATTTTCCTCATGTTGGACTGGTAGTGCATGGTTCCGTCGCCCTGCTACTGAGTGATTGCGTGGGCGACACTGTGAGCTGTGAAATTCACGTGGAATGCTTTTACATTTGTCTTGTATAATGACCTGCATGTTAGGAACAATGGCTACCGGCTGTTGCTGAAATGACTGATTTGCCTTTTCGGTTCACAAGTGCATTTTTCAGGAGACTCCTGGGAGTCGGAGCTGAAGCTACAGAGTTCGTGCTTTATGCGAGACTTTCGGCGGGTCGCCCTGCGGTAAAAGAACTAGCCATGTGAGAAAACCCGGGTCATTGAGGACTTTCTGGTGACTGCGGAAGTCCATCGACAATGAACTGTGGTTTTCGTGGATGAATTTTGTGTTGGCAATCTGGCGACGGCATTATGCACAGTGTACATGTGCGGGCTGTTGGATTGCCGAGACTCCTGTCTATTCCACTTTCCACATTAGACAGTGGGGAGCATTTTGTGTGATATTCACTGGCAAAGGAATGGAGCATAATGGGGACGACCCGATGCCGTGAAGTTGGAACCTCGACTAACTAACTAACTAACTAACTACTACTACTACTACTACTACTACTACTACTACTACTACTACTACTACTACTACTACTACTACTACTACTACTACTACTACTACTACTACTACTACTACTACTACTACTACTACTACTATTACTACTACTACTACTACTACTACTACTACTACTACTACTACTACTACTACTACTACTACTATTACTACTACTACTACTACTACTACTACTACTACTACTACTACTACTACTACTACTTCTACTACTACTACCACCACAACTACTACTACTCTGCTACAACAACTACTACTTTTACTACTACTACTACTACTACTACTACTACTACTACTACTACTACTACTACTACTACTACTACTACTACTACTACTACTACTACTACTACTACTACTTCTACTACTACTTCTACTACTACTACTACTACTACTACTACTATTACTACTACTACTACTACTACTACTACTACTACTACTACTACTACTACTACTACTACTACTACTACTACTACTACTACTACTACTACTACTACTACCTCTACTACTACAACCACCACTTCTTCTACTACTACTACTACTACTACTACTACTACTACTACTACTACTACTACTACTACTACTACTACTACTACTACTACTACTACTACTACTTCTACTACTACTACTACTACCACTACTACTACAACCACCACTACTACTACTTCATCTTCTTTTGTTACTACTGCTTCTGTTCTTTCTTCTGTTTCTTCCATTTGAATGTCTGTGTCCATATTTCTCTGCAATGAAATAATTACCAGAATTGTTTTCTTATTTTAAAAGTATATAATATAATGATGGAATTTTGTTTTAAAAATCACACACACATAAAATCAGCGAAATAGCATTTTGCCAGTGCATAAATATGTGCGTTCGTGTGTGTACGAGCGTGTGTGCATGTGTTTGTATTTTCTTACACAAATTTAACTAAAGCGAGTTTTATCAAGTAATTAGGAAAGAATTCCTAGCCTCACTGTTCCCTAAAATGACTGACAAAATACCAGTAGTACTCGCTAGAGAACTCGGCCGCATTATAAATATTTCAGAACCGATCAGTATTTATTGTGAAAGATAACGTTAAAGATGAACTTAATCCATTGCCAGGGGAGCAATGCTTGGGAGATATGCCGACAGCTGCCAGGTTATAATTAAGCATCTTACAAGAGTTAGCAGCATTCCTTCACTCTGACTGACTAATTATTTATCCCAAAATCTGATGTACGCTTGTCTATACTGTTCTTTTCCGTAATTAACTCTCTTGTCGTGTGTGCTAATCACTTAACACCGAATAACAAGTTATCTGAAAGATATATGAGTGCATTATATGAAATTTTAGTAAATTTAGACAACACATGTCGTTTATTATCCTTTAGTCCGTGACTAGTTTTAAGTGTCTTCGATATATGAACTCCAACATTAGAACTGAAAGTATCGAGTAGGCACGCATCTTAATCATAAACGATACTATGGGACTGCTATCTCCTGTACACTGGACAGATGTCTTGGTCATTTGTCTGTTAGAGTTTCGTGTGTCGGTTTTAAAAGATGTAATTCCTTGTAGTTAATACGGCTCAATCAATTACTGATCAGATCAAGTACTATAGTATCTTGCGGTGTAGATCGAGTACTATTGTAATCTTGCGGTGTAGGTTGGGGGGAGGGGGTGTGTCTTGAACCTATCTATTTTTTTATTTCTCAACGATTTCCCAGAAAACTGTTGTTCTTCACGTCAATCGGACCTGACTAGTTTCGACCGGAGACAACTTGTCAAAAGGTGGACAAAGTTTAACGGTGATTGCACTGTCGAGCCACATTGTATGCTGACATTGGCTGAACGTGGCCCAGATCCCTCCCAAGTTTGGAGACGGTTGTGAGTATTGCCATTGCCTTTCCCTGCGAGACCGAGAGGTAAGATACCAGATAATTTGGCACTACGGAATGAAGAAACATCTTCATTGAAATTGATTGGCAGTCAATCCATCAATCAATCAATCAATCAATGATGTACTATGCCGGAAAGCGTGGGCGGTCATGACTCGCCATTTCACTCGATCACCAGAGTCGTGGCTCAGCTCAGTGTTCCTGTCTCGTCCATGCCACGTGGCCAAGCCATCCAGGTATTTTCCTCTCGGTCTTCCTCTTGGTCTGTTCCCCTCGATCTTGCCAGTTGTCAATAAGTTCTCCAATCCATTTCGCGTCATAACATGTCCAAAAAATTTTCACTGTCTTCGTCTAATTTCTCTAATCAGTCTACGATTTTAATTTGTCTCCTGTAGTACTTGGTCATTGATTTTTCTATCTGTCCATGGTACTCTTTGCATTTTCCTCAGAAATCACATTTCTGTAGCCATCAAATGTTTTTCAGCTTGACTCCACATTGTCCAAGTTTCACATCCATACAAAAGAACAGGCTTTAGGTATCCCCTCAACACTCTTTTTCTCGTTTCAATTGACATCTTTTTATTGGTCAGAATGTTTTTCATCTTGCTAAAGGCTACTTTCGCCATGGCGATTCTTGTTCTAATCTCTTCAAGGCATCTCCCTTAACATGTTATGACTGTTCGAGATAATTGTATCGATTCACTTGTTGAAGAATATTCCCATTTACTTGTATATTACATTGTGGTACTTCGTTCTTCCTAGTGACGACCATAACCTGTGTCTTCTTACAATTTAATTCCAACCCCAGCTGCTCACTGTGTGCAACAACCGCGTCTACTAATTGTTACAGATCCTGTGCATTGTCTGCAATCAATACTGTATCATCTGCATATCTAATGTTATTGGCAGTACACGAGACAAAAGATTGCGAACAAACATGATAACCATCGCCGCATGGCATTGGCTACAAGAAAAACATAGCCATGAACAGTTAGAGTGGTATGTGAGCGATATATGAACTATTAGAAACATATATCCCATGAATATGGTTTGGGTTGGTGTCTGCATTACCATATTCCACTCTCCCGTTGGTACGATGCCTTAACATAAGACCCCCACACTACTATAAACAAAGGTGTACTGATGGGTACGAGGATACCCCGATAGTAAACTCGGTGACACCAGGGACACCTCACGTGTTACTTTGGGGATATTTGTACCGAAGAAGCCATTTTGTTAGACGCTAAATGTCAAGTGGAAATAATAGCTTCACCGATGATATGTGCAGCTTGGAAATGAGGACTGGTGCAGGAATCAACATTCATTCTTAAAGGGAAGAGTGAGGTCCCAAAACCTGCTTGGCCACTGTCACGTTTCTATAAGTATAACTCGGTGACTGCCCATAGAATTATTCTTGAGAAATAAATATGGATGCTTCCCCTGCCTTTCACGTCTGTATATGAGATGAAGAAGGGCAAGTAAGGGAATAAGATTCACTGTGTATTTAGCATGACGTACTGCAGGTACTTTGTTTAGTTTAGTCGATGGATCAACATCACGGCACACGGTGTAACCCATAAGTGCTCTGTTCTACTCCTAACTCAAGCCTGAATCCGGAGATTCTCAGCTCAGTGCAAGAACTCCGTAGCATCGGAGCATAGTTATCATCAAATAGGCAGATCAACAGTGAGTATTGAACCATATGTACTGGACACAGGGAAAGGTAGATCTGGGTATCTGTGAGTAGAGACAACAACACGGACTCAGGTGCATCAGAAATGTAAGCAACTAATGACTCAATGGTAATCATAGTTAATTAGCTAGTTCGTTAATTAGTTAGTTAGTTAGTTAGTTAGTTAGTTAGTTAGTTGGTTGGTTGGTTGGTTGGTTGGTTGGTTGGTTTGTTGGTTGGTTGGTTAGTCGCGGTTCCAACTTCACGGCAACGGGTTGTCTCCTTTACGCTCCGTTCCTGTACCAGTGAATAACTCACAAAATGCACCTCTCTGCCCAATGTGAAAATTGGAACAGACAGGAGTCTCGGCAAGCCAACAGCCCGCACAGGCGCATTGTGCGTAATGCCACCGTCAGAATGGCAACACAAAAGACCTCCACGGAAAATACAGTACATCGTCGATGGGAGCGGCTGGTAATCTTTATTTCAAATGATTACCACCTTTTTGTAATCATTGTGCAGGGCGTGATAAAAACGATATCGTCAGTTTAGTGGAGATATTCTGATTGACGACGACCACGTTAACGACGGCGATGATGAGCACTGGAGCGGATACGTTTCGACTCTTTCAACCGGGGATAATGTTCGCGCTGATCGCCGGTTACTCCCGAAAAAAAAATAGTTGAACACGACACGAGCTGCAACATAGTTCACTGTGGCATACAAAAACGTCTCTACTAACATCCGTCTATAGATGCCCTTTAAAAAATTACTTATCCCAAATAATTACTGTTAAGTACCTTACTTTCGGGAAAAGAAAACAGAGGAAAACGAACCCGTAGGGTAGCTTAATTTATTTGGCCTTAGTTGGTTCACGTACCTGGCAAGACCGGAACTGATTGTAAAACAGAGACTTTGTAGCCATTTTTGGTCAGTGCAACACAAAGAGCGGACACGTAAAAGTTTCCCCGTGTGGGGAAAGGCATTTTTGCCTTACAAACCATCATTCTCTGCAGCCATTGGTATGTTACAATCTACATTATTAATATGTATTCATATATTTTGATAAAGTACACATACCATTATGTTTAATTAAGTATTAGTAGACTGATAAATCAACAATTCTTGTAAACCAGAGATTGAATGTTGTTACTACTGAGCGCCATGTGGGTGCCACGCTGTAATTTTTCCTATGTGTTACAATTTCAAATCCCTATGTTAAAACCTTTTATAGGCATTGTGAACCTATATCTCATTAGCAATGCTTATAACCTATAAATATTATGTGTACTGTAGAGTATCAAACTCAGGTCAGAAACACATTCTAGAAATTTTATCAATGTAGGAGCAGACTCCTGATTCATACTTCACAGTAGAGAACTCGTATCTGTCAATTTCATATTCCTATGGTTAAATAACTTCTATGCATTGTAAACTATATCCCACTATCTATGCTTAGAAATCTGCAAATAATCTATGTACTATAGAGATTGAACTCTAAAAGACATTTTCAAAGATACAATTTCTCCATGTGGAAGCAGATTTTTGAGTACACATTGTATGAACATACTTCATAGTAGAGAACTTGGTTCTGCTAAATTCTAATCGGTAACTTGAAACTATCGTGCTAAGTCTTAGTACCAGCTTTTTGTTAACAGATTAGTAACCACGTCATAGGTGTGATAGACATGTAATATTTTCATAAAGATGCTAGGAAATAGCCATGTTTGAGAATATAAATTCAAGAACAAAGAATGTAAACGCATGATATGAGGAAAGGAAACATAGGTTATGTATGGGTTATTCTCTTCAAGAATGAGACATATAATATCTACATGTTTGGATGAAAAGAATGGCTTCACTCATCTAATAGTCCCAGTAACAACAAAACAAAACATAGAGTGAAAAGATACCTCACCCACATTTAGAGTCAGAATGGCTCTACATCAAGCAACGAGGGACAGGGAACTTGGAAACCCACTCCTATCTCTTACCCCTTTTTGTTTGTAAATGTGTTGTGAAATGTAAACACATCACAGTAGGTTAATGCTCGGTTGTATTCTTTGTCATCCTTTTCTATAGAAGAGAAGCAAGTGGTGGTTGAATTTGGTGGGACTTCATTGCATCGCTATCAACTGGAAACTGGATAAAAAGCCAGGAGACAGTGAAAATGGCAACCTGGTCTAAACCTAGACTGAACCAATACCTCTATGTGTACTGCTGCACTCATTAGCTGCAAACGCAAGCAAAAGAGACATATTCGAAGACAACTGACTGCGTGATTGACGAAGTCCTATTTTAGCAGGAAAATCCAGGATGGACTTCGCGATCTAAATATCTACAAAGATGAAGATCAACAGAGTAACTGACAACAGTGTATCGTCTGCTTTACTTCTGAGAAGTACCACCTATAGCCTCATCATTCAACAAAATCAGTGAAACTATGGGACAATCCTACTACAAGTTTAATAAAACTAACAACCGTGAGTAACCTTCAACTGTTGGTTGGATCACCAAGTTAATATCCAACAATGGATATGTCTTCAAAAGAACGTCTCACAGCAGCAAGAGTCAAACATCAGGTACCAGACACTCCACACAGAGTTCTAGCTATGAACACCAACTCAAACATATGGGAAGAGACACTAAAACCACATAAGCCAATACAACCAAGGTACCTACTTAATTTCTACTGAATAACCCTGAAATAAGCCAGGTAAACTCCAGATCTCAGACCTGAACACCATCAAAAGGACAATATGAAAGCAGCTAAATGTCTCTACATCTGCAACAAGAGGAATCATCTAATTGTTTGCAACCCTGTTTCTGTGCTGGATTTATTCATCTTCTGATCATTGTAGGTATAGATCAATTCTGGACCTAGTCACAGATACTACCATGAGATGCCACTCAGCCATATAAGTTACCACACTGGACTAGATAACAACGACTAACTCTTTGCTGGTCTAATGTCAGCCTAAATGCCATGGGTTATAGACTCGCGACTTGGTGGGTGTAACATCTTTGTGGAAATAATTGGGATTCTGACATCGCAAGCAGAGCAGCTGAATGGCCGTCTACTTGGCACCGTGTATGGTGAGATGGGAAAGTACCTTCTGCAGAGCTTAAGTGTAAATTCCGGAAATTAAGACCAACCTAGGCCCCAAATTTCACAAAAAAGGCACCGAGCCTACTGCAACAGAATATTCGTGATTCTAGCCCCAACAGAGGGGATATGTGGTGTGTGATTTTTCAACTCCTGGATTATGGATCATAAAATATTTACCAGCCAATTACAATTGGATAAATACTAGGAACACAACTGAGTGCATTATTTCGGTAGCCAGATAATGGGAATAGGATCTAATATACATAGGAGATGAACACTTAACCGCACACCAGGAGATAAAGGACTCTATTAATTAGTTTAACTAGTAGTACCAACTGCTTTTTATATGTGTTTTTTTCTATGCCATGGATGTAACAGGTCAGTAGCTTTCTTCAATGAAGGTTATGGTATAGTATTTTGACACCAACTCATTATTTTTAAAATATGAGAATTGTAAAGGGTGTCAGAAAAAACTGTTTTATATGTTGGGTTCTATGTACTTAGATCATTGTTTGCCTTAAAGATGTAAGGTGGGTCAATGATAATAGACTCAATTTGTGGTTGTTGTATTGTTTGTAATAACATTGTTTTTCTTTTGGGGACCATGGGGTTAATATATTTTGATTATGCAAATCATTCCCATGCCTGCTCTGAAAATGCATTGTGGTAATTACAAATATATATGTTACTACAGATCTTGATTTAATACCTGAACTGTTTGTCCAAAATTTGTTGATGTGTACATCAAGTAAATGTGGTGTTCACCAGTGGTTGTTTATATGTTGTGAACAATCAATGTCTCCTAGCACTAGATAAGCTTCAGAGGGTGATAAGTGGGAATGGAGAATTTCTCATAAACACATCTATGAACAGGAGTGAAGTATTTTCCTTATTGTGTTTATGGTAGAATTCCATGATCACCTCAAGTGACTAAAATAATAGAGAATCAAAACAAATCCCCTAGACACTTAACAAGATATTCTCTTAAATTAAAATCCACATCCCACATTCACTACCATTCGGTTTACAGAAAAGCCTGCAGCAGAACGGTACACTGCCGACTGACAGAATACCGCATGAATAACGCTGTGTACGTCCTTGATCTAGAGTGTTGGTTTCAATTAACACGGGTAGATAGTACCGTTACCTTGGGTGGAATCTGTCTAGGGGAACTTAACCTGGTATAAATACGTTCCCAAGTCGGACACAGTGAGCTCTGAAGTGCACACCTAAGTGTGACGTACTTCCCTAGAAAGAACAATGCATGAAACACCCCCACCCCTTTTTCAAAAAAAAAAAAAAAAAAAAAAACGAGACCTACTGACATCTAAGGCGCACAAACAAGGGTGATGTACTTTCCTAGAAAGAACAATGAATAAACCACACACAAAAAAAACGAGAAGTAGATGGTAAAGCTTTACTAGAACAAGATCACAAGTAGTATCGAAAGAGTAATTAATAAGAAGAACTAGCAGGGGAGGATCTATTTAAGCAACCTCAGAGAGGATTAGACGTATATATTCCATTATTGTCCTAGGACAAATTTCCAACCTATATTTCTCTGTAGCATCCCGAATGCATAATCTAAAATAAAAGCTCAGTACAGTGACCAGCCGTGGGAAAACCATGGCTATTGTGATTTGGAGCCTACGTGATGTGTCTTCCGTTGAATCTCACTCATCATAATGCAACAATTAGTGCTAGTAATTGTAATGCCACAGCCAAGAAATAAAAAGACCTGTTTAAAGCAAAGGGCATCAGACGTCAGTCAAGCGGTGGTTTTTTGGACACTGGTTGTTGCATGAGTGAGAGAGACAGAGAGAGAGACAGAGAGAGAGAGAGTGAGAGAGAGAGAGAGAGAGAGAGAGAGAGAGAGAGAGAGAGAGAGAGAGAGAGAGATGTGGTTAGATAAAATAATGCCGAAAATTCCCCGGATAGACATAATGAGTAATCTGGACATTGTGAAAGAGTATAAATCGCGGAGTATACTTATCAAAATCATCAGAAAGGGGCTGTCCTGATCCCCCTCCCCCACAATTTCTTCAGGCGTGAAAGATCAGCCTTTTCCACATCCTGCGAAATCCAACGGCATAGATCATTTCGTGTCCTGACTCCCTTCCGGGCCGTGTCACAAGACTGTCAAGAATTTTCTCTCGCAGTCTTGCTCATTCTCTCTTAGCAGACCGCCATGTGCTGGCTTCCATACAGGGATATGAATGCTGATCGTTCAGAAAGCAATGGCAAACTACTGAACGTAAACTTTCCCAGGAGTTGAGTTGAAGTAAGTTGAGCTAATTACTGTCATCATTGTACTCGGGACAATCCCATACGAGTTCTGTCCGCTCGTTCAACAGCCAGCAAAGAGTCATACTACTAATCGTTCCCACTGCTATCTGATTAAAAGTTCTCATGGTCTTCCCTTTCAGTTTTGAGATTCTATAGAACCCCTACCAGTCCCCCTAAATCTCATCCTTTCTACTTACGGGCTCTCAATCTTGTCCCCCACATCTCCTCCTAGTTCCACAGACGCACGACCACCTCTCCCTTGTCCTTAAGTAATCTGCCACCAAGAGATGAATTCCCTGCCAGCCTATGAGCTTGTTTATTCTCCCCACACTCCCGCGTGGCCAGGGCAAAAAGTCCATACTATTTTCTCAATCTGTGACCTCTGAAGCGAGGCGAGCCATTCCATATAAAACATTCCTTTCTCCACCTTACTAAACATACTCATAGGGTCCGTGATGAAGATAACGCGTGTTACAGTGGTCTCCTCTAACCACTGTGACTGCTTCCACCTCCATTCTCATGCTGGAGGTCGTAGCCTCATATGCCATACTCTTCTCCTTTTTTTTGGAAGAATCGTTGATTAGCCTTCGCAATGAAACCCCAACCACACGGTCTGTTTCTCACCACTGACCGATCAGTATAGATCACTATGTCATCTTCATGTGTGTTACTCTGGATCAGGTTGTTGCACCTCAAACTCTGTGCTGCCCGCTGTCTATTCTCTGCACTCACGAACCAGTGTTACTATTACATTGTGCCAGTCCGTCATGCCTTTCGGTACTTCAGTCCACCCCTTTTCACGATAGATAGATCACAGACCTGACGTATAGATATTTCTACCTATGCCATCCAGGACCTGCCTCGTCTTAGTCTATGACCCTTGACAATGTCCATGGCTTCATGCAAGGGGTGATCCCTATCTGCAGCATCTCTCAAGTACCATTTGGCTTGAAGTACCCTATGTATATACGCCATTGTTGGTGGCTCCAGGATATGCCTCCTGCATATAATTGGTGTGTCCTTTGTGCACCCCAGCATCACCCGCGTGGTAGCATTTTTTGTATGCGCTCCAACCTTTCAAGCTGGCTCGTTGATACTGTCAATAGCCCCAAACCATACTCAATGACAGATATTATTAATTGCTGAAAGAGCCTGTACAGCATCTTCTCATCTATCCCGGCATGATCCTTAAAAGACAAACACCTGTCAAAGGTGATACCCAAGTACTTCAATTTACTCTCTCTCTCTACAAACAGCCAAACATGCTTGAGTCGACTGCTACGTCCTGTAAAGGATATGCAACTAATAACATTAAAGACAAAAAAAGGCATCAGTGCCTGACTTTTGTTCTCCTCTGAGGCCCGTTTTCAGACCGCATGCCGAGGCACACATTACCAACAACCGCTCTCAACATCATAAAAAAATCAACTTGATACTACTGCTTTTGTACTTCTACTTCAGTTGTTATATCTAGTTTCACAAGTGCTCTGTTGACACTAGATTTCTCTCCCTCTCCCCCCACCTTTCCCCTCACTCTCCCTACCTCAAATTGCGACCTCGATGTTTACTGACAATCGATAATGAAGAGAATGGCGCGGTACAATTTACCTTTCATGAGTTAATGATCCCTTCATTGAGTGGTTTCATATCTCGTCTGCCAGCAGTCAGCGAATGATACACACGTGGTGATGCGCCCTTTGTGGGCGCGGTACAATTTACCTTTCATGAGTTAATGATCCCTTCATTGAGTGGTTTCATATCTCGTCTGCCAGCAGTCAGCGAATGATACACACGTGGTGATGCGCCCTTTGTGGGGCAGAAGAATGTGTTCCGAATGTAGTAGTAGCCATTTACTTGGAAAATCACGGAGATTGCCGATCGATTTCCGTAATGCCTTATTTTCTACACAACATGTAATGGATACAGTTTCCACAAGCTGTAGAAGATAACTATGTGACTGCTCCATTTCATCATCATCATCATCATCATCATCATCGTCGTCGTCGTCGTCGTCGTCGTCACATATTCTCACAGTTGCTTTCTAGTCACTGCAGGGTATTTTATGATCTGTATTAAGTGTAATGGGAACCCGATTTATGTCACTACTTTCTATAATTCTTCACATTCTGCACTGCCAGTTGCCTTTAAGTAGATTTAGAAACAGAGAGACGGATCTACATCATACTTTCAGTACAGTACATAGTTAGTTAGCCAGCCACCTAGCTTGGTACTTAACCGGTTAGTTAAATAGTTAGCAAGTTGGCAAGTTAGTTAGTTAGTTAATTAGTCAGTCAGTCAGTCAGTCAGTCAGTCAGTTAGTTAGTTAGTTAAATAGTCAGTCAGTCAGTCAGTCAGTCAGTTAGTTAGTTAGTTAGTTAGTTAGTTAGTAGTTAGTTAGTTAGTTAGTTAGTTAGTTAGTTAGTTAGTCAGT
The DNA here is from genome assembly GCA_963921405.1 of Cepaea hortensis. Lineage (NCBI taxonomy): Eukaryota > Metazoa > Mollusca > Gastropoda > Stylommatophora > Helicidae > Cepaea > Cepaea hortensis. The sequence goes on from OY992893.1 coordinate 34,335,572, forward strand.
CAGATAGTTAGTTAGTTAGTAAGTTAGTTAGTTAGTTAGTTAGTTAGTTAGTTAGTCAGTCAGATAGTTAGTTAGTTAGTTAGTCAGTCAGATAGTTAGTTAGTTAGTAAGTTAGTTAGTTAGTTAGTTAGTTAGCTAGTTAAATAGTTAGTTAGTTAGTTAGTTAGTTAGTTAGTTAGTTAGTTAGTTAGTTAGTAATTAGTAAGTTCGTAGTTAGTTAGTTAATTAGTTAGTAATTAGTTAGTTCGTTGTTAGTTAGTTAGTTAGTTAGTTAGTAATTAGTTAGTTCGTAGTTAGTTAGTTAGTTAGTTAGTTAGTAATTAGTAAGTTCGTAGTTGGTTAGTTAGTTAGTTAGTTAGTTAGTTAGTTAGTTAGTTAATAATTATTTAGTTCGTAGTTAGTTAGTAAGTTAGTTAGTTAGTAATTGGGTAGTTCGTAGTTAGTTAGTTAGTTAGTTAGTTAGTTAGTTAGTTAGTTAGTTAGTTAGTTAGTTAGTTAGTTTGTGAGTGAGTGAGTGAGTGAGTGAGTGAGTGAGTTAGTTAGTTAGTAATTAGTGAGTGAGTGAGTGAGTGAGTGAGTTAGTTAGTTAGTTAGTTAGTTAGTTAGTTGTTCGTTAGTCAGTCAGTCAGTCAATCAGTCAGTCAGTTAGTCAGTCAGTCAGTCAGTCGGTCAGTCAGTTAGTCAGTTACTATTATTATTTGGCTTCCCGCATGGTGCTCGTGTCTGCGTTGATCCTGTTAGGCTCGATGTCCTTGCAATCTGATACTTTTCGCATGTAAATACATATTATAATATGTATGTTTTTACCTGCCAACGCGTTAGCATAGATGTCAGTGTCCTAGTAGCTGATGGACAGGACAGATCCTGCGAGAGAGGACAGTGGCAGGACATGACAGGACAAGGACGCCTTAGGACAGACAGTTAACATGAGGTTACTGAAAGACAGTAATCATCGACGGACTGACTAACTCCGGGTTAAGGACAAGCCAGGGTCAAGATGCAATACCTGTAACGGAGAACATGAGGAAACACGGAAACACGGGGCTACTGGACACGTGACGCAAAACGCTGAGGACAGGACAGGACAGACTGGACTGAGCGTTGGTTGTGGATGGATGTGTCTGGGACTGTAGAGCGATTGTACAGCTGAATTGAACGATTGATAGTTTGCGCTGTGAGATGAATAACTGAATTGCCGTTTGTGATGACTGTTGTATATATATTTATATTGAGCTATTAAAACTATGTTTACCGGTCTTTGACTGGGGTCATTTTGTACGTCGTCTAGTCCCATTAATTAGAACGGAGCAAACACGAGCCGTAGTCCAAGAGTCTGACAAGACTTTGAAATTAGACGATATGGAACTTTGTTGACAATATCTTGAGCACGAACGGACGAGGACTGCACGTCTGGGCTGACAAGTGAGGGAAAGATTGGCAACCTATTCTTCTTTGCATTCAAGCCTACACAGTGCAATGGGCCTACCATATTACAGACCCATAGTAGAATATTGCTTCCGAACACATATTTATTTTAAATTTGTTGTTGTTGTAAATTTTTAATCTGATATTGTAACTCGTATTCATGAATTAGCCGGCTCTGTGGCGCAGACGTTACGGACGCAGGTCATAATCTTTCATACCGCGTTCCAAACACGGCTACGGGGGTTCTGGCAGCAGGCCGCCTTGCGTTGATGTTTTGCGAAATGGTATGTGTATCGGTCGTTCAGAAGGAATGGCAAACAAACACAAAAAAGTTAGTTGCATATCCTCTATAGGACGTTTGCAGTCAACACCAACATGGTTTTGGTCTTGTTGATGTCTTGGCAAAATTGTGCATTCAGTAGTTTGCTATTGCTTTCTGAACGACCGGCACCCATGCCATTTCGTAAAAAACCAGCGCAACGGGGTATGATGCCAAATCGTGCGCCGTTGTGTTTCGAACGTGGGTATACGTGATCATGAACCGCGTCCGTAATACTTTCGCCAAGGAGATGGGTAAACTACTTGAACGTAAATTTGCCAAGAGATCACAAACAGCAAAAAATGTTTGGGATTGACTACCACGTCCTGTACATGATATGCAACTAACTTTAACTTATTCATCATTCATTTATGTAGTATCATTCTTGTAATTCAACATTACACTTTGCGTTTCGTCCGCTAAGGTTTCATTTGTATTGTTTACTCTTGGTTGAGGATTTGTGTTCGTCTGTGAAAATCAAAGCCTGGCGTTGTGATGGGACCTATGACCTACCAGCTGTTGTTGCACTTCCTATCCATGTCATGTGTCTATCTGGATTGTGTTGTTGTTGCCAAGGGTGACGGACAACAACTGAGCACGGATGTTTATAAGCAAATACCAGATTACCATCTGCAAGTGTCTCCCAATGGTGTATGTGTTCTCGACCAACTCACGCCTAGCCCTCTTATCTCTTGCCATCTTCTGCAGCTCATTCTGTGTGCTCCAAATTGTGTTCTCTCCCCCAACCCCCAACCCCCCGCCCCCTCCCTCCTTTCTCTTTTTCTCTTTCTCCCACTCTCTCACTCTCTCTCACTCTCTCTCTCTCTTTCTCTCTCTCACACTCTCTCTCACACTCTCTAACTCTCTCTCACACTCTCTCACTCTCTCTCACACTCTCTCTCACACTCTCTCACTCTCTCTCGCACACTCTCTCGCCTGCTCTCTCTCTTTCTCTCTTTCTCTCTCTCTCTCTCACTCTCTCTCTCTCTCTTTCTCTCTCTCACACTCTCTCTCACACTCTCTCACTCTCTCTCGCACACTCTCTCGCCTGCTCTCTCTCTCTCTCTTTCTCTCTCTCTCTCTCTCTCTCTCTCTCTCTCTCCCTCTCTCTCTCTTTCTCTCCTTTTCTTCTGCGTGTATTTTAGTATCCATGGGAAGAACTTTCTAATTATACTATTAACAGTGTTCTCAGTATGTGTTTATTCCAACAACAATGTGTTTTCTCAATATGTGTCTATTTCAACAGGATGCGTTTTCTCAATGTGTGTCAATTCCAACAGCAATGGGCTTTCTCAATATGTGTCTATTCCAACAGCAATGTGTTTTCTTAATGTGTGCCAATTCCAAAAGCAAAGGCTTTCTCAATATGGCTCTATTCCAACAGCAATTTTTTTCTCAATATGTGTCATTTCCAAAAGGAATATATTTTCTCAATATGTGTTTATTCCAACAGCAACGTTTTTTCTCAATATGTGTTTATTCCAACAGCACTGTGTTTTTCCTCAACTCTTGATTCGCTATAATTTGTTTATTTTAATGGGTTCCCCAATATACCAAATCACTGTTCAAAGAGATTGCCTATGAAGTTTGTCAAAAGCTTGTTCTTAGTCCACAGATTAAGTATAAAATGTATGGACAGCTAGCCCACGAGCAAACATAAGCCCAGTGCCATGGAAGCATTAGCGAGTGTATGGACTACGTTTGTGTTCAAAGAGAACGAACGCAACAAAAGTTCAGAAGTCCAGACTTTCTTCTTTACTGATTATGAAATCATCCACGAGGAACAATGGCATGTCATTGCAAGAAAGGTGCATGTTGTTACAAGAAAGATGCACGTTGTTACAAGAAAGATGCATGTTGTTACAAGAAAGATGCACGTTGTTACAAGAAAGATGTATATTGTTACAAAAAAGATGCATGTTGTTACAAGAAAGATGTATATTGTTACAAGAAAGATGTATATTGTTACAAGAAAGATGTATATTGTTACAAGAAAGATGTAAATTGTTACAAGAAAGATGCATGTTGTTACAAGAAAGATGCACGTTGTTACAAGAAAGATGCGTGTTGTTACAAGAAAGATGTATATTGTTACAAGAAAGATGCATGTTGGTACAAGAAAGATGTTTTAAGAAAGATGCATGTCGTTACAAGAAAATGCATGTTGTTACAAGAAATATGCGTGTTGTTACAAGAAAGATGCTTGTGTTACAAGAATGATGCATGTTGTTACAAGAAAGATTCATGTTGTTACAAGAAAGACGCATGTTATCCAGTATATTACTGTAATTTGTTTATTGCTGTTCTCTAGAATGTTACTATAATATGTTTACTACTGTTCTCCAGAATGTTACTGTCATTTGTTTACTACTATTCTCCAGAATGTTACTGTATCTTGTTTACTGCTAATCTTCAGAATGTTACTGTAATTTGTTTACTGCTGTTCTCTAGAATGTTACTATAATATGTTTACTGCTGTTCTCCAGCATGTTGCTGTAATTTTTTTATTGCTGTTCTCTAGAATGTTACTATAATATGTTTACTGCTGTTCTCCAGCATGTTGCTGTAATTTTTTATTGCTGTTCTCCAGAATGTTACTGTAATATGTTTACTGCTGTTGTCCAGCATGTTACTGTAATTTGTTTCTGCTGTTCTCCAGAATGTTACTGTAATGTGGTTACTGCTGTTCTCCAGAATGTTACTGTAATATGTTTACTGCTCTTCTTCAGCATGTTACTGTAATTTGTTTACTGCTGTTATCTAGAATGTTACTGTAATTTGTTTACTGCTGTTCTCCAGAATGTTATTGTAATTTTTTTTTACTGCTGTTCCGTCGTACGCTCTTAACTGATTAGATGCCATGGGATGATTAATCGTCTTAAGCGACTTCCCATATCTGCCTTGGGCGTATATATCGCAGAAATGTCATTGCAAAATGTCTCAATTAAAATATCTACATATTATTTTTTTTTCTCCAAAGCAACCTCTTTTAATTTGATATATAAAATGCAGCGTGTCTGCTACCATATTAACAACTATTAAGGTCATAACTGTAACACATCCCTACTTCCCATTTTCTGTTATTCATGTCCCCCCCCCGCCACTCCCCCCCCCCCGGGTCAAATCCTGCTGTTTATTCAGCACTGAATCTGTTGTACTGGTTAAACACGTCATATGGCGGTGTGGCAGCGTGGTGGTTAGACGATCGCTAGCCCTACCGGTTGTCCTGGGTTCCATCTGCACCTGAGCAGTTTGGAAGTTTACAAACACATTGACCTGGGCCGCTGGGTCGACCAAGCCTAAGCGGGTATAGGGAAATGACTTGGGAAGTAAACGCGGCGGTCTGCGTGATTCCGGCCACGTCCCTCACTTAGTGCCGTTTGGTCAATACAAATATGGATCAAGCCCCATAAACGCAATGCTGCGTGTAAAAAGGGCTCTGTACTTACTTGTTTCTACCTGTCATAATTTTCATTCATGCACTGCCTTGCCGGCTGGCGTAGGCGATCATGCCTCTCCACAAATTGCGATCTCCGACGTCATGGATCAATTCATGTGTTGACTCCCTTCCGTGTCGTGACACAAGATCTGTCAAGAATCTTCTCACGTTGTCTTTGTCCATCTCTCTTTCCGCAAATATTTCCGGTTGTCACAACATGTTTCAGTTTTTGTCTTCTCATAACATGGCCAAAAAATAAAAACGATGACTGCCTTTTTCTGATGGTTTTGATAAGTTGTCTTTACGACTCAGCTTCCCTTAAAACGTCCTGATTGCTAATTTTGGCTGTACAATTAATTTTCAGCATTCTTCTATAAAACTACATCTCTAATTCTTCCAGGGATGTTTTCACCGGTTTGCTAATTGTCCAGGATTCGTATGTTAAAGCTGGTTCTATGTAACATGCACGAACTCTTTTTCTAACTTTCAAGGACAGTTATTTATTGCACACAACGTTCTTCATTTGATAGCAGTTTTTCCTTGTCCCATTCTTTTCTTTATCTCAGTTATAATATGTGCGCTTAAAACCACGTGTAGGAATAACGTAGACATTACAAGTAATCACAAGGATATAACTCACACACATAAACAAGGATATAACTCACACACATAAACAAGGATATAACTCACACACATAAACAAGGATAAAACTCACACACATAAACAAGGATATAATTCAGACCTATATATTATACCACTATATGAACACTCAAAGCTGGAAAATCCGACATCAAGCATAGGAAAATCCCTAAATATTTAAAGATGACGACTGTTTTAGAAACAAGCATTATGTTGTATTAAACCTCATAGCGATGGAGAGCTATAAACTGTGCATGCGCCAGACAGGCATGTCACTGGGGTCAGGGACTCTGGCAGTTTATCTAGCCCACTTTCAGCCAGGGCTGTTATGTACTGTGTCTCATATTAATGGAGGACTTCATTGTTGGATATTGACGAGCGCCCGTGTGATCGAAAGGACATAATGGGATGGATAGAAGCAGATATGGGAGTATGAAAGGTTGCTGCAGTGGATATTCATAACTGTTTTTCTGTATTGTCGTGACGGCGTGACTGAGTACTGTTATTGCCTGCCTGTACGGCGAGGAACCACCAGCCTGCACACCAATAAGCCAGACATGGGACAATGGATACTCATGCAAACCTCAAGTCCTGTATGATATCACACTGATGTTGGACAACAGAATGTCTTCATCTGACATACAGGACTTCGCGTTGGAGCTCAAGCCAACGAACACAAACAAGCAAGCAAGAAAGACTGATGTGGGGGTGAAGCTATGTATACGACGGGCCACTGGATGAAACTAGCCAATCCTCAAGGTGGGATTCCCCACCCCCCCCCCCCCCCTCATTGACCTGACTAGCTAAAATGGGTACCAGGAAGTTACACGGAATGTAAAAGCGCCCCGTGCGATATAGTCCACTGTAAAAGCGCCCGGTGCGATATTGTCCACTGTAAAAGCGCCAGGTGCGATATAGTCCACTGCACCCATCGAGTGTCGCGTGTCTTAGAATACGGTTGGAATGATGGCTGACTGTTAGCATCGTTGGTTGGCTCGTTTGTTGAGGCCGGGGGGGGGGGGGGGGTGTATGGTTCGTTTGTTGAGGCAGGGAGGGATATATGGTTCGTTTGTTGAGACAGGGAGGGATATATGGTTCGTTTGTTGAGGCAGGGAGGGGTGTATAGCTCGTTTGTTGAGGCAGGGGTGGGGGGATATATGGTTCGTTTGTTGAGGCAGGGAGGGATATATGGTTCGTTTGTTGAGGCAGGGAGGGATATATGGTTCGTTTGTTGAGGCAGGGAGGGATATATGGTTCGTTTGTTGAGGCAGGGGTGGGGGGGGGGGATATATGGTTCGTTTGTTGAGGCAGGGAGGGATATATGGTTCGTTTGTTGAGGCAGGGAGGGATATATGGTTCGTTTGTTGAGGCAGGGGTGGGGGGGGGATATATGGTTCGTTTGTTGAGACAGGGAGGGATATTTGGTTCGTTTGTTGAGGCAGGGAGGGATATATGGCTCGTTTGTTGAGGCAGGGGTGGGGGGGGGGGATATATGGTTCGTTTGTTGAGGCAGGGAGGGATATATGGTTCGTTTGTTGAGGCAGGGAGGGATATATGGTTCGTTTGTTGAGGCAGGGGTGGAGGGGATATATGGTTCGTTTGTTGAGACAGGGAGGGATATATGGTTCGTTTGTTGAGGCAGGGAGGGATATATGGCTCGTTTGTTGAGGCAGGGGTGGGGGGGGGGGGGGGATATATGGTTCGTTTGTTGAGGCAGGGGTGGGGGGATATATGGTTCGTTTGTTGAGACAGGGAGGGATATATGGTTCGTTTGTTGAGGCAGGGAGGGATATATGGTTCGTTTGTTGAGGCAGGGGTGGGGGATATATGGTTCGTTTGTTGAGGCAGGGATGGGGGGATATATGGTTCGTTTGTTGAGACAGGGAGGGATATATGGTTCGTTTGTTGAGACAGGGAGGGATATATGGTTCGTTTGTTGAGGCAGGGGTGGGGGGGGGATATATGGTTCGTTTGTTGAGGCAGGGAGGGATATATGGTTCGTTTGTTGAGACAGGGAGGGATATATGGTTCGTTTGTTGAGACAGGGAGGGATATATGGTTCGTTTGTTGAGGCAGGGGTGGGGGGGGGATATATGGTTCGTTTGTTGAGACAGGGAGGGATATATGGTTCGTTTGTTGAGGCAGGGAGGGATATATGGCTCGTTTGTTGAGGCAGGGGTGGGGGGGGGGGAATATATGGTTCATTTGTTGAGGCAGGGAGGGATATATGGTTCGTTTGTTGAGGCAGGGAGGGATATATGGTTCGTTTGTTGAGGCAGGGGTGGGGGGGGGGATATATGGTTCGTTTGTTGAGACAGGGAGGGATATATGGTTCGTTTGTTGAGACAGGGAGGGATATACGGCTCGTCTGTTGAGGCAGGGGTGGGGGGATATATGGTTCGTTTGTTGAGAAAGGGAGGGATATATGGTTCGTTTGTTGAGACAGGGAGGGATATATGGTTCGTTTGTTGAGGCAGGGGTGGGGGGATATGTGGTTGGTTTGTTGAGGCAGGGAGGGATATATGGTTCGTTTGTTGAGACAGGGAGGGATATATGGTTCTTTTGTTGAGACAGGGAGGGATATATGGTTCGTTTGTTGAGGCAGGGGTGGGGGGGGATATATGGTTCGTTTGTTGAGACAGGGAGGGATATATGGTTCGTTTGTTGAGACAGGGAGGGATATATGGTTCGTTTGTTGAGGCAGGGAGGGATATATGGTTCGTTTGTTGAGGCAGGGGTGGGGGGGGGGATGTATGGTTCGTTTGTTGAGGCAGGGAGGGATATATGGCTCGTTTGTTGAGGCAGGGAGGGATATATGGTTCGTTTGTTGAGGCAGGGAGGGATATATGGTTCGTTTGTTGAGGCAGGGGTGGGGGGGGGGATATGGTTCATTTGTTGAGGCAGGGAGGGATATATGGTTCGTTTGTTTAGGCAGGGAGGGATATACGGCTCGTCTGTTGAGGCAGGGGTGGGGGGATATATGGTTCGTTTGTTGAGAAAGGGAGGGATATATGGTTCGTTTGTTGAGACAGGGAGGGATATATGGTTCGTTTGTTGAGGCAGGGGTGGGGGGATATGTGGTTCGTTTGTTGAGGCAGGGAGGGATATATGGTTCGTTTGTTGAGACAGGGAGGGATATATGGTTCGTTTGTTGAGACAACGAGGGATATATGGTTCGTTTGTTGAGGCAGGGGTGGGGGGGGGGGTATATGGTTCGTTTGTTGAGACAGGGAGGGATATATGGTTCGTTTGTTGAGACAGGGAGGGATATATGGTTCGTTTGTTGAGGCAGGGAGGGATATATGGTTCGTTTGTTGAGGCAGGGGTGGGGGGGGGATGTATGGTTCGTTTGTTGAGGCAGGGAGGGATATATGGCTCGTTTGTTGAGGCAGGGAGGGATATATGGTTCGTTTGTTGAGGCAGGGAGGGATATATGGTTCGTTTGTTGAGGCAGGGGTGGGGGGATATATGGTTCGTTTGTTGAGGCAGGGAGGGATATATGGTTCGTTTGTTGAGGCAGGGAGGGATATATGGTTCGTTTGTTGAGACAGGGGTGGGGGGATATATGGTTCGTTTGTTGAGGCATGGAGGGATATATGGTTCGTTTGTTGAGACAGGGAGGGATATATGGTTCGTTTGTTGAGACAGGGAGGGATATATGGTTCGTTTGTTGAGGCAGGGAGGGATATATGGTTCGTTTGTTGAGGCAGGGAGGGATATATGGTTCGTTTGTTGAGGCAGGGGTGGGGGGATATATGGTTCGTTTGTTGAGGCAGGGAGGGATATATGGTTCGTTTGTTGAGGCAGGGAGGGATATATGGTTCGTTTGTTGAGGCAGGGGTGGGGGGGGGGGATATATGGTTCGTTTGTTGAGACAGGGAGGGATATTTGGTTCGTTTGTTGAGGCAGGGAGGGATATATGGCTCGTTTGTTGAGGCAGGGGTGGGGGGGGGGGGGTATATGGTTCGTTTGTTGAGGCAGGGGTGGGGGGATATATGGTTCGTTTGTTGAGACAGGGAGGGATATATGGTTCGTTTGTTGAGGCAGGGAGGGATATATGGTTCGTTTGTTGAGGCAGGGGTGGGGGGATATATGGTTCGTTTGTTGAGGCAGGGATGGGGGGATATATGGTTCGTTTGTTGAGACAGGGAGGGATATATGGTTCGTTTGTTGAGACATGGAGGGATATATGGTTCGTTTGTTGAGGCAGGGGTGGGGGGGGGGGGATATATGGTTCGTTTGTTGAGGCAGGGAGGGATATATGGTTCGTTTGTTGAGACAGGGAGGGATATATGGTTCGTTTGTTGAGACAGGGAGGGATATATGGCTCGTTTGTTGAGGCAGGGAGGGATATATGGTTCGTTTGTTGAGGCAGGGGTGGGGGGATATATGGTTCGTTTGTTGAGACAGGGAGGGATATATGGTTCGTTTGTTGAGGCAGGGAGGGATATATGGCTCGTTTGTTGAGGCAGGGGTGGGGGAGGGGATATATGGTTCATTTGTTGAGGCAGGGAGGGATATATGGTTCGTTTGTTGAGGCAGGGAGGGATATATGGTTCGTTTGTTGAGGCAGGGGTGGGGGGGATATATGGTTCGTTTGTTGAGACAGGGAGGGATATATGGTTCGTTTGTTGAGACAGGGAGGGATATACGGCTCGTCTGTTGAGGCAGGGGTGGGGGGGATATATGGTTCGTTTGTTGAGGCAGGGAGGGATATATGGTTCGTTTGTTGAGACAGGGAGGGATATATGGTTCGTTTGTTGAGGCAGGGGTGGGGGGATATGTGGTTCGTTTGTTGAGGCAGGGAGGGATATATGGTTCGTTTGTTGAGACAGGGAGGGATATATGGTTCTTTTGTTGAGACAGGGAGGGATATATGGTTCGTTTGTTGAGGCAGGGGTGGGGGGGGGAGATATATGGTTCGTTTGTTGAGACAGGGAGGGATATATGGTTCGTTTGTTGAGACAGGGAGGGATATATGGTTCGTTTGTTGAGGCAGGGAGGGATATATGGTTCGTTTGTTGAGGCAGGGGTGGGGGGGATGTATGGTTCGTTTGTTGAGGCAGGGAGGGATATATGGCTCGTTTGTTGAGGCAGGGAGGGATATATGGTTCGTTTGTTGAGGCAGGGAGGGATATATGGTTCGTTTGTTGAGGCAGGGGTGGGGGGGGGGATATGGTTCATTTGTTGAGGCAGGGAGGGATATATGGTTCGTTTGTTTAGTCTGGGAGGGATATATGGTTCGTTTGTTGAGGCAGGGGTGGAGGGGATATATAGTTCGTTTGTTGAGACAGGGAGGGATATATGGTTCGTTTGTTGAGACAGGGAGGGATATACGGCTCGTCTGTTGAGGCAGGGGTGGGGGGATATATGGTTCGTTTGTTGAGAAAGGGAGGGATATATGGTTCGTTTGTTGAGACAGGGAGGGATATATGGTTCGTTTGTTGAGGCAGGGGTGGGGGGATATGTGGTTCGTTTGTTGAGGCAGGGAGGGATATATGGTTCGTTTGTTGAGACAGGGAGGGATATATGGTTCGTTTGTTGAGACAGGGAGGGATATATGGTTCGTTTGTTGAGGCAGGGGTGGGGGGGGGGGGGGGGATTTATGGTTCGTTTGTTGAGACAGGGAGGGATATATGGTTCGTTTGTTGAGACAGGGAGGGATATATGGTTCGTTTGTTGAGGCAGGGAGGGATATATGGTTCGTTTGTTGAGGCAGGGGTGGGGGGGGGATGTATGGTTCGTTTGTTGAGGCAGGGAGGGATATATGGCTCGTTTGTTGAGGCAGGGAGGGATATATGGTTTGTTTGTTGAGACAGGGGTGGGGGGATATATGGTTCGTTTGTTGAGGCAGGGAGGGATATATGGTTCGTTTGTTGAGGCAGGGGTGGGGGGATATATGGTTCGTTTGTTGAGGCAGGGAGGGATATATGGTTCGTTTGTTGAGGCAGGGAGGGATATATGGTTCGTTTGTTGAGGCAGGGGTGGGGGGGGGATATATGGTTCGTTTGTTGAGGCAGGGAGGGATATATGGTTCGTTTGTTGAGGCAGGGAGGGATATATGGTTTGTTTGTTGAGACAGGGGTGGGGGGATATATGGTTCGTTTGTTGAGGCATGGAGGGATATATGGTTCGTTTGTTGAGACAGGGAGGGATATATGGTTCGTTTGTTGAGACAGGGAGGGATATATGGTTCGTTTGTTGAGGCAGGGGTGGGGGGGGGGATATATGGTTCGTTTGTTGAGACAGGGAGGGATATATGCTTCGTTTGTTGAGGCAGGGAGGGATATATGGTTCGTTTGTTGAGGCAGGGAGGGATATATGGTTCGTTTGTTGAGGCAGGGGTGGGGGGATATATGGTTCGTTTGTTGAGGCAGGGAGGGATATATGGTTCGTTTGTTGAGGCAGGGAGGGATATATGGTTCGTTTGTTGAGGCAGGGGTGGGGGGGGGGATATATGGTTCGTTTGTTGAGACAGGGAGGGATATTTGGTTCGTTTGTTGAGGCAGGGAGGGATATATGGCTCGTTTGTTGAGGCAGGGGTGGGGGGGGGGTATATGGTTCGTTTGTTGAGGCAGGGGTGGGGGGGGGGATATATGGTTCGTTTGTTGAGACAGGGAGGGATATATGGTTCGTTTGTTGAGGCAGGGAGGGATATATGGTTCGTTTGTTGAGACAGGGAGGGATATATGGTTCGTTTGTTGAGACAGGGAGGGATATACGGCTCGTCTGTTGAGGCAGGGGTGGGGGGATATATGGTTCGTTTGTTGAGAAAGGGAGGGATATATGGTTCGTTTGTTGAGACAGGGAGGGATATATGGTTCGTTTGTTGAGGCAGGGGTGGGGGGATATGTGGTTCGTTTGTTGAGGCAGGGAGGGATATATGGTTCGTTTGTTGAGACAGGGAGGGATATATGGTTCGTTTGTTGAGACAACGAGGGATATATGGTTCGTTTGTTGAGGCAGGGGTGGGGGGGGATATATGGTTCGTTTGTTGAGACAGGGAGGGATATATGGTTCGTTTGTTGAGACAGGGAGGGATATATGGTTCGTTTGTTGAGGCAGGGAGGGATATATGGTTCGTTTGTTGAGGCAGGGGTGGGGGGATGTATGGTTCGTTTGTTGAGGCAGGGAGGGATATATGGCTCGTTTGTTGAGGCAGGGAGGGATATATGGTTCGTTTGTTGAGGCAGGGAGGGATATATGGTTCGTTTGTTGAGGCAGGGGTGGGGGGATATATGGTTCGTTTGTTGAGGCAGGGAGGGATATATGGTTCGTTTGTTGAGGCAGGGAGGGATATATGGTTCGTTTGTTGAGACAGGGGTGGGGGGATATATGGTTCGTTTGTTGAGGCATGGAGGGATATATGGTTCGTTTGTTGAGACAGGGAGGGATATATGGTTCGTTTGTTGAGACAGGGAGGGATATATGGTTCGTTTGTTGAGGCAGGGGTGGGGGGGATATATGGTTCGTTTGTTGAGACAGGGAGGGATATATGCTTCGTTTGTTGAGGCAGGGAGGGATATATGGTTCGTTTGTTGAGGCAGGGAGGGATATATGGTTCGTTTGTTGAGGCAGGGGTGGGGGGGGATATATGGTTCGTTTGTTGAGGCAGGGAGGGATATATGGTTCGTTTGTTGAGGCAGGGAGGGATATATGGTTCGTTTGTTGAGGCAGGGGTGGGGGGAGATATATGGTTCGTTTGTTGAGACAGGGAGGGATATTTGGTTCGTTTGTTGAGGCAGGGAGGGATATATGGCTCGGTTGTTGAGGCAGGGGTGGGGGGGGGGTATATGGTTCGTTTGTTGAGGCAGGGGTGGGGGGGATATATGGTTCGTTTGTTGAGACAGGGAGGGATATATGGTTCGTTTGTTGAGGCAGGGAGGGATATATGGTTCGTTTGTTGAGGCAGGGGTGGGGGGATATATGGTTCGTTTGTTGAGGCAGGGATGGGGGGATATATGGTTCGTTTGTTGAGACAGGGAGGGATATATGGTTCGTTTGTTGAGACAGGGAGGGATATATGGTTCGTTTGTTGAGGCAGGGGTGGGGGGGATATATGGTTCGTTTGTTGAGGCAGGGAGGGATATATGGTTCGTTTGTTGAGACAGGGAGGGATATATGGTTCGTTTGTTGAGACAGGGAGGGATATATGGCTCGTTTGTTGAGGCAGGGAGGGATATATGGTTTGTTTGTTGAGGCAGGGGTGGGGGGGGGGGATATATGGTTCGTTTGTTGAGACAGGGAGGGATATATGGTTCGTTTGTTGAGGCAGGGAGGGATATATGGCTCGTTTGTTGAGGCAGGGGTGGGGGGGGGATTTATGGTTCATTTGTTGAGGCAGGGAGGGATATATGGTTCGTTTGTTGAGGCAGGGAGGGATATATGGTTCGTTTGTTGAGGCAGGGGTGGGGGGGGGGGATATATGGTTCGTTTGTTGAGACAGGGAGGGATATATGGTTCGTTTGTTGAGACAGGGAGGGATATACGGCTCGTCTGTTGAGGCAGGGGTGGGGGGATATATGGTTCGTTTGTTGAGAAAGGGAGGGATATATGGTTCGTTTGTTGAGACAGGGAGGGATATATGGTTCGTTTGTTGAGGCAGGGGTGGGGGGATATGTGGTTCGTTTGTTGAGGCAGGGAGGGATATATGGTTCGTTTGTTGAGACAGGGAGGGATATATGGTTCTTTTGTTGAGACAGGGAGGGATATATGGTTCGTTTGTTGAGGCAGGGGTGGCGGGGGGATATATGGTTCGTTTGTTGAGACAGGGAGGGATATATGGTTCGTTTGTTGAGACAGGGAGGGATATATGGTTCGTTTGTTGAGGCAGGGAGGGATATATGGTTCGTTTGTTGAGGCAGGGGTGGGGGGGGGGAATGTATGGTTCGTTTGTTGAGGCAGGGAGGGATATATGGCTCGTTTGTTGAGGCAGGGAGGGATATATGGTTCGTTTGTTGAGGCAGGGAGGGATATATGGTTCGTTTGTTGAGGCAGGGGTGGGGGGGATATGGTTCATTTGTTGAGGCAGGGAGGGATATATGGTTCGTTTGTTTAGGCTGGGAGGGATATATGGTTCGTTTGTTGAGGCAGGGGTGGAGGGGATATATAGTTCGTTTGTTGAGACAGGGAGGGATATATGGTTCGTTTGTTGAGACAGGGAGGGATATACGGCTCGTCTGTTGAGGCAGGGGTGGGGGGATATATGGTTCGTTTGTTGAGAAAGGGAGGGATATATGGTTCGTTTGTTGAGACAGGGAGGGATATATGGTTCGTTTGTTGAGGCAGGGGTGGGGGGATATGTGGTTCGTTTGTTGAGGCAGGGAGGGATATATGGTTCGTTTGTTGAGACAGGGAGGGATATATGGTTCGTTTGTTGAGACAGGGAGGGATATATGGTTCGTTTGTTGAGGCAGGGGTGGGGGGGGATATATGGTTCGTTTGTTGAGACAGGGAGGGATATATGGTTCGTTTGTTGAGACAGGGAGGGATATATGGTTCGTTTGTTGAGGCAGGGAGGGATATATGGTTCGTTTGTTGAGGCAGGGGTGGGGGGGATGTATGGTTCGTTTGTTGAGGCAGGGAGGGATATATGACTCGTTTGTTGAGGCAGGGAGGGATATATGGTTCGTTTGTTGAGGCAGGGAGGGATATATGGTTCGTTTGTTGAGGTAGGGGTGGGGGGATATATGGTTCGTTTGTTGAGGCAGGGAGGGATATATGGTTCGTTTGTTGAGGCAGGGAGGGATATATGGTTCGTTTGTTGAGGCAGGGGTGGGGGGGGGGATATATGGTTCGTTTGTTGAGGCAGGGAGGGATATATGGTTCGTTTGTTGAGGCAGGGAGGGATATATGGTTTGTTTGTTGAGACAGGGGTGGGGGGATATATGGTTCGTTTGTTGAGGCATGGAGGGATATATGGTTCGTTTGTTGAGACAGGGAGGGATATATGGTTCGTTTGTTGAGACAGGGAGGGATATATGGTTCGTTTGTTGAGGCAGGGGTGGGGGGGGGATATATGGTTCGTTTGTTGAGACAGGGAGGGATATATGCTTCGTTTGTTGAGGCAGGGAGGGATATATGGTTCGTTTGTTGAGGCAGGGAGGGATATATGGTTCGTTTGTTGAGGCAGGGGTGGGGGGGATATATGGTTCGTTTGTTGAGGCAGGGAGGGATATATGGTTCGTTTGTTGAGGCAGGGAGGGATATATGGTTCGTTTGTTGAGGCAGGGGTGGGGGGGGGGGGGATATATGGTTCGTTTGTTGAGACAGGGAGGGATATTTGGTTCGTTTGTTGAGGCAGGGAGGGATATATGGCTCGTTTGTTGAGGCAGGGGTGGGGGGGGGGGGGTATATGGTTCGTTTGTTGAGGCAGGGGTGGGGGGGATATATGGTTCGTTTGTTGAGACAGGGAGGGATATATGGTTCGTTTGTTGAGGCAGGGAGGGATATATGGTTCGTTTGTTGAGGCAGGGGTGGGGGGATATATGGTTCGTTTGTTGAGACAGGGAGGGATATTTGGTTCGTTTGTTGAGGCAGGGAGGGATATATGGCTCGGTTGTTGAGGCAGGGGTGGGGGGGGGGTATATGGTTCGTTTGTTGAGGCAGGGGTGGGGGGATATATGGTTCGTTTGTTGAGACAGGGAGGGATATATGGTTCGTTTGTTGAGGCAGGGAGGGATATATGGTTCGTTTGTTGAGGCAGGGGTGGGGGGATATATGGTTCGTTTGTTGAGGCAGGGATGGGGGGATATATGGTTCGTTTGTTGAGACAGGGAGGGATATATGGTTCGTTTGTTGAGACAGGGAGGGATATATGGTTCGTTTGTTGAGGCAGGGGTGGGGGGGATATATGGTTCGTTTGTTGAGGCAGGGAGGGATATATGGTTCGTTTGTTGAGACAGGGAGGGATATATGGTTCGTTTGTTGAGACAGGGAGGGATATATGGCTCGTTTGTTGAGGCAGGGAGGGATATATGGTTTGTTTGTTGAGGCAGGGGTGGGGGGGGGGGGATATATGGTTCGTTTGTTGAGACAGGGAGGGATATATGGTTCGTTTGTTGAGGCAGGGAGGGATATATGGCTCGTTTGTTGAGGCAGGGGTGGGGGGGGGGGATATATGGTTCATTTGTTGAGGCAGGGAGGGATATATGGTTCGTTTGTTGAGGCAGGGAGGGATATATGGTTCGTTTGTTGAGGCAGGGGTGGGGGGGGGGGTATATGGTTCGTTTGTTGAGACAGGGAGGGATATATGGTTCGTTTGTTGAGACAGGGAGGGATATACGGCTCGTCTGTTGAGGCAGGGGTGGGGGGATATATGGTTCGTTTGTTGAGAAAGGGAGGGATATATGGTTCGTTTGTTGAGACAGGGAGGGATATATGGTTCGTTTGTTGAGGCAGGGGTGGGGGGATATGTGGTTCGTTTGTTGAGGCAGGGAGGGATATATGGTTCGTTTGTTGAGGCAGGGAGGGATATATGGTTCGTTTGTTGAGACAGGGAGGGATATATGGTTCGTTTGTTGAGACAGGGAGGGATATATGGCTCGTTTGTTGAGGCAGGGAGGGATATATGGTTTGTTTGTTGAGGCAGGGGTGGGGGGGGGGATATATGGTTCGTTTGTTGAGACAGGGAGGGATATATGGTTCGTTTGTTGAGGCAGGGAGGGATATATGGCTCGTTTGTTGAGGCAGGGGTGGGGGGGGGGGATATATGGTTCATTTGTTGAGGCAGGGAGGGATATATGGTTCGTTTGTTGAGGCAGGGAGGGATATATGGTTCGTTTGTTGAGGCAGGGGTGGGGGGGGGGGATATATGGTTCGTTTGTTGAGACAGGGAGGGATATATGGTTCGTTTGTTGAGACAGGGAGGGATATACGGCTCGTCTGTTGAGGCAGGGGTGGGGGGATATATGGTTCGTTTGTTGAGAAAGGGAGGGATATATGGTTCGTTTGTTGAGACAGGGAGGGATATATGGTTCGTTTGTTGAGGCAGGGGTGGGGGGATATGTGGTTCGTTTGTTGAGGCAGGGAGGGATATATGGTTCGTTTGTTGAGACAGGGAGGGATATATGGTTCTTTTGTTGAGACAGGGAGGGATATATGGTTCGTTTGTTGAGGCAGGGGTGGCGGGGGGATATATGGTTCGTTTGTTGAGACAGGGAGGGATATATGGTTCGTTTGTTGAGACAGGGAGGGATATATGGTTCGTTTGTTGAGGCAGGGAGGGATATATGGTTCGTTTGTTGAGGCAGGGGTGGGGGGGGGGAATGTATGGTTCGTTTGTTGAGGCAGGGAGGGATATATGGCTCGTTTGTTGAGGCAGGGAGGGATATATGGTTCGTTTGTTGAGGCAGGGAGGGATATATGGTTCGTTTGTTGAGGCAGGGGTGGGGGGGATATGGTTCATTTGTTGAGGCAGGGAGGGATATATGGTTCGTTTGTTTAGGCTGGGAGGGATATATGGTTCGTTTGTTGAGGCAGGGGTGGAGGGGATATATAGTTCGTTTGTTGAGACAGGGAGGGATATATGGTTCGTTTGTTGAGACAGGGAGGGATATACGGCTCGTCTGTTGAGGCAGGGGTGGGGGGATATATGGTTCGTTTGTTGAGAAAGGGAGGGATATATGGTTCGTTTGTTGAGACAGGGAGGGATATATGGTTCGTTTGTTGAGGCAGGGGTGGGGGGATATGTGGTTCGTTTGTTGAGGCAGGGAGGGATATATGGTTCGTTTGTTGAGACAGGGAGGGATATATGGTTCGTTTGTTGAGACAGGGAGGGATATATGGTTCGTTTGTTGAGGCAGGGGTGGGGGGGGGATATATGGTTCGTTTGTTGAGACAGGGAGGGATATATGGTTCGTTTGTTGAGACAGGGAGGGATATATGGTTCGTTTGTTGAGGCAGGGAGGGATATATGGTTCGTTTGTTGAGGCAGGGGTGGGGGGGATGTATGGTTCGTTTGTTGAGGCAGGGAGGGATATATGACTCGTTTGTTGAGGCAGGGAGGGATATATGGTTCGTTTGTTGAGGCAGGGAGGGATATATGGTTCGTTTGTTGAGGTAGGGGTGGGGGATATATGGTTCGTTTGTTGAGGCAGGGAGGGATATATGGTTCGTTTGTTGAGGCAGGGAGGGATATATGGTTCGTTTGTTGAGGCAGGGGTGGGGGGGGGGGATATATGGTTCGTTTGTTGAGGCAGGGAGGGATATATGGTTCGTTTGTTGAGGCAGGGAGGGATATATGGTTTGTTTGTTGAGACAGGGGTGGGGGGATATATGGTTCGTTTGTTGAGGCATGGAGGGATATATGGTTCGTTTGTTGAGACAGGGAGGGATATATGGTTCGTTTGTTGAGACAGGGAGGGATATATGGTTCGTTTGTTGAGGCAGGGGTGGGGGGGATATATGGTTCGTTTGTTGAGACAGGGAGGGATATATGCTTCGTTTGTTGAGGCAGGGAGGGATATATGGTTCGTTTGTTGAGGCAGGGAGGGATATATGGTTCGTTTGTTGAGGCAGGGGTGGGGGGGATATATGGTTCGTTTGTTGAGGCAGGGAGGGATATATGGTTCGTTTGTTGAGGCAGGGAGGGATATATGGTTCGTTTGTTGAGGCAGGGGTGGGGGGGGGGGGATATATGGTTCGTTTGTTGAGACAGGGAGGGATATTTGGTTCGTTTGTTGAGGCAGGGAGGGATATATGGCTCGTTTGTTGAGGCAGGGGTGGGGGGGGGGGTATATGGTTCGTTTGTTGAGGCAGGGGTGGGGGGGATATATGGTTCGTTTGTTGAGACAGGGAGGGATATATGGTTCGTTTGTTGAGGCAGGGAGGGATATATGGTTCGTTTGTTGAGGCAGGGGTGGGGGGATATATGGTTCGTTTGTTGAGACAGGGAGGGATATTTGGTTCGTTTGTTGAGGCAGGGAGGGATATATGGCTCGGTTGTTGAGGCAGGGGTGGGGGGGGGGGGGTATATGGTTCGTTTGTTGAGGCAGGGGTGGGGGGGATATATGGTTCGTTTGTTGAGACAGGGAGGGATATATGGTTCGTTTGTTGAGGCAGGGAGGGATATATGGTTCGTTTGTTGAGGCAGGGGTGGGGGGATATATGGTTCGTTTGTTGAGGCAGGGATGGGGGGATATATGGTTCGTTTGTTGAGACAGGGAGGGATATATGGTTCGTTTGTTGAGACAGGGAGGGATATATGGTTCGTTTGTTGAGGCAGGGGTGGGGGGGATATATGGTTCGTTTGTTGAGGCAGGGAGGGATATATGGTTCGTTTGTTGAGACAGGGAGGGATATATGGTTCGTTTGTTGAGACAGGGAGGGATATATGGCTCGTTTGTTGAGGCAGGGAGGGATATATGGTTTGTTTGTTGAGGCAGGGGTGGGGGGGGGATATATGGTTCGTTTGTTGAGACAGGGAGGGATATATGGTTCGTTTGTTGAGGCAGGGAGGGATATATGGCTCGTTTGTTGAGGCAGGGGTGGGGGGGGATATATGGTTCATTTGTTGAGGCAGGGAGGGATATATGGTTCGTTTGTTGAGGCAGGGAGGGATATATGGTTCGTTTGTTGAGGCAGGGGTGGGGGGGGGGGGGATATATGGTTCGTTTGTTGAGACAGGGAGGGATATATGGTTCGTTTGTTGAGACAGGGAGGGATATACGGCTCGTCTGTTGAGGCAGGGGTGGGGGGATATATGGTTCGTTTGTTGAGAAAGGGAGGGATATATGGTTCGTTTGTTGAGACAGGGAGGGATATATGGTTCGTTTGTTGAGGCAGGGGTGGGGGGATATGTGGTTCGTTTGTTGAGGCAGGGAGGGATATATGGTTCGTTTGTTGAGACAGGGAGGGATATATGGTTCTTTTGTTGAGACAGGGAGGGATATATGGTTCGTTTGTTGAGGCAGGGGTGGGGGGGGGGATATATGGTTCGTTTGTTGAGACAGGGAGGGATATATGGTTCGTTTGTTGAGACAGGGAGGGATATATGGTTCGTTTGTTGAGGCAGGGAGGGATATATGGTTCGTTTGTTGAGGCAGGGGTGGGGGGGGGGGGAATGTATGGTTCGTTTGTTGAGGCAGGGAGGGATATATGGCTCGTTTGTTGAGGCAGGGAGGGATATATGGTTCGTTTGTTGAGGCAGGGAGGGATATATGGTTCGTTTGTTGAGGCAGGGGTGGGGGGGATATGGTTCATTTGTTGAGGCAGGGAGGGATATATGGTTCGTTTGTTTAGGCTGGGAGGGATATATGGTTCGTTTGTTGAGGCAGGGGTGGAGGGGATATATAGTTCGTTTGTTGAGACAGGGAGGGATATATGGTTCGTTTGTTGAGACAGGGAGGGATATACGGCTCGTCTGTTGAGGCAGGGGTGGGGGGATATATGGTTCGTTTGTTGAGAAAGGGAGGGATATATGGTTCGTTTGTTGAGACAGGGAGGGATATATGGTTCGTTTGTTGAGGCAGGGGTGGGGGGATATGTTGTTCGTTTGTTGAGGCAGGGAGGGATATATGGTTCGTTTGTTGAGACAGGGAGGGATATATGGTTCGTTTGTTGAGACAGGGAGGGATATATGGTTCGTTTGTTGAGGCAGGGGTGGGGGGGGGGGGGATATATGGTTCGTTTGTTGAGACAGGGAGGGATATATGGTTCGTTTGTTGAGACAGGGAGGGATATATGGTTCGTTTGTTGAGGCAGGGAGGGATATATGGTTCGTTTGTTGAGGCAGGGGTGGGGGGGATGTATGGTTCGTTTGTTGAGGCAGGGAGGGATATATGACTCGTTTGTTGAGGCAGGGAGGGATATATGGTTCGTTTGTTGAGGCAGGGAGGGATATATGGTTCGTTTGTTGAGGTAGGGGTGGGGGGATATATGGTTCGTTTGTTGAGGCAGGGAGGGATATATGGTTCGTTTGTTGAGGCAGGGAGGGATATATGGTTCGTTTGTTGAGGCAGGGGTGGGGGGGGGGATATATGGTTCGTTTGTTGAGGCAGGGAGGGATATATGGTTCGTTTGTTGAGGCAGGGAGGGATATATGGTTTGTTTGTTGAGACAGGGGTGGGGGGATATATGGTTCGTTTGTTGAGGCATGGAGGGATATATGGTTCGTTTGTTGAGACAGGGAGGGATATATGGTTCGTTTGTTGAGACAGGGAGGGATATATGGTTCGTTTGTTGAGGCAGGGGTGGGGGGATATATGGTTCGTTTGTTGAGACAGGGAGGGATATATGCTTCGTTTGTTGAGGCAGGGAGGGATATATGGTTCGTTTGTTGAGGCAGGGAGGGATATATGGTTCGTTTGTTGAGGCAGGGGTGGGGGGGATATATGGTTCGTTTGTTGAGGCAGGGAGGGATATATGGTTCGTTTGTTGAGGCAGGGAGGGATATATGGTTCGTTTGTTGAGGCAGGGGTGGGGGGGATATATGGTTCGTTTGTTGAGACAGGGAGGGATATTTGGTTCGTTTGTTGAGGCAGGGTGGGATATATGGCTCGTTTGTTGAGGCAGGGGTGGGGGGGGGGGTATATGGTTCGTTTGTTGAGGCAGGGGTGGGGGGGATATATGGTTCGTTTGTTGAGACAGGGAGGGATATATGGTTCGTTTGTTGAGGCAGGGAGGGATATATGGTTCGTTTGTTGAGGCAGGGGTGGGGGGATATATGGTTCGTTTGTTGAGGCAGGGATGGGGGGATATATGGTTCGTTTGTTGAGACAGGAAGGGATATATGGTTCGTTTGTTGAGACAGGGAGGGATATATGGTTCGTTTGTTGAGGCAGGGGTGGGGGGGGGGGAATATGGTTCGTTTGTTGAGGCAGGGAGGGATATATGGTTCGTTTGTTGAGACAGGGAGGGATATATGGTTCGTTTGTTGAGGCAGGGGTGGGGGGGATATATGGTTCGTTTGTTGAGACAGGGAGGGATATATGCTTCGTTTGTTGAGGCAGGGAGGGATATATGGTTCGTTTGTTGAGGCAGGGAGGGATATATGGTTCGTTTGTTGAGGCAGGGGTGGGGGGGATATATGGTTCGTTTGTTGAGGCAGGGAGGGATATATGGTTCGTTTGTTGAGGCAGGGAGGGATATATGGTTCGTTTGTTGAGGCAGGGGTGGGGGGGGATATATGGTTCGTTTGTTGAGACAGGGAGGGATATTTGGTTCGTTTGTTGAGGCAGGGAGGGATATATGGCTCGTTTGTTGAGGCAGGGGTGGGGGGGGGGGGTATATGGTTCGTTTGTTGAGGCAGGGGTGGGGGGGATATATGGTTCGTTTGTTGAGACAGGGAGGGATATATGGTTCGTTTGTTGAGGCAGGGAGGGATATATGGTTCGTTTGTTGAGGCAGGGGTGGGGGGATATATGGTTCGTTTGTTGAGACAGGGAGGGATATTTGGTTCGTTTGTTGAGGCAGGGAGGGATATATGGCTCGGTTGTTGAGGCAGGGGTGGGGGGGGGGGGTATATGGTTCGTTTGTTGAGGCAGGGGTGGGGGGGATATATGGTTCGTTTGTTGAGACAGGGAGGGATATATGGTTCGTTTGTTGAGGCAGGGAGGGATATATGGTTCGTTTGTTGAGGCAGGGGTGGGGGGATATATGGTTCGTTTGTTGAGGCAGGGATGGGGGGATATATGGTTCGTTTGTTGAGACAGGGAGGGATATATGGTTCGTTTGTTGAGACAGGGAGGGATATATGGTTCGTTTGTTGAGGCAGGGGTGGGGGGGATATATGGTTCGTTTGTTGAGGCAGGGAGGGATATATGGTTCGTTTGTTGAGACAGGGAGGGATATATGGTTCGTTTGTTGAGACAGGGAGGGATATATGGCTCGTTTGTTGAGGCAGGGAGGGATATATGGTTTGTTTGTTGAGGCAGGGGTGGGGGGGGGGGGGGATATATGGTTCGTTTGTTGAGACAGGGAGGGATATATGGTTCGTTTGTTGAGGCAGGGAGGGATATATGGCTCGTTTGTTGAGGCAGGGGTGGGGGGGGGATATATGGTTCATTTGTTGAGGCAGGGAGGGATATATGGTTCGTTTGTTGAGGCAGGGAGGGATATATGGTTCGTTTGTTGAGGCAGGGGTGGGGGGGGGATATATGGTTCGTTTGTTGAGACAGGGAGGGATATATGGTTCGTTTGTTGAGACAGGGAGGGATATACGGCTCGTCTGTTGAGGCAGGGGTGGGGGGATATATGGTTCGTTTGTTGAGAAAGGGAGGGATATATGGTTCGTTTGTTGAGACAGGGAGGGATATATGGTTCGTTTGTTGAGGCAGGGGTGGGGGGATATGTGGTTCGTTTGTTGAGGCAGGGAGGGATATATGGTTCGTTTGTTGAGACAGGGAGGGATATATGGTTCTTTTGTTGAGACAGGGAGGGATATATGGTTCGTTTGTTGAGGCAGGGGTGGGGGGGGATATATGGTTCGTTTGTTGAGACAGGGAGGGATATATGGTTCGTTTGTTGAGACAGGGAGGGATATATGGTTCGTTTGTTGAGGCAGGGAGGGATATATGGTTCGTTTGTTGAGGCAGGGGTGGGGGGGGGGGGAATGTATGGTTCGTTTGTTGAGGCAGGGAGGGATATATGGCTCGTTTGTTGAGGCAGGGAGGGATATATGGTTCGTTTGTTGAGGCAGGGAGGGATATATGGTTCGTTTGTTGAGGCAGGGGTGGGGGGGATATGGTTCATTTGTTGAGGCAGGGAGGGATATATGGTTCGTTTGTTTAGGCTGGGAGGGATATATGGTTCGTTTGTTGAGGCAGGGGTGGAGGGGATATATAGTTCGTTTGTTGAGACAGGGAGGGATATATGGTTCGTTTGTTGAGACAGGGAGGGATATACGGCTCGTCTGTTGAGGCAGGGGTGGGGGGATATATGGTTCGTTTGTTGAGAAAGGGAGGGATATATGGTTCGTTTGTTGAGACAGGGAGGGATATATGGTTCGTTTGTTGAGGCAGGGGTGGGGGGATATGTGGTTCGTTTGTTGAGGCAGGGAGGGATATATGGTTCGTTTGTTGAGACAGGGAGGGATATATGGTTCGTTTGTTGAGACAGGGAGGGATATATGGTTCGTTTGTTGAGGCAGGGGTGGGGGGGGGATATATGGTTCGTTTGTTGAGACAGGGAGGGATATATGGTTCGTTTGTTGAGACAGGGAGGGATATATGGTTCGTTTGTTGAGGCAGGGAGGGATATATGGTTCGTTTGTTGAGGCAGGGGTGGGGGGGATGTATGGTTCGTTTGTTGAGGCAGGGAGGGATATATGACTCGTTTGTTGAGGCAGGGAGGGATATATGGTTCGTTTGTTGAGGCAGGGAGGGATATATGGTTCGTTTGTTGAGGTAGGGGTGGGGGGATATATGGTTCGTTTGTTGAGGCAGGGAGGGATATATGGTTCGTTTGTTGAGGCAGGGAGGGATATATGGTTCGTTTGTTGAGGCAGGGGTGGGGGGGGGATATATGGTTCGTTTGTTGAGGCAGGGAGGGATATATGGTTCGTTTGTTGAGGCAGGGAGGGATATATGGTTTGTTTGTTGAGACAGGGGTGGGGGGATATATGGTTCGTTTGTTGAGGCATGGAGGGATATATGGTTCGTTTGTTGAGACAGGGAGGGATATATGGTTCGTTTGTTGAGACAGGGAGGGATATATGGTTCGTTTGTTGAGGCAGGGGTGGGGGGGATATATGGTTCGTTTGTTGAGACAGGGAGGGATATATGCTTCGTTTGTTGAGGCAGGGAGGGATATATGGTTCGTTTGTTGAGGCAGGGAGGGATATATGGTTCGTTTGTTGAGGCAGGGGTGGGGGGGATATATGGTTCGTTTGTTGAGGCAGGGAGGGATATATGGTTCGTTTGTTGAGGCAGGGAGGGATATATGGTTCGTTTGTTGAGGCAGGGGTGGGGGGGATATATGGTTCGTTTGTTGAGACAGGGAGGGATATTTGGTTCGTTTGTTGAGGCAGGGTGGGATATATGGCTCGTTTGTTGAGGCAGGGGTGGGGGGGGGGGGGGGGTATATGGTTCGTTTGTTGAGGCAGGGGTGGGGGGGATATATGGTTCGTTTGTTGAGACAGGGAGGGATATATGGTTCGTTTGTTGAGGCAGGGAGGGATATATGGTTCGTTTGTTGAGGCAGGGGTGGGGGGATATATGGTTCGTTTGTTGAGGCAGGGATGGGGGGATATATGGTTCGTTTGTTGAGACAGGAAGGGATATATGGTTCGTTTGTTGAGACAGGGAGGGATATATGGTTCGTTTGTTGAGGCAGGGGTGGGGGGGGGGAATATGGTTCGTTTGTTGAGGCAGGGAGGGATATATGGTTCGTTTGTTGAGACAGGGAGGGATATATGGTTCGTTTGTTGAGACAGGGAGGGATATATGGCTCGTTTGTTGAGGCAGGGAGGGATATATGGTTCGTTTGTTGAGGCAGGGGTGGGGGGGGGGATATATGGTTCGTTTGTTGAGACAGGGAGGGATATATGGTTCGTTTGTTGAGACAGGGAGGGATATATGGTTCGTTTGTTGAGGCAGGGAGGGATATATGGCTCGTTTGTTGAGGCAGGGGTGGGGGGGGGGGATATATGGTTCGTTTGTTGAGACAGGGAGGGATATATGGTTCGTTTGTTGAGACAGGGAGGGATATATGGTTCGTTTGTTGAGGCAGGGAGGGATATATGGTTCGTTTGTTGAGGCAGGGGTGGGGGGATATGTGGTTCGTTTGTTGAGGCAGGGAGGGATATATGGTTCGTTTGTTGAGACAGGGAGGGATATATGGTTCGTTTGTTGAGACAGGGAGGGATATATGGTTCGTTTGTTGAGGCAGGGGTGGGGGGGGGATATATGGTTCGTTTGTTGAGACAGGGAGGGATATATGGTTCGTTTGTTGAGACAGGGAGGGATATATGGTTCGTTTGTTGAGGCAGGGAGGGATATATGGTTCGTTTGTTGAGGCAGGGGTGGGGGGGATGTATGGTTCGTTTGTTGAGGCAGGGAGGGATATATGACTCGTTTGTTGAGGCAGGGAGGGATATATGGTTCGTTTGTTGAGGCAGGGAGGGATATATGGTTCGTTTGTTGAGGCAGGGGTGGGGGGGATGTATGGTTCGTTTGTTGAGGCAGGGAGGGATATATGACTCGTTTGTTGAGGCAGGGAGGGATATATGGTTCGTTTGTTGAGGCAGGGAGGGATATATGGTTCGTTTGTTGAGGCAGGGAGGGATATATGGTTCGTTTGTTGAGGCAGGGGTGGGGGGGATATATGGTTCGTTTGTTGAGGCAGGGAGGGATATATGGTTCGTTTGTTGAGGCAGGGAGGGATATATGGTTCGTTTGTTGAGGCAGGGGTGGGGGGGGGGGATATATGGTTCGTTTGTTGAGACAGGGAGGGATATTTGGTTCGTTTGTTGAGGCAGGGAGGGATATATGGCTCGTTTGTTGAGGCAGGGGTGGGGGGGGGGGGTATATGGTTCGTTTGTTGAGGCAGGGGTGGGGGGGGATATATGGTTCGTTTGTTGAGACAGGGAGGGATATATGGTTCGTTTGTTGAGGCAGGGAGGGATATATGGTTCGTTTGTTGAGACAGGGAGGGATATATGGTTCGTTTGTTGAGACAGGGAGGGATATACGGCTCGTCTGTTGAGGCAGGGGTGGGGGGATATATGGTTCGTTTGTTGAGAAAGGGAGGGATATATGGTTCGTTTGTTGAGACAGGGAGGGATATATGGTTCGTTTGTTGAGGCAGGGGTGGGGGGATATGTGGTTCGTTTGTTGAGGCAGGGAGGGATATATGGTTCGTTTGTTGAGACAGGGAGGGATATATGGTTCGTTTGTTGAGACAACGAGGGATATATGGTTCGTTTGTTGAGGCAGGGGTGGGGGGGGGATATATGGTTCGTTTGTTGAGACAGGGAGGGATATATGGTTCGTTTGTTGAGACAGGGAGGGATATATGGTTCGTTTGTTGAGGCAGGGAGGGATATATGGTTCGTTTGTTGAGGCAGGGGTGGGGGGATGTATGGTTCGTTTGTTGAGGCAGGGAGGGATATATGGCTCGTTTGTTGAGGCAGGGAGGGATATATGGTTCGTTTGTTGAGGCAGGGAGGGATATATGGTTCGTTTGTTGAGGCAGGGGTGGGGGGATATATGGTTCGTTTGTTGAGGCAGGGAGGGATATATGGTTCGTTTGTTGAGGCAGGGAGGGATATATGGTTCGTTTGTTGAGACAGGGGTGGGGGGATATATGGTTCGTTTGTTGAGGCATGGAGGGATATATGGTTCGTTTGTTGAGACAGGGAGGGATATATGGTTCGTTTGTTGAGACAGGGAGGGATATATGGTTCGTTTGTTGAGGCAGGGGTGGGGGGGATATATGGTTCGTTTGTTGAGACAGGGAGGGATATATGCTTCGTTTGTTGAGGCAGGGAGGGATATATGGTTCGTTTGTTGAGGCAGGGAGGGATATATGGTTCGTTTGTTGAGGCAGGGGTGGGGGGGATATATGGTTCGTTTGTTGAGGCAGGGAGGGATATATGGTTCGTTTGTTGAGGCAGGGAGGGATATATGGTTCGTTTGTTGAGGCAGGGGTGGGGGGAGATATATGGTTCGTTTGTTGAGACAGGGAGGGATATTTGGTTCGTTTGTTGAGGCAGGGAGGGATATATGGCTCGGTTGTTGAGGCAGGGGTGGGGGGGGGGTATATGGTTCGTTTGTTGAGGCAGGGGTGGGGGGGATATATGGTTCGTTTGTTGAGACAGGGAGGGATATATGGTTCGTTTGTTGAGGCAGGGAGGGATATATGGTTCGTTTGTTGAGGCAGGGGTGGGGGGATATATGGTTCGTTTGTTGAGGCAGGGATGGGGGGATATATGGTTCGTTTGTTGAGACAGGGAGGGATATATGGTTCGTTTGTTGAGACAGGGAGGGATATATGGTTCGTTTGTTGAGGCAGGGGTGGGGGGGATATATGGTTCGTTTGTTGAGGCAGGGAGGGATATATGGTTCGTTTGTTGAGACAGGGAGGGATATATGGTTCGTTTGTTGAGACAGGGAGGGATATATGGCTCGTTTGTTGAGGCAGGGAGGGATATATGGTTTGTTTGTTGAGGCAGGGGTGGGGGGGGGATATATGGTTCGTTTGTTGAGACAGGGAGGGATATATGGTTCGTTTGTTGAGGCAGGGAGGGATATATGGCTCGTTTGTTGAGGCAGGGGTGGGGGGGGGGGGATATATGGTTCATTTGTTGAGGCAGGGAGGGATATATGGTTCGTTTGTTGAGGCAGGGAGGGATATATGGTTCGTTTGTTGAGGCAGGGGTGGGGGGGGGGATATATGGTTCGTTTGTTGAGACAGGGAGGGATATATGGTTCGTTTGTTGAGACAGGGAGGGATATACGGCTCGTCTGTTGAGGCAGGGGTGGGGGGATATATGGTTCGTTTGTTGAGAAAGGGAGGGATATATGGTTCGTTTGTTGAGACAGGGAGGGATATATGGTTCGTTTGTTGAGGCAGGGGTGGGGGGATATGTGGTTCGTTTGTTGAGGCAGGGAGGGATATATGGTTCGTTTGTTGAGACAGGGAGGGATATATGGTTCTTTTGTTGAGACAGGGAGGGATATATGGTTCGTTTGTTGAGGCAGGGGTGGGGGGGGGGGATATATGGTTCGTTTGTTGAGACAGGGAGGGATATATGGTTCGTTTGTTGAGACAGGGAGGGATATATGGTTCGTTTGTTGAGGCAGGGAGGGATATATGGTTCGTTTGTTGAGGCAGGGGTGGGGGGGGGGGAATGTATGGTTCGTTTGTTGAGGCAGGGAGGGATATATGGCTCGTTTGTTGAGGCAGGGAGGGATATATGGTTCGTTTGTTGAGGCAGGGAGGGATATATGGTTCGTTTGTTGAGGCAGGGGTGGGGGGGATATGGTTCATTTGTTGAGGCAGGGAGGGATATATGGTTCGTTTGTTTAGGCTGGGAGGGATATATGGTTCGTTTGTTGAGGCAGGGGTGGAGGGGATATATAGTTCGTTTGTTGAGACAGGGAGGGATATATGGTTCGTTTGTTGAGACAGGGAGGGATATACGGCTCGTCTGTTGAGGCAGGGGTGGGGGGATATATGGTTCGTTTGTTGAGAAAGGGAGGGATATATGGTTCGTTTGTTGAGACAGGGAGGGATATATGGTTCGTTTGTTGAGGCAGGGGTGGGGGGATATGTGGTTCGTTTGTTGAGGCAGGGAGGGATATATGGTTCGTTTGTTGAGACAGGGAGGGATATATGGTTCGTTTGTTGAGACAGGGAGGGATATATGGTTCGTTTGTTGAGGCAGGGGTGGGGGGGGGATATATGGTTCGTTTGTTGAGACAGGGAGGGATATATGGTTCGTTTGTTGAGACAGGGAGGGATATATGGTTCGTTTGTTGAGGCAGGGAGGGATATATGGTTCGTTTGTTGAGGCAGGGGTGGGGGGGATGTATGGTTCGTTTGTTGAGGCAGGGAGGGATATATGACTCGTTTGTTGAGGCAGGGAGGGATATATGGTTCGTTTGTTGAGGCAGGGAGGGATATATGGTTCGTTTGTTGAGGTAGGGGTGGGGGGATATATGGTTCGTTTGTTGAGGCAGGGAGGGATATATGGTTCGTTTGTTGAGGCAGGGAGGGATATATGGTTCGTTTGTTGAGGCAGGGGTGGGGGGGGGGGGGATATATGGTTCGTTTGTTGAGGCAGGGAGGGATATATGGTTCGTTTGTTGAGGCAGGGAGGGATATATGGTTTGTTTGTTGAGACAGGGGTGGGGGGATATATGGTTCGTTTGTTGAGGCATGGAGGGATATATGGTTCGTTTGTTGAGACAGGGAGGGATATATGGTTCGTTTGTTGAGACAGGGAGGGATATATGGTTCGTTTGTTGAGGCAGGGGTGGAGGGGATATATGGTTCGTTTGTTGAGACAGGGAGGGATATATGCTTCGTTTGTTGAGGCAGGGAGGGATATATGGTTCGTTTGTTGAGGCAGGGAGGGATATATGGTTCG
The DNA here is from genome assembly GCA_963921405.1 of Cepaea hortensis. Classification (NCBI taxonomy): domain Eukaryota; kingdom Metazoa; phylum Mollusca; class Gastropoda; order Stylommatophora; family Helicidae; genus Cepaea; species Cepaea hortensis. Next base: position 34,366,424 of record OY992893.1, read on the forward strand.
TTTGTTGAGGCAGGGGTGGGGGGGATATATGGTTCGTTTGTTGAGGCAGGGAGGGATATATGGTTCGTTTGTTGAGGCAGGGAGGGATATATGGTTCGTTTGTTGAGGCAGGGGTGGGGGGGGGGGGATATATGGTTCGTTTGTTGAGACAGGGAGGGATATTTGGTTCGTTTGTTGAGGCAGGGAGGGATATATGGCTCGTTTGTTGAGGCAGGGGTGGGGGGGGTATATGGTTCGTTTGTTGAGGCAGGGGTGGGGGGGGATATATGGTTCGTTTGTTGAGACAGGGAGGGATATATGGTTCGTTTGTTGAGGCAGGGAGGGATATATGGTTCGTTTGTTGAGGCAGGGGTGGGGGGATATATGGTTCGTTTGTTGAGACAGGGAGGGATATTTGGTTCGTTTGTTGAGGCAGGGAGGGATATATGGCTCGGTTGTTGAGGCAGGGGTGGGGGGGGGGGGGGTATATGGTTCGTTTGTTGAGGCAGGGGTGGGGGGGATATATGGTTCGTTTGTTGAGACAGGGAGGGATATATGGTTCGTTTGTTGAGGCAGGGAGGGATATATGGTTCGTTTGTTGAGGCAGGGGTGGGGGGATATATGGTTCGTTTGTTGAGGCAGGGATGGGGGGATATATGGTTCGTTTGTTGAGACAGGGAGGGATATATGGTTCGTTTGTTGAGACAGGGAGGGATATATGGTTCGTTTGTTGAGGCAGGGGTGGGGGGGATATATAGTTCGTTTGTTGAGGCAGGGAGGGATATATGGTTCGTTTGTTGAGACAGGGAGGGATATATGGTTCGTTTGTTGAGACAGGGAGGGATATATGGCTCGTTTGTTGAGGCAGGGAGGGATATATGGTTTGTTTGTTGAGGCAGGGGTGGGGGGGGGATATATGGTTCGTTTGTTGAGACAGGGAGGGATATATGGTTCGTTTGTTGAGGCAGGGAGGGATATATGGCTCGTTTGTTGAGGCAGGTGTGGGGGGGGGATATATGGTTCATTTGTTGAGGCAGGGAGGGATATATGGTTCGTTTGTTGAGGCAGGGAGGGATATATGGTTCGTTTGTTGAGGCAGGGGTGGGGGGGGGATATATGGTTCGTTTGTTGAGACAGGGAGGGATATATGGTTCGTTTGTTGAGACAGGGAGGGATATACGGCTCGTCTGTTGAGGCAGGGGTGGGGGGATATATGGTTCGTTTGTTGAGAAAGGGAGGGATATATGGTTCGTTTGTTGAGACAGGGAGGGATATATGGTTCGTTTGTTGAGGCAGGGGTGGGGGGATATGTGGTTCGTTTGTTGAGGCAGGGAGGGATATATGGTTCGTTTGTTGAGACAGGGAGGGATATATGGTTCTTTTGTTGAGACAGGGAGGGATATATGGTTCGTTTGTTGAGGCAGGGGTGGGGGGGGGGATATATGGTTCGTTTGTTGAGACAGGGAGGGATATATGGTTCGTTTGTTGAGACAGGGAGGGATATATGGTTCGTTTGTTGAGGCAGGGAGGGATATATGGTTCGTTTGTTGAGGCAGGGGTGGGGGGGGGGGGAATGTATGGTTCGTTTGTTGAGGCAGGGAGGGATATATGGCTCGTTTGTTGAGGCAGGGAGGGATATATGGTTCGTTTGTTGAGGCAGGGAGGGATATATGGTTCGTTTGTTGAGGCAGGGGTGGGGGGGATATGGTTCATTTGTTGAGGCAGGGAGGGATATATGGTTCGTTTGTTTAGGCTGGGAGGGATATATGGTTCGTTTGTTGAGGCAGGGGTGGAGGGGATATATAGTTCGTTTGTTGAGACAGGGAGGGATATATGGTTCGTTTGTTGAGACAGGGAGGGATATACGGCTCGTCTGTTGAGGCAGGGGTGGGGGGATATATGGTTCGTTTGTTGAGAAAGGGAGGGATATATGGTTCGTTTGTTGAGACAGGGAGGGATATATGGTTCGTTTGTTGAGGCAGGGGTGGGGGGATATGTGGTTCGTTTGTTGAGGCAGGGAGGGATATATGGTTCGTTTGTTGAGACAGGGAGGGATATATGGTTCGTTTGTTGAGACAGGGAGGGATATATGGTTCGTTTGTTGAGGCAGGGGTGGGGGGGGGGATATATGGTTCGTTTGTTGAGACAGGGAGGGATATATGGTTCGTTTGTTGAGACAGGGAGGGATATATGGTTCGTTTGTTGAGGCAGGGAGGGATATATGGTTCGTTTGTTGAGGCAGGGGTGGGGGGGATGTATGGTTCGTTTGTTGAGGCAGGGAGGGATATATGACTCGTTTGTTGAGGCAGGGAGGGATATATGGTTCGTTTGTTGAGGCAGGGAGGGATATATGGTTCGTTTGTTGAGGTAGGGGTGGGGGGATATATGGTTCGTTTGTTGAGGCAGGGAGGGATATATGGTTCGTTTGTTGAGGCAGGGAGGGATATATGGTTCGTTTGTTGAGGCAGGGGTGGGGGGGGGATATATGGTTCGTTTGTTGAGGCAGGGAGGGATATATGGTTCGTTTGTTGAGGCAGGGAGGGATATATGGTTTGTTTGTTGAGACAGGGGTGGGGGGATATATGGTTCGTTTGTTGAGGCATGGAGGGATATATGGTTCGTTTGTTGAGACAGGGAGGGATATATGGTTCGTTTGTTGAGACAGGGAGGGATATATGGTTCGTTTGTTGAGGCAGGGGTGGGGGGGAATTATGGTTCGTTTGTTGAGACAGGGAGGGATATATGCTTCGTTTGTTGAGGCAGGGAGGGATATATGGTTCGTTTGTTGAGGCAGGGAGGGATATATGGTTCGTTTGTTGAGGCAGGGGTGGGGGGGATATATGGTTCGTTTGTTGAGGCAGGGAGGGATATATGGTTCGTTTGTTGAGGCAGGGAGGGATATATGGTTCGTTTGTTGAGGCAGGGGTGGGGGGGGGATATATGGTTCGTTTGTTGAGACAGGGAGGGATATTTGGTTCGTTTGTTGAGGCAGGGAGGGATATATGGCTCGTTTGTTGAGGCAGGGGTGGGGGGGGGGGGGGTATATGGTTCGTTTGTTGAGGCAGGGGTGGGGGGGATATATGGTTCGTTTGTTGAGACAGGGAGGGATATATGGTTCGTTTGTTGAGGCAGGGAGGGATATATGGTTCGTTTGTTGAGGCAGGGGTGGGGGGATATATGGTTCGTTTGTTGAGGCAGGGATGGGGGGATATATGGTTCGTTTGTTGAGACAGGAAGGGATATATGGTTCGTTTGTTGAGACAGGGAGGGATATATGGTTCGTTTGTTGAGGCAGGGGTGGGGGGGGGAATATGGTTCGTTTGTTGAGGCAGGGAGGGATATATGGTTCGTTTGTTGAGACAGGGAGGGATATATGGTTCGTTTGTTGAGACAGGGAGGGATATATGGCTCGTTTGTTGAGGCAGGGAGGGATATATGGTTCGTTTGTTGAGGCAGGGGTGGGGGGGGGGATATATGGTTCGTTTGTTGAGACAGGGAGGGATATATGGTTCGTTTGTTGAGACAGGGAGGGATATATGGTTCGTTTGTTGAGGCAGGGAGGGATATATGGCTCGTTTGTTGAGGCAGGGGTGGGGGGGGGATATATGGTTCGTTTGTTGAGACAGGGAGGGATATATGGTTCGTTTGTTGAGACAGGGAGGGATATATGGTTCGTTTGTTGAGGCAGGGAGGGATATATGGTTCGTTTGTTGAGGCAGGGGTGGGGGGATATGTGGTTCGTTTGTTGAGGCAGGGAGGGATATATGGTTCGTTTGTTGAGACAGGGAGGGATATATGGTTCGTTTGTTGAGACAGGGAGGGATATATGGTTCGTTTGTTGAGGCAGGGGTGGGGGGGGGGATATATGGTTCGTTTGTTGAGACAGGGAGGGATATATGGTTCGTTTGTTGAGACAGGGAGGGATATATGGTTCGTTTGTTGAGGCAGGGAGGGATATATGGTTCGTTTGTTGAGGCAGGGGTGGGGGGATGTATGGTTCGTTTGTTGAGGCAGGGAGGGATATATGACTCGTTTGTTGAGGCAGGGAGGGATATATGGTTCGTTTGTTGAGGCAGGGAGGGATATATGGTTCGTTTGTTGAGGCAGGGGTGGGGGGGATGTATGGTTCGTTTGTTGAGGCAGGGAGGGATATATGACTCGTTTGTTGAGGCAGGGAGGGATATATGGTTCGTTTGTTGAGGCAGGGAGGGATATATGGTTCGTTTGTTGAGGCAGGGGTGGGGGGATATATGGTTCGTTTGTTGAGGCAGGGAGGGATATATGGTTCGTTTGTTGAGGCAGGGAGGGATATATGGTTCGTTTGTTGAGGCAGGGGTGGGGGGGGGGATATATGGTTCGTTTGTTGAGGCAGGGAGGGATATATGGTTCGTTTGTTGAGGCAGGGAGGGATATATGGTTTGTTTGTTGAGACAGGGGTGGGGGGATATATGGTTCGTTTGTTGAGGCATGGAGGGATATATGGTTCGTTTGTTGAGGCAGGGGTGGGGGGGATATATGGTTCGTTTGTTGAGACAGGGAGGGATATATGCTTCGTTTGTTGAGGCAGGGAGGGATATATGGTTCGTTTGTTGAGGCAGGGAGGGATATATGGTTCGTTTGTTGAGGCAGGGGTGGGGGGGATATATGGTTCGTTTGTTGAGGCAGGGAGGGATATATGGTTCGTTTGTTGAGGCAGGGAGGGATATATGGTTCGTTTGTTGAGGCAGGGGTGGGGGGGGGATATATGGTTCGTTTGTTGAGACAGGGAGGGATATTTGGTTCGTTTGTTGAGGCAGGGAGGGATATATGGCTCGTTTGTTGAGGCAGGGGTGGGGGGGGGGTATATGGTTCGTTTGTTGAGGCAGGGGTGGGGGGGATATATGGTTCGTTTGTTGAGACAGGGAGGGATATATGGTTCGTTTGTTGAGGCAGGGAGGGATATATGGTTCGTTTGTTGAGGCAGGGGTGGGGGGATATATGGTTCGTTTGTTGAGGCAGGGATGGGGGGATATATGGTTCGTTTGTTGAGACAGGAAGGGATATATGGTTCGTTTGTTGAGACAGGGAGGGATATATGGTTCGTTTGTTGAGGCAGGGGTGGGGGGGGGAAATATGGTTCGTTTGTTGAGGCAGGGAGGGATATATGGTTCGTTTGTTGAGACAGGGAGGGATATATGGTTCGTTTGTTGAGACAGGGAGGGATATATGGCTCGTTTGTTGAGGCAGGGAGGGATATATGGTTCGTTTGTTGAGGCAGGGGTGGGGGGGGGGATATATGGTTCGTTTGTTGAGACAGGGAGGGATATATGGTTCGTTTGTTGAGACAGGGAGGGATATATGGTTCGTTTGTTGAGGCAGGGAGGGATATATGGCTCGTTTGTTGAGGCAGGGGTGGGGGGGGGGATATATGGTTCATTTGTTGAGGCAGGGAGGGATATATGGTTCGTTTGTTGAGGCAGGGAGGGATATATGGTTCGTTTGTTGAGGCAGGGGTGGGGGGATATATGGTTCGTTTGTTGAGACAGGGAGGGATATATGGTTCGTTTGTTGAGACAGGGAGGGATATACGGCTCGTCTGTTGAGGCAGGGGTGGGGGGATATATGGTTCGTTTGTTGAGAAAGGGAGGGATATATGGTTCGTTTGTTGAGACAGGGAGGGATATATGGTTCGTTTGTTGAGGCAGAGGTGGGGGGATATGTGGTTCGTTTGTTGAGGCAGGGAGGGATATATGGTTCGTTTGTTGAGACAGGGAGGGATATATGGTTCGTTTGTTGAGACAGGGAGGGATATATGGTTCGTTTGTTGAGGCAGGGGTGGGGGGGATATATGGTTCGTTTGTTGAGACAGGGAGGGATATATGGTTCGTTTGTTGAGACAGGGAGGGATATATGGTTCGTTTGTTGAGGCAGGGAGGGATATATGGTTCGTTTGTTGAGGCAGGGGTGGGGGGGGGGAATATATGGTTCGTTTGTTGAGGCAGGGAGGGATATATGGCTCGTTTGTTGAGGCAGGGAGGGATATATGGTTCGTTTGTTGAGGCAGGGAGGGATATATGGTTCGTTTGTTGAGGCAGGGAGGGATATATGGTTCGTTTGTTGAGACAGGGGTGGGGGGATATATGGTTCGTTTGTTGAGGCATGGAGGGATATATGGTTCGTTTGTTGAGACAGGGAGGGATATATGGTTCGTTTGTTGAGACAGGGAGGGATATATGGTTCGTTTGTTGAGGCAGGGGTGGGGGGGGATATATGGTTCGTTTGTTGAGACAGGGAGGGATATATGGTTCGTTTGTTGAGGCAGGGAGGGATATATGGTTCGTTTGTTGAGGCAGGGAGGGATATATGGTTCGTTTGTTGAGGCAGGGGTGGGGGGGATATATATGGTTCGTTTGTTGAGACAGGGAGGGATATTTGGTTCGTTTGTTGAGGCAGGGAGGGATATATGGCTCGTTTGTTGAGGCAGGGGTGGGGGGGGATATATGGTTCGTTTGTTGAGGCAGGGAGGGATATATGGTTCGTTTGTTGAGGCAGGGGTGGGGGATATATGGTTCGTTTGTTGAGACAGGGAGGGATATATGGTTCGTTTGTTGAGGCAGGGAGGGATATATGGCTCGTTTGTTGAGGCAGGGGTGGGGGGGGGATATATGGTTCGTTTGTTGAGGCAGGGGTGGGGGGGATATATGGTTCGTTTGTTGAGACAGGGAGGGATATATGGTTCGTTTGTTGAGGCAGGGAGGGATATATGGTTCGTTTGTTGAGGCAGGGGTGGGGGGGATATATGGTTCGTTTGTTGAGGCACGGATGGGGGGATATATGGTTCGTTTGTTGAGAGAGGGAGGGATATATGGTTCGTTTGTTGAGACAGGGAGGGATATATGGTTCGTTTGTTGAGGCAGGGGTGGGGGGGATATATGGTTCGTTTGTTGAGGCAGGGAGGGATATATGGTTCGTTTGTTGAGACAGGGAGGGATATATGGTTCGTTTGTTGAGACAGGGAGGGATGTATGGCTCGTTTGTTGAGGCAGGGAGGGATATATGGTTCGTTTGTTGAGGCAGGGGTGGGGGGATATATGGTTCGTTTGTTGAGACAGGGAGGGATATATGGTTCGTTTGTTGAGACAGGGAGGGATATATGGTTCGTTTGTTGAGGCAGGGAGGGATATATGGCTCGTTTGTTGAGGCAGGGGTGGGGGGGATATATGGTTCATTTGTTGAGGCAGGGAGGGATATATGGTTCGTTTGTTGAGGCAGGGAGGGATATATGGTTCGTTTGTTGAGGCAGGGGTGGCGGGATATATGGTTCGTTTGTTGAGACAGGGAGGGATATATGGTTCGTTTGTTGAGACAGGGAGGGATATACGGCTCGTCTGTTGAGGCAGGGGTGGGGGGATATATGGTTCGTTTGTTGAGAAAGGGAGGGATATATGGTTTGTTTATTAAGACAGGGAGGGATATATGGTTCGTATGTTGAGGCACGGGTGGGGGGATATGTGGTTCGTTTGTTGAGGCAGGGAGGGATATATGGTTCGTTTGTTGAGACAGGGAGGGATATATGGTTCGTTTTTTGAGACAGGGAGGGATATATGGTTCGTTTGTTGAGGCAGAGGTGGGGGGGATATATGGTTCGTTTGTTGAGGCAGAGGTGGGGGGGATATATGGTTCGTTTGTTGAGACAGGGAGGGATATATGGTTCGTTTGTTGAGACAGGGAGGGATATATGGTTCGTTTGTTGAGGCAGGGAGGGATATATGGTTCGTTTGTTGAGTCAGGGGTGGGGGGGATATATGGTTCGTTTGTTGAGGCAGGGAGGGATATATGGCTCGTTTGTTGAGGCAGGGAGGGATATATGGTTCGTTTGTTGAGGCAGGGAGGGATATATGGTTCGTTTGTTTAGGCAGGGGTGGGGGGATATATGGTTCGTTTGTTGAGGCAGGGAGGGATATATGGTTCGTTTGTTGAGGCAGGGAGGGATATGTGGTTCGTTTGTTGAGGCAGGGAGGGATATATGGTTCGTTTGTTGAGACAGGGGTGGGGGGATATATGGTTCGTTTGTTGAGGCATGGAGGGATATATGGTTCGTTTGTTGAGGCAGGGAGGGATATATGGTTCGTTTGTTGAGACAGGGGTGGGGGGATATATGGTTCGTTTGTTGAGGCAGGGGTGGGGGGATATATATGGTTCGTTTGTTGAGGCAGGGAGGGATATATGGTTCGTTTGTTGAGACAGGGAGGGATATATGGTTCGTTTGTTGAGGCAGAGGTTGTGGGGGGGGGGGATATATGGTTCGTTTGTTGAGGCAGGGAGGGATATATGGTTCGTTTGTTGAGGCAGAGGTTGTGGGGGGGGGGATATATGGCTCGTTTGTTGAGGCAGGGGTGGGGGATATATGTTTCGTTTTTTGAGGCAGGGAGGGATATATGGTTCGTTTGTTGAGGCAGGGAGGGATATATGGTTCGTTTGTTGAGGCAGGGGTGGGGGGATATATGGTTCGTTTGTTGAGGCAGGGAGGGATATATGGTTCGTTTGTTGAGGCAGGGGTGGGGGGATATATGGTTCGTTTGTTGAGGCAGGGAGGGATATATGGTTCGTTTGTTGAGGCAGGGAGGGATATATGGTTCGTTTGTTGAGGCAGGGAGGGATATATGGTTCGTTTGTTGAGGCAGGGAGGGATATATGGTTCGTTTGTTGAGGCAGGGGTGGGGGGATATATGGTTCGTTTGTTGAGGCAGGGAGGGATATATGGTTCGTTTGTTGAGGCAGGGAGGGATATATGGTTCGTTTGTTGAGGCAGGGAGGGATATATGGTTCGTTTGTTGAGGCAGGGAGGGATATATGGTTCGTTTGTTGAGACAGGGAGGGATATATGGTTCGTTTGTTGAGACAGGGAGGGATATATGGTTCGTTTGTTGAGGCAGGGGTGGGGGGATATATGGTTCGTTTGTTGAGGCAGGGGTGGGGGGATATATGGTTCGTTTGTTGAGACAGGGAGGGATATATGGCTCGTTTGTTGAGACAGGGAGGGATATATGGTTCGTTTGTTGAGGCAGGGGTGGGGGGGGGATATATGGTTCGTTTGTTGAGGCAGGGAGGGATATATGGTTCGTTTGTTGAGGCGGGGAGGTATATATGGTTCGTTTGTTGAGGCAGGGAGGGATATATGGTTCGTTTGTTGAGGCAGGGGTGGGGGGATAAAAGGTTCGTTTGTTGAGGCAGGGAGGGATATATGGTTCGTTTGTTGAGGCAGGGAGGGATATATGGTTCGTTTGTTGAAGCAGGGAGGGATATATGGTTCGTTTATTGAGGCAGGGAGGGATGTATGGTTCGTTTGTTGAGGCAGGGAGGGATATATGGCTCGTTTGTTGAGGCAGGGAGGGATATATGGTTCGTTTGTTGAGGCAGGGAGGGATATATGGTTCGTTTGTTGAGGCAGGGGTGGGGGGGGGGGGATATATGGTTCGTTTGTTGAGGCAGGGAGGAATATATGGTTCGTTTGTTGAAGCAGGGAGGGATATATGGCTCGTTTGTTGAGGCGGGGAGGGATATATGGTTCGTTTGTTGAGGCAGGGAGGGATATATGGTTCGTTTGTTGAAGCAGGGAGGGATATATGGTTCGTTTATTGAGGCAGGGAGGGATGTATGGTTCGTTTGTTGAGGCAGGGAGGGATATATGGTTCGTTTGTTGAGGCAGGGAGGGATATATGGCTCGTTTGTTGAGGCAGGGAGGGATGTATGGCTCGTTTGTTGAGGCAGGGAGGGAGAGGGATATGCGGTTCGTTTGTTGAGACAAGGAGGGATGTATGGTTCGTTTGTTGAGGCAGGGAGGGAGAGGGATATGCGGTTCGTTTGTTGAGACAGGGAGGGATGTATGGTTCGTTTGTTGAGGCAGGGAGGGAGAGGGATATGCGGTTCGTGTGTTGAGACAGGGAGGGATGTATGGTTCGTTTGTTGAGGCAGGGAGGGAGAGGGATATGCGGTTCGTTTGTTGAGACAGGGAGGGATGTATGGCTCGTTTGTTGAGGCAGAGGGAGGGGGGGGAGAGGGATATGCGGTTCGTTTGTTGAGGCAGGGGTGGGGGGATATATGGTTCGTTTGTTGAGGCAGGGAGGGATATCTAGTTCGTTTGTTGAGGCAGGGAGGGATATATGGTTCGTTTGTTGAGGTAGGGAGGGAGAGGGATATGCGGTTCGTTTGTTGAGACAGGGAGGGATGTATGGCTCGTTTGTTGAGGCAGGGAGGGAGAGGGATATGCGGTTCGTTTGTTGAGACAGGGAGGGATGTATGGTTCGTTTGCTAAGACAGAGAGGGATATATGGTTCGTAGAGACAGGGACGGATATATGGTTCGTTGAGGCAGGGAGGGATATATGGTTCGTTGGTTGTGTGATTAGTTAGAATAATCCGCATAGGGTGGGGTGGGGGTGGGGTGTAATATTAACCTGGGCTCCAAGGTAGACTGATCCTAACATGGGTACCAGGAAATGTCTTGGGAAGTGAAGGCGGCCGGCGTGATACTGACCACGTCCCCCACCCAATGCCCATCTGTGATAAAATATGGGTATAGCACCATGTACCCGGTGCGCTTATGGCGCGTAGAAGTGTTTGTATTACTTACTTACGTTTGCTTACATACTTACCTTTACTTACTTACTTTAGCTTACTTACCTTCACTTACTTACTTTTGCTTTCTTACCTTTATTTACTTACCTTTTCTTACTTACTTACCTTTACTTACTTAAATTTACTTACTTAATTACCTTTACTTACTTTCTCACTTATTTTTACTTACTTACTTACCTTTACTTACTCACCTTTACCTACCTTTGCTTATTAACCTTTACTTACTTACTTACTTGTGCTTACGTGCTTACCTTTACTTACCTTTACTTACCTTTACTTACTTACTTACCTTTACCTACCTTTTGCTTATTTACCTTTACTTACTTACCTACTTGTGCTTACTTACTTACCTTTACTTACTTACGTTTACTTACCTTTGCCTATTTACATTTACTTACTTACTCGTGCTTACTTACTTACCTTTACTTACTTAAATTTACTTACTTACTTACCTTTACTTACTTACTATCTTGCTTAGTTACCTTTACTTACTTATCATTACTTATTTACTATCTATCTTAGTTACCTGTACTTTCTTCTACTTGCTTACTTACCTTTATTTACTTACCTTTACTTACTTACTATCTTACTTTGTTACCTTTACTTACTTACCTTTACTTACAATCTTATTTAGTTGCCTTTACTTACTTATCTTTAATAACTTTCTTACCTATACTTACTTACAATCTTCCTTAGTTACTTTTACTGATTTATTTCCGCGTTCGGAACGCAGCCTCGGGATATTTGGTAGCAAGCCGCCTTGCATTGGTTTTTTACGAAATGGTATGGGAGCCGGTCGTTCAGAAAGCAATGGCAAACTACTGAATGTAAACTTGCCAAGAGATCACAACAGTAAAAATTGTTGGTGCTGACTGCGACGTCCTGCAACTAAAAAATTTTTTTACACCATCCTACTAACTTACCTTTACTTACTTATTTTACTTACATACATACCTTTACTTACTTAATAACTTACTTACCTTTACTTTATTACTACTAATTTACTTACCACTTACTTACTCCCAAGCAGTTTTTTTTTTTTTTACTACTTGTTATGAGTCCTACGCGTTACCTTGAATACATAATTCCTAGACAGCAAAGGAATGTTCTTAAGCATATGAAAGCTGGCAAGGCCCCCGGTGCAGATAACATCACAACAGAAATGATTAAAGCTTTAGAAGAATTTGGAATAGATCAAGTCACCAGACTGCTGAACACATTATATGATACTGGAGATATACCTCCTGAATTATGTAACTCTATATTTATTGCAATCCCAAAGAAATCAGGAACCTTGGAATGTGATCAACATAGAACAATTAGTATAATGAGTCACATCACAAAGATTTTGCTAAGAATTATCATGCAAAGAATGAGGAAGAAGATACAACCTGAAATAGGGGAAGAACAATGTGGGTTTGTAGAAGGAAAGGGTACAGTAAATGCTGTGTATATGCTGCGAACAGTTATTGAACGTGCTATAGAAGTAAACAAGGATATACATCTTTGCTTTATTGACTATACAAAGGCTTTTGATAGCGTTAGACATGTCAGCATGGTGGATATGCTTGCAGATCTACAAATTGATGGGAAAGACATTAGACTTATAAAAAACATATATTGGAAACAACAAGCTGCAATAAGGATTGATAATGAAGTGGGACAGTATCAGCCAATTAAGAGAGGTGTTAGGCAGGGATGTGTGATGTCTCCAGATCTTTTTTCCCTGTACAGTGAAAATATTTTCAGAAATGTAGAGGATATAAATGGAATCAGCATTGGAGGACGAAACATCAATAACATTAGATATGCAGATGATACAGTATTAATTGCAGACAATGCGCAGGACCTGCAACAATTAGTAGATGCGGTTGTTGTACACAGTGAGCAACTGGGGTTAGAATTAAATTGTAAAAAGACTCAGGTTATGGTCGTCAGTAGGAAGGAAGAAGTGCCACAATGTAATATACGAGTAAATGGAAATATTCTTCAACAAGTGAATCGGTACAATTATCTTGGAACAGTTATAACATCTGATGGGAGATGCCTTGAAGAGATTAGAACAAGAATCGCCATGGCGAAAGTAGCCTTTAGCAAGATGAAAAACATTCTGACCAATAAAAAGATGTCAATTGAAACGAGAAAAAGAGTGTTGAGGGGATACATAGAGCCTGTTCTTTTGTATGGATGTGAAAATTGAACAATGAGCAGTCAAGCTGAAAAGCATCTGATGGCTGCAGAAATGTGGTTTCTGAGGAAAATGCAAAGAATACCATGGACAGACAGAAAAACCAATGACCAAGTACTACAGGAGACAAATGAACATCGTAGACTGATTAGAGAAATTAGACGTAGACAGTCAAAATTTTTTGGACATGTTATGAGAAGAAATGGATTGGAGAACTTAGTGACAACTGGCAAGATCGAGGGGAACAGACCAAGAGGAAGACCGAGAGGAAAATACCTGGATGGCTTGGCCACATGGCATGGACGAGACAGGAACACTGAGCTGATCCACGGCACTGGTGATCGAGTGAAATGGCGAGTCATGACCGCCCACGCTTTCCGGCATGGCACATGATTGATTGAGACAGCAAAGTGGAAGCGTACAATAATATAAGCAGAAAACACTTCATCAACATATCAAATGACCTGGGGAATTGAAGATCTCCAGGCCTGGCACCTGGCCAGGAGGAGGAGTAATCCTAGACATCGCTTTAACTCCTTATGTCGGAGATAATAAGGGGTCAAAGAGAAAATGATCGGCTTCATTGCACCAAGTTTTATTCCAGATAGCTGGGTCTCTCTCCGAGGGGATAAAAGCGACTGCCGGAAGCATCAAACAGAGCTCCAACTCCTTAACCCCAGCAATGACTTCACGAGACTCCGAAAACACCACACTTGTGAACGGAATGAATCCAGGACATAAAAAGTCGCTTAAAAGTCGACAGGGTCGACTTCATTACACCGGGTGTTATCCCATATGCCTCGGTCTCTTTCCGCAGCACGGAAAGCGTCGCACAAAGCACGAACTCCGTAGCTTTTAGCGACGACCCACAGGAGTCTCCGAAACCGTAACCCGTAAACCGAACTCGTAAACCGAAGGACGCGGCCCGGAATCGAACCCACAACCTTAGGAGCACGGGTCAAACGGCTTGACCACTTCGCCACAGAGACTCCCAGGACCTTCTGAGTGCGAGGAAAACGGCTTACTTGACCACTTCACCGAGGGTAACCCCCCCCCCTCCCCCACCCTCCTCCCTTTTACCAATGCCTTCTGGAGTATGGTGTTATTATTTCAAAATAATAAAAAATAACAATTTAATCAGATAGCGGTGAGAACGCTTAGTAGTATGACTCTTCGTGGCTGTTGAACGAAAGGACGGAGCTCGCAATGGAATGTCCTGAGTGCAGTAATGTCAGTTCTTAACTCAACTCAACAACTCAACTCAACAACTCAGCTCAAATGATAAAATAGTATTTTCCTGTGACGTAAATGGCGAAGAGAACACATTGTACAAGAAGGATGAGTCCACCTGCAAGTCTCGTCAAACCAGATTTTCAGGAAACAATACCGCGTTGTTTCCCGCTTTGGAATGGTGACTTATGACGCTTTCATAAATGGGTGAACCACCACCATTCTGTTTAATAATGTATTCATTCCGAATCACATGGTCCCGTCTGGTGTATCGATCAGCCGGGCTTTTGTCTCCTGGCCAACCCTTTTCCGAAACGAATTCATTATTTTTAACCATTGCTATCTTGCGGAACAAAATTATCTCTGGGAAATTAAGAGCATCGGTCGGTGTGCGTGTGTGTGTCTGTATGTGTGAGCGTGCGTGTGTGTGAAGATGGTGCCTGAAGGTTAGTATGATTAACTAAATAGTGAGAGGGAGGAAGAGGGGGGGGGGGAGTGAAATCCTCAACGTTTGTCGTGACAAGAAGAAGAACAGAAGAACAGGAAGAAAATAAGAACAAGAATAGGAGGAGAAAAGGGAAAAGGAGGAGCGGCAGAAACAGGAAGAAAAGAAGGAAGGAAAAATGGGGTAGAGGAGAGAAGCAGACGAAGAGAAAAATTAGATGCAGAAGCAGGAGAAGGAAGAAGAAAAAATAAAGGTGGGGGGATAAAGGAGGTGAAAGAAGAAGAAGAAGAAGAAGAAGAAGAAGAAGAAGAAGAAGAAGAAGAAGAAGAAGAAGAAGAAGAAGAAGAAGAAGAAGAAGAAGAAGAAGAAGAAGAAGAAGAAGAAGAAGAAGAAGAAGAAGAAGAAGAAGAAGGAAGGAGGAGCAGAAGGAGCAGGAGGAGCAGGAGGAGGAGAAGAAGAAGAAGAAGAAGAAGAAGAAGAAGAAGAAGAAGAAGAAGAAGAAGAAGAAGAAGAAGAAGAAGAAGAAGAAGAAGAAGAAGAAGAAGAAGAAGAAGAAGAAGAAAAAGAAGAAGAATAGAAGAATAGAAGAAGAAGAAGAAGAAGAATAAGAAGAAGAAGAAGAAGAAGAAGAAGAAGAAGAAGAAGAAGAAGAAGAAGAAGAAGAAGAAGAAGAAGAAGAAGAAGAAGAAGAAGAAGAAGAAGAAGAAGAAGAAGAAGAAGAAGAAGCGGAGGAATAGATGACGTTGAAAAAAGAAGGAGGAGGAGGGAAAAAGATTAGGAGTGGCAAAGGAAGCGCAGTAGGATCAGGTGGAGAAGTGCAGTGCCATATCACGCCCCGAAATTGAGAAAAAAAAATAATAATAGAGGGAGAGCGATCGTGTCATTGTATAGCGAAAAAAAATAATAAAAAAGGAGGGGGGGGGGGGAAGAAACGCAATATTTCCAGTCACGACAAAAGGCCTTCTATTTCCTCTTGTCATCAGGGGATGCTAAGCGCTACATGCAAGCTAACAAATGACATGTGACATATTTAATTGGGCTCGGACTAGACGAAAATATTCCATGTGGTTTGTTTTTAGGCCAGGTTCTTGAAAATATAGAAAGATATGGAAAATATGTTTCCCGATCAACTCAAATCGGAGTGATAAAGATAGAATTGTCAAGGTCACTTCACATGCATCATGTAAATTCTGGTCAATAAGATGTCTTGTTCAGTTCTTTTTCTGCTAATCTTTTATTTTAGCCAACTGGTCGAGGCGGTCAACCGAATGACACACAGGGACTTGGAACTCCATGGGGCCAATATTGTCCCTGGGGAACCTTGAGCCCTAAAACGATTTTGGCTTTAAAACTTAAAAATGTGAATCTTTTTCTTCTTCTTCGTCTTCTTCTCTTCTTCTTCTTCTTCCTCCTCCTCCTCCTCCTCTTCTTCCGCCTTCTCCACCTCCTTCTTCTTCTTCTTCTTCTTCTTCTTCTTCTTCTTCATCTTCTTCTTCTTCTTCTTCTTCTTCTTCTTCTTCTTCTTCTTCTTCTTCTTCTTCTTCTTCTTCTTCTTCTTCTTCTTCTTCTTCTTCTTCTTCTTCTTCTTCTCCCCCTCTCTTCCTCCTCCTCATCCTCCTTCTCTTCCCCCTCCTCCTTCTCCTCCTCCAGAAATACACATATTGCACTCCTTATCTTTCTCTCCCTGAAATCAACACTATCGAAGTTACACACATTGCCCTCTTAATCTCTCTCTTCTTGAAATCAACACTATTGGAGTTCCAAAACAGATTTTTGAAAACAGAACTTCATATTTAGAAATCTTTCGGAGAAAATTATTTTGAGTTTATTTCGATGGTTTGGGCGTCGGTCGTTCAGAAAGCTAACTACTAAGCGTAAAATTGTCTAGTAATTCACAAAAAGCCAATAAATGCTCGGGTGTACTACAACGTTGTGTAAAAAACATGTAACTAAAATAACAATATGTCGCTGACAACACCCACCTACATGCACTTGTATCAATAATCAACACTAAATTGTAACTCCATCGAGTTTTCAAACACAGCAAGAAATTACGGGTTTGTCTATGTACAAAGTCCAAGTAAAGGTCCCTGTTACACTTCCTGACGCATACTGGTCCTGGTCCCATATATTTATAGACCAAGCGATACTCGATGAGAGATGAGGTCGCTTTTACTTCCCATGAGAGATGATGTCGCTTTTACTGCCCAAAAGAGAAGGGGTCGCTTTTACTTCTCATGAGAGATGAGGTCGCTTTTACTTCCCATGAGAGATGAGGTCACATTTACTTCCCATGAGAGATGTGGTCGTTTTTACTTCCCATGAGAGATGAGAATGTTTTTACCTTCCATGAGAGATTAAGTCACATTTAATTTCCATGAGAGATGAGATCGCTTTTACTTCCCATGAGAGATGGGGTTGCTGTTACTTTTCATGAAAGATTAGGTCACCTTTACTTTCCATTAGAAATTTGGTCGTTTTCCTTCCCATGACAGATCATCTCGCTTTTACTTCCCATGAGAGATGAGGACGTTTTTACTTCCTATGAGAGAGTAGGTCGCTTTTAATTTCCATGAGATATGATATCGCTTTTATTTCCCATGAGAGATGGTGTCTTTTACTTTCCATGAGAGATGAGGTCGCCTCCACTTTCCATGAGAGATGGGGTCGTTATTACTTCCCATGAGAGCTGAGGTTGCTTTTACTTCTCATGAGAGATGGGGTCGCTTTTACTACCCATGAGAGATTAGGTCACTTTTAATTCCCATGAGAGATTAGTTCGCTTTTACTTTCAATGAGAGATGAGGTCGGTTTTGCTTACCAAGAGTGAAGGGGTCGCTTTTGCTTCCCACGAGAGATGAGGTCCCTTTTACTCTCCATGAGAGATGAGGTCGCTTTTACCCCCACATGAGAGATGAGGTCCCTTTTGCTTCTCATGAGAGATGAGGTCGCTTTTATTTCCCACGAGAGATGAGGTCACTGTTACTTCCCACGAGAGATGAGATCCCTTTTACTTCCCATGAGAGATGACGTCGCCATTACTTTCCATGAGAGATTGGGTCGTTATTACTTCCCATGAGAGCTGCGGTTGCTTTTACTTCCCATAAGAGATGGAATGCATAGTGAGAGCAACTGGAGGACACTCAGAACCCTTCACCATAAGATCTGGAGTACGACAAGGTTGTGACCTGTCCCCTCTCTTGTTCATAACATATATAGACAACATATGTAAAGAAACCAGTCAAACAGAGACAGCAAAAATACCGCATGACGAGAACACAGAAGAAGAACCATCTGCAAATCTAACCATTAGAGAACTCCTGTTTGCGGACGACCAAGCATTAATAGCAAAATCAGAAGCTGAATTACAAGACCACATGAATAATCTAAACGAAATGTGTAGGGAACATAACATGAAAAATTAGCACAAGCAAAACAGAGGTAATGACTATAACTAAAGAAGAACAAACAACAACAATTCACCTAAACGAACATCCCTTGTAACAAGTAAAGAGTTTCAAGTACCTAGGAAGTATAATATCATCAAATGGCAGATCAGAAGACGAGATCGAAAATAGATGCAATAAGGCAAATCAACTCATTGGACAAATGGCACCAATACTAAAGAACAAACATGTATCAATAACTACTAAGAAAGCACTTTACAACACAATCGTCCTACCAACTCTATGCTACCAATGCCAAACCTGGACAATGACAGAAAAAGGGAAAAGAAAAATCACAACAACAGAAATGAGATTCCTGAGAAGAATACTCAACGTATCAAGAAGAGATAAGATCAGAAATGAAGAAATCAGGACTAAAGTGGGGGTTAAAGCAGCACTAGATTTTATTAGAAAGCAGCAAGTCAAATGGTTTGGCCAAGAGAGTTGGTTACCAGTCAACAGCATACCATAACAAGCAATGATGTACAGACCAGATGGAAACAGAGGAAGAGGCCGACCACGTAAACGTTGGACTGAGGAAATAGCAGAGTCCATGGGAATACCGATATATGAAGCCCATAATCGGGCACTCTCACGATGTTTATACTTCACCTCGACACCGCAAGGTACAAGAGGAACATTATGAGAGAGAGAGAGAGAGAGAGAGAGAGAGAGAGAGAGAGATTAGGTGGCTTTTACTTCCCATGAGAGATGAGGTCAATATCACGCTGGTCACTTTTACTTCCATGATATTTATTGGTACTAGTTTTAGGCTGGGTCGACCTGGCAGCCCAGGCCAATTTTAAACAGTCCGCTTCGATAGAGGTTCGAACACATGACCACAGGGGCGACTGGCAAACATGCTACCACTGCGCCACAACAACTCCCAACCTAATGGCGTGGCCCTGAGCCATAGAGCTCAGCTGTCAATATATAGAATCAGTGGCCGTAGACCAGCACAGGTTGTGGTCATTCAGAAGAACTGAGTTAGTTGTGTGAGGGGAAGCTAATTATAAGGGGCGTTCATTTGAAATCCGTTCGTGCCGCACCTCGCATAATTGCATACGTTGAACATGATCATGTCATAGTCATGTGATAAGTACTGACCAATGGATAAAAGAACACCTGCTTATTGTCCCATGATGCATTCATTCTGTTTCTGACCATTGAGAAAATGGCCCGGTTGATCCAAATTCCGTGCAAAGAAGCTCAAAACGCGGTGATTCAGTTTCTTTCATTTTAAGGATGTCGACCAGTGGACATTCATCGAAGAATGCAGGCAGCGTACGGTAACAATTGTGTGTTGAAGATAACAGTGACAGACTGGGCACGAATGTTTCGGAAAAGACGTCAGTTCACGACAGATCTTCGACAGCCGGGTCAATCGCATATTGTTGCAACAGAAAAAACCATCGCCAAAATTGATGCAGTAGTACAAATGAATCGTTGTCGACGCATACGTTCGTTAGCAAAAGAATTTCATGTGTCACTTGGGACAATTCAAAAGGTCGTTCGTAAGAAACTGCAATATCGGAAGGTGTGTTCACAGCGGGTACCACGGATGTTGACCAACCACCAAAAAGAGGAACGCATGAGATGGTGTTTGAACCACTTGCTGCGTTACAGATACAGAGTGGAGATGATGCATTTCTATTCCGCATAGTGGCAGGCGATGAATCAAGGTGTCACCACTTTGAGCCGAGCAGCAAACGAGAGAGCATGCAATGGAAGCATGCTGGTTCACCAAAAGCCGAAGAATTCAAGTTACAGGTTTCCGGTGGTAAGGTTATGCTGAGTGCATTTTTTTTTTACCATGAAGGACTATTGTGGCTGACTTAAAAGAACCTAGTGTCAACATCAATTTTACCCACTACTTGCAAACACTAGACATGCTGCAAAAAGCCATCAAGAATAAACTACCCGGCATTCTTTCTCGCGGTGTGAATTTGTTGCACGATAATAATCGTCCGCATGTCGCAAAGATTGTGCAGGAAGCATTAGCAAGGAAGAAGTGGGAAATTCTGCAACATCCAGCCTATAGTCCTGATTTGTCACAATGTGATTTTCATTTGTTCGGAGCTCTAAAAAAAAGCTCTCAAGGGGCAACGATTTCACACTGATGCAGAGAGTTGTTGTGGCGCATATTTCCAGTGTTTGTTTGATTCAGTGAGCAACCATAAAGCTTTTTTGCGGACGGCATTTGCCGCCTATCTAAATTATAGGACGCTTGCCTGAATGCCTACGACGACTTCTTCTCACCAACCCATAGTGCATAATTCATTCTAAATGAATGATTTGTTTAATTCTACCACATCTGTTAATGTTTCTTTCATGATTTTATAATAAAGTCATCGGAACGGATTTCAAATGAACGTTCCTAATATATCAATACCCAAAACTCCGTGACGTGATTATCGGCAGGTAAGAGGCGTCATGCCTTCGCTGTGGCCCAGGCGCTGCGAACGCGATTCGTAATCCCGTATACCGCGCTCGAAACACAGCTGCATTTGGAACTAACCGCCTGGCGTTGTTTTTCTTACAAGGGTGTGAGTGTCAGTCGTTCCATGGCAAACTACAGGACGTCAACGTGTCTAGTAAATCACAAACAAACAAAACATGATGGAGTTGACTGCGACGTCCTGTAACAGGATATGCAACTTGTTTTAAATTTAAGAGACGCTATACGCGAGTCACTAATCCCAATGCCGTGCCCACGTCACTCGACAAAGGCTAGGGAATCTCAACTACGCAAATGTCTGTAAAAGCCCATGGGGAAACCAGTGTTGACTGTAACTCTCCTGCCAACTTTAACCCTCCTGCCAACTTTAACCCTCCTGTCAACTTTAACCCTCCTGCCAACTTTAACCCTCCTGCCAACTTTAACCCTCCCAACTTATAATAGTAGGTTAACGTAATTGATAGATGTTCTGTTGATCGCGAGATGTAGAGAAACATGATTTTGTAATTGGCTATTGGTAACTGGAAGCGATTGCTGTGTAACTTGCAAGGATTCCTGAGTAGCGTGCAAGTATCCCCATGTAATATGCAAGAATTCCTGTGTAACGTGCAAGGATTCCTGTGTAACGTGCAATGAGTTCTGTATAACGTGCAAGGATTCCTATTTAACGTGTAAGGAGTAATGTTTAACTTGCAAGGATTTATGTTCTAGCTTCCAATGACAGCGACTTATTGCATTAGATGTTTCCTGACACACCTATAGAAACGTGTGATATATTAGTTTTCAGTTAGTCAGCCTCATACTTGTGATTCGCCCCAGATTAAAAGCCATTCCCTTCAGACCGTGAAGCTCTGCCAGCTACGACTTCCGATGAGCTGGCAATCGATGCGGAGCATCTCTTGGGATCCAATTAGCACACAGCGCCGTGGAGTCTAGCGGTCAATTACTAATGTAGGTGTGCATATTGTATTGTATTGTATTTCTCTAGGTCTAACTTCACAAACGGGTTATAAGACTTAACTATTTCCATACTTCGAGTATTCTTGTCGGTGACTCCATTTCTTCGTTAAGTTGATCTGTTCCAGGTTGTTGTTTTTTTTTAAATTAGATATATATCCTTAACATGACTTAGCAGTCAATCCCAACATTGTTTGGCTGTTTGTGATTTCTTGGCAAGTTTACGTTCAGTAGTTTGCCGTTGCTCTCTGAACGACAGGAACTCATATTATTGTATGAAAATTAGCGCAAGGCGGCCTGCTTCCAAATCGGCCGCAGCTGTGTTTCGAACGGGGGATGTGGGTTCTCGAACTGGGTCCGTAACCTTTACGCCAAAGTGCCGGCTGTGGTATCGATTCATCATAGTGTCGATGAAATGGATTTATAGCTGCTGATTTTCTATTTCGATGTTATGGTTTTAGTATCCTGTGCAGGACAGGACACCGTCGACGAAAGTATTCAATTGTGTTGTTCGTTTGTAATGTAGTGTTTTTTTTTCTTTCTCATTGTCGTGTTTGTTGTCACGTCGATGGAGACTGGACGAAACGTACGCCAGTGTCTGTGTGTTGTTTTCCCACCTGTTGCGCTTCTCGGTCACATTTCGTGTTTTTTATTTACGCTCTGTTCCATGTATATCACCAAACCCGACACCCCGCATTGTTGCAGCAGCTTCGGGCAGAGGAGCGCAACTGAGAGGAAACAAGCCATATCCAAGAGTGAGGAAATGCAGCCTACAGACTAAATGTCATGACAGGGCAGACCAGACCTTAAAGCCTTGGTCGACAACTGGTCTAGGGTCGAAGCTTCGACAGGTGGACAGTTAGAGCATTGCTTTGCTGATCCGGCAACTTTATATACAGCACACACAAAAACACTCACACGTACACAACAGACCACTGTCTTCTCAATACTCCGAAAACCCTATCTGATGTATACTTTCATCACCCATTATCTTATATTTTTAAAATATCAGCCTGGATTTGGAATTGGACACCTGCCACTTGGTCGGCAATCAAGCGGCGTGCTAGCCACTGCGCGACCTAGTAGTGTACTCGGTGATCTGTAAAGTCTTGCTTCCACTGTTGTTTCTCTAGAACATATATTCTTAAAGGCCTAAATTATCCAGAAATAGACATCAAAAGATGTCCTGTTTGAATCAGGAAGAAAACTATTCCCAGTTTATCACTGTCAAACTCTTCAAGTCTGTGAATTATGCAGTCGCTAGTTTTGGCTCGTATTTCCCGTCGTTAGTCTGCTTCCTTTCTTTAGCTCATCAGGCAGGAAGAGAATGACAGATCTATTAGCCTAGGTTGTCTCCCCAATACATCGCCCATAGTTCCCGCTCTTTCAAAACCACATTGTGTATTTTAGAATGGCCACAAAATCGATCCATCGACGTGTATTCATTTCATTGAACTGACTTCGATTTTAATTTTCGTTTCATTTGCAACCATTTGAAGAGAAGAAGAAAACTATTATTGGGGTTCTTTTATTCTAATACTGATCAGTTTTTGAAAGAACCTGCGTCTTACAATGCGTTTGTGCAGAATCGATAATCTGTTTTATGCTGTCTCCATTGCTGGAGCTCAAGTTGCATGTTCAGGGATCCTGCTGCATGTAATCAGTGGTCATCTCGGAGGCATGTTTGAACATCTCTGTGTTTGTTTGTCAAGTCGGTCTGTGTCGTTGGAGAATTTCAGGTGGTGTTTAATATACTTTAATGTAGTTCTTTATGAAAACATGACAATGACAAGCGGTAAAAATGAGGTGCTATGTGAAAACGTGACAGAGAAAAGAGGCAATGAGTTGGTTCTGTATGAAAGCGGTCATAGAAAAGCGGTAGTAATGTGGTTCTGTATGACAGCATAATAAAGGAGAAAGTAATAATGTGGTTCTCTATAAAAACATGACAAAGGAAAGCAGTAGTAATGTGGTTCTGTGTGAAATCATGACAAATTAATGTATAAAATTAACCATAATAATATGGTTATAAAATCCTGACAAATAAAAGCAGTGCAAATTGAATCTGTATGACAGTATAACAAAGAAAAGCAGTAGTAACGGGTTTCTGTATGGCAGTATAACAATGAAAGAGAGTAGTAACGGGTTTCTGTATGGCAGTATAACAATGAAAGAGAGTAGTAACGGGTTTCTGTATGGCAGTATAACAATGAAAGAGAGTAGTAACGGGTTTCTATATGGCAGTATAGCAATGAAAGAGAGTAGTAACGGGTTTCTGTATGGCAGTATAACAATGAAAGAGAGTAGTAACGGGTTTCTGTATGGCAGTATAGCAATGAAAGAGAGTAGTAACGGGTTTCTGTATGGCAGTATAGCAATGAAAGAGAGTAGTAACGGGTTTCTGTATGGCAGTATAGCAATGAACAAGAGTAGTAACGGGTTTCTGTATGGCAGTATAACAATGAAAGAGAGTAGTAACGGGTTTCTGTATGGCAGTATAACAAAGAAAAGCAGTAGTAACGGGTTTCTGTATGGCAGTATAACAATGAAAGAGAGTAGTAACGGGTTTCTGTATGGCAGTATAACAAAGAAAAGCAGTAGTAACGGGTTTCTGTATGGCAGTATAACAATGAAAGAGAGTAGTAACGGGTTTCTGTATGGCAGTATAACAATGAAAGAGAGTAGTAACGGGTTTCTGTATGAAAGTATAGCAATGAAAGAGAGTAGTAACGGGTTTCTGTATGGCAGTATAACAATGAAAGCGAGTAGTAACGGGTTTCTGTATGGCAGTATAACAATGAAAAGCAGTAGTAACGGGTTTCTGTATGGCAGTATAACAATGAAAGAGAGTAGTAACGGGTTTCTGTATGGCAGTATAACAATGAAAGAGAGTAGTAACGGGTTTCTGTATGGCAGTATAACAATGAAAGAGAGTAGTAACGGGTTTCTGTATGGCAGTATAACAATGAAAGAGAGTAGTAACGGGTTTCTGTATGGCAGTATAACAAAGAAAAGCAGTAGTAACGGGTTTCTGTATGGCAGTATAACAATGAAAGAGAGTAGTAACGGGTTTCTGTATGGCAGTATAACAATTAAAGAGAGTAGTAACGGGTTTCTGTATGGCAGTATAACAAAGAAAAGCAGTAGTAACGGGTTTCTGTATGGCAGTATAACAATGAAAGAGAGTAATAACGGGTTTCTGTATGGCAGTATAACAATGAAAGAGAGTAGTAACGGGTTTCTGTATGAAAGTATAGCAATGAAAGAGAGTAGTAACGGGTTTCTGTATGGCAGTATAACAATGAAAGAGAGTAGTAACGGGTTTCTGTATGAAAGTATAGCAAAGAAAGAGAGTAGTAACGGGTTTCTGTATGAAAGTATAGCAATGAAAGAGAGTAGTAACGGGTTTCTGTATGACAGTATAGCAATGAAAGAGAGTAGTAACGGGTTTCTGTATGAAAGTATAGCAATGAAAGAGAGTAGTAACGGGTTTCTGTATGAAAGTATAGCAATGAAAGAGAGTAGTAACGGGTTTCTGTATGAAAGTATAGCAATGAAAGAGAGTAGTAACGGGTTTCTGTATGAAAGTATAGCAATGAAAGAGAGTAGTAACGGGTTTCTGTATGAAAGTATAGCAATGAAAGAGAGTAGTAACGGGTTTCTGTATGGCAGTATAACAATGAAAGAGAGTAGTAACGGGTTTCTGTATGAAAGTATAGCAAAGAAAGAGAGTAGTAACGGGTTTCTGTATGAAAGTATAGCAATGAAAGAGAGTAGTAACGGGTTTCTGTATGACAGTATAGCAATGAAAGAGAGTAGTAACGGGTTTCTGTATGAAAGTATAGCAATGAAAGAGAGTAGTAACGGGTTTCTGTATGAAAGTATAGCAATGAAAGAGAGTAGTAACGGGTTTCTGTATGAAAGTATAGCAATGAAAGAGAGTAGTAACGGGTTTCTGTATGAAAGTATAGCAATGAAAGAGAGTAGTAACGGGTTTCTGTATGATAGTATAACAAAGAAATGCAGTGGTGACATGGTTGTGTATGACAGTGTAACAATGAAAAGGCGTAGTAATGGGGTTCTGCATGACAGTATAACAAAGAGTAGCAGTAGTAACCGGATTTTGTATAGAAAGCCTGACAAAGAAAAGCAGTAGTAATGTGGTTCTATGTGAAATCTTGACAAAGAAAAGCAGCAGCAGTGTAGTATGAAAACATGACAAGGACAAGAAAAGGTGAGAGAAAGTGCTGTTGTGAAAATGAGCACAACTTACAGAGGGGAAACACTG
Source organism: Cepaea hortensis (assembly GCA_963921405.1). Taxonomy (NCBI): domain Eukaryota; kingdom Metazoa; phylum Mollusca; class Gastropoda; order Stylommatophora; family Helicidae; genus Cepaea; species Cepaea hortensis. The sequence continues at coordinate 34,392,031 of OY992893.1, forward strand.
GGTGGCGGCAATGTCCACCATGGTGAGGGAAGATGATTTGTCTCCCAACATTCTTCATTTTGTTATCAAGCGGGCGAATTTTTTAGCATTTGTCTTTTCTATCACATTCATCTTATGCAATAAGTCACTATCATTGAATGTAAGAAAGAGAGTGCTAAGTGCTATATAGAACCCATTTTGCTGTGTGGCAGTGAATCTTGGAATGTTAATGAACAAATTAAGAAGTACGTGAAAGCAAAAGATATGTGGTTCCTAAGACGAAAATTGTTATTTCCTTGCTGCCAGAGTAACTAACTACGTTTGTCTGAAAGAGTATAATGAAACTAGAACATTATATACAACAATGAGAAAGAGACAAACAGCTTTCTTTGGTCATGTGATGAGAAGAGAGGCATTGGAGAACATCGTGACGACTGGAAAGATCGAGGGGAAGAGAGGCAGGGATTGACCAAGAGAAATTATGCTGGATGGATTGAGACGGTGGCAATAGAGGAATATTATCAGCAGAGCTATGTTTAATTCGTAAAAAGTCTTCTGGAGTTAGAGTCGGGCATCGCAATTCTAAGCCACCCAACAACATGATCTCTATTGCCGGTAGCGATTTAATCAAAAACTGAAAACAGAAAATTGCAATTAATGAAGTGAGACATATCCATTTATATATGATCTCGTATCCTATATTATATATCCAGCTAAATACTTACCCTAAAGTCCTCACAAACCCAGTTACAGCCTTACATATCGAGTAAAATCATCACACACCCAGTTACAGCCTCACATATCCAAGTAGATCCTCACAAACACAGTTACAGCCTTATATATCCAGGTAGATCCGCACAAACCCAGTTACAGCCTTACATATCCAGTTAGATCCTCACAAGCCCAGTTACAGCCTTACATATCCAGGTAGATCCTCACAAACCCAGTTACAGCCTTACACATCCAGTAAGATCCTCACAAACCCAGTTACAGCCTTACACATCCAGGTAGATCCTCACAAACCCAGTTACAGCCGTATATATCCAGTTAAATCCGCACACATCCAGTTAGATGCCTACACATCCAGTTAGATACCTACACATCCAGTTACATGTACTTTGACCAGTTTCTTCCGTACTGTACAGTTACGTCTCCACTAGCATAAAGGATCCTAACAGTTGCTCTCTATTTGCATCCATTTTAGACTATATATCCTGAAAATATATATTAATGAGGAAGAATTGGAGGTGGTTGAAAATTTCGAAAAGCTTGAGTCATTAATTACCAACAATGATGAAACAATAAAGAAACCAAAAATAAAAAAAAAAAGTGAATAAATTGTGGCCTGGGACAGATAGACCTACACACATTAGATATTAAGAGCAAGCAAGCATCTTTCCCACTGCAACATACGCCTGTGAGACCTGGACACATACTAAACAAGCTGAACAGTGCATAAATGGCTTTGAATATACATTTTATAGACAGGTTCTAAGAATATCTTGGATATAGAAAAGAACAAATGCATCCATACGACCAGAGCTGAATATTTAAGAAGGATGGCTACTAAAGACGATAAAACAAAGATAATTGAAATATCGTGGTCACTTGAAACGTCATGAAAGTTTGGAGAGAACAATAATTTAAGGGGTATATGCCCGGGAAGAGAGGAAGATGAAGGCCATGGAGAAGATGGGTGCAGAATGTGGTAGATTATCTCCAGATGGGTGTATCGGACGCTGGATAAAAATACCAAACTAATGCAGAAAGAAGCTTACTAATCAGAGAACACATACATCAGCAGGCTGCCTAAAGACAAAAGATGGGAAAATCATAAGAGAAAAAGGTCAGATTTTACATGTATGGTCAGATAATATGAACAACCTTTATCATGATAACAGAGAAGAACAGTATAATATTCACAATAATAATGAAGGACCATCAATTTTGAAGATGGAGGTTCAGAATGCTCTTAACCATATGAAATCTGGCAAGACCCCCGGTTCAGACAACATCACAACAGAAATGATTAATGCTTTAGAAGAATATGTAAGAGATAAAGTTACCAGATTGATGATATGATACTGGAAATATACCTCATGAATTATGTTAACTCTGTATTTATTGCAATCCCAAAGAAATCATGAGCCTTGGAATTTGATCAACATTGAACAATTAGTATAATGAGTCACATCACGAAGATTTTGCTCAGAATTATCAAGCAAAGAGTTAAAATGAAAATACAACCTGAAATAGGAGAAGAACAATGTGGGTTTGTAGAAGGCAAGGGTACAGTAAATGCTGTGTATATACTGAGAACAGTAATTGAACGGTCTATAGAAGTAAACAAAGATCTATATCTTTGCTTTATTGACTACACAAAGGCTTACGATAAAGTGAGACTTGTCGACATGATAAGGATGCTTGAAGATCTATAAATTGATGGAAACAACATATATTGGAAACAACAAGCCGCCATAAGAATTGATAATGAAGTAGGTCAATATTAGCCTATTAAGAAAGGTGTGAGACAGGAATGTGTAATGTCTCCAGATCTTTTTTTTTTTCACTCTACAGTGAAAATATTTTCAGAAATAAGGAAGATATGGAAGGAATCAACATTTCGGGGACGCTTCAATAACATTGGCTATGCAGATGGTACAGTCTTGATTGGAGACAATGAACACAAAAGCCAATAAGTGCTAGGAGTGACTGCGGCGTCCTGTAAAGGTTATGCAACTAAGTAACTTATTCGGAAATGCTTCCACGATATCCATCGTATTTTAGGCACTTGGCGTGACTGCTAGTATTATATATTATATTATAATACAATAGCTGAACGTGGCCACACTTAAAGTGACTCGCCGTGTACATTAATAGTAATACGTTATCTAGTAGAATAATTGTCTACTTTAGATACCGACAGCCAAGCTGGTTATAAATATACGGTGTTTGTTATATTCCGTACTCACGTAATCATTTCTGCAAAAGGGGTCTGTTGGACTTAAATGTTGACTTCTTGTCCTAGACTTAGTAACTTAAATTACAAATACCTCAGAAGTCGGAGTGGGTACACCAGAAGGCGAGGGACAGTGGTAGTAGGGAAAGCTAAACACGCGCACACACAAACAATCCGTCCATTGCACTAGAAGGAGTAGCAGGTGTGTGGACTACGCTTGTGTTCAAAGCCAGAGAAGGAAAAACATGAAGCTGTTAAATACTCGTGCGGAGAACATTGTATTTGATGGTTACATCCGAAGAAAGAAAATTATTCGCTCTCAAAACTAGAAAAAGAAAATTGCGTTAACATCTTCCTCGCCATTCTCATTATGGTAGGCGTGAAAGTGCGGCAGCTAACAGACGTGCCTTCTGGCTGACTGGTCGAGTCTGAATTCGCATCGATGAGAAATCAACTGATTCAGTGCCACAGAAAAAAAGTAAGTTTGGACTAAACATAGCATACAAATCAAATGAACAAGTATCGGGTGTATTTTTTAATGACTGTGCGGTATTTGAACTTATTGCAGGTCCAAGTTTTGTGTTTACCTATTATGTTGCATGAACTTTACAGAGGGTGAATACAAAACTTGGACCGGCAATATTTCCAAACACTGCACAGTCATTAAAACTACACTTTATATTATAATGTACAGTTCCATTCATTACTCATTGAAATTGCGGAAGGTACACGAAACAAAACAAATAACACGATTAAATCACACCAATGTATGGCGATATATCGTCCGTCTCTCCAAATGGGAGATCATAGTTGGCGATATATTATCCTTCGGCATTGAGTGGGTTAAACGTTGACCTGGGTTCCAAGGTCAACCCAACTTACAATGGATATCAGAAAATGTCCCTGGAATTAAAAGCGACAGCGTGACATTTACCACATCACCCCTCGAGTGCCACGTGGTCTGTATAAATATGAGACGAGCACTATATACCAATATGAATCCGGCGTGTAAAAATGGGGTCTTTTATCTTCACTTACAGTTCATGCCATTCCTACCTACCTGCCTTTGTCTGTTGTTGAATTTAATGCCTAGTTACGCGGTCAGTGTTTTATAAGCTAATTTTATGTGAATAACGAAGACACAAACAATAGATTGCACGATGTATTGCCTGGCATATTTCTCTGCATCTTGTCAGGTACATACTGCAGAATTCACACAACATAAAGTAAATTAACTAGATAAATCCTTCAAGTTGAAATATACACATATTCGCACAGTAATGTCACTTATCTACCACGGTAATTTTAAGCTGACTAACATGTCTTTCTGTTTGCACAAATCTGGCTTGCGTTGAGTGATCATTATTGGTTCAGCAAACTTTAACAAGCGAATATTTTGTGTGTTAAACAACATGCGAAAGGCAATGTCTCTGTCAATCACATGGCCGCTTTCGAGAGTGTGCCTAGCAATTGAAGACGCGGAGAGCTTCCGGTGTGTCGGCCCCACTAGGCTCGCATCGCGTGTGTGTCGTATCTTGTCGACCCATTGAGGTATGTGTTCTGACACACTTTTGTTCAGCTGTCGCTCTGTTCTGCCGATGTAGACAGCCTGGCATCTACATATGAATTGGTAAATACAATTGTTTTTGGCGTACAGAGAAACAGGCTATTTTACTGCTGTTGTGGGAATCGGTGTGGTTCTATACCTAATGCCTGGAGTTGCAGCACAGAATGTTCGGCCTACTGCTGTAGTAAGCCGGTCTTATAGACGTTGCATTACGTCATCTCCTCGAAAGGTTAGCTGGATGAATACCTTGAGTTTAGGGACTGTAGTTTCGTCTGGTTTTGGTTTGGTCTGTTGGCAGTGGCGCTTTATAAATCCGGTGGAGTATCCATTCAGGTTTAAGACATTCTTCAGAGTTTCAAATTCCTCTGTCAGTGTATCATGGGTGCATATCTTCCTAGCACGGTCAAACAGGGTCCGTAGTAAGCCTCGTCTGTACTGGACAGGTGTGAAGCTCTGAAAATGTAGGTATTGGCCAGTCCATGTTTCTTTGCGGTACACCGATCTTTGAATTGTGCCGTCTGCTCTACGTCTCATTAGAATATCTACGAACGGCAACGCTTCGTTGTGTTCGTGTTCCATAGATAGAGAGATGTTTGTATGCGTCATTTTCATTGTGGCCTAGAACGATGTTGCTTGCAGCTCGTCTGTGGTGATAATTAGTATATCCGCCACATAGCGACGGTAGAAGACCAAGTTATTAATGTCTGAAGATCTCTTTCTTTTCTTCTAAATGTGCCATGAAGATGTCCGCTAGAATAGGACCAAGAGGACTCCCCATGGCCACTCCATAAATTTGGCGGTATGACTTAGTTGGAAAATTGAATTGTATGTTGGCGGTACATAGAAGTAGTAGCCTCTCCAGAATAGACGTTGGTATGCCTAGGTTTAGTTGTTTGTCTTTAATGCGCTCACTTATTATTTTCACTGTCTCATCTAATGGAACGTTGGTGAATAGGGAGGCTATATTCATGGATGCCATGTGTTTATTATTTATGTCCATAGTATCCAATAATTCCACCAGTTTGAATGTATCTCTGAGTATTTTTGGATCGAAGGACTGTCGTACTGGCTTTAAAATTTCAGTTAGCCATCTCGCCATTCGGTGTTGTGCAGAGTTAACCATGGACAGGATAGATTTTAGCGGGATGCCGGGCTTTTGAAAGTGTAATTTTAACTACACTGTTACTGCAGTAGTACTATATGGATGAGAATAACAGAGATCGACTAAAAGAATTATTACATCAACTACAAAAATTTATTACTTGGTGCGTGTCAGAATAGCGGGGCTCAAATGGTATAACAAAATCACCAATGTGGAGCTCATGGAGATAACTAAACAAATTCCCGTCAATCAAGACGTGAGGAAAAGATGCTGACGCCCGATAGGACACATTGTGAGACAAATCAGATAATAGTGTTATAGTGTGTTTATTTGTGTCTGCCCCAATATAAAATTCCATATCTCAGTAACCAACTCAAGGAAAATGATGAGATTTAGCATATAACCTTATCATTATGTTCACCCAACAAAACAATTTTTGTTCTGGAGATTTTACAGCAGATTTCAAAGTTTGTTTATATGCGGTATATAATTTACGGGTCAGACGGGTTTTACGGGTTCATAATTTTAAATGTATTACAGCGTAGCCAGACAATCAGCGTTCAATGTTGAAAATTTTACGTTTTTCACGGGATTGGCCTTATGCTAAGAACTCAGCGCAGTTTAAACTGGGACTGATCAGAGGTGACGTCAAACTGTGGGTTATTTCATGAAACCTGATTATATATATATATATAAAATCCAAAATTTTTATAATCTTAGGAGTCTCCAGGATTATCTTGGATGCAAAAGAAACAGTGACTGTAAGAAAACTTAGGGTTTGGTTGAGAAAGAACAATAACATAGAGCTATCCAAAACAACTTTGTGGAAAATTATAAGGACATTATCTTCACTTTTAGAAAGTACAAGGGAGGTAGAAATATTCTTTGCGAGCAACCGCATTTAGGAGCCATGAGAAGCAGATACCTACGTGAAATAAGGGAAATGTGCAAAGACAATTATGGCATAGTGTGTTTGGATGAAATGTAGATCAATGCGCACCACACAAGTGATAAGGAATGGCAATCATTGGATGGACAGATAAAGCGGTATGTGCCTATTAATATAGGACAGCTTTTGGTCATGGCCCATGCTGGTAATGCGCATAATGGCTTACAACAGAATGCTGGACTCGTGTTCGTATCAAAGCATACAGACAATAGGGATTATCATAATAAGATGAATGGTAATGTATTTAGAGATTGGCTCGAGAATACTGTGCTTCCATTACTAGATAGACCGCCGTGTCTATTATTATGGACAATGCATGATATCAATGTTGTTGCCCAAGAAGACAAAATAGCTACAGCATCGAGCACAAAGGGAGCAATAAAGATAAGGCTCCGAATGGAAAACATACCATTCCCAGAAAGGTATTTCTAGCTAGAATTGTAGTCCCTTGTAAAACAGACGCCAAAAAAGCAAGAAATATCAAATTGAAAAGTTGATAGAAGAGCATCGTCATGGTTGCTTGAGACTTCCACTCTCATTTTAACCCTATGTAGAACTTGTGTGGGCTAAAATTAAAGGACAGGTGGCAGCTGACAATACTATATTCAAATTTTCTGACGTCAAGATACTAATCCAGTCCGCGCTATTAAATATTGATAAAAGTTACTGGGAAAATGTGAGGACCATGTGTTGAAAAAGGAAGAGAAATATTGGAGAAAGGATGGATTGAATTTTATGCAACCGAGAGCAGTCATCAACCTACTGGAATCGTCCGACACAGATTAAGGTCTGAGCATCTCGCAGGCCTTAATCCGCGTGCACACTTACTGGGATATTTTGCTCCAACCATTCAGACGAATTGAAGGCCCTAAACATTACAGCATCAGCACAATGTCAATGACAACAGTTTGTATTCCACGGTGATGAATGTTCTATTCCGCAAGCCCTCAGCGGTGCCAAACAACTGGTATTGAAAAAAACAAAAACAAAAAAAAAAAAACCTAAGCGCATTGAATACCATCAGAAGAGTAATATTGCGGTGGAAACTAACATATTGTGGCATAACAAGAAACGTGAGAGCAAACACGTTGTCAAATTAGGGGACAATACACGTGCATACGAATCAATCTATAAACTACAATGAAAAGAGGACCAACATCTTGGTCGTTAAGAATAAAGCCCACTACAGAGACACTGACAACTATTTTCATAGTGCAAAACAGGTAATCATGTTCCGTCTCTGAACAGTAAACAGCAGAGTAGACAGTCTTTCACGAAGACTCAAAGCGGGTCTGTCATCCATGTGTACGTGTGAACAAACTACACAGACAGCTGAACAGATTCTTAAAAATGGACACATAATGACTAAATTGCGGTATCATTTCTGGTCACTCCATACGCACATTAACGCACAGCTATTTGGAAGCTTTCACGAACTCAATATAAAAAGCTAAATGCATCCTAGTAACATGAATACTTTTGTACAATTATTAACCAGCAGCTGAAGAAACAAGAAGGAAATGAAAAATAAGGTAAGAAATATATTCCTTCTACTTTCCTGTCAATTTACACATTATTTACCCCATGCCTCTGTAAATTCTCTGTCTTTACTAATATTACACATTGCACCACTCTCGGGAGTCTCCGTGGTGAAGTGGTCAAGCCGTCTGACTCGGGCTCCGAAGGTTGTATGTTCGATTCCTTCATTTCACGAGTGCATTTTTCGGAGACTTCCGAGGGTCGTCGCTGGAGCTACGGAGTTCGTGCTTTGTGCGACGCTTTCCGCCCTGCGGAAAGAGACTAGGCCATATGGGATAAAAACCCGGTGTAATGCAGTCGACCCTGTCGACTTTTAAGCTACTTTTTTTTTTTATTGCACCCACTCCCATAGAATCTGGCTACGCCTTGTACTTGTGTCCATACCAGAAATAACGTGGTTTACTGTAAGACTAGTTTGTTAGCGTGAATTCACTACATTTTCCCCAAAACATCAAAGAAATGTCACCGCTTTCGCTGATTTAAGTTGCTTTTGGACCTATCAAAGACATATTCCTTGGGTGGGGGTAAATATAAGACAAAAAATTCATAACGAAGCAACGGACAGTTTTCAAAATAATTGATCATGAATGACGGCATTCATTTCTGGACATACTATAGTATAAATGAACACAGAATGAGACAAATCTGATGATAGTGCAAGCATAACTAGACACTTGTTTGTCTGTAACCCACAGGGCGAACCAACTAGTGGGAGACATAAAGATACATGTTCTGTTGTAGACCTGATGTGGGAATGTGAAGTATTAGACCCATCACGTGTTTGTAGGCCGAAGTGCAAGGGGAAATTAGTGGTCAGTCTTTTTCACCCACAGTACAGTGAATGACAATGGCTGGTATTGAAGTCTCCCCCGACAGCGCTCATGCCAATGTTTTTTTTTTTTTTTTTCCGCGTTTCCATCCTGTTTCAGGATAATGCGGTCAACACCAGCATCTTTCAGCTGTATGTTGATTCCTAGGCTAAATTACGCTCATCAGCACGCCACGACTTTCTGAGCGACCGGCTCCATACTCTCATAAGTCACTTTTGCGATTCGAACCACTGCTAATTCTCGTCGCGTCACGTGACGAGAGTATTCGGAGTTAGCGGAGAAAGCTGCTAACCCCTCGGCCACGGAGCCGGTCATGCCAATGTTACCGCAACGAATGAACCATTACACTGGGCATTTACGTTAAAATACATGGAGAAGAGAATTAAAGACAAATGACTAATATTCGGAGGTTTCCGGTTTTAGGTCAAAATGGCGAGACGTGTTTCTTTCTAGCTCGGCTTGGAACGGTTGATCGGCGGTCCGACAAACCACCATCGTAAAACTTCCCGTTGTTTCAGAACCAGATTCCTGGCTCTAAATGTTCTCATTCAATGGCCTAGTAAATATCCAAGATCTACAACAGGTAGCAGCGAACCGCCAGGCATGGAGAGTCAGGACTTCTGCCCTATGCGCCGCCTTAGGCTCAAGAGGAAAGACTAACTTACTAATATGGGTAGAATAGTGATGGGGCTGCAGAAGATGGCTAAAGGTAGGGCCGCTTGGCGTATGTTGACTTTGGGCATAGGCTCACACGGGAAACGGAAGGCAGACTTTCTGGACCTTAGAAAAATATCAACGACTATGTACTCAGTGACGGCTTCCTGGCCTAGAGGTTAGCGACTTTTCTCCGTAATCTCGTATACTCTCGTAAGTAACCGTGACGACGGTGAGAATCAGCAGTGGTTCGAATCGCGTCGGTAACTTACGGGGTATGTGAGCCGGCCGCTCAGAAAGTAATGGCAAACTACTGAGCGTAATCTTGCCAAGAAATAAACAATCAGCTGAAAGATGCTGATGTTGACAGCGATGTCCTGTAAAGGATATGCAAACATATATATGTACTCAGTATTTCAACCAAAGTATAACACGTTTGTCCACTTCATTTAATATATACCTCTGCAATATGCAGCGAAAGATGCCACGCAAGAAATCGTGCAATAGTTTGATTATTTTAAATAACGAAGACACAAAAAATCGATTGCACGATTTATTGCCTGGCATATTTCGCTGCATCTCGTCAGGTATATACTGCAGAAATCACACAACGTAAAGTGAAATAACTAGATAAATTCTTCAATCTGAAATATACACATATTCGCACAGTAATATCGATTGTCTACCACGGTAATTTTAAACTGACTAACATGTCTTTCTGCTTGCACAAGGCCGGCTTACGCAGGTTGATCACAATGGCTTCAGCAAACCTTAACAACCGACTACTCTGTGTGTTGAACAACACACGGAAGGCACTGTCTCTTTCAACCACATGACCACTCTCGAGCACGTGTCTCGCGACCGATGAAGCAGGACTGTTCCGGTGTGTCGGCCTGCCTAGGCTACCATCTTCTGTGTGTAGTGTCTTGTCCACACAATTCGGAATGTGTTCCAACATTCTGTTATGTAACTGTCGCTCTGTTCTACCTATGTAGATGGCCTCGCACCTACATGTAAATTGGTAAATACAATTCGATTTGGTGTACAAAGCTACAGGTTCTTTAACTGCTGTGGTGGGGATCGGTGTGTTTTTGTGCCTGATAACCGGAGTTGCAGCACAGAATGTTCGCCCGACTGCTGTGATGAGCCGGTCCTGCAAACGTTGCATTACGGCATCTCCTCGGAAGGTTAACTGGATGAATACTTTGAGTTTCGGAACTGTAGTTTCTTCTGGTTTAGGTTTGGTCTGTTAGCAGTGGCGCTTTATAAATCCTGTGGAGTACCCATTCAGGTTTAAGGCATTCTTCAGAGTTTCAAATTCCTCTGTCAGTGTGTCCTGGGTGCATATCTTCCTAGCACGGTCAAACAGTGTCCGTACTAAACCCCATTTGTACTGGACAGGTGCGAAGCTCTGAAAATTTAAATACTGGCCAGTCCATGTTTCTTTACGGTACACTGATCTTTGAATTGTGCCGTCTGCTCTATGTCTCATTAGTATATCTAGAAATGGCAACGCTTTGGTGTGTTCGTGTTCCATAGATAGAGAGATGTCTCGTTCATTGTGGCCTGGAACAACGTTGCTTGTTATCTGTGGTGATAATTAGTATATCGTCCACGTAACGACTGTAGAAGGCCAAGTTATTAATGTCTGAAGATCTATTTTCTTCTAAATGTGCCATGAAGATGTCCACTAGAATAGGTCCAAGCGGACTACCCATGGCCACTCCGTCAATTTGGCAGTATGACGTTTTAAAAAAGTTGAATTGAATGTTGGCGGTACATAATTTTAATAGTCTCTCTAGGATAGCTGATGGTATGCCTAGTTTTAGTTGTTTGTCTCTAATGCGTTCACTTATTATATTCACGGTCTCATCTAATGGAACGTTGGTGAATAAGGATGCAATATCCATTGATGCCATGTTTTTATTATGTATGTCCATAGTGTCCAATAATTCCACCAGTTCGAATGTATCTCTGAGTGTTCTTGGATCGAAGGACTGTCGTACTGGCTTTAAAATTTCAGCTAGCCATCTCGCCATTCGGTGTTGTGCAGAGGTAACCATTGACAGGATCGGTCTTAGCGGGATGCCGGGCTTGTGAAGCTTGTGTAGACCATACATCTGAGGTGTTTGGGAGCCACGCGGTGTGAGCGTTTTTGCAGCGGCCTCACTGATGAGTCCCGCATTCACAAGTGACTGGATCTCTTTCCTCATTTTTGCATCCTCCGACTTGTTGACATTTTGATGTACCCTGAATTTAGATTCATCTGATAATATTTCTTCTATTTTTCTCTGGTAGTCTGACATGTCCATCAGTACTGCACCACTCCCTTTGTCAGGTTTCAATATTACGAGGGTTTTGTTAGCCTTTAATGCTTTTAAAGCAGTAAGGTGTTCGTTGGTCAGCGGACATGTCTGTTTAGAGGGGGTTGTGCGATACTGGTGTTCTAAATCTACCAGTTTGGCCTTCAGCCACCCGAACGACTCAGCAGAAGTAGGTGATAACTTGGAAACTTGATCAAACAACATTTCAAACTGTTCTTGCGACTCAACACGGTTAATGTGTTTGGGCTTTATGCAGAGTTTTAATCCGTATGCAAGGGCCTCAGTTTCAATGTTGTTGAGTCGCACAACACCCTCTAAACCTCTTGTTCACTGATTTTTCTGTCTGTCCGCGGTATTCTTTACATCTTCCTTAGAACCCACATTTCCACTGCCATTATATATATATTTTTTTTCTTCAGTTTATTTGCTCATTGTCCACGTTTCAAATCCATATAAAAAGTACTGGTTCTACTTTTTTTTTTTAATTCGCATATCCTTTTACAGGACATCGCTGTCAACAGCAGCATCTTTCAGCTGTGTGTTGATTTCTTGGCAAGATTACGCTCAGTAGTTTGCCATTGCTTTCTGAGCGGCAGGCTCAGTTATCCCGTAAGTCACCAGCGGGGGGGGGGGGGGGGGGGAACCGCATCCAGTTCTCGCCCGCTACGAGACTCTGCGTGATAAACGGGATTACGGAGAAAGTGGGTTTTACTTAGAACCCTCGAAATATTGAACAAGCACAAATAAACTAGACTTTTCTTGACCTAGCCAAACATTTGTCCCCCTAGGAGCCCAGGTCGAGTTTAAAAAAGCCCGCCTCCTTGCGGATTTGAACCAATTACTACCAAGCCCTCGGGCCAGCGAGCTAGCCACTGCGGGTGGTGCAATTACCGGAGTCAGGAAAACTATTTCTAAATGACATGAACATTCATTTACCTGGGATAAACAGTCAGAAGAAATGACTGCTAACATCTAGTTCATTGTATGCCTCTCTTTGGCGGAGTTCCATATAAGGCCGTGCTAGTGTCGTTAAGATCGATACACCTGCAAGGGTGCATCCTGATGGCGATGCCACGTGATTACAATGGCATTCTCTCATTCTCCGCGTGGCTGATCCTCATACACCAGGCAAACGTCACCGAATGATCCGGCCTCACCCACTAACTCTTTGTTGAAACAGTTTGGTTGAACTAGTGCTACATGATCAGGTGGCATTCAGCTGTACACTCTTCAATGGTTCTGGGTAGAGACTTTACGGCAGTCTTCCTGTCGGAGGAGAGTAGAGACATGGGGAAATAAGTTGATGTACTGTAGATAAAACATGGGAACAGAATAGTGACGACATTGTCGACTAGCGTGCTATAGCTAATGCAGTTATTCACATGTTTAACTATTGAAGGACGTGAGTTTTTCATGTGTTTGTTTCAATATTGCTGTTTCTTATTAAGCTTTAATACAGTGTATATTTTTAATGACTGGGATGTTTTTTGTTTTTTGTTTTTTGAAAATAATGCCGTTCCAAGTTTTGTATTTACCTTTTATGTTGCATGAGTTCAGAGAGGGTAAATGCAAAACTCGGAATGGCAATATTTTCAAACATCCCATCCTCATTAAAAATACTCCCTTATATTGTTTTATTTCACATATTTCCAGATTTTATTCCACATTTATGTTGATGTTACCAATGGTTGTAATGGGATTATTTAAAAATTATCACCGGGACAAAACGAAACAGTTTTGTAAATGCAACGCTTCGCGATTACCAGCTTCTCACTATGTATGGGTTAAGAGTGCTCATGTCGCAAGACTGACGATTTCAACTCTGTTGAGGAAAGACCGATGCTATTTTTTTTTAAAACAAATATAATCAATGTTTATTTTAACATTTTGTTTTCGCGCTCAAAGGTTACATATTTCGTTTCAGATGTTAGGTATATATTTTGCAGATTTCCATGATTTTGTTTTATGCCTTTGCCCGTAGTCCATACACGTGCTTCTACGAGGGTAAGTTAATAAGTAAGTCACAAATGGCTGTAGAAATATAACTAAGTATGATAACAACTTGAAACCAGTTTATTTTTATGTATACATTGTCCCTTTATTTCTCAACATAATTTCCACCAACATTGATGCATTTATCCCATCGTTTTATCAGTCCTCCCAAACCGGATATATAGAACTGCGTGCTTTGTTTTCATTTACCTGCCATCCCACAGAACTGTGTGACTTACTTATTGACTCGTCATCGTAACTTTTTCTAACAAGCTATGCACCACTTTACGGGAAATCGCTAGGGGCTAAATCCACTGAAAAGGGACAATGTATGTATAAAAATAAACTGGTTTCAAGTTGTTATCATATTTAGTTATTTTTCTACAGCCATTTGTGACTTACTTATTAACTTACCCTCGTACTTCTAGTGAACTGGACTGATATTTGCGTGTGCATTAGCTTTCCCTATTACCAGTGTCCCTCGCTATCTGGCGAACACACTGCGACTTGTGAGGTACTTGTAATTTACGCGCCCCTAGTGAAGGACGAAAACTCCGAATCAGCGCACTGGATGCTTAAGAACTAACGCTCTTATCCATTCGGCCATGCTGACTCCATTTCAATGATAAACGTAACTTATTTATTTTATTGTGACATTCATTTCGCCCACGGGTCATTTGGACTTTTCGACCAGAAAGCAATGGCAAACTACTGAACACAACACTGTTTAATAAATCAACCTGGATTGGGGGTTTATCGCAACGTAAGGCAAGGGACATACAACATTTTTAATGATTACTTTTGGAACATGCAACACATCAACTACCACCACTGACCTTACATCAAAGATCGTCTGTGACGAGAGCAAGAAGACGCCAGAGAAGAAAATGGATTGACGACATCAAAGACATTGTACAATCACACAGAATGACTGTTCAGTGCCACCCATCGGGGGCTCGACCGCCAATTATTCCTCCCCACGACGCTTGACGGCAAAAGTGCATGATGATGATGATGATGATGATAGTGGTGGTGGTGGTGGTGGTGGTGGTGGTGGTGGTGGTGGTGGTGGTGGTGGTGGTGGTGGTGGTGGTGGTGGTGGTTGTGATTACTTTTGAAACGTCCAGTTGTGTATTTTTATTAATTTAAGACACTGTATTCTGCAGCTCTTGAAGTGTTTCTACATGCACCAACATTTTATCAACATTCTAAGAATAATAAATGTTAAACTAAGGCTGATAGAATTGAAAGTTAAAGTTAGCTGCATATGCTTTACAAGACGTCACAATCAACCTCAGCATTTATTTTGGCTCTGTGTGATTTCTTGGCAAGACTACATTCAGTAATTTGCCACTGCTCTCTGAACTACCAGCACTCATGCCATTGTATAAAAGCCAGCGCAAGGCTTCTAAATCACCCGCAGCTGTGTTTGGAACGCGGGTTGCGGGATTACGAATCGCGTTAGCTAGCTCTTTGCCACAGCGCCGGCTGTAAGAATGTAGGTACATTGTATATTTTTAATGACTGTGCAGTGTTTGAAAATATTGCCGGTCCAATTTTTGTATTTACCTATTATGTTGCATGAACATTTTTTTAAAGTTGCATATCCCTTACAGGACGTTGCAGTCAACACCAGCATTTTTCAGCTGCTGTTGATGGTTTTAGCAAGATTAGGCTCGGTAGTTTGCCATTGCTTACTGAGCGACCGGCTCACATACCCCTAAGAAACCAACACGACGCGATCCGATGCCGAATCTCGCGCAGTTGTGATATGCGGGGATATACGGGATTACAGAGAAAGTCATTAACCCCTATCGCCAGATGAACTTTATGGAGGGTGAATACAAAACTTGGACCGGCAATATTTTCAAACACTGCACAGTCATTAAAAATACACCCGATAGCAGCGAATAAAGTATTTTTCACCTGGGCAGCAGCGCTGAATCAACACAATTTCCTTACTTATGTCATAAAAAATGTATATTAGTATGTAGTTTATGTGGCTTCAAATGAAAACCTCAAAAGTGTGATAGAAATTACAATAACCATGCCATTATCTTGTAATCTGTCAATTTTGTTGTTTAGGATGTCAAGAGTGTTAAACAGTGACACCATCGTGCAGACGAACAAAACAGTTTAAAGATGACCGCCCCACTTAACAGGTTACAAGACAATGGCATGATTATTGTAATTTATATCCCACTTTTCAGGATTTCATTTGAAGCTCCCTTGTATATTATAAAACGTTGCGCGCTCGCGCGCGCGCGCGTGTGTGTGTGTATACACATAAGGCTTCAATGCAATTGGGAGGTTACAAGCCTTATCCTATAGTGTGAGGAAATGCAATCTAACAACTTGTTACTTGTTCAAGTATCTCCCCGTTGACTATGGTGTTTACTGCTATTTATCATAGTTTTCGTTTTAGGATGTCAATATCCCAGCCGCATTCTGCACTGTACCTGTTTACTTGTTCCACTAGGTCTTGTAACTCGTGCTCGCTTTCTGCACGAAACACGGTATCGTCAGCATATCTAAGATTGTTTATGATTCTTCCATTGATGCTAAGTCCAGGCACTTCTACTTGTTTAAAAATTATCTCAGTGTATAGTTTGAAGAGGCTTGGCCTGCCGTATTCCTCTTTTTATCTCTATGGGCGACGAATAATTATTTCTGCATCTAATTAACGCCACGTATTCCCAGTACAAGTTACTAAGAAGTCTGATGTCCTTTCCATCTACTCCTATGTTTTGAAGGTATGTAAATAGTCGTTCATGCTGTACTCTATAAAAGCTTTCTGTAGTCTATTAAAACAGACATATATATTTTTCTAAACTTCTATGTATTTTTCATTTGACATCCTCAAACAGATTATTGCTTCTTTGGCGCCCATGATTTTGCGGAACCCAAATTGTTCTTCAGTTACTTCCTCGTCTATTTTATTTTAAATTCTTTCTTGTATGACTATGAGTAGTATCTTAGTTATATGGCTCATTAAGCTAATAGTTCTGTAATCCTCACAGTCAACAACTCTTGGCTTCTTAGGTAGTGTGATGAAAATAGATGTTTTCAAATCCTTGGGAATGTACCCAGTATTATATATATATATATATATATATATATATATATATATATATATATATATATATATCATTACATTATTCTGTGCCAAAGCTGTATAAGGATTTTATCATCTCTGTTGTTATCTTGTATCTTGTCAGGTCCTGCAGCCTTTCCTTCTTTCATCTTTTTAATAGCCTTCTCTACTTCAGTCTTTAATGTGTTTGGTCCATCTTGAGTATTATCCAATGCTGGCTTATTGACCCTTCTGTTAGACGGGCCTGCGTGCCCAATTCTTAACCCTTTGAAAATAAAGTTTGTTCGTTCGTTCTGTCCCAGAATAACTACTTTAGGTACAGAAAGCCAATCTGGTTACAATGTTGGGCGGCGCTCACCAAACCGGTCACACCACATTGTGCCAGCGGCTTCGAGTGGAGGAGCGCAATTGAGATGTACAAGCACTTATCCTAGTGCTAGTAAATGCTATTAATTCCAAACCTGGACAATGACAGAAAAAGAGAAAAGAAAAATTACAACAGAAATGAGATTCCTGAGAATACGTCAAGAATAGAGAAAATCAGAAATGAAGAAATCAGGACTAAAGTAGGGGTTAAAGAAGTGCTAAGTTGTATTAGAAGGCAGCAGGTCAAATGGTTTGGCCATGTAACTAAGTTATTACTTAACGACCACGTAAATGGTGGACAGAGGGAATAATAGATTCCATGGGAATTTCGATACACGAAGTGCATAAACGGGATTTTCCCGCTGTTTATACATCACCTCGACACCGCAAGGTACAAGAGGAACATGACGAGATGAGATAAGATGAGGAAGTGCAACCTAAAGACTAAATGTCACGGCAGGGCAGACTAGACCAGGCCCTAAGCCTTGGTCGGCAACTGGTCTAGCGTTGAAGCTTCGAAAGCGGACATTTAGCGCATTCCTTTGCTGATCCGGCAGCTTCTACGGATGTCTGGTTCCTGATGTATTGGCGTTACATTTCCTCTGGAGTAAACTAGACAGACCGAGAGAATGAATTATGCTACATGATTCCTACAATTCAGTCCAGGCTTTGGGTTATTGAGAAGTATAACTCAATCCCTGGTCCCCAACATGGGTTGTAGCTGTGATGCCTTTTTTTTAAGCACAGTGTAACAAACTATCGTCTGCCACGACGGCAAGGTACGAGTTGTTTGTTGTTACTTCCTGTCGACGTCATCATTTCTCTAAATTTGTAAATGTCGAAAACTAACGAAGAAATCGATGCACTGCACGTATACATACTGAGAACATAATATTCCACATTTAAAATAAAACGAAAAATCCAGTTTAGAAACATAGTCTGGTGGCGGTAGTTATAAGTGGCAAGGGTATTGTATCCATATAGGAAAAGATATACATAAATAAAAATACGGATGGTTCCTTGTAAGTTACAGGAAGATCTGTAGCACAAAAGCTTGTTTCCGTTAAACACCAGGATCATTTGTGCACTAAGCTTGTTTCCGTGTAATTAATTTGTAGCACGTAAGGTTTCTACTAAGTGGATAGTTTTAAATACCTAGGGGCATTTATAACATCAGATGGACGACGCACAACAGAGTTTAAGAGCAGAATAGGGCAAGCAAATGCTGCATTTCAGAAAATGAAAAATATCTTATGTAATAAGCCACTATCATTGAATGTATGAAAGAGAGTGCTGAAGTGCTATATGGAACCTGTTTTGCTGTATGGCAGTGAATCTTAGAATGTAAATGAACAAATTAAGAAGAGCTTGGAAGCAACAGAGATGTGGTTCCTGGGACGAATATTGCGAATTCCTTGGACTGCCAGAGTAACTAACGACGACTGCCTGAAACAGGCTATTGAAACTAGAACATTATATACAATAATAAGAAAGAGACAAACAGCTTTCTTTGGTCATGTGATGAGAAGAGAGGCAGTTGAGAACATCGTGACAACTGGAAAGATCGAGGGAATGAGAGACAGAGGAAGACCATGAAAAATTATGCTGGATGGATTGGGACGGTGGCAAGTTGATCCAGAAAACCAAAGACCGAGATCTGTGGAGAGTCATGAACGCCTACGGCAGCCGGCAGGATGAAGGTTTCTTTTTACGTACAAATGCTAGAAACATTTGTTGCACGTAAGCTTGGTTTATGTAAATACCAGGAATATTTGTAGCACGTAAATACCAGGAATATTTGTAGCACGTAAATACCAGGAATATTTGTAGCACATAAAATTGTTTCTTTGGAAACAATAAGAACATTTTAATACGTTATATTCTTTTGTGTATATACCAGAAACATGTGTAGCACGTTAGGTTGCTTCCCTGTAAATACAAGGAACATGTGTAGCATGTTAGGTTGCTTCCCTGTAAGTACCAGAAACATTTGTAGCAAGTTAGGTTGTTCTGTGTAAATACAAACTTTCATGTGACTTTTAAAGTTTGACGTCTATATGTCCAAGCCTTCACGAAGGAATAACTTCTACTGAATTGTTTGTTTCATTTTGTTCATGCTTTTAAATGTTCTATATCCCGTTTGTTACGATGTATAAAGTTAACATACATGCAAAACGTACTTCTTCTTCTTCTTCAGCGTTCCGAGCCATTGAGGTTCTTTGCTGCAAATACAATCCGTCTCCATTCGTCTCTCTGGTGGACCTTCTCTTGCCAGTCGTTGATTCCAAGTGCTTGTAGGTCTGTACATGTATTATCTCTCCACCGTCTTCTTGGTCTACCTCGAGGTCTACGGTAATTTATTTAGTTTTGTTTCCCTATTATCTTCCATTCTTTCTATATGTCCCAGCCACTGTAGTCTATTAGCCTTCATGATACCAGTGATTAGCGGGGACTTAAACAGATCATAAATGTCTTTGTTACTTCTTCTTTTCCACTCTCCACTTTGTGTATCCCTAATGGGTCCAAAGATGCGTCTTAAAATTTTGTTCTAAAAGGTTTGTAACAAGGCTTCGTCTCCTTTCGTTGTACTCCAGGTTTCAGAGCCATACAGCACAACTGGTCTGACCAGTGTTTTGTATATTGTGATTTTGGTGTTACGAGATAGCGCATTTGATTTTAGTAGATGTTGTAGTGCATAGTATATCTTATTTCCAGAATTGATTCTAGTTTATATTTCTTCCCTTATGATGTTGGAGCAGTTGAAGATTGTACCCAGGTATTTGTATGTTTCCGTTCTTTTAATGGTCATATTATCTATTTGTATGTGGCCAGCGTTTTTAGCCATTCCTTCTCTTGAAATTACCATATATTCTGTCTTATCTTAGTTGATAACCAGCCCCATCTGTTGGGCTTTTTCATGCAATACGTATGGAAATAATAAATGCTTAATCTTTAACGCTAACCTAAAACATACAGAGAAGAATTATGAACCAACCACGTTATCATTTCTTATAAGAGTTTCAAACGAAAAACAGCAGTAAAATTGGTTTCACTCTGAGACACTGTGAATCTGGTATGGGATGTTCAGACGGTTTGTGGCACATTCATAGTTAACGATTTCTGAACCAAACACGTGTTACTTTAACTCCTCTTTCTACTCGAAATCTGTTATGCATGTTATAAATACGGTGTTCTGACTTGAGTAAGTTTAAATAATAACACAATGGAAGTAATGTAGTTAAAGTTGGTTATACTGACTATTTTCACCTAGTGGGAACTGCGATAGCGCAGTGGCTACCACGTAAATCTGTCGGTCCTGTGATCTTGTGTTCGAATCTCTATACACTTTTCATTTATTCTAGGCTTCCAAAACGGTCATACCAATGGGTACCTAGCAATGCTGTGGGAAGTAAAGACGGCAATCATGATATTGAACAAACTACTCACGGAGCGTCGATTGATTTATAAAAATAAGCTATAAGCAACCTATAGCCAAATGTGCTTCAAGGCGTAGTAAAGCGCCCTCTCCTTGCTATGTTCACTTTAACAACTGTCTGGGCCAGGAGGGGCTGAGACAAGTACCAAGCAACCATTAAATGCTACATAAATATCCTTACAATATAATGGATAAAGACTATGACAAATAACCACATTCAACAAGATCCGAACATCGGAGAAAATTGGTTCATACGCAGAAACAAGTCTCATTAACTGAAATACTGGAGCCATACTAACGGTCACAGTGGCTTAGATGGATCAGTAATGATGGACATGGCTCCCGAAAGAAGAGGCATTGGTCAAGGAATTAGAAGGTGGATACAGGGAATCATATACATTGTAGGCATGAAGAGAACTGAAGGTTGATACAGGGAATCAGAGACACTGTAGGCATGAAGAGAACTGAAGGTGGATACAGGGAATCAGAGACACTGTAGGCATGAAGAGAATTGAAGGTGGATACAGGGAATCAGAGACACTGTAGGCATGAAGAGAACTGAAGGTTGATACAGGGAATCAGATATACTGTAGGCATGAAGAGAACTGAAGGTGGATACAGGGAATCAGATATACTGTAGGCATGAAGAGAATTGAAGGTTGATACAGGGAATCAGATATACTGTAGACATGAAGAGAGCTGAAGGTGGATACAGGGAATCAGAGACACTGTAGGCATGAAGAGAACTGAAGGTGGATACAGGGAATCAGAGACACTGTAGGCATGAAGAGAATTGAAGGTTGATACAGGGAATCAGATATACTGTAGGCATGAAGAGAACTGAAGGTGGATACAGGGAATCATAGACACTGTAGGCATGAAAAGAATTGAAGGTTGATACAGGGAATCAGAGACACTGTAGGCATGAAGAGAACTGAAGGTGGATACAGGGAATCATAGACACTGTAGGCATGAAGAGAACTGAAGGTGGATACAGGGAATCAGATATACTGTAGGCATGAAGAGAACTGAAGGCGGATACAGGGAATCAGAGACACTGTAGGCATGAAGAGAATTGAAGGTGGATACAGGGAATCAGATATACTGTAGGCATGAAGAGAACTGAAGGTGGATACAGGGAATCAGATATACTGTAGGCATGAAGAGAACTGAAGGTGGATACAGGGAATCGTAGACACTGTAGGCATGAAGAGAACTGAAGCTGGATACAGGGGATCAGAGAAACTGTAGGCATGAAGAGAACTGACGGTGGATACAGGGGATCAGAGAAACTGTAGGCATGAAGAGAACTGAAGGTGGATACAGGGGATCAGAGACACTGTAGGCATGAAGAGAACTGAAGGTGGATACAGGGGATCAGAGACACTGTAGGCATGAAGAGAACTGAAGCTGGATACAGGGGATCAGAGAAACTGTAGGCATGAAGAGAACTGACGGTGGATACAGGGAATCAGAGACACTGTAGGCATGAAGAGAACTGAAGGTGGATACAGGGGATCAGAGACACGGTAGGCAGGAAGAGAACTAAAGGTGGGTACAGGGAATCAGAGACACTGTAGGCATGAAGAGAACTGAGACATAGAACTGGCGAAAGAGCGCGAAACATCTTTTCTTGTGCGCCATTAAGCCAGCAATGTTCTGTAAAGGCCCTGCTATACACAAATGATGGACGGACAGACGGACAGACAGGCAGAGACAGAGAGTAATCAACCTTTAAAAAGGAGATCAGCATGGCCGAGTGGACAAGAGCGCTGGCTTTTAGACTTCCAGTATTCTGATGCCCTCCTGTGTTCAACCCCGACACCGCTCAGCTGGACTAAATTGTTGACTTCTCGTCCTTGACTTAGGGATGCAAATTACAAGTACCTCAGAAGTCGGAGTGGGTTCACATGATGGCGAGGAATACTGGTTATAAGGAAAAAATATCCACACGCAAATATCAGTCTTGTGCACTAAAAGTAGTAGCACGTGTAAGAACAACGCTTAAGTTCAAAGCGAACGGACTCTAAAACAAAAGCATTAAACCTATAGCGCAACGCTCGAACAAAATGAGCTGCGGGTATTTCCATTACTACAACATGAAAACTGGAATCTCATCTGGCTGTATTTGGTGATTCCACAATCGATATAGTATATCTAATTGTCTTGCTCCGTCGAGACTACTGCATGAATATTAGATATTTCTGTATTGATGCTGGTAACGTCCTATGTTTGAGTTCTATGACCTAATAATACTTTTAGCTTAAGCATTCATATTTCATGTTCATTTATAATATTTTCAGTTAATTCCATTTATTTTATGATCACGTTTTTATTAGCTTCAAGCCGGAATGCAGTCTTTCAATTGTAAAGAAACATTATTTATGGTGTGGAAAAAGGACGTCCATTAGAATAATTCTACGAACTTTGACCTTTTCTGTAGTTATTCTTGAAGTCATGACGAAGATCGAGATATCGTCTAAACGTGTCCACTCTCGTGAATGTTCGACGACTGCGCCTTCCATAGGCGGGTGTATGCCTCGGTTGTGCTAATTACGACACTGTCTGTGTGGAACTATACCAAAGATACAAGACTGTAAGGTACCCCTGGTCATCACAAAGTGTTACTGTATGGAAGATACAGAAATGCATGACCTCAGCGAGGACGTTGGTCATTGAGGCGAATCTTTGCTTGGTCCTCTCTGGTTGTTGTGTATGGGAGACAGAAGAGATCATTCGATGATTGCTGGGAAGGTAAGCAATGAAGACCACTTGTTTGAATAAGCGTGAATCTTGTTTGGATTTTCTGTTAGAGGAATTATCGCATGCAGAACATGCGTTGTCTGAATAAATATGAATCTTAGTTTGAATTGTCTGTTATAGGAATTATCGTATGCATAACGTGCGTTGTGTAAATAAGCGCAAATCTTGTTTGAATTGTCTGTTAAAGAACTTATCGTGTGCAGAAAATGTGTTGTCTGAATAAATGTGATTTGTGTTTGAATTATTTGCAGAATGAAAAATTATCATCATATTCACGCGAGTCTTGCCAGATGGCGTAGGCATTCGTGCCAGCCAGCCAGACAGACAGGCAGACAGACAGACAGACAGACAGACAGACAGACAGACAGACAGACAGACAGACAGACAGACAGACAGACAGACAGACAGACAGACGGACGGACGGGCGGGCGGGCGGACGGACGGACGGACGGACGGACAGACAGACAGACAGACAGACAGACAGACAGACAGACAGACAGACAGACAGGCAGGCAGGCAGGCAGGCAGGCAGATCTATCTGTCTATGTAGAACTCACCATTGTAGTTTGCTACGAAGCACACTATGCGTGCACACATCCATCTCTATATAGATATTTTCTTGTCAGTTTACTGTTAGTATATCCAGTAATTCAATTTTCTATGTGAGATATCGTCTCTCTAAGGCCGAGTTTGTGCATTCTCTAGGGCAATCTTGTACAGTTTTTTTCTTACGTTTACTACACACTGTGACGTGCAATTCTATTTCTTAGCTGCTGATTTATAGCAGCGAGTTTTCTACTTACCCATTTATTCCTTTCCCTCTAAATGTATTGAGGCATTTCTATGTGTTTTCCGTTACATTCTCTTTTGTCCTGTGAGCGTCATTCGAAACTCATTCACCTATATAACCTTTATTGTAATAGCATGACGTGTTCTCCCCATCTTCCTGTATTGATGCAGCAACATTGACTTCGTCAACAACACGGTGGAATGGTATCGGGAAACGTTAAGTGAAGGACCCTGTTCGGCGTCTTGTGGTATATTCACCATATGGTGCAAGCCCAACATTTTTAGACATATCGGCACACAGGGGTTGTTGTGGTAAATATCACGCCGACCGCCTTTCCTTCCCAAGAATTTTCTGGTAACAATTTTAGTCGGGATCGACATGGGAGTCCAGGTCCCTCTGAAAAATCTCCATCTCGATGCGAACTAGAATTCATGACCACGGGGCTAGAAGACAAGCGGCAGCGTAGTGTGTATTGTCCAGCTATGGTATTCAATATGCCTGTTTCATATAGTCAACCGGCTCCGTAGTGAAGAGGCTACGAAGGCATTTCGTAATCCCACATACGGCGATCGAAACGCAGACGTGGACGCGGCCTTGTGGGAGCACGTGTACACCTCAGAGGAGCAAATGGCTCATCATGGTCTGGCAAGAATGAGGCAGTGAGGAGTGACGAAGGGATCTGGCCGACGCTCGACGCTCAGAGGAAAGGCGAGAATGACATATATAATCAGATTGCTACTGGTACTATTAGTGTTGGAACTCTTCGCTGGCTGCTGAGGATGGGGACGGAGCGCCTATGGGAATGCCCCGACTGCTGTGATGTCGGTTCCTAGATCAATTAATCAATCAATCTCCACGTTCGAAACACAGCTGCAGGTGATTTGGCAGCATACCGCCTTGAGTTGGTTTTTTTTTAAAATGAAATTGTATGGATGTCGGTCATTCAGAAAGCAATGCCAAACTACTCAACGTAAACTTGCCCAGAAATCGCGAACATCCCAAAAATGCTTTGGATGACTGCTACGTCCTGTAAAGGTTATGCAACTAACTAACTATATAATTAACATATAGTGGCAGCAGTTGTCCAATAGGGACATGAATGGTAGCAACAATACCACACGTCTATTACTTTCAAAGTGGCCATGAATTCATACCTCGTTTGCAGATGTCTCTAGTATGCTCTGTTTAAATGTAGTAATTACAACGCTTCGTGATGCCTTGATGGGAAATATGAAGAATGGTCAAAACATGCATAACATGTATTTGTGGGACATAAAGGTAAAGCCTCTTGACGCATGTACCAGATTTCTAGGCTGTAGGTTACCCACACATTGACATAATAAAGTCGGTGTTAATCTGTTATTGTAATTGTAAGCTTTTTTTCCCACATTAGCACTATTGCGTCGATTTTTCTATAGAAATATATTGCAAGCACCATATACCCACTAGGCCTCAAGGCATGTAAAAGTTGCATTTACTTATTTTAATTACAGTTCATTCTGCGAAATAATCACCTTTAGGCAAATGTGTATTATAGTATCATACTGAAAGTACTGTTCCTTGTCTGTATTGTAATTTGTTATTTACATATACGGGGAGGCTTCAACCGAAAACCTTTTTTTTTTTTTTTTTTGAATATATTCTGAAAAAGTAAAGAACAAATTTATGGTTTCTCGATGTAGTCACCACTGCGTTCAACGCAATTCCTGCAGCGCTGATAAAGTTCTAGGATTCCTGTAGAAAAAGAAAACTTCTCTTGGTAGCGTACACAGAAGTCGCGCCGTTTTGAAACTTCCCACTCCACTCATGCCAGCTTCCTGGCCTAGAGGTTAGCGACTTTTCTCCGTAATCTCGTATACTATCGTAGATAACGTGACGACGATGAGAATCAGTAGTGGTTCGAATCGCGTCGGTAACTTACGGGGTATGTGAGCCGGCCGCCCAGAAAGCAATGGCAAACTACTGAGCGTAATCTTGCCAAGAAATCAACAATCAGCTGAAAGATGCTGATGTTGACAGCAATGTCCTGTAAAGGATATGCAAACAATTTTTTTTTTACTCCACTCATACATTTGCTTGACCATAGTGGACCTTCATTCGCCGATGAATATCTTTTGGTTTCGCCACTTCACTGATTAAATTAAAATGGATGACACAACGCTGCTCCTTTTTGGTGCATGTCAAAAATGGGGCGGATATCTTTAAACTGTCCTTATGGCGTCACAGTGTTTGTCTACGCCGTGATGTCACGTGCTTAACACCTATGACATCCTTACCAACAGACAATGACTTAGTTATTATAATTTCTGTCACATTTTTAAGGTTTTCATTTGAAGTTTCTCGTATATGCACCAAGAACGTTGCTATAAGTGTTGTATACGTCATAATTTGAGTACTGTCTAGACATCTTGCAGAGAAGGTCTTTAGCAAAACATCAGTCTCATGACAGCACGCCCGGGGGACTCTTGGTCAATTGAGTAAATAAATGGTGCATGTCCATTACAGGACGTTGCGATCAACCCCAGGTTTATTTTCTAAGCAATGTTACGTTCAGTAATTTGCCATAGCGTTCTAAACGAAAAGCCAACTTTTACGTCCAACTTAATGCCTGTCTTAGGATTGAACCCCCTACCCAGCTAGTGAATCCGAAATGACCTATAATAAGAACACATATGTTGTCTCAAGAAAAATGTATGTTCTTGGAATGTTTAATTTGTTTGTTGGTGTTTTTCCATAGTTTCTTAATATTATTTAACCTCTGTTTTACTGTTTTGCTACGGCCAGTCACATACTGATTGTTTTCAAACAGCCGCCATTGTTGTAATTATGGAGCCATAGCATTCACAATTTGTGCTGTCCACTTCTTCACCGGTGACTATCATTTTTGGGTGACATGTGGTTTTGTCTGCTATATTTTGTTAAGTTCGAAAAATAAAAGATCTTCTATGTGTCTTATAACAGACATGACTAACCTTTACTATTCCATTTCCCTGTGTGAGAGGAGGACCGTGTCTCCTGCCTACGCAAGTTCTGGAATTATATTCCCACCAATTATGAGTATGTCAAAATGGTCACAGATGTTATCATCTTTAGAATATTACATTTTCTACAGAGATATTGAGCAGATATTGTGACAAAATACAGCCCTGCCTTATTCCCCTTTCACCTCAAATCAGTTTGATTCTTCTCCAGCTACTTTGACAGCCGCTTGTTGTTCGTGGTTTAATGTTTCAATTAAGTTGATGGAATGTACTGGATATCTCTAATTGTGTTCAGCAAATTATTTTTTTATGTTGAGTACACTCAGAGACTTTACAGCTGTTGATGAAACACATATACAGATATACACTGTCCTCCTTTCATGTCTTAAAGATGGTTCCCTTATTGAAGATATGGTCTCTGGTTCCTCTGAAATCTCTGAAACCTGTCTGTACTTCGTGTATTTTATTTTCTAATCTTCTTCTGTTCGTCTTTATGATGAGGAAACTGAGTAGTACAAATGGATAAATATATCGAATGGCGTCAGACGCAATTTGACAATACGTCATCATCATCAAGTGCCATCTTTGCATTGAAAGTCGGCTTAATGAGTCGCCAACACCCTTTGTCTGGCGTCTTCACTGTGTATTCAAATTTATCTTCTTTCAGTTCATTTTTTGATAATTTTATCATCTATAACGCCGCCTTCCTCTTACAGGCTTCCCCCCAACCATTTCTCCTCAACCAGGCACATTCTTTAACAAGGAACCGTATCTTGTTTATATGGCCCAAATAACTTAATTGTCTGACCTTAGTCTCATTCAGTAACATTTTCTTCTTCTTCTTCTTCTTCTTCTTCTTCTTATTATTATTATTATTATTATTATTATTATTATTATTATTATTCTGTTGCCCTCTATCTTCCAGTTTGGCATCTGACCTAAACCAACTTACTCCAACCCCCACTCCTAATCTTTAGCTATCCCATGGATCTGTGGTCATTGTTCTTCCCATAATGCACATTTCTGTTTCTACTTCTTCTCTTTCGTTTGCTTAAAATGTATTGTCCCGTGTGGTGCTGTCTCTTGTATAAACTTCACTGTCTTTTCTAGTTCATTCAGTGGTCCGTACAGTTTATCTTCCACTGTTGTTTCTCTGGGTCAGGCAGTTTCCCACGAGGCCCATGCGCCGATCTTGAATTTTGTATACATGTAGTTGCGTAATTGATTGTGTCCTGTTCTGACCTTTTCTTAAATTCTAGCTTTTTAAAATAATGCTTTGTTTTATTCTTCTGTCATGATGCTCTTCCTATTCGTCTATATAACTACTTTACGGAATCTTCAATTTTGCTCTTTTATTATTCATGCATTGTCCAAATTTCTTGACTCTACAGCGATGAAGGATAAATATAACCATTCTTAATTGTTTTCATTTCCGTATGGAAACACTGATATGAGAATACGACTATTCGTTTAGGAATACTACAGCATTATAACAGGTGTCCCTATACATAGCAGCCTAGGAAGCCAGTAGAGTTTTGGACCCCAATCTGTAGAGTATGAATAAAATTAGTGGAACTGCTGTAAAGCTGTGGAAATATCATCATCATCAAGTGCCGTGCGGGCTGACGTAGGCGTTCATGGCTCTCCATAGATCTCGGTCTTTGGTTTTCTGGATCAACTCTCCTGCTGATATTCCTCCATGCCACCCTCTCTTCCCCTCGATCTTTCCAGTTGTTACGATGTTCTCCAATGCCTCTCTTCTCATCACGTGACCGAAGAAAGATGTTTGTCTCTGTCTTATTGTTGTATATAATGTTCTAGTTTCATTAGCCTGTTTCAGGCAGTCGTCGTTAGTTACTCTGACAGTCCAAGGAATTCGCAACATTCGTCTCAGGAACCACATCTCTGTTGCTTCTAATTTCTTCTTAATGTGTTCATTTACATTCCAAGATTCACTGCCATAAAGCAAAACTGGTTCTACATAGCATTTCAGCACTCTCTTTCTTACATTCAGTGATAGCGACTTATTGCATAAGATACTCTTCATTTTCTGAAATGCGGCTTTTGCCTGCCCTATTCTGCTCCTAATCTCTGTTGTACATCTTCCATCTGATGTTATAAATGCTCCTAGGTATCTAAAATTATCCACTTGGTTAAGGATTTTTCCTTCTATTTCTATGTCACATTTTGGTGTCACCATTTTCTTTGATATTACCATTGTTACTGTTTTCTTGATATTCAAGGAGAGTCCTTTCCTTGCACTCTCTGTTACTACAACATCTAATAATTGTTGTAGGTCTGTTGAATTGTCTGCCACCAATACTGTGTCATCTGCATAGCGTATATTATTTATATTATAGCCCCCAACTAGTATTCCTGGCATCTCTTTGATTTCTCTCATTATTACTTCGCTATACAGGGAGAAAAGATCTGGTGACAAGACACACCCTTGTCGTACTCCTAGCTTTATCTGTTCGTAACTACCCTCTTTATTTCCCATTTTAATTGCTGCTACTTGGTTCCAGTAAACATTCTTTATTATTCTTAAATCTTTTCCATCAATGTTGATATCTTCCAACATTTTAATCAGTTCATCATGTTTTACTTTATCAAATGCCTTAGTATAATCTATGAAGCACAAATATATGTCTCTCTGTTTCTCTATTGACCTTTCTATTAGTGTCCGTAATGTATAAATTGCATTGTTTGTGCCCTTTCCTTCCACAAATCCATACTGTTCTTCACTAATTTCCATTTTTATTTTATTTGTGGTTCTTCTCATTATGATTCTGAGGAGAAGCTTAGTGATATGGTTTATAAGGTTAATTGTACGAAAATCTTCACAATCAATTGCTCCTGGTGTTTTTGGTATAGCTATAAATACAGATCTCAGCATATCACTGGGTAAATATCCACTGCTGTAAATATCATTCAACATTTTGGTTAATATATCTACTCCAAATTCTCCCAATACTTCTAATTCTTCTATTGTGATTTCATCTGGCCCATCTGTTTTTCCTTTCTTCATACGTTTCATAGCGTCAGCGACTTCTTCTTTCAGAATAGGTAGACCTTCTAAGTTACTATCTTCTGTTAATTCTTCCCTTTCTCCATCATATAATTCTCTTATATACTCATTCCACCTCTTCATTATAGCACCTTCCTCTAATAATATCTTTCCTGTTTTTGATTTCAAACACCCTGTATTTATTCTTATTTTTCTTCCTGTAAGCTCACTGATTTGTGTGTGCATATTTTTTGTATCTTTAATAGAATTTAATTCAATTCTTTTGCATTGCTCGTTTAACCAACTTTCTTTAGCCTTCCCACATTTATCTTTTATTTCTTTATTTATCTTAGCGTATTCTTGTTTGTCATTTTTACTCTGTTTTCTTTTGTCCATCAGTTTTAAGATTTCTTCATTCATCCATTTTTTCTTAGCTATTTTGCCTCTCTCCGGTAATACTTCTTTGCTAGTTTGATGAATGGAGTCCCTTAACATTTCCCATTGTTCATTTATACTCTGTAGTTTAGCTATTGCATTGTACCTATTTTTCACAGTCACTCTGTATTGTTCTTGCATTTCTTTATCTATTTTCAGAACCTCTTTATTAAGTCTCATGTTCTTAACCATTTTTTTCCCTCTCTTTAATCTTACTTTTATTTGTCCACATAGTGGTACATGATCACTATTACAGTCAGCACCAGGCATTGTCTTTACATTCATTAAAGCATTTCTAAATCTTTTATTAATTAGTATGTAGTCAATTTGGTTGCGTATTTTCTTATCAGGGCTTTTCCATGTGTACAGTCGTCTTTTATGGTGTTTAAACCATGTGTTTCCAATTATCATATCATTGATATTTTCCCATTCTATTAGCTTTTCCCCTCTGTCATTTCTTGTACCTAAACCATAATTCCCCACTACATCCTCCATTTTTCCCTTTCCTACTTTTGCATTAAAATCACCAAGTATTATTTTTATTTCTTGGGTTCCAATTTGAGCCATCACCATTTCTATTTCGTCATAAAAGTGTTGTATTTCTTCATCACTACTGCTTGTTGTTGGTGCATATACTTGTATAATATTTATATCTATTGGTTTGCCTTTGAATTTTACCATAATAACTCTATCTGAAATGCACCAGTATCCATTAATTGACTTGGCTGTTTTTTCATCTAATATTATTCCTACACCTTTTTCATGTGTATCCCCTCCAGAATAAATTATTGTGTGATTGTCAGCTATAATTTTGCCCGATCCCTTCCATCTCATCTCACTAATAGTAGTATTCAGTAGTATATTCATTTTCATGCTATCCATCTCTCTTAGAACATTGGTCAACTTTCCTAGCTCATTTAATGTCCTAACATTCCATGTTCCTACTCTAAATTTATTTATTTTAGTTATGATTTTGCCATCAGTAGCTGGATGACGGTCTGGTGTCACCTGTTCCTCATGACTGCCCCTACCGGACGAGGATGTCCTAAGACAGCCATTAACGTCGTTCACTAACTCTGATATATGTTTTGCCATGAAGTCTTGGGAAGATAATGTGGTGGTTTCCCCTTGCCTTCCACATTCACATGGTGGTCTTTTACCTCTGCCTTTGACAGCCATTTCCGACTGTCAGGACAAGTGAGTGCCCTGCTCTGCTCAGCTGCAGAGTTGTCCACTTATTCCGGTGGATACTCGGTCCCCAGAGCTGTGTTAGCCACACCGTGGTGTGTTTCCCATCCTCTACCGCGGGGAGGTGCAGTTGGGATTTTCCCTTCATAAAGTTATTGTCTATGACCAAAACTCTCCAGTACTTTTAGAGGTCTGTGGAAATATAAACAATATAAAATAACATAAAGTAATACAGCTTTACAGAAAACAATAATGGGAAACATAGAACGTTGCCTTCATCGGCAAACAAATACTCAAAACACAACATTAAACACACGGAAGCCTCTACAGTGACTGCATTCAGGTATAAGAACGAAATGAGAAGACTTAAAAGATGAAAAACAAAATGAAAACAATGAAAAGAAAATGAAACAATGAAAGAAATGTGCTACTCATCTCAGAATCCCCGGCCGTGATGATTTCGAGGCCGCGATTATTTCACATAAGTTTCCCAGTGATGTTATGTGTAAAGATGAGTCTATGGGCAGCCGTTTATCTTGCAGTGATCTTTCCGAGGCTTAGGGAGGGAACTGGGGTAGTTGTGTAGCCAGTCATCAGTGGCAATGCCAGTCTCGATGATGTTGTTGAATACTCTGGATAATTCCTACCATCTGTCTTCTCTGGACCTTTATGTTATTTTTTTTTTTGGCGCTCACTCGCTTTGAACTCAAGCGTAGTCCTTACACACTATTTATAGTAGTGATGGACTGAATTTTGTTTGTGGGTTAGCTTTCCCTATTAATAGTGTCCCTCGCCATCAGGCGAACCCACTCCGACTTCAGAGGTACTTTAGGTCATTGAATCTAACGTCATACGAAAATGGGGCTGTGACAGGGGATGTCTTCAGCATTGCTGCGATGCCTTGTGCTGAGATGTGCATTGTATCCTTTACATCGACTTTTTCACTTGAGTGCCATGTACTTTGTTGTATCTTCTTGTGTCTTTTCGTCTCTTCAGTCTCGGAAATGTAATCTTTTTCTTCGTGGGTTTGTATTCGCACCCAGTTGTCCATCATCGGTTCGGGAATGATGCATGTCAGTTTTGGAAGCTGTTGTATTACAAGAGCAGCTGAAAAATGCTGATGTTGACTGCAACGTCCTGTAAGGGATATGCAAACAAATAATTATTGCAAGATAGGAGTTTTTCAACAACTTGACCTGGATTCTCAGGTCGATCCAAGCTACTATGGGCATTATAATATTTTCTGGGAAATAAAGATGGCCGGCGTAAAGTTGACTTCCCACCCACAGAGTGTCAATTAATTTATTTAAAAAATAAGGTGTTACAACCATATACCCAATATGCTTCAATACATGGACAAGGGTCCATAACTTTTTTCTATTTTTGTTAACATGCCCATCTATGTGAATGATTTTTCGTTACCTATTTACTTCACAGAACGTCTGCCACATGGCGTGCTTAGGTCCCCTCGCAGTCCAGCTGGGAGAAACTGACAAGGCTAACCTTGCAGTCATGTTGTCTCCGGTAAGTACATATTTTACAATGTTTCGAAGTTTCTAAACACCTGCCTTTGTTCAGTAGTGTGTCGTTGCTTTCTGAACGAGATTCAACGTTTAAGTCCAACTTAACGCCAGTGTAAGGGTTGGTTATAAGTCAGTCATTTCTCCACCACGGTTCCGCCATTTGTTAATATTATTTCTTTCAAATTTAGCGGTTAGGTTAATTACGTATATTACTTCTGTAAAATGTTACAGTTAACATTACTTTCTCACGTTAATCTTACAACAATTTTTAAAGGTGTAAAGGCGAGAAGATCGACTTCATTGAACCGGCTTAATCCCATATGGCTAGGTCTCTCTCTCTCTCTCTCTCTCTCTCTCTCTCTCTCTCTCTCTCTCTCTCTCTCTCTCTCTCTCTCTCTCTCTCTCCAGAGCAATCGGCCAAAAGCTCCGTAGCTCATTGATGATTTCCCCCCCCCCCCCGGGAGTCTCAGAGAAAATTGCACTCATAAACCGAATGACAAAGTCCGGAATCGAACCCACAACCTTCAAAACGCGACGGAGACACCCCCACATTTTAAATTACATAATGCGGCGATACTAACTAAAATAAGCGTTATGTTTTGATGTTATTATAATGCTAACCAATGGCATCAATACTAAAGAACAAACACGTATCACTGGATACTTTTAAAACAAAGCATTTTACAATACACTCTTCCTATCAACTCTATGCTACCAATGCCAAACTTGGACAATGACAGAAAAAGAGAAAAGAAAAACAACGGACATGAGATTCCTGAGAAGAATACCATAGGTATTAAGAAGAGTGAAAGTTAGAAAAGATTAAATCAGGATTAAAGTGTGTGGGGGTTGAGGTTGGGGGGGGGGTGTGTGTTAGCAAAGCTAGACATCATTAGTCAAAAGCAGGCTGAATAGTTCGGTCAGTAACTAGGCTGCCAAATAAAAGTATACTACAACAAGCAATGATGTACAGACCAAACAGATGAAGAATAAAATGCAATCATGTAAACGATGGACAGAGGGGATAACAGAGTCCATGGGAATCTCGATATATGAAACCCATAAACGAGCACTGCCCCGCTGTTTGTGCATCATCTCGACACCGCAAGGTACAGG
The DNA here is from genome assembly GCA_963921405.1 of Cepaea hortensis. Taxonomy (NCBI): domain Eukaryota; kingdom Metazoa; phylum Mollusca; class Gastropoda; order Stylommatophora; family Helicidae; genus Cepaea; species Cepaea hortensis. Next base: position 34,426,625 of record OY992893.1, read on the forward strand.
ATGTGATGAGATGAGATGAGATCATGCTAACATTGTTAGCTTTAATCATTACGAATAAGTTAAATGTAACGTTACATGTCGATATTATTTCCGTCACAAGTAACATGCATTAAATGCCTACATGAATTATGCCAACACATAATCAGACAGCAGGTGGTACACTTCATATTGGGACTCTTCGCTGGTTGATGAAGCAGGGGAAAGAGCACGTATGGGAATGACCCGAGTGCTGAGATGTCAACTCTTGACTCAACTCAACTCATTAATTATGCCAGAATTCACTGTTGCATTATTTGCTGCTCATGTCAGAGTTAACCGATTGCCAGAACTAATTTGAGGTCACTAGGGGGTGAATGAGTTAATGTGTTTAGGAACTGAACGACTTTCAGGGGTGCATGAGTCGTCGGTCACCGCTAATGCGGTAATGAGAATACATGGGGAAGAGTGTGCATCCATTAAATTATCTCACTGGCTGACACCTTGCGGGCTTGACAGACGATAGTGTGTTACACTGTGCTACAAATAAGGCATAATAACTACAACCCGTGTTACTAAGGCCAGAGATTGAGTTACACCTCTCCATAGCACAAATTTGGGGCTGAATTATAAAGACGATTTATTGCCCATGTAGCGTGATTCCTCTCTTGGCCTGCCTAGTTCACTCCAGAGGAACGGTAACGCCAAGACATCTGGAACAAGACAAGCTGCAGAAGCTGCCGGATCAGCATAGCAGTGTTCTAACTGTCCGACTGTGGGATCTTCCATCCCAGACCAGATGACGCTCAAGGTTTAGGATCTGGTCTGCCCTGCCATGTCTTTAGGTTGCATTACCTCGCACTGGGATCAGGCTTGTCCGAACTGATCTGCCCCTCCCCCACTCCCCACCCCCCGAAGCCGTTGGCACAATGTGTGGTGTCCGGTATGGTGAGCGCCGCCCAACATTCGATGATAATAGACAGCATGTAGTACCGTCTATAGCCATACGGTAGCTCAGTTGTATCTATATTATCTAAGCTGTGGACAATCTTGACTTGAAGATTGGCTGTAAGGTAGCTTTCTGTGAAGACATGAGTTTGTCAGTTGTTTTATAGGACGACTGTGGAGGATAATGCCCAGCTAGGAGTATGTGTGGTGATGGATATGTGTTGTTCGTCCATCATGAATGACGAGGACCATTCATTACACTACATCTTTTGATGAGGAACGAATGACTTGCGCTTTGGTTTTGTATAGCGAGGAGGTGGTCGCGCAACACCTTCGCCCCCGCTCCCTCGTCTGAGTCTGTCTGGCTCCAGTGGCGAGCATGGCAAGACGACTGGAAGACGGACACATAAGCAGTGGACGTTAGGCTGCCACGGCCAGTTATCCCTGTATATATTGGCTCTCGAGAGCCTCGTTCAAACGGCCCTTCCGCCAATTCCTTTAATTTTCAGTTTTAAGACAAGCGTAGCGACAAGCAATGAGCGTATGATTACTTATAGGATCAACAAGGTTTTCTTCGCCGAAGACGGACTGACCGCCAGAACGGACCACACATACATGAGGCGAGAAGCTGCCCACAGAAGATACTGCTCGTCTAGGTTGCGAGCAGATCTCCCGATTTACGGTTGCGCCTCACCAGCGCACAAGTGCACATGGCGACTGACAGGCATGGATGGATATGTATCATAGTGTTAACAGCATGCTGTGTTTCCTCAAGCCTGTGGCTCAGTACATCTGACTTCGACAATCATCTTTCCGGGTTTGCTTTCCCAAACCGTTTACTGTCTCCAGGCTACCTACAATGCAGCAGGTTTGTGTCTCTCTTCGTCTGGTCCCTACTCCTAGACCTGTCCGGCATGGGAGGCCCTACACGAAGCAACCCTGCTGTCGCCATAATTCTTGAGGTCATTGAAGCACGAAAGTCCCTCAACCTCAACACAGTGGAGACACATCAGAGGGGGAGGGGCTGTGATGTAAAAGAAATACCTTGACTATTATACAGGGTGTATTTTTAATGACTGTGGGCGTTTTTGAAAATATTGCCGTTCCAATTTTTTTATTTACCTTTTATGTTGCATGAACTCTACAGAGGGTGAATGCAAAACTTGGAACGGCAACATTTTCAAAAACGCCACAGTCATTAAAAATACACCATATATAATGTGCCAGTACAATATCGTCAACAAACGTACACATTTATGTACTGGTTATTTGTTTAAAGATGTGTCCCCGAAGCAGTTTCATGCTATGGGTCTATCATGTAATAGCATTGTGTAGGCCCAGAGCAAGGAGGAATAGTTGGCCTGTCTTTCTCTCACTTTGACCAGCGACGAGTCCAAACGACCAACCCGAATCAGACCGTGCTCATAACAACAAACGCTGTTTGCATCAACTTCGCGAGTGCGTCAGCATACACTTGGTATAGTCATGTGTATAGTCGTGTGTATAGTCATGTGTATAGTCGTGTGTAGAGTCGTTTGTATAGTCGTGTGTATAGTCGTGTGTATAATCGTGTGTATTCTCGTGCAAGGTTGGCTGATTTTTAAACGGTGTACCAACTGCATTGAAGGTCTACATATTTGAAACGACTAAACTGGTCTATGATACCGATTATTCAAGGATTGACATGTTTTCTCTACGTAGTATGAAATGTATGTCTAAGGGCGTTTGAAAGAGAATAAACTGCACTATGATAACGATTATTCTAGGAAAGAGATAGTGTCTATATAGTCTTAAGATATAGGAAAGAGAATAAACTAATCTATAATACCCATTATTCAAGCACACAAGTTTTCTATACGTTGATTGAAATGCATGTCTAGAGGCATGACAGATAATAAACTGCTATGACATCTCAGTCAGCAGGACTGCAAAAGGGACTGAGTACAATGACCTCCAAAAACGAACTGCCATCAAAGGTATGATCCAGGATGACTATCCTCAAAAGTCATGGATACATATGAGGTCAAAATTATCGAATGGACCAGGTTCTTAAATTTCCGGTGATGCTGAGGTAGCGGGTTCAATACCTACATCGGTGACTTGGACAAATGTTGACTTCTCGTCTTTTACTTGCAGACGTTAATTACAAGTACCTTATTAGTCGGAGTGGGTTCGCCTGATGGCCATGGACACTGGTAATAGAGAAAGTTAATCAACACGCAAAAATCACTCCAGTGTACTAGAAAGAGTAGCACTGGAAGCAACTACACTTGAGTTCAAAGCGAACGAAGGCAAACAATAAAATGATACATATATATTTGCAGAGAACAAGTCCTTCAAGAAACAAATGAAGATCGTAAACTGATCAGAGACATTAGACGTAGACAGTCACAATTTTTTGGGCATGTTATGAGAAGAAATGATTTGGAGAACTTGGTGACAACTGGTAAGATCGAGGGGAACAGACCAAGGGGAAGACCTAGAAACAAGTATCTGGATGGCTTGGCCTTGTGGCATGGTCGAGACAGAAACACGGAACTGATCCACGACTCTGTTGATCGAGTGAGATGGCAGAACATGACCGCCCACGCTTACCGGCATGGCACATGATGGATGGATGGATATTTGCAGATGGAACAGCAATCAAAACAGCTTAAAATGGAGGTGCGGGAATTTATATTTCATATCCAGACAATTGTGAAACAAGATATAAGATATATAACCACGGGTACATTTTGTTCCAACTACGCAGCAGATTCGAGCCCTGGGGCAGGCTGCCAAAATGATGAATGACACTAGCTCTGACTGTCACCAGGCAGCCTTTTTCACGGATGCTCTATCAGTGCTGCTGGTCTTCATGGGTGGCAAACTCTCATATGTGAGACGTGAACTTAGCAAGGTAGCTGCTTAAGAAACGGGCCTGATTCAACGGGTACCATCTCACTGTGGTGTGCCCGGACATTAGAAGGCAGATGATTTTGCCCCCCCCCCCCCACAAAAAAAAAATTGAGGATATTAATAGGAAGTGAACGAACCTCCATACTATGAAAAAAAAGAGAGTTATCAGGAGTATCAGAAAAGAAAACAACCAGAACAAACACGACTATCATTCTCTTGACCGGCTTTTTAAGGCAGGGCATAACAGACTTAACAAGCACATGTAGAGGCTTGCTCTGAGTGACTCACCACTTTGCTCATGCGGGCAGCGTGATCAAACTACAGGGCATGTTCTCAGGAATGTTCCCCAGTACAACCAGCTGAGTAGTGAATACGGGCGTAGTGTGACGACACTGCATTCAAAACTGTATGGAACAACAGAGGAGCTCCAATAAAGTGTTGACTACGAGGTTAGTAATTATTATCTTTACTAACCTTTACTAACATACAAATGAAATTTAGTCATAATGCTCATGCATATGTGCAGCAAAGATTTCTACTTCTCAACACAATCCCCATGAACTGTAACGGTTTTACGCTATCTTGAAACAAGAGCATGTATCCCAGATCTGTACCACATTTTGTCCTGTTCTCGTAGCCAATTCTTCACTGCATTAAACACTCCCTCGTTGTCTTCAAACTTTGTCCCTCGGATAGTATTATTGAGGGGACAGAAAAGATGAAAATCAGATGGTGCCAGGTCTGGACTGTAAGGTGCATGGGGCAGTACATGTCACCATTTATATGCTATTTCAACGGTTTTTTGTCGCGGTTAGAATTGGTTTACAGAGGTGCAATTTGGTATATACCTCATGAGAGTATAAACTGGTGAAAGTTTAAGGCTTCTATCTTTATGATTATCTTAGATATAATTGTGGTTCGTGAATTTCTGACATACACAAGTACATCACAAGAACGCGTCTGTCGGTGTAAACATGAAAGAACGAACGCTATAATAAGAAGACACAGAGTGTTCATCATATTCGCAACTGCGGAGCGCTATTGAGAAGAAGTCACCTGAACTATTCAAGAAACCTGATACGGTTGAGAAAATGGCACGTGGCAAGACTAACACCAAAAGACACCTGACATACATACAAGATGAGCAGCGTGGAAGCCGCCAAGACTTAAACATGACGAGAGGAGAGAATCTAACTGCGAGCTGCAGCAAAGAACCAGAACATACAGTAACCTCAAATGAAGCTACCACAGACAAGAGCCAAGTCTATTGAGAAGAAGAAGGAGAAGAAAGAAAAAGAGTCGGAAACACCGACTCACTGACGATCATATGGGTGATCAAGTGTATCCAAGTGGAACTGACAGATTACCAAATAATGAAGCAGCCACAACAGGAAAATCTTCATATCCGACTCTTGAAGGCGGAGCGGATCCTGACGTACTCCAAGATCCCTACTACTCTAGCGGTGGTAACAGCAGAGGGGAGCAAGATGCCGCTCCTCGTATCGCTTAACAAAAATGTACGACAGCCTGAAATATTCATTTCGTGAATCACTCAATGCTCAATGTGCCAGAGGGCCGGTCACAGCAGCACAACAGAAATCTGCCGCTACTGCGCCGAATGCCATGCATTCAAGGAATTTCCGCTGACAAAAAAAGACAAGGACTTCCGAAAGCCCAATGACAAGAGAAAGTGCGACAACTGTCTTGGCAAGCATGGAGCTAGATACTTAGGCTGCCCGTACCTCCAAAGATACAGAGACGTCTTACAGATCGCCATCACCACAAAGACATCATACAAGGAAGCAATGCGGAGGTGCGAGACACCCACGTGCATCTCAAAAGCTGAAAGATCTCAACTGCAAGGCCAGATATACGAGCTAAAGAAACAAGTCAAGCTACTTCAGACACCGACACAAACGAGCGACAACGAAAAACTGCTGGCTGACATAAAGGAAATCCAGCAAAGTATCAAGCAAGAGGTGGAACGCATGACACCGATAAAAAAGGAGAACGAAGAAATCCTACAAACCGTGAAATAAGAGAGAGAACTGCTAAAAGCTGAAAGAGAACTAATCAAAAACAAACCAACAGAAGCCACAGAAAAGACAACAGAAAAGCCGCAAGATGAAACAAACGAAAGACCAATCAGAAACCGCAAGCAAATTCCAGTAGCCCAACCACAACGTCCAAGAAATTCAAGGGGAAACCAATATTCCTCCAGACCTCTGAGGAAAGCCTAGATGTGCACACTGAAGAACACCTAGAGTTTTACTCTTCCACTATTGTTTAGTTTAGCTTAGTTTAGTCGATGGATCAACATCACGGCACACGGGTGTAACCCATAAGTGCTCCGTTCTCCTCCAAACTCAAACCTGAATCTGGAGAAACGCAGCTCAGTGCACGAACTCCATAGCACCGGCGAGGATCCTGAAATACTTTGGGTAGATTTTTAACTCAAAATTTTGCTCGGGCAGCGCCGTTAAGCTATTCTTTTTCGATTGCCAACTGCCAAGGGATTTTTTACTGGGCAACAAAACACATGGGCGTCCGATCTCACTACCCAAAGACCAGGGGAAATTTTATTACTAGAATTCCACGAGAAAAAATTCCGGTCATCACTGGGGCTTGAACCTGAGACCTCCAGCACTCGAGGCGGACACCATACCTCGAGACCACACAGCCCCCCCCCTCCCACGGCATTAACCATGGAGGAATACACCGAGCGGGATTTTGAACGCGACAGGCAAAAGCAACTCAAATTTAAACTCGAAAGAGAAAAAAGGCGCAAGGAAGAAAGTGGAGCCAGCGAAAAGCTTCTACAGACAATACACAAACAAGGAGGCAAAACGACCAAATAAAAAGTCCTATAAGGACTGCACCCAGTCAAGCAAAACGCACAAGGAGCCAACACTGACTAAAGAAACCGCCAGAGGAGACGGACACAAAGGAGAACCCGCCAGCCAATCCCCCAGCTGACGTCACAGGCACAAACGCTTCGAAATCGACCAGCCAGCTAACACAGCGCAGAAAACTAAACAAACTCATTCCACACCATAAACCACCACAAATATAACTAACGCCAGAGAGGCTAGTTGAACTTTGGTGGAAAGTAGTTGTTTGTTTTTGTTTTTTCCAAAATGGACTCGGACTCGGACTCGGTGTGTTCACGGAAAGACACGTTTCCTATGTCGTATAAAATGCATATCTACAGCCATATAATAGAGAATAAACAGCTTTGTGACACCAATTATTCAACTAAAACCATGGTGTATGTTTAGAATAGAGGCATATTAAAGGGAATAACCTGCTCTATGACACCTAGTATTCACGGAATAGTCAATCCTAGGCTTGGGCACATATAAAACATTTATTCTTTTGCTATGTATTGCATTGACAGGAATATTAGTCGGTAGTCAAAATGTAAACAATCAGCGTTATACTGATAACGTCGTTATGGTTGCTGAACATGAAATCCATTTAAAAGAAATCATATATACAATTGCTTCAGAAAGTTAAGACAAAGAGCCTATTCTGAATAACAGAAAAACAGAAATAATTTTTATTATGAAGATAAAGAGTATACCCAATTGCAACATCAAAGTAAATTGAACCAGTCGGAAACAAGTCAATGTATTTAAGTATTTGGGTACTTTAATAACAGCAGATGGAAGATGTATTAAGGAAGTTAAATGTAGAATAGCTGAAGCAAAGCCAGCATTTCACAAGATGAGAAATATTCTCTGCAATTTATCTTTCTCAGTCCTGGTGAGGAAGATACTTCTTAAGAGCTAGATTGAGCCAATCCTGATGTACGGATGCGAATCATAGACAATTAGCATACAAGTGAAGAATTATGTTGAAGCTGTAGACATATGTTTTATAGACGAATGATAAGAATATCGTGGACGGATAGAGAAAGCAATGAAGATATGCTAAAAGAAGTTATCTCACAAAGAGAACTGTTTACTTGCATCAGAAGAGAACAATCCACATTCTTTAGATATGCCATGAGAAGCGGAAAGCTGGGGTATGTCGTCACAATTGGAATGTTAGAGGGGGAGAAGAGGCTGGACCAGGGGCGGGCAAACTTTTTGTGCGTTGGGCCACACTGACAAATGTAAAGCCATTGGGGGGCCGCATACATATTATGTCCACTTTGTTTACAGCAACCTATCACAATAAGTCATTATGAATTATTTATAGGTTATTAAACAGTATAAGTAACTAATTATTGCAATTTTATTTTTCTTATACACTTATACATTATATTTTACAATATGGACAAATACCTTTACTAATTTGTAAACAAGATTTTACAATTTTTTTAAATATAATAATTTTTTATAATTATCTATCAATGGCTTTAATTTTGACACAAACCAGCAGTATTGTCACTACAATTGTTGATTTCTAATGAGATGTATGCTTGCAATTTTTGACAATATTCTTGAAATATGGAGCACATTTACTTGGTGAAATTCGCATGACAGCATGCAAGTTGCAGTCCGACAATAAAGACCTATTCTTAGATTAGTTGATCTTCGAGCAAGAAAATGCGTGTTCGCAAATGTAAATTGATCCAAACAATGATAAAAGTTTAGTTGCAAAGTTTTTAAAGATGGAACATGATTCTTCTAATGAAGATCCATAGAAATCCAGCAAACCATTTGACTTGAATTTCTCTTTCATGTCATGATCTGCTTGTAAGTCAAGCAGCTCCAATTGTATGTCCTCTGTGGCTATATCAGTTTCTGCACTAAAATGGGAACTGAGAATATTGAACTGTGGCTCTAAGTTCTTGAAATCTTGAAATCTCCATCCAAATTCTTCAGCCAATGCATCTAATTGGGCTTTGCACTTTTCAATCATTTCACCAGAAATGGTTTCTTGTTTCAGCAAAGGGAAGTGACAAAACTTTTTTTCACTTGCTTGTCTGGAGAACAGTGAGAGTTTTGCCTGAAATGATTTTACATGTACACACAATTCATGTGCAAACACACCATTGCCCTGAAGCTTGACATTCAGTTCATTTAACTATTCGATAAGTTCAATGGCAAACATAAAGTCTAATTTCCACTCTTTATTGACAATGTTAGTATTGAAATCAAATTCAATGCCATTTATCTCTAGGAACATCACTATTTCTTCTCTGAGGCCCCACACTCGCCTCAACACCTTGCCGAGACTCAGTCATCGAACACTGGTGTGGTACAGGACATCGGAATTTTCAGTTTCCAAATCGTCAAGTAATATCTTGAACTGTCTGTGATTAAGTCCTCTTGATCTGATGAGGTTGATGATGCTGATAACTGGGTCAATAACATGTTTGATATTCAAAACAGTTTTACACAGACTGTCTTGATGGATCACACAGCGAAGTGGCAATGGTGTGTGTTATTCTGCTTTAATCTTGTCACTTATCAACTTTGCCAGGCCTACATTGTTTCCAGTCAAAGCACGAGCTCCGTCAGTTGTAACACTTGCCATCTTGTTCAAAACCAACCCAGTTCTGTTAATACAGTTACTAACAGCATTGAATATATCATGGCCAGTGGATGTGTCTTTGAGTGACTCAACACTCAGTAACTCTTCCGTGAGTTTGAAAGAAGTGTTTATTCCACGTATAAATATCAAAAATTGGGCAGTGTCATGTACATCGGTACTCTCATCCAGCAAACATTCCTTGATGAACTCACCATCAGAAAATGGTTTGTTCTGTTTTACAATTGTGTGACAGCACTAGACTACCTTCTGTTGCAGCATCTTGAATTGTTTAGTGAAAACAGTTTGCTGTTTCTCCAAATCTTTCACCAACTCCAGGCATTTTCTTTCCCCCACTTCGGTTGTTAAATTGTATCCTAAATCGGAATGTTTTGTTTGATAATGTCTTTTTAAATTGTACTCCTTGAACACAGCCACTGACTCACGACACAACAAGAATAAGAGCATTTCTGACTTCCAAGGTGCTGACCTCATCTGGCAGAGGACTGACGAGGACAAGGGCAAAGCCCTCTTTGAACGCTACCTTGAGCAAAGCAACCAGACAGACATGGGAGGCCGAAATCTGGCCAAGGAGGTCACCTCAGACAGATGCAAGGCCCAGAACACTTCGGATGAAGACACAGTGACAGTGAAAGAAATCAAGGCTGTGCTTCGACGATCAAAAAACAGTGCTCCAGGTCCTGATGGCATAAGATACGACGACATAAATAGGTGTACCGACAATGAGCTAGAGAAACTAGCAGACATGTACAACAACAGTATAGGAAGTGCTAGCATCAAGGAGGAATGGTTACACAGCTATCTGATTCCCTTGCCGAAGCCTGACAAAGACCACACAAAAATTCAGGGATATCGAATTATAACCATGCAGAATACAATAGGCAAGCTGCTGGAGAAGGTAATTGCCAGGAAAATATCAAGCCAACTAGAGAGGCAAGGTGTTTTCCCACCCACCCTGGGTGGGTACCGTCCAAAGAGAGAAACCTGGACCAATGCAGCAGTCTTTGCCCACGATGTCTATGAAGGTTTCCACTCAGGCACTGAAACCGTTGCTGCAGCGATTGATCTTGAGGACGCATACAACAGAGTACCACTGGATTTTTTAATGTTTCAGCTTCTCGAATTAAACGTAAGTCCATTCCTCCTTAGTTGGATCGCTGCAGCCCTCTTCCAACGGAAAGTAGGTTTTAGATCTGGCAGTTGGACTTCGGAACCAACAACAATATATCCTGGCCTACCACAGGGATCACCATTATCTCCGGTACTGTTCAACGCCTACACAGTGAGAATCACCAATGAGCAGATCACTGGATCTGGCAGGACATTGTCATATGCCGATGATGTTTTAGTGTATTGTCAGGGGAAGGATAGAGAGGAGGTTGCTGTGGAACTACAAACCGAACTCAATCGCATAAGTACTTGGTGTGATGAAGCTGGGGCAATGGTCAACCCAACAAAGGCAACAGTGACTTGGTTCTCGTTGAATAATCATATTGTCAACACTCCAACACCAACTGTAATGCTGTGTTCAGAGACGATGGAAAGAACGCAGGTAATGAATTACCTGGGGATACGGTTTGATCGAAGCCTTGCTTATAATGTGCACATAGATCAGGTGATAACAAAGGCCAAGCGGGGTTTGGCAGCGATGCGGGTGATGGCGGCAGCAAACTGTGAGCAGCGCCATCTATGTCTTCTGTACGAGGGGTTGGTCATGTCTGTTTTGGAGTATGCAATGGCAATCCTGACTCTCAGCCATAAGCAGATAGAAAGGATGGAAAGGATACAGAATGAAGCTATGCGCATTATTCTTGGATGTACAAGAGATACAGCATGTAGGGCGATGCGCTACCTTCTTGGTTTTCTAACCATTGAAGAGAGAATACAAGGTTGCAGGGCACGCGCCTACCTCAGAATTAACGCAAACACACAACATCCACTGCATAGTGAAATTAGGAAGGTGAAGGGCAGCAGGTTAAAAAGAGGACGGTCGTGGATGGGTCAAGCCGAAGACATTCTTCAACAGGTGTGTTCACTTGAGGACTTAGAACCTGGCGAGGAGTTGGTGCAAGTGCCAACAGACTTCAGCACATCCTTTTCAGTTTGCATCCAACTAGATAGAAAATGCAGACAAGAAAATCCGGCTGCTGTTGAGGCTGAAGTACAAGCGTTGATTTTCGAGAATTCGCTAGACGGTGACGCGGTCATCTACACAGATGGGTCGGTCGTCCGACATGTGAGAAGCTCATGGGCCTTTACAGCTCGGGCCGGAGGGAGAATTGTGAAGGAGGACTCTGGTGCTTTCACTGAAACCACAAGTAGCCTGACCATGGAAGTCATGGCAGTAAGTAAAGCAATAACATGGCTCGAGACACAGACATTCACTAAGGCTTGTTTCCTTAGCGACTCAATGAACATGATCAAGAGGATAGAGGAGGGGTCGATCCGAAGAGAATGGTTGCTGCCTTTGGAGCGGTCTCGACTGGCAAAGATTAGTTTTATCTTCGTGCCAGGGCATGCGGGAGTACAAGGAAATGAGCGGGCTGACAAGCTCGCAGGTGAGGCTACTGTGGAGGGCGGACGCGCCATGGACCAGGCCGACATTCTGAATGCTCTACGAGAAGTAAGACTTTTGCGAGAACCAAGTGATGACTGTGAATCTACAACAATGGCCAGACTGCGAGAGCAGCAAATTAAAAGAGGGGTGGCCAAACAAGAACACTACGCAGGAAGCCAAAGGAGATTTATAAACCAACACAGAACTGGCGTCGTTAGCCGCTACACGTTGCGGGATTTGCTGAGGAGGGGATCCGAGCACTTATGGACTGAATGGTTCGATGTGCAATGAGGATGATCTGTCGACTAACTAACTAACTAACTAACAACAAGCAAACTGATTTGCTACCAACTTTTATAAAACAGTAGTTAGTTGTCCATTCATCATTAAAAGCACGGCATTCATCTTCAATCTTACGTTTTTTTAATGACACTCATTGTTTTAATAGAAACTTTTAAAAGGAAATGAGACAAAAATACTTCCGGCTGTGTTTGAAAATAAAATATTCGGAAAACAAGGCGTAAACTCAGAATAAATTTCAGAAATATATCAAGACTACTACAACAAATAAATTAATTTAAACATTGTAAATGTGAAAATAATTTATAAAAGCAAAAAAAAAAAAAAACTTTTAAATTTAATATCTTCTTGCACAATAAATCATTTTCTTCACCGGAGACATATTTGTTTTTTCATAAAAATCATCCTTATTAAATTTTTACATGTCGATAAATATTTATCTGTATTAACATCGATAAATTCGCATTTTAGCATTACACTACGAAGGTCAAGGACTGTTTACAACAATAGAAAATTACAAAGAAATTTTATCAAAAATGTTAAAACAATCATAACAGTACATAAAATTCTGTAAAATTCAACAAAATAACTTAAAAACGAAGTAAACTTATTGTTACTTTTAAATGCCCTCGAGGGCCGCATAATATCAGTTGACGGGCCGCATGCGGCCCGCGGGCCGTAGTTTGTCCACCCCTGGGCTCGAGAGCTGGTAGCGCGGCTTGGACGAACGTCAGTATCAGAAATGACTGGCAGTACAAGAGACAGAAGGCTGTGTATAGACATGATCATCACCTCCACGCGGTATGGACTATAAGAAGAAGACAAAGTCTTCCATTATACCTAAACCACGACCAGAGGTAATCTGTAGGATTTTGAGATGGGTGCTCTGAGCTCATATGGCTTTTCTAAGCAGAAAGAGAAAATTTTGATTCATTCATAATTGATGGAAATCGGATTCATTAAATCAGATATGCAGAGTATACGTCCCTCCTTTTAAACTGTGTCAAGGTATTCATCGACATTCAGTGGCCTGTCCGGAGCAGAATTTCTCGCAATTTCTCTCCACCATAAACCATATGCCCTGTCTCTGCTGCTGTCATGTGTAAATTAAACTGTCATTTTTTTTATTTATTTTTTTTTTTTGTGATCGACATGATAAGGATGCTTGAAGATCTACAAATTGATGGAAAAGACTTTAGACTTGTAAAAAACATATATTGGAAACAACAAGCTGCCATCAGAAATGGTAATAAAGTAGGTATATATCAGCATATTAAGAGAGGTGTGAGACAGGGATGTGTAATGTCTCCAGGTCTTTTTTTTTTCCCTGTACAGTGAAAATATTTTCAGAAATATAGAAGATACGGAAGGAATCAACATTGAGTATGCTGCATCAATAACATTAGATATGCAGATGATACAGTCTTGATTGCAGACAATGAACAGGAGCTGCAACATTTAGTAGATGCGGTTATTGCACACAGTGAACAACTAGGGTTAGAATTGAATTGTAAGAAGACACAGATTATGGTCATCACTAGGAAGAAGGAAATACCACAATGTAATGTACAAGTGAATGGACATATTCTTATACAAGTGAATCGGTACAGTTATCTTGGAACAATCCCAACATCTTATGGGAGAATAAGAATTAGAATAAGAATTGCCATTGCGAAGGTAGCCTTTTGCAAGATGAAAAACGTACTGTCCAATAAAAAGATATCAATTGAAACGAGAAAAAGAGTGTTAAAGTGCTACATAGAACCTGTACGTTTGTATGGATGTGAAGCGTGGACAATGAGCAGACAAGCTGAAAAACATCTGATGGCTGTGGAAATGTGGTTTCTGGGGAAAATGCAAAGAATACCATGGACAGACAGAAAAACCAATGAACAAGTCCTTCAAGAAACAAATGAAGAACGTAAACTCATTAGAAACATTAGACGTAGACAGTAAAAAATGTTGGGCATGTTATGAGAAGAAATGAGTTGGATAACTTGGAGACAACTGGCAAGATCGTAGGGAAAAGACCAAGGGAAAGACCGAGAATTAAATACCTGGATGGCTTGGACACTTGGCATGGTCGAGACAGAAACACGGAACTGATCCACGACACTGGTGATCGAGTGAGATTGTAAAACCTGACCGCCCACGTTTATCGGCATGGCACATGATGGGTGGATGTATCTTTTTAGCTGATAGCAAGCTAGCGGGTTCAATCCCTACACTGGTCAGTTAGACTAAAATGCCGACTTCTCGTACTGGACATGGGAACATAAATTACAAGTACCTCAGAAGTCGGAGTATATTCGCCTGATAGCGATGGACACTGTTAATACGAAAAGCTAATACACGCGCAAAAATAAGTCCAGTGCATTCACCAGTATTGGCAACTAGTAAAAGTAGCAGCACGTTATGGACTACGATTGAGGTTAAAACGAGCGAACGCATAAATAAAAACAAATATCTTGTATCCATCAAGTGTGTGGTCTTTCTCTTCTCGACCTCCCTGTTATGCCTCCCTCCATAGTAATGTTTCCTAGACTTTCATGTCTTTTTCTTTTTTTAATGTTGCATATCCCTTGCAGGACGTTGAAGTCAACACCAGCATTTTTCAGCTGCTGTTGATGTACTTGGCAAATTTTACGTTCAGTAGTTTGCCATTGCTTTCTGAACGACTGGCTCCCATACCAATACGTATACCATACCATACACAACGCGACACGGTCTGCTGCACAAATCGGTCGCGGCTGAGTTTCGAACGCCTGGTAAGCGGTTCACAAAACGCGTTCGCAAGCCTTTGGCCACGGAGACCGGCCATGTCTGTTTACATGCCCAAAATATTTCATTTTCATCATTTGTGTTTGTCTTAACAGTCCTGATTCTTTAGTAACGAGTCTTTTGTTTCAATATATATCGGTATTTGTAAAGTCTTACTACACTTTTTATGTAGAACAGCTGTTCTCTCCAACATACTCTCCAACATACTCTCCAACAAACTCTCCAACAAACAGCTGTTCTACATACAAAGTGTAGTGAGACTTTACGAACACCCTGTATATGTTTGTTCTGCCCTCCGTCAAACGAATTGCTAATACTCTTGTGAAACATTAAGCGTGTGGACTGGCGTAGTTGATAACGAACTGCGCTGGTAATGTTATGAGCACGGTCGGACACGGGCTCGACGCTTGCCAAAGTGAGAGAAAGATTGACGCTGTCACATCATCGACCTATAGCAGGAAGCCGCTTGGGGGAAATGTCTGTTTCTGCAACATGTATATTCCAAGCCAGATACATGCTTTACAGCGGAGCTGGTAGATATCCAAGTTTCGCACCAATATGTTTTTTTTTTGCATATCCTTTTTACAGGACATCGCTGTCTATACCAGCATTTTACTGCTGTTGTTGATATCTTGGCAAGTTGTATGTTTAGTAGTTTGCCATTGCTTTCTGGACGACCGGCTCCCATAAGTACTTGTTAAACCCAGGATAACGCGGTCTGCTGCCAAATCGGCGGCAGCTGTGTTACGAACGCAGGGAAGCGGGCTTACGAATCGTGTCCGTAAGTGCTTTGCTACGGAGACCGGCACCAATATATTTTTTTCATATCCTTTACAGGACATTTACAGGTCACCACCAACATTTTAGTCCAACTGTCCAGTGTAAGGGGTTGAACTCTTTACCTCGGCATCAGCACACCGGATGTTTAAGAACTCGCGTTCTTATCCATTCAGTCATGCTGACCTACCTATCCACGAAGATTTTAATTACTTTTGTTTTTGCATGGCAGCGGTTGTTCTACTTTGAATTTCTGTCATCTTTTATTTTCTTTCGTCCGTTCTCAGAAAACCTAGATAATGAAAACTGCTCTCTGTCTGTAATTTCTCTTGCTTTGATAAATGTTTATGTTATCATGTTTATTTTAGCGAGTGTTATTATGTTTGATTTTGTAAGTATGTAATATAAACTTCGTTTTTCATTTTGTTCTTCCACTGTGCTAATTAGTTTCTGAATCTAATTGTAGCCTTCAACACACACAGAAGCAATTCTCTACTGTGTAATAGTTCTGTGGTAGACTATAACACAACTGAAACAATTCGATACTGTGTAATAGTTCTGTGGTAGCTTCTGACAACACACTCTGAAACAATGCGATACCGTGTAATAGTTCTGTGGTAGCTACTGACAACACACTCTGAAACAATGCGATACTGTGTAATAGTTCTGTGGTCGCCTCTGACAACACACTCTGAAACAATGCGCCACTGTGTAATAGTTCTGTGGTAGCTACTGACAACACACTCTGAAACAATGCGCCACTGTGTAATAGTTCTGTGGTAGCTACTGACAACACACTCTGAAACAATGCGCCACTGTGTAATAGTTCTGTGGTAGCTACTGACAACACACTCTGAAATAATGCGATACTGTGTAATAGTTCTGTGGTAGCTACTGACAACACACTCTGAAACAATGCGCCACTGTGTAATAGTTCTGTGGTAGCCTCTGACAACACACTCTGAAACAATGCGCCACTGTGTAATAGTTCTGTGGTCGCCTCTGACAACACACTCTGAAACAATGCGATACTGTGTAATAGTTCTGTGGTAGCTACTGACAACACACTCTGAAACAATGCGCCACTGTGTAATAGTTCTGTGGTAGCTACTGACAACACACTCTGAAACAATGCGCCACTGTGTAATAGTTCTGTGGTAGCTACTGACAACACACTCTGAAACAATGCGATACTGTGTAATAGTTCTGTGGTCGCCTCTGACAACACACTCTGAAACAATGCGATACTGTGTAATAGTTCTGTGGTAGCTACTGACAACACACTCTGAAACACTGCGCCACTGTGTAATAGTTCTGTGGTAGCTACTGACAACACACTCTGAAACAATGCGCCACTGTGTAATAGTTCTGTGGTAGCTACTGACAACACACTCTGAAACAATGCGATACTGTGTAATAGTTCTGTGGTAGCCTCTGACAACACACTCTGAAACAATGCGATACTGTGTAATAGTTCTGTGGTAGCCTCTGACAACACACTCTGAAACAATGCGCCACTGTGTAATGAGACAGGATCCCAGCGAGATCTAATTGACACCCGGGCACCGGAAGTTTTCCAACTTAAAAAAAGTTCCTCATTAAAAATGGAGCATGCTGGTAGTAGCAGACATGAGATTCCCTCAGTGACCGGCTGCCATGATCGTATTGCGTGAAGGAGTTTTACAAGATTTTAGCCAAATTAAGTTTGCTGATCGCTGCTCTACACTTTGGACTCCGCACTTAACACTTCATTGTGTGACTCACGAAAATACAGCGCCTTTTAAAGCTTTTTGGACAGATTTATCGTCGTGGGTTTTTATGTCCGTTTCTGCCGTACGTATGTATCGTTGTGTCTGTTCTCTGACTCCCGTTATTCACACGAGTTCCATAGTTGCTTATTGTTATTTTCAGGTTCTTTTATACGACACGGTAATCAATCCTAAGAGTTATTACATTCTTTGTGATTTTCTAGGTAATTTTACACGCAGCAGTATGAGCAATATGGCAGCAGATCTCCATGCGTTTTTTTTTTTTTTTAATAAAAAGGTATGAGTACCGGTCATACAGAAAGCATTGGCAAACTATCAATCGTAAAACATGCCAGGAAATCACTAATACCCAAAAAAGGCTGTTGTTGACAGAAACGTCCTGCAAAAGATATGCAACTAACTTTGGATGTGTCTTTGCTTTCTGTATGGCCGTCGTTCATAACATTGTGAAAATCAATGCAAAGCAATCTACTCCTAAAATGCCTGCGGGTGGCTTCGAAGCCGGCATGTCGGGATTGTGAACCTACTTGCACTACGTCTGAGTCATAGACACGGAGGGCTCATTATTATTAGAGAAAAACTTGTAATGGTAATTGTGTTTATCTACTAAAGTCAATGGTCTGAGTTCAATTCCAAACAGAGGCTTGATTATTATTATTATTATTATTATTATTATTATTATTATTATTATTATTATTATTATTATTATTATTATTATTTCATTATTTTATATTTTTGATTGTCTCTTGTTGTTGCCGGCTCCGTGGCAATGGGTTTACGAACGCAGTTTGTAATCCGGCATACCCACGTTCGAAACACAGCTGTGAGAGATTTGGCAGCAGACCTCCTTACCTTGTTTGTATTAAACGGAATGGGTGCTGGTCGTTCAGAAAGCAATGGCAAACTACTGAACGTAAACTTGCAAAGACATCACGAACAGGCAATAAATGCTGGGGTTGACAGCAACGTCCTGTAAGGACATGCAACTAACTTAACTCTTGTTGGGACGGGGGAATTTTCACTCTGTAATTTAGTTTAGCCGGGCTCCGTGGCTAAGGTATGGCGAACGCGGTTCGTCCACCGAGCACAGATTGGTCTATAAACATACGGGTTTAGCACCATATACCCAGTAATCGTGTCAAAAGGTCATTTATTCACTGACCTTTATTAAGAGTAATACCAATGTCAAGTACTGACATCGCCCGTGCTTAACTATATCAGAACCTTCTCATCTGCTCCTCGTATGTTACCAGCAAGCGTGTTCGTGACTGCCATTGATTACACCTGAGGAGTATAAAGAGTTTTAAAAGGCTGAAGGGTCTACTTCTTTGCACCGGGTTTTACCCGGTATGGTTCGGTCTTTTTCTGCAGGGTGGTCTGCCGAAAGAGTCGTAGAAAGCACGAAGTCCATAGCTTCAGCAGCTTCCTCCAGGAGTCGCCGAGAAAATTGCACTCGTGTACTAATGGCATACCCTGGGATTGAACCCACAACCTTCGGAGCGTGAGGTAGGCTGCTGAACTACTTCGCCACGGAGACTTCCTGATGAGAATTGTTGAACAGCGTACCGTGCTGCTTGGGCCAGAAAGAAGCCATAATTGCCTGAAGATACAGCCGGTAGCACGTCGAGCGCCTTTATTATCCTAGAAGATCATGGGACTAAAGGCAAGCAATTCGACTTTTTTTGCACCGGGTTTACCTCATCTGGCTGATATCTCTCCACAGTACAGCGAGTCCCTGTCGAGAGCATGGCACAAAGCACGAACTCCATTGCTCCAGCGACATCTCCCAGGAGGTCTTGGGTTGACAATTGCATTCGTGGCCTTAACGACGCGATTCGAAACCTAACCCATAACCTTCAGAGAGCGAGACAAACGGTGTGACCACTTAACCAGCCCGAAACTAAACAAAGGCAACAATTGCAGAGTTTCCTTCAATAAGTGCTATTCGTGTCCATAATGTTCAGTTGTCCACTTCTAATCACAAGTCGGGCTTCGTTCGTGACCACAAGTCTCTGGGGCCAACTCTGTCTCATGAAATGGGTGCCATAAAATTGTCTGCGTCGGAAGTGGGCCGACGGGATACTGACCACATCCAGTGTCGTTTGTGTCCAGAAAATATAGGTCAAATATCACATCCCCGTAAGGACAGATGCAGTGGCGGACTGGGCAGGGTGTCAGCTTGGGCGATAGCAAGTAGGTCCGGTGGGTCCCTGATGAAGTCGGACCACTTAATTATTAGACAATATGTTTAACATATTAATGACATTTTAATAACTGTGTCTTCATTCATTCATTCATTCATTCATTCATTCATTCATTCATTCATTCATTCATTCAGTAGCTGTTCCTTTGCAGAACCTCGCTCCCATAACAACCTTCTCGGTCATAAACAAGATGTCCTGCGTCCGATGCACCCTTCTGGAGATCATCCGCCACGCCCAACCTCTCTTTGGCTTTCCACTCCCTCTCTTTCCGGGCATATACCTCTCCGTTATTGTGATCTGCAAACTTTCATGACGTTTCAAGTGACCAAAATATTACCATTTTCTTTGTTTTATCGTCTTTAGTAGCCAGCCTTCTTCAATATTCAGTTTTGTCGTGTGGATGCATTTGTTCTTTTCTTTACCCAAGATATTCTTAAAACCCGCCTATAACATTTATATTCAAAGGCATTTATGCGCTGTTCAGATTGTTTAGTAAGTGTCCAGATCTCACAGTCATATGTTGCAATGGGACAGATGTATGTTCTTAACTATCTAATATTTTTTTTAGGTCGATTTATCCCACGCCAAAATTTATTCAGTTGTTTTAGTTTTTGAAGAGCAATATATATTCGTCATGGTTGTCTTAGGGCACCCAGTATTTCATGACGTTTCAAGTGACCAAAATATTACCATTTTCTTTGTTTTATCGTCTTTAGTAGCCAGCCTTCTTCAATATTCAGTTTTGTCGTGTGGATGCATTTGTTCTTTTCTTTACCCAAGATATTCTTAAAACCCGCCTATAACATTTATATTCAAAGGCATTTATGCGCTGTTCAGATTGTTTAGTAAGTGTCCAGATCTCACAGTCATATGTTGCAATGGGACAGATGTATGTTCTTAACTATCTAATATTTTTTTTAGGTCGATTTATCCCACGCCAAAATTTATTCAGTTGTTTTAGTTTTTGAAGAGCAATATATATTCGTCATGGTTGTCTTAGGGCACCCAGTATTTTAAAACCCAGTCCGTCGCTAGCCACACTGATATCGGAGACGTGGGCCTTGACTTTTGACCCATAATTTACTTCAATACGTTACAGTTAGTGTAGTGGTAGCGGAGGAGTAATGAATGAATCACCAAAACACCAGAAGTAGACGTAAGCTTTACTAGAACACGACCACAAAGAACAAAATGGACGTTGCGGCTAAAGCCTTCATCGGCACAGAAAAAAAAAACAAATAGAAATTGACACAACTACATGAAAAACATTACATGAAAATATAAATATAAAAGCAACTTATCTGTATCCTTGTTGTGGGCCGGACACGTCTTTCATTGGATCCGCGAGTATGATTCAAATTCTAGCGGTAGAATAGTGGCTGCCACATGCCTGCCGTCCTGGTGGTCTTGAGTTCCAATCCGTATCGAGGCGGTACTTTTACAATTGACCATGGCTCCCAAGTAGACCTAACCTAAAATGGGTACCACGAAATGTCTTGGAAAGGGAAGGCGGCCGACGAGATATTCCCATATTACTCGTAGAGTGACGACTGGTCTTTAACAATATGGGTTTAGCGCCATGAATCAAATACGCACCATATGACCACTACGCCGTCAGGAGTGTAAGACGGTCCATGACTTACTCACGTTATAGTTACGGGAGCCGCTTTAGTTCTGTGGCTAGCACGTTGTAGTCATGTGTTCGAATTCCCATCGAGGCGAATTATATTTTTTAAACTGACCTCAGATCCCACATCTAACCAGCCCTAAATGGGTACCAGGATTGTCCTGGGAAGTAAAAGCGGCCGGTATTAAATCGCTAAATGGTCTATAAAATTACAGGGCAATCACCATATGACCATTTCGCCTCGAGGGTTGTACAACGGTCCTTTACCTACTTATTTGATCGGTTGGCGGACATGGCGGTGATTGAGGAAGGATGCGCCAGGCATCGTTAATGTCATAGAAGACTCCGAACAGAGAAATGTAAGGACACTTGGGAATCTGCTTTCTGGATCAGAGTGAGGAAGATGTGTGCGAAAGGGGAAGCTGCTGGACATGAACATTGTGTCAAGGGCACAAGACATTTGGTTAATCAACATAGAACTGATGAACATCATGTTCCTTGATAACTATCATATTCGTTCATATCTCATTTGATTAATCACCTCAGAAGTCCTCGGTTTAAAAAAGAAACATATCCCTTCGATGAGGGTTTGAACACACGATCACCAGACCCACAGGCGATTGTGCTAGCCACTGCGCTGAATGTGCAGAGGGAACAGTTATTGACGACAATCACGTCGGACATTTAATTGTCACTTTTATATTTATATTTTCATGTAGTGTCTTTCATTTAGTTGTGTCAGTTTGTGGTGGGTGTGTGTTTGTTTTTTTTTGTTGTTTTTTTTTTTTTTTTTGGGGGGGGGGGGAGATGTGCTGACGAAGACTTTGGCCGAAACGTCAAGTTTGTTACTTGTGGTCGTGTTCTAGTAGAGCTTACCGTCTATTTTTTGTTTTCTTTGATGATTCATTCGTGTCAACGGGAGCCGCGCGAGCAGGAAAATATTATTCTTTTGTCTGTGCGCCCGAGAAAGACGATAGGAAATTGCTGGAAACGTAGTTAGTTGTATAAACTCCACGTGGCGCCAGCACATTTGAGGGCTTCTGGTCGTCACATGCTGCTCTCCCCTTCCACGGATGTATCGTTCTCTTTTCCTTCTGCCTTCATTCTGAATGGATGTATCGCAATGTTCTCTGTACACCTCATCTTGTATATCAAAAACATATAGAAGTAAGAGACCCTTTTAGCGCATTAAGGAGAATAGAGCATTTGGTGCTAGACCCATATTCTTATAGACTATTCGGCACTTGGTGGGTGATGTGGGCTGTATCACGCCTTTACTTCCCAACTCATTCCCTGGTACCCATTTTAGACTTAGTTGCTCTGAGAGTCCAGGTCAACTGTAATCCCTTGGTGGATTCGAATTTATGATTACTGGGCCTGTTGTCGAGCTTCTAGCTAGTACACTATCGCAGCTCACGTTGTCAAATATTTTCTAGTTTAATATCAGCTATTTGTCCCTGAAAGCGAATACAGTAGAGGAGCGGCTGGCTGAGTGGCTAAGAGCGCCGGGTTTTCCTTCGGGAGACCCGGGTTCGAATCCTCGGTAAGGTGTGGATGTTTGTTTTTCTGTCGGGGGCAGAAAGAAAATCCTAACCTGCACAGTTCGCGGCGACTACACTAGCCAGGTGGCCTTAATTTCTCAGGTTTAAGAACTCCGTACCCTACACTACAAGGTAATATAGGCAGTGGGTGACAGTGATAGTGACAGACAGACAGCGAATACAGTTTAGATCAAGTAAACAAAGCAAGTCCCGTGACGAGAACCTGCAATTAGGTTTGTGAATCGTTAGCACCATTACAGTTGTTTCCCCTGAATGCGCGGAGGAATAGGTGGTCAGTCTTTCCTTCCCGTAGCGGATGGTGAGTGCAGGCATCGAACCCGCATCTGCCCGGGCTCATGCCATTGGCTGAGTAACTTCCTAACCGTTACATCAACGCATCCGCTTAAGTAAAGTGAGCCGAAAAGAAATACAGTTAATACAGAATGTCATTCCTTAAGACATAGTGACAATCTGCCAAAGGACGCGTTCTTGTTTTCTCGGAAGCTGCAAGACGCTTTGTTGTTGGTATAAGTCTCTTTCTCTCTCTCTCTCTCTCTCTCTCTCTCTCTCTCTCTCTCTCTCTCTCTCTCTCTCTCTGCGTGTGTGTGTGTGTGTGTGTGTGTGTGTGTGTGTGTGTGTGTGTGTGTGTGCGTATGGTGTCTCTGGCTATCTCTGTCTCTCTACTTCTCTCTCTGTCTCTCTTTCTTTCTGTTTCTCTCTCTACCCTCTCTCTTCCTTCTCTCTACTTTCTTTCTTTCTCTCACTCAGGCTCTTTCTTTCTTTCTCTACCCGCTCTCTCTTCCTTCCCTCTCACCCTCGCTTCCTCTCCCCCTTCCTCTCACTCAGACTTTCTCTACCCTCTCTACTCCCCCCTCTCTCTCCCTGTGGGTGGAGGAATGTGTGGTGGGTGGGGGTTGTGTGGTGGGTGGGGGAGTGGGTATGGGTGAGTTATGTGTGAGTGAGTGAGGGATGTGTGTGTGGATTGGTGCGGGATGTCTGTGTTGGAGGGGGGATGTGCCACATAACATGATAATATGCATTGTTTATGTTTACAACATTCATTTGACAATGTTTATTTTTTCTATGTGAGTGTATCATACACTATTGATGAACGAAAGATGAGTGATTGGAAGGGCCGAATGTAAGACGGGCCTACGTGCCCAATTTGTAACCCTTTTAAAATAAGGTTCAATTCAATTCAATTCAATTCAATTCAGTTCAATTCTCTCTCTCTCTCTCTCTCTCTCTCTCTCTCTCTCTCTCTCTCTCACACACACACACACACACACACACACACATATACTCACACACCATTCCACTCTCTCATTCTCGTTACTGATGCCTCTGTAATTGTCAATACCCAACGATTTCAATTATTTGCCGTCCCGCTATTTTCTTTGTTGCCGTTGTGGTCTTGTATCTTCGTGGTTGATCCGTCATTCTGAATGCCTGGTGTGAGGAGAATGACACTGGCCAACTAAACGTCTGTTTTAATTGTTGATGGTTTTCTAGTACGGTATACAGATCAATGTGTGTGTGTGTGTCCCTCTCTCTCTTTCTCTCTCTCTCTGTCTCTTCCTCTCTCTCTCTCTCGCTCTCTCGCTATCTCTCTCTCTCTCTCTCTCTCTCTCTCTCTCTCTATCTATCTATCTATCTATCTATCTCTAAGGAGCGGATGGCCGAGTGGCTATAAAGCCGAATTCTACTTAAGGAGAACCGGGTTCGAATCCTCGGTAAGCTGTGGCGTTTTTTTTCTGTCGGGGGCAAAAAAAAAACTCTAACCTGCACAGTTCGCGGCGACTGTATTTGCCAGTCGGCCTTATTCCTTAGGCTGAACACCCCCCTGCCATACACCCTAAGGTACATTGTTGGCAGTAAATGACAGTATGACAGTATATATATATATATATGTGTGTGTGTGTGTGTGTGTGTGTGTGTGTGTGTGTGTGTGTGTGTGTGTGTGTGTGTGCGCCTGCCTGTTCGTGTTAGTTGGCCATTGCTTGCTCAGTAAGAAAATGTAAAATTTATAAAGGTAGTAACATTTTTAACGCTAATAACATTTATAAAGCTAGTAAAATCTATACAGCTAATAAATATTAAAATTATTGAATGCATTTTACGATCTCAAGTTGAGTGAAATGAAAGCTCATCGTTTTTCTCCACAACGATGTCTGTCGGAGCGACAGTTAAACCCCCGTCATTTCTGTCAACGAGAGTCTTCCAGCCAAGCAAGAGTGGACATGCAACTGAAACATTTACTAATACACTACAGACATCCATGAACTGCTGCTGCACAGAAGAGTTGGAGAAAACTGGGTGACAACTTCACCAATGTGGGGCTCATGGAGAGAACTAAACAAAGGCCAGTGAATCAGGAGGTGGGGACAAAAGTGATTGGACATACATTGAGAATATCTGAGGTTAGTATAACTGGACAGTGCTTTAGCTGGAATCCACAAGGTGAACGAAATAGTGGGAGAATTGAAAACACAGGGAGTAGATAATTCGAGACAGAGATTGGGAATATGGGGAGGACATAGAGAGGGGTGCGGGAGTTGGCAACAGATAGAATGGCTTAGTGCGGTTTCGTTGACGGTCAATGCCCCCAAATAGGGATTAAGGACAAAGGACAAGAAGAAGATATGTAGTAACCAGGCTGAGTCACAGGCTCAATTCGAAATACTGTTTGATCACATGTCTAAGCTAGCACCATCTTCTGCTGACTCGGCTGGATGGCTACAAGCCAATTAGGTAGGTACATAACATCAATATTGCATAACGCCATCCAAACGGAAATGTCCATTAACCAAAGAGCACAACACCGCTCTGATATTACTACAAAACAACGAACACTGGTAATACTAAAATAAAACAAGGGCAGTGGTGCAGTGGTTATGGACAACTCTGAATACGAAAGGAAAATCAAAGATCCATCCATATTACAGTTATATTCGACAGCTAGCAACCCGGGGTGGGGGGGGGGGGGGGCTTGGATTAAAAATGAGGACCAAAATTCGGTTACCTGTAGATAGCAAATTCATCAGTGAGGTGACTGCATAGCTACTCCCCCCCCCCCTCTCACGGGGCTCACAAACTCCCACCGTTATGGCCTCCCTAGATTGAACAAGCCTGTGGTACCACTGAGACTTATTTTATCTAAGGTCGAATCTGCCCAACACAGGATAACTTAATGACTTGCGGAAATTCTCAAACCAATGGGACAATCATTCGACACATTAATACTAAAAGATTCATTTGAACTGATCGAACTATTGGACACTTTCGATCTTAACAAAAGTATAAGGCGTCAATGAACGTTACGTCTCTTTTATCTAACGTTCTCCAGGAAAAAACAATGAATTTCATCTGTGATCGAATAGTAGGGGAGAAACTGAAGTGAAGCTTACCGACATCCAAACTCGAGAAACTACTACCATTGTGCACATCCAATATTAAATTCAAAAATCTTTTTAAAACAGCATACTGCCAAATTTACGGAGTGGCCATGAAGAGTCATCTAGGTCCCATTAGAGCGGACATCTTTATGCCGCACTTAGAAGAGAAAGAGCCTCGAATATTAGGGACCTGATTTTATACCGCCGGTATGTGGATGACATATGATTCGTCACAGAGACCAGACAAGAAGCAGAATCGTTCCACTCCACCATGAACCAAACCCACGAGAACATATCTTTGTCTTTTGACCACGAATACAATGACACCCTATCGTTCTTAAACATCATAATCCTACGTTGAGAGAATGGCATCATCCAGAGAGCAGTCTATCGAAAAGGAACATTGATGGGTTAATGTTTTGCACCTATCCAGTATAAGTGTTCCCTGGTACGGACCCATTGTAATCGAGCTAGAAAGATTTGCTCCGACTACACACCCAAAGAAGATCTAGACGCCGTTAACTCTTAAGCTGCAATATAATGGATATCCAGCCGACTTCACCAAGCATCTCTACCAACCACCCAAACCTACCCCCACAGAATCACCAGTCCCCAGTTTTCCAGCGTGCTGACCTTTCGAGGAGACGATGTAATTATATTAATACACGATCGATTTAAAATAGCAGTAAACCGAACATTCTTTGCTGCTGAACCAATGATCAAATAAACACTTTTCCATCTATGGAAGAACTATTGTCTCCGTACATCAAATCAAAATGCATTTATCAATCCTAGTGAAAGTGTCAAGCAACTTACATAGGTAGTAAGGAAAGACAATTAGCAAACTGAGTAATCCAACATATAACAGTGTGGGTAGAAATGATAGTTAATCAGTCTTCATGAATCCCTGTGCGGTCGACAGGCTATGAAACGCCCTCCTCGGCGATTTCTCAACATTCTTAAACTTTTTAAAATATTTTTTACATATCCCTTACAGGACGTTGCAGTCAACATCAGCATTTTTAAGCTGATGTTGATGTTCTAGGCAAGATTACGCTCAGTAGTTTGCCATTTCTTTCTGGGCGACCGGCTCACATACCCCGTAAGTTACCAACGCGGCGAGAACCGCTACCTATTCTCGCGCAGGTTACGTTACTCACGAGAATAATCGGGATTACGGAGAAAGGCGTTAAGGCCCAGGCCAGGGATACCGGCACTCCTAAACTACTGTCATAAATTTAACAAAGAAACAGCGTTTCATACTCTGTATTCGACGAATAATAAGCGACTGCTCAAATATAGCGAGGCCTTAGCAATTAGGGGGTTCCAGACAGATATTTGCAAACAGAAAGACGTAGTTTTAAATTTGAAATTGAAATTAAGGTAGGGATTTTGTTAAATGCATCACTTTCGAATACTACATGTGACTGTGTTTTATGTATTTAAGTCAACATATCATATGATATATAACTGCAGTCTGCACCTGATGAGATGCAGGTTAATATGCCAGGCAATAAATCATGCAACATATTGCTTGTGATTTATGTGTTTAAAATCTCTTAAGGAATACTTTGTTTTAAAGAGAAAGATAGTCAAAATAACAGTGAGTTGTAGACAGAAAATGTCGTCCACCAAGTGATTTCTACCTGAAATAGAATCGGAAAACATTTTTTTGTTTTAAGAATAGATGTCCATCCCCGCGACAATTGAGAGGTACTTCTTTCTTTCAAGCAGACATGTCTACATACACGAGAGTGGAAAAATGCTTGTTACTGTCGCCGTAGTATTTTTAGCACGAGAACGCTTTGAACTCAAGTGTAGTCCATACACACTACTGCTAGTAGTGCTGGACTGAATTTTGCGTGTAGATTAGCTTTTCCTATTAACAGTGTCCCTTGCCATCATACGAACCCACTCCGACTGCATAGGTACCTGTAATTTACGTCCCCAAGTCAAGGACGATATGTCAACATTTTAGTTCAACTGTCCAGTGTAGTGGTTGAACCAATACCTCTGCATCAGCACACCACATGTTTAAGAACAGGCGTTCTTATCGATAACAACTTACATTTTTCGACAAGGGATTTCGTTTGTTGATTTCAACAGGAGATTTTTAGTTGGAGCAGAGTGGAAAGCCGGCTTCGTGGCTTAGAGGTTATGACGTTTCTCCGTAATCTCGTATACTCTCGTCGGTAACGTGATGACAGTTCAAATCAGCAGTGGTTCGAATCGCATCGGTAACTTACGGGGTATGTGAGCCGGCCGCTCAGAAAGCAATGGCAAACTACTGAGCGTAATCTTGCCAAGAGATCAACATACAGCTGAAAGATGCTGGTGTTGACAGCTAAGTCCTGTAAAGGATATGCTAAAAAAAAAAAAAAAAAAGAGTGGAAACTTCTCCTGTCTCTTGTTTAAATGCAATGAATTTGCTTAAAATACTTTTTGTTTTAAATAAAGAACCCTTTAACACAGCTTAAGGTGTAATGGAGGCTAATAAAATGACCTTTACTTTTTCCTGTAGCAAAAATCAAGTATTTATATCGATGCCATAAGATGATAGAAGGATGAGAAATGAAGATCATATTTGATGTAAGTCACCGGAAGTTAGGAAAAGAATTCTTACATGTTACTGTCAACGAGAAGTACAAGTAAATTGCAGTAACCAGTGAGCTCACATGAAGAAAGATAAGAATAAATACAGGGTGTTTAAAATCAAAAACAAGAAAGATATTATTGAATGAAGATGCTATAATGATAAGGTGGAATGAGTATATAAGAGAATTATATGATGGAGAAAGGGCAGAATTAACAGAAGAAAGTAACTCAGAAGGTCCACCCATTCTAAAGGAAGTCGCTGACACTATCAAACATATGAAGAAAGGAAAATCAGTTGGGTTAGATGGAATCACAATAAAAGAATTAGATTACTGGGAGAATTTGGAGTAGATATGTTAACCGACATGTTGAATGATATTTACAGCAGTGGATATATACCAAGACATATGCTGAAATATGTACTTATAGCTATACCAAAAAAGACCAGGAGCAATTGAATGCAAAGATCTTCGTACAATTAACCTAAAAAACCATGCCACCAAGCTTCTACTCAGAATTATAATGAGAAAAACTAGAAAGAAAATAAAAATTGGAAATTAGTGAAGAACAGTATAGATTTGTGGAAGGAAAGGGTGCAAACAATGCAATATATACATAATGGACACTATTAGAAATAGAATACACAGAAAGACATATTTGTGCATCATAGATTATATTAAGGCATTTGATAAAGTAAAACTTGATGAAATGATTACAATTTTGGAAGATGTTAACATTGATGGGAGGGATCTCAGAATAATAAACAATATTTACTGGAACCAAGTAGCAGCAATTAAAATGGGAAATAAAGAAGGAAATTATGAACAAATAAGGCTTGTAGTACGACAAGGATGTGTTTTGTCACCGGATCTCTTCTCTCTATATAGCGAAGTAATAATGAGAAAAATCAAAGAGAAGCCAGGAATAATATTCGGAGGTTATAATATAAACAATATACGCTATGCAGATAACACAGTATTGATAGCCGATAATGTAAAAGAACTACAACAGATCTGTTGGACATTGTAGTAACAGATAGTGCTAAGAAAGGCTCTCCTTGAATATCAAGAAAACAATAACAATAGTGATATCAAAGAAAAAGGTGACACCCAAATGTGAAGAAGGGATAGAAGGGAAATTCTTTACCAAGTGGATAGTTTTAAATACGTAGGGGCATGTATAACATCAGATGGAAGATGCACAACAGAGATTAAGAGCAGAATTGGGCAGGACAAGCAAAGACTGCATTTCAGAAAATGAAGAATATCTTATGCAATAAGTCACTATCATTGAATGTAAGAGAGTGCTGAAGTGCAATATAGAACCTGTTTTGCTGTATGGCTGTGAATCTTGGAATGTAAATAAACAAATTAGGAAGAGATTGGAAGCAACAGAGATGTGGTTCCTGAGACGAATTTTGTGAAATCCTTGGACTGCCAAAGTAACTAACAACGACTGTCTGAAAGAGGCGAATGAAACTAGAACATTATATACAACAATAAGAAAGAGGCAAACAGCCTTTTTCTTGGTCATGTGATGAGAAGGGGGCCATTGGAGAACGTCGTGACAACTGGAAAGATCGAGGGAAAGTGAGGTAGAGGCAGATCAAAAGAAATGATGCTGGATGGATTAAGACGGTGGCATGAAGGAATATCATTAGCGGAGTTGATCTAGAAAAACCAATGAACAAGTCCTACAAGAAACAAATCAAGATCGTAAACTGATTAGAGACATTAGGCGTAGACAAGCAACATTTTGTGGGCATGTTATGAGAAGAAATGAATTGGAGAACTTGGTAACGACTGGCAAGATCGAAGGGAAGAGACCCAGGGGAAGACCGAGAAGTAAATATCTGGATGTATTGGTCACGTGGCATGGACAGGACAGAAACACGGAGCTGATCCACGATTCTGGTGATCGAGTAAGATGGCAAAACATGGCCGCCCACGCTTATCGGCATGGCACATGATGATGATGAGTTGATCTAGAAAACCAAAGGCCGAGTTTTGTGGAGAGTCATTAACGCCCACGCCAGCCGGCATGGCACTTGATGATGATGAGGACTGTCAACACCCACAAAAACTGCCTCTGGTACCTTGCGGTGCAGGACCGGGGGATCTTAAGCCTGATGAATCAAGGCCACCTGGATAATGCAGTCGCCACAAACTGTGCAAATTAGAATTTTTGCACCCGACAGAAAAAAAAAAAATCCACACCTGAATCACTTTAAGTCCCAGAAATGTGAATTTACAGAAAACTAAAGATACGCTGGACAACCAAAAGGAGTGATTTAAATCACACGAAGAAGACTAGAATGGAAGAACAACTGACCACGTACATCAGAATTAGTTAGTTAGTTAGTTAGTTAGTTGCAAATCCTTTACAGGACGTCGCAGTCAATCCCAGCAATATTTAGCGGTTTGTGATTTCTTGGCAAGTTTACGTTGAGTAGTTTGCCATTGATTTCTGAACTACGGCACTCATACAATTGTATGAAAACCAACGCATGGCGATTTGCTCCCAAATCGCCCACAGCTGTATTTCGAATGCTGTATGCGGGATTACCAATTTCGTTCGTAAGGCCTTAGCCACAGAAACAGGAGATCAATTGGAGTGTGTAGTTGGTCATGCTTCGAAGTACACTTGTTCCTGCAACGAGGCGCTGTCGCCATTGAAAGTGACAGGTTCGAATATATAGCTTTCAAATTGTATGCTGTCTAGTGCGTCCTCTAGTCTTTACTTCTTTCCTCTCCTTCTGTGAGCGCCAAACAATATCACGTGTCTTTATTTATATAGCCACAGAAATAGGCAGTCGATATGTTTGTGACATTATAAGATGAAAAAAGACTACAACATGGCGTAGCAACTGAAAATATTTTTAGGGAAATAACACGAGTATGAAAACAATAGAAAAGTTATCGCCGTCCTGTCATCATGGTAGGGACAAATATCAGCAGATTGACTGATGTTACATATAGAAGCGGCCAACTGGCAAAGCCGCCTTTTTCTACTCCCGCATGGAAACAGTGTAGTTGTGTTTTTTGCTTTTTGTTTTGTTGTATTTCGTTGTTTATCTATCTGTGTTGTCCTGTCCTTGACAAAGATTCTGAGAATCGAAACGTCGGCCGTCCTGTGTGTCGTATTGTACGCTTTTGTGTGTATTTTATTTTATTACTAGCAGACCCGGCCCGGCTTCGCCCAGTCCCTGGTGGGGAGCATCTCATTTAATTCATATAAGTAGTCATATAAGTTCTCGTTTACGTTACCGACTATCTGTCTGTCTGTCTGTCTGTCTGTCTGCCTGTCTGTCTGTCTGTCTGTCTGACCCGGCATCACCCAGCTCCTGATGTGGGGCATCTCATTTAATTCATATAAGTAGTCAAATAAGCTCCCGTTCCCGTTCCCTACTATCTATCTGTCTGTCTGTCTGTCTGTATGACTGATCCGGCCCGGCTTCGCCCAGCCCCTGATGGGGAGCATCTCATTTAATTCATATAAGTAGTCATATAAGTTCCCGTTCCCGACTGTCTGTCTGTCTGTCTGTCTGTCTGTCTGTCTGTCTGTCTGTCTGTCCCTCCCTCCCTCCCTCTCTGTCTGTCTGTCTGTCTGTGTAATCATTTATTGGTTGCAGTTAGAACAACCTTAGATAAACGAAGACCAACTTACAAAAAGCATTAGAAAGAGCACTTGAAAGATCTTTACATGTTCCCCAACAATTAACTTGGGTAAATGGAGCGGCGGCAGCAGCAGCAGCAGAAGAAGAAAAAGGAGGAGTAGAAGCTGGGAGGAGGAAGAGGGAGGCGGAGGAGGGAGGAGGAGGAGGAGGAAGGAAGAGATAGGCGGAGAGAGGAGGAGGAAGGAAGAGGAGGGAGGAGTAGGAGTAGGGAGGAAGGAGGAGGGATTAGGAGGAGGAGAGAAGAGGAGGAGGAAGGAGGTAGAGGGAGGAGGAGGGGGAGAGAGGAGGAGGAGAGAGGAGGAGGAGAGAGGAGGAGGAGGGAGGGAGGAGGGAGATACGGGAGGAGGGAGGAGGAGGGGGAGAAGGGAGGAGGAGGGAGAAGGAGGATGAGGAGGGAGGATGAGGGGGAAAGGAGGGAAGAGGGAGGAGGAGGAAGAAGAGAGGAGGAAAAGGGAGGAGGAGTGATTAGAAGGAGGAGGAGGGAGGAGGAGAGCAAGGAGGAGGGGGAGGAGGGAGGAGGAGGAAGAGGGAGGAGGAAGGAGAAGGAGAAGGGAGGATGAGGGAGGAGAAGAACGCAGGAGGATGGGGGGAGGAGGAGAGGGAGATGGAGGCGGAGGAGGGAGGAGGAGGTAGAGGGAGGAGGAGGAGGAGGAGGGAGGAGGAGGGATGTGGAGGGAGGAGGTAGAGGGATGATGAGGAGGGAGGAGGAGAAGGGGAGGAGGGATGAGGAGGGAGGAGGAGAGGGAGGAGGAGGGATGAGTAAGGGGAGGAGGAGGAGGAGGGAGAAAAAGGGAGGAGGAGGGATGAGGGGGGACGTAGGAGGAGGAGGAAGTAGGAGGAGAGAGGAGGAGAAGGGAGGAGGAAGGAAGAGGAGTGATTAGGAGGAGGGAGGAGGGCGAGGAGGTAGGAGGAGGAGGAGGAGGGAGGAGGAGGAGAAAGAGGGAGGAGGAGGAAGGAGAGGGGGAGGGGAAGAGGAAGAGGGTAGGAGGAGAGGGGAGGAGGAGGATTATAACGCATATGCCTGTAGATAACTGCAGCGAAAAGGTGGGTCTGTCTATCTATCTGACCCGGCGTGGCTTCGCCCAGCTCCTGGCGGGTAGCGTCTCATTAAATTCATACAACAAAATAAAGTAACTTAAAAGGATGTCCTTCCACACACCATCCATTATTTCTAATGAAAACCGTTTCTAATCACCTGCATGACTGTAGATAACTTCGTAAGCATAAAAAGATGAGTTACATTGTTATGCATTATGCATTATTTTTATGAAAACTTTGAAAATGCCTTAAAGATTGTATCATTATTTATTATAACTCATATGCCGGTACATAACTACAGACAAAGAGTTTATAAATCTTTGAAAACGATGCAACAATATGACTATAGGTTATACAGCAATGTTATTAAAAGTTATGCCCCTTGAAATAACTTTTCTAGAGTTAAGTCCCCTCGCTGTATATAAATTACAATGTAAAATGATAAATTAAATAATATTAAGTAAGCAGCCGATTTCACACTAAAAAAATATCACAGTTGGCTGCGCTGGAATGAAAGGAAGACGTGTAGAAAATGTCATCTCAATCAGATGGGCCGTTCGCGAACGCATAAAGGACATACACACCCACATCCTTTTTTATATATAAGATTCATTTTATATATTTATTGATTACTTCTGATTTTGGATTTTCACCTATATTCCGGTATACGATGGATCTCCTTGTAAGGTATGTGCAACGTGTTTGTGTTTAGTACGTTTCTTCTCGCAGGAGCTTAATATAACTATTTGTTTCCAATTCATAGCATATAGAAGAATGCGAGATGTCACGAGGATTTAACGCCGACACCAAAGACATACACGATAATGATGATGATGTGGATCGGTAAAGGAAATTACGGCGAGGGAATGAATTATCTCCCTCACATGATAAAATTGTCACCTAATGTATGTGGAAGCATGTACTGTTACAACTTTGAACCCCAACAACAATGCCTGGTTATAGGGTAATCTTTGTATTCACCAAGTGCTTCCGACCACCGTCAATGGATTGTGCAGAACAAGTGGTCGTCTGTTTCCTACAGTCAGCTGCTGTGTGTATGGTATTGATGGAGAGACGCGGCGTGTGGATACACATACATGAACACCCTGATGAATGGATGGGTAGATAGGGACAAACGAACAGCCAGACAAACAGGTATAAAGAGAGACAGACGGAATGGCAAATGGACGGGAGGTCAGATAGATAGACACAGACAGGCATATCGACAGGCAGAGATAAACAAACATTCACAGACGAAAGGCAGACGGGTAGGCAGACAGGTAGACAGAGAGACAAGTAGGCAGGCACGCGGGCGGGCGGACGGACGGACGGATGGATCGGTCGATATCGATAGATAGATAGATAGACAGACAGACAGACAGGCAGGCAGGCAGGCAGGCAGCGGGCGGGCGGGCAAATAGATAGACAGACAGACAGACAGCAAGACATACAGACAGACAGATAGATAGATAGATAGATAGATAGATAGATAGATAGATAGATAGATAGATAGATAGATAGATAGATAGATAGATAGATTAGATAGATTAGGTAGATAAGATAGATAAGATAGATAAGATAGATAGATAGATAGATAGATAGATAGATAGATAGATAGATAGATAGATAGATAGATAGATAGATAGATAGATAGATTTGAGACTACTACGAACTATTATCTCCTCGACCACGCCCTGTCTGTTCTCTGAAGGCATTCAACGAAAGATCATCTGGTCTTTCTCAACTGTGGTGCTTAGTACTAACATATATTATACATTATTGTCTCCGGGAATCCTCGTTTCTTCACTTCACTCGGCACTTTGAAGCAACTACAAAACAAAGAAACAGCAACAAACAAAGATGATTCTGCATTTGTTGATCTTTCCATAAAATGATATGTGCTACCCGATACAGAACCACATCTGTCTCAGCCTCTGCATTGCCATAATTTCCCTCGTGTCCCCAGAGAGGTGTACACTAAACGACAGCGAAATGCGAGAGGGAACCGCCGATGATTAATGATGCAGCGAACACCACAGCTTTCGTCGATGAAGCGTCTCAGGTAGGCAATGACATATTCAAGCTTGTTTCTGTGTATTCTCTGTCGGTATTGTATTACCTGAACCTCCAAGATTTGTTTTATCCATAGCAATCTTAGCCCTTGAGTAATCTCTGTATGCTGACCGCAGACCGTCCTGTATTTCATTTGCATTTGTGTTCATCTTGTCTTTCTATGTCCTTTTTTTTTTTTTTAGATATGTACTTATTCCCATGGATTTCTGCTTGTTTGCTGCTGATGTTGTTGCTGTTGTTGTTGTTGTTGTTGTTGTTGTGTTTGTTTTTGTTGTTGTTGTTATTGTTGTTGTTGTTCTCCGTCTTCTTCATTGTTCACTACAACTATAATACTACTGTTACTGCTGCATGTACTACTACTACCACCACTACTACTACTACTACTACTACTACTACTACTACTACTACTACTACTACTACTACTACTACTACTACTACTACTACCACTACTACTACCACCACCACCACCACCACTACTACTACTACTACTACTACTACTACTACTACAACTACTACTACTACTACTACTACTACTACTACTACAACTACTACTATTACTACTACTACTACTACTACTACTACTACTACTACTACTACTACTACTACTACTGTGTTTGACTGCTACTGCTCCTACCAGTATTACTACTATTACTGTTGTCGCTACTGCTGCTTGCAACTACTACTACTACTACTACTACTACTACTACTACTACTACTACCACCACCATCACCACCACCACCACTACTACTACTACTACTACTACTACTACTACTACTACTACTACTACAATTACTATTAATTCAACGACTACTAGCAAACTGCAACTACTAATACAGCTACCACTACAACAACTACTACTACAACCACAATTACTATAAATACTGCAACTACGACTACAACTACTGCAACTACTACTATTACAATTACTGCTTCTTTTTCTACAAGCAACAACAATTACAACAACTATTACTACTATAATTACTGCTACTTCTACAAACAAGAATAATTACAACAACTACTGCTACTATAATTACTGCTACTCCTATAAACAACAACAATTACAACTACTACTTCAATTACTGCTACAAATATCAATAACTACTACTACGGCTTATCTAGCAGGTACTTATGAAAACGACAGTCTCGCCTCACCCCGCCGAAAAGATGCTCGATCCCTGCCAGTTCCCCATACTCAGTGCTTTTTGAAAAGTGTCTTCAGTGTCCTGTGTCCATCTTCATGTTGATCGAACCTCACCTATCAGGACCTATGCCCTCCAGGGCTGTCCTCTCCAAGCCACTGCGACATTTAATATGTCCAATTCATTTCAGTGTCCGACATATGATACTGTTTATGACCATGGTTTCGTTGATGTTCATGTCTTCTAGATTGTCATTATTTTTTTTCTTCCTGGTCCACAATAGTTTAAGAATATGTCGGTAACATTTAAGTTCAAGGGCGGCGATTTTCCGAAATGATGCGCGATCACGCACCGGACGTTGCCACATGCAGGTTCTCAAATGTTTTACTTTCAAATGGTTGCTAGCGCTGTATTATGGGCTATTATTACAGTTTAACCCTTACAATCCTATGGTCAGCCAACGCCTGACTTCTTTTGAAGGGTCTGCATTCTTGTTTATTATAAGAACCATCATCAATATTTTTTTCTTTCTCTTTCACATCATCATCTGAAGAAACCTGCAAGGCTTGTTTTGTTTTCATGTCTCCTTGTTCCCAATAATCTAGCTCCAGTCCGTGTCACTTAATCCAGCCAGTTCGGATTCTTTCATCTTCTTCTTAGACGGCATCTTGTTCTGCGGAGGTCAGCATGACCGAATGGATAAGACCACTTGTTCTAAAACATTCGGTGTGATGTTGCTGAGGCAGCGGGTTCAACCCCTATACCGGTCAGTTGTACTATAATAATGTTCACTTCTCGTTCTCGACTTGGGGACGTAAATTACAAGTACCTCTGAAGTCTGAGTGGGTTCGTCTGATGTCGAGGGACAAAGATAGTAGGGAAAGCTAATGCACAATCATCAAACATCAGTCCAGTGCATTAGAAGTAGTAGCACGTGTATGGACTACGCTTGAGTTAAAAGCGAGCGAGGGCAAACAAACAAAATAAAAAATAAAATCCTGCTCATCATATACTTTGCGTGTCTCTCTTCTATAACGCACAGTTCCTAGCAAAGGTTAATGAACTTAATGAAGTAATGTTAATGTTGTGTCGAAGAACCTGACATATGATACCACGACATCTAATCTGAGAATGGAGCTGGAGGCAGTCACAGCGGCATTTCGCTGGCTGGGGGATAAACAGAACATAAATGTCTTGATTTAACAGGCTCACATAGCATGCTGAGACAGGTGAAGACATGCATGCTTCGTGCAGAGTGGCATGCTTCAGTGTAAACAATCACAGATAGAGATCATCTATTGGATCTTTCACTCAAGGATATGCTGGTGATTTGGAAAACGAGCTGGCTGATAGATTGGCTGAGTCTGCACCACTGGGTGGGAGTATTGGTGCACGATCAGAAAGGCGTGGTCAGAGAACTTAGAGATCCTGTATCTAGAGTGCAGGAACAGATAAAGTATCATGGCCTAGAGAGAATGGTGCTGCAACGAGTGACTAGGGGATCTTGCCGACACTCAGTATTCCCAGGAAAGGTCAGACGGAAACACAATCAAACTGCAACTGGTAGCATTAGAACTTAGAATCTTCTCTGACTGTTTGTTGAAGGCGAGGAGGGAGCGTGTATGGGAATGTCCCGAGTCTTGTAATGTCGCTTCTTGACTCAACTCAACTCTTCCATAATCCATTCGTTGAACATTGTCTAACAGTCTATCTGCTGAATTTCCCGATGATAACACACCCAACCCCCCAAAAAATTGTCTTTTGGTTCCGAACAGTTCATACCTGATTTTTCATAAATAAGGCCTGCTAAATCCACATATCACATTTATTTGTCTGTTGCAGCTCTAGTTTTCGAGGTACAGACATTTATGTATTTAATTAATATCAGTATAGTATTTTCTATGTAAAGTTCTGGGGAGAAAAAACTATTGCTATCTAGTCTCTTTACAACATTTGGAATTCCAATGGTTTGGTGAGAGCCCAATAACCAGTATGGTGACTGTTATTTCTGTGTTGAGAATATTAAGGGAATTAGTGGGGGAAATCCCCCAAAAAATGGAAATATCCAGATTTAGATTCTGCTAGACGACCTGTTCCACACGGAGATGACATACCAATTCCAACTTTCAGTCAGATTTCGGATTCACTGCTAGAACATGAAATAGCAGTGGCAAGTTGAGCGACAAGTGACAGAGACAGTGATTTTGAAGATGATTGTCCAGCTGTAACCCTTCTACCAGCGTTAACTGAATGATCTAATTCGAGATCTATATCTCTCCAAGGAATCTTCAGAGCTTTAGGCTTCAAGGTTGACAGAAAAAACTTATTGTTTGCTGAAACAAAGGTTACATTGCATCGCACCAGAGACCAAGGTTTCCTTACATTCTTTTGTAAAGAAAATAACCTAGTTTTTTGTACTAATGTGGGAAGTCTTGTAAACGAAATGGGTGTACGTTACACACCAGATGAGGGGCGACTTTTCATTGACAGCTCTAAAAGAAATTTGAAATGGGTTCTGTTACACAATGGTAACAATTATGGCTCAATTCCAATTGCTCATTCTACTAAAATGATTGAGGAGTATGCTACAATAAGCACAGCTCTGAAAAACTTGAAGTATTTAAAACATAACTCGGGTTGTGTAGAACTTAAAATGATGAACTTTTTACTTGGACAGTGAAGTGGATTCACCAAATATCAATGCATTATATGTTTGTAGGATAGCAGGGTAAAAGATACACAGTTGACAAAGAAATAGTGGCTATTGAGGGGTGAATTTAAAGTAGGAGAAGAAAATGTTGTCAACAAGCCTCTCATTGATCGAAAAAGATTACTACTGCCACCATTACATATAAAGCGTGGCTTGATGAAGCAATTTGTTAAGGTACTGAACAAATATGGTACCTATTTTACTTATTTATGCTGAAAGTTTTCGGAACTAAGTACAGACAAACTTAAAGCTGGAATTTTTGATGGACCTCAAATTACAAAGTTAATAAACGACCCACATTTTATTGATTCGATAAACGTAACAGAGTCATCATTTGTTTTAGTTGTGCAAAACTTTCTGGGTAACTTTAAAGCAGACAATTATTCTCAATTAGTTGAAAACATGCTGTCAAGTTTTTGAAAGCTTTGATACAAAATGAGCATAAAATTGCACTATCTCCATAACAAATTTACATTTCTTTCCCGAGAATCTTGGCGACTTTAGTGAGGAGCAAGGTGAAAGATTTCACCAAGATATAAGAACAATGGAAGAGAGATATCAGAGACTTTGGGATGCCCACATAATGGCAGATTACTGTTGGACCCTTAAGCGTGACTGATAAAGCTTTTATACGTTTTTTGGTGTTTTATGTGAAGGCAATAAATGCACAGTAATTGCATATAATATGAATTCAGATTACAGTCAAAATGTCACTGATGGCACCTAACACTAGGCTTGTGAATAACAATTGCCCTACTAAGAAGGTCATTGTTAGTTATCTCAAAACCTAGAGCTGACAGAAACAAATGAGATTTTTGGAATCAGCAACACAAAATTACCCAAGAACAGCTATAAAATTTACGGCACCAAAATGTGTGTAGACCAATGTAATTGTTGCTTTATGTTTGTATAGCTGCACTGCTTGTCCATCTCTTCCATCATTGTTACCTTCTTTGAACATACTTAAATTCACTTAAGTACGCTTTTCTAATATTATTAAAGTGTGTAATTTTGCGCAAACCGCTTGAAAATTATAATTTAACTATAATTTATTTTGGTTTGCTTCATTCAGTATATGTTGTGGCACAACTAATTATTCATGACAAAGCGGCGAGTATGCAGAACAATGGCGACGCTTATTTCGTATTGATTTCATCCTAACAAAGACAGTTCATAAATGATAGCAGAATCAATGGCTGTTTGGAACCCACTCTTCTTTCCTCAATACCCTGGAGAGCTGCTCTGGCAAACA
>OY992893.1:34472383-34477383 GCA_963921405.1 Cepaea hortensis
CAAAACTTTCAATAATGTTCTCTGGCTATCTTCCTCTGACTCTCTACAGTTATTTCCAGTTGTCAAAACATGTTGAAAAATCTATATCTGAGACCCATGCTGGTTAGGGATGGAGAGTGTGTTTAATATTTCTTTCTGAAAGAAAAAACAAATGATTTTTTATAGTGTAATTTTTTAATTTTTATCTTTTTAATATCTCTTATTATACATTATCTGTTGTCATTTTTTTTTATTTCCTGTTTTTAACAACTAAATTACACCAGTGTTAGCTGACTTTAAAATTTTACAACTAAGCTCACAGTTTTTCATCTCTCAAGTTTAATATATCGAGTGTTCATGTTAATTTACGGTTTGGAAAATGTAATAAAACTCCTCCTAAAAACTTGCTTAAAACACAATGTGGAGAGAGATATTGTAAAATGTTTCCGACGTCAAGAATTAGTTTTTGTTGAAAAATAAATATGAAGAAAGTCGTGCTGATTACTTCGACAAAGCCGCTTACCACATATTTTTAAGGACATCAAAAGAATATGGGCGTTGTCTGCTGTCGAGCCGAATTCTAGAGTCCGAATAAAAACAAAACAAAAATTGACGAGGAAGCTCTGCAAATACCAAAACGCACACAGATATAGGGTGTATTTTTAATGACTATGCAGTGTTGGAAAATATTGCTTGCCGGTCCAAGTTTTGTATTCACCCTGTGTTTTTTTTATTTTTTGTTTTGACTTCTTTAAGGCTACAGTAGTGCATCAATAAGCACCCATAGAAAATATACTCAAATGACGTTGTTTTTTTTTTTTTTTTTGTTTTTTTTTTTTGGTAATCTTAATAAGATTCCTGTGTTAGACCGGTGTATTTTCAATTTGGGAAAATTACATTTACATCGTATTTACTTTCTATTGGTGCGAATGTGTTCCATCTTGCAAAAGGCTACCTTTGTTATGGCGGTAATATATTATATATGCAGGGAGCCACAGTGGCCAAATATTCTTTCCTGCTAGCGTGGTAAACACTTGTTCGAGTCTCTGTCGAGGCGCGGATGTAAAACAATCTGACCTGGGTTCCCAGATCGACCAGGTCTAAAGCTGAATATCAGGAAATATTCTGGGAAGTAAAGACACTCAGCGTTACCACATCACTATCGAATCCTGATAAGTCTGTAAATATATGAAGCTAGCACCACGACATTATATAGTCAATATTCCGTAAGGCATAGGAAAGGCCACTACTTTTATCGTTTCTTTACTTATTCAGTGGAGGTTTGCCCGCAACAGACGAGCAATATCTCCGGCGGGCCTATTCTCGCTGGTCGCGAGGTGCGCACAGTGGAAGGATGGGAGATTTGTTCGCAACAGACGAGCAATATCTCCGGCGATATCTCCGGCGGGCCTATTCCCGGTGGTCGTGGGATCCGCAAAAGTCAGGCGAGTAGTCTGACGGTAGTATGCGCTATACGCAGGTCCGGACACTTATGATTGACAGATGTACGCGTCCTATGGTCCAGGCGCGTACGAGGCCCTCACCTGTGGGACTTGGCTGAACGCCTCTAAGTCGGGTCCCTTGGGTGCCAGGGTCTGGCCATCACTCGCCACCTGCTCGTGGAGGCGAGGTCTCGGTGGTTTGAAGCTGAGCCGCCAGCGTCTGCAGCCTACCCTATCCCAGACGTATTGGTTACCCATTCCTCTGGACCAGACAGGTCAAGACCGAGAGAGGGAACATGTCGTTTGGGCACCACATGTTCTCTGAAGCTCTGCCCAGGCATTGTGATGGAATTTTGGCCACATTCCAACTCACATACTTTGGTCTGTCAAGACTGTAAGGTGCCACTCACTCACTATATGTGAGCAGTGTTTTCCCAAACAGATCACCAACTCTAGCATTTCATGCAGAGCAATATCTCAATCCATGTTCATCATCATGTGTCATGCCGACAAGCGCGGGCGGCCATGTTTTACCATCTCACACGATCACCAGAGTCGTGGATCAGCTCTGTGTTCTTGTCTCGACCATGCCATGTGACAAAGCCTTCAAGATATTTGCTTCTCTGCCTTATATCTTGTTCGTTTCCCTCCTCAATCTTGCCACTTGTTATCAGGTTCTCTAGTTTATTTCTTCTCATAACGTGCCTAAACTATTTTTGCTGTCTACATCTAATTTCTCTAATTTTGTCTATGTCTAATTTCTCTAATTGTTACTGTCTACGTATAGTTTCTGTAATTCTGACTGTCTTCGTCAAATTTCCCTAATCATTTTCGGTTTTCATTTGCTTCCTGATTACATTTGTTTTCAATTTACAGTATTTTTTTTTTCGTATGCCCGTTTTCGTGTAATCCCTACCTCCCCAAATTGTAATGTAATTCTGTGGATATTATCTCCAGCATGTTTTCAATTATTAAATAGTGCTATCCCTTGTGGTTCCTCCATCTCAACCCTCTCCTTACATGCGCACATGCTACCAGTTGTAACATCTGTAACTGGAATGCAATATCTCCTCTTATTTTCTTTTCCATTTACATGAATTTCTTCTGGTTTGCGTGCGCTGTGCTTTCCCCAGTGTATCGGAGCATTTTATTTGAGCTGTTAATTGTAAAACCCTTTTTTTTTTTTTACGTGCTTTCCTCTATTCTAGTCGAAAACCTTAATAAGTTTGCACAATATCATATTTTCTCAGCTTACGGAAGATTCAATGATTCCTTTCATCTTTATTTCATTGGAGGTTGTTATGAATAATATGAACTGTCAATGATTACGATTGTCAAGTCTGTACACAGGCCTCTGTCTCGTGTGCTGCCAATCATTTCTGATTATGATGTTCCTCAATGTCATGATGTCAAACTGTCCAGCATATTCTCTCTTGGTCTCCCTCTGCCTCTCTTCCCCGCCACCTTTTCCATTGTGGCGACATACTCCAGCCTTCCTCTTCTCATAACATGCCCAAAGAATGCGGATTTTCTTCTCCTGATGTGAGTAACCAATTCTCTTTGCCAGTTAACTTATTTCAAGATATATATCTTCATTGCTCTTACTATCTGCCCACGGC
This sequence comes from Cepaea hortensis, assembly GCA_963921405.1. Lineage (NCBI taxonomy): Eukaryota > Metazoa > Mollusca > Gastropoda > Stylommatophora > Helicidae > Cepaea > Cepaea hortensis. The sequence goes on from OY992893.1 coordinate 34,475,424, forward strand.
ATCCTCATCCTTCTTCTATAACACCACATCTTCGCAGCCTCCACATAATTCCGCACTTGCCTACTAACTGTCCGTGATTCGCTTCCATACATCAGGATTGACTCAATAAAGCCCTAAGAACTCTTTTCTTTACCTCGATTCACACAGATAAATCCACGTACAATTAGTGGGAACCTATATTAGGAACTCGGGTGACACGGTCCATTTCTCAAACAGTGCACAGAGACTAGAACAGTTAATTGTGTCTGTCTGAAAACACGGTGACGATCAAATTCTTTATTAGGTACGCAGAGGTGTTTCCAAGGCACCAGGGCTGGGTTCTATACTGGCCAAGACCTATTGACGCGTCCAAGCCGAGCGTCCTGGGCAACAGGTCCCTTTGGGGTCCTGGCTAAAGTCAGTAGGATCGTTGATTCCTCCGACGCCGAAGAGTGTCTGCATACACGGCGAGGAACCACTAGTATGCACACCAATAAGCCAGATATGGGACAACGGATACTCACGCAAACCTCAAGTCCTGTATGACATCACACTGATGTTGGACAATAGGATGTCTTCATCCGGCATACAGGACTTCGAGCTGGAGTTCACAGCCAGTGAACACAAGCAAGCAAGCAAATTCTTTTTTTTTTTTTTTGGTCTGAATAAAATGAAAATGACTGGCACATTGCCGTCTGATAGACGATAGTTTGTTAAATGAACTTATACCTCTCCATAGCACAAAGTTTGGGCTGAATTTAGAGACCATGTATTGCCCATGTTCGTTTGATCATTCTGCCGCCCGTCGGAGCTTCCGTCGTAGACCAGTTGCCGACCAGAGCTTAGTACTTGATTTGCCGTGTCATGACATTTAATTTTTAAGTTGCATTTCCTAGCACTAGGTTAAGTCTTGTACCACCCCCCACCCCACCCCCACCCCCCCCCCATCCCACCCCCGTCCTGCCCACCCCCTTTCCAATTGCGCTCGAAGTCGTTGGAACAATGTGGGGTGTCAGGTTGCGCCCGATGTCGTTGGAACAATGTGGGGTGTCAGGTTTGGTATTGTCTCATCAATTACCACAGTGATCCTCCATCAATGCCATCGAAGGCCTTTTCGTATTCTACAAATCCTATATACAGAGGTGAATTCAGTTAATTGCTGTGTTCGGTTATTATACGCAGTTAACTATCTGGTGCGCGCAAGATCTGTTTGGTCGGAAGCCAGCCTATTCTCCCTTTAGATGCTTGTCTACAGCATCTCATAATCTCTACAGAATGATCGTGCTTAATATCTTCCCAGACACTGACAGTAACATCATTTCTTTTCAAATGTGACACTCATGTAGGTCCCTTTTCTTTGGCAGCTTCGCCGGACATCCTTCTCTCTAGTCTGCTGGTATTTCTTCAGTTTCCCGAATTCTGTTGAATAACTTGTATAGTAGTTCAGTTGACTCGTTTACGTTAGCTTTAATGGCCTCTGCTAGGATGCCACCTGAACCAACAGCTTTCATATCCTTCAGTAATTTGATGGATTTGCTAGTTTCTTCTTTGGATGGGTTTTCGCAATTGATCTTTAGCTCCTCTTCTGCAGGCTGGATATCTGGAGGGTCTTCTGGGACTTGTATATTTATGAGCTCCTAAAAGTATTTAGCCCATCTGTTTAGTTGATCCTTAGTGAGATATTTCTCATTTCTGTTTTTGATCTCTCCACATGGCTGATTATACTTTCCTGCCATTTTTCCCCGTGGTACTGTAATGGTCTCTGAGTTTTCCTTTCAATGCTACTTCTTTCTTCTCTCTTACTGGGTCGTCTTTTATCGACCTTTTTTCTCTTCTTAACGTCTTTATTAGCGTCTTTATATATTTCCTGGGCTATGGCTTTCGGTGGTCTGGTTTTGCTATTATTTAAATCTGCTTTCTTATTTCTCCTTTCTTCTATCTTTTCAATGGATTGCGACATTATCCATGCTTTATGATGTCT
>OY992893.1:34482383-34522383 GCA_963921405.1 Cepaea hortensis
TATGTGATATTATAACGAAATGACAACAATTCTGCGATATATAAGCCTATGGCAGACACGAATTAATCATCTCATGTCATTTAATCTGTTAAAGAATTGGCTTTACTAAACAAGCGAAGTCTGGTATATCAGAGGCATGGTACTCATTGTTATGGGAGATCTGATCAACTTCAGACTGCCACTGATCATTCAGATTAGTTGCATATCTTTTACAGGATTAGTTGCAGTCAACCCCGGTATATATCATATGTTTGTGATTGACTAATCACAAATTGGTCACGCAGGCCAAACGTACAATCGGCTCTTCCAATCACTCATCTTTTATCTATTGTGCGTGTTACATTCACACAGGTAAAACATATTGTCAAATGAAAGTTGATTCTTAAAATACAGAGACAAGGGGAGTCAATATCACCAGTGCCTGCTCCCGATCAGACACTAAAAGAAGACACATGATGATTTGTAAAATTGGAACGAAAGAATGAATAAAACATCTTTATTTTCAAAGGGTTACAAAAAGGGCACGCAGGCCTGTCTTACATTCAGCCCTTCGAACCACTCATCTTTCACACATCAGGTATATGTTATGTATTATGCATGCCACATTTGTGTAGTATAAACATAGCAATGGAATAATTAAAAACAGTGCAGGTTTTTAATACTGTAATATATATTCTTCATATGTGTAAGATGCATTTTCATGAAATATGTTTAAAACCACATTGTCATATGAGTGTGATCACTAGTTTACCATTGCTTTCTAAACGGCCATCACCCCATAACGTTGAAAACAGAGCCGGTTGTGTAAATATTGACATGAGAAATAACAAGTAGTTACGTTGTTAATCGACGCTAGTAGCGCGATGCAATTCGCAATACTGCATAACGTATTCGAAACACAGCTGCGGGAGTTTTGGAAGCAGGCCGCCTTGCGTTGGTTTCCCTGCAATGGCATGAGTGTCGGTTGTTCAGAAAGCAATGGCAAACTACTGAACATAAGCTTGCTCAGGAATCCCAAACAGCCAAAACATGCTGGAGTTGACTACTACGTCCTGTAAAGGATATGCAACTAACTTTATCTAATAGAAATAAAATACTGAATACTGAATTTAAGAATCGACATATTTGCATTTGGGACTTACTCACACATGCTGCGTGTCTCTCTCTCTCTCTCTCTCTCTCTCTCTCTCTCTCTCTCTCTCTCTCTCTCTCTCTCTCTCTCGCACACACACACACACACACACACCACAAAATCACCCGATGTAGTAGAAATAGAGGAAAGACGTAGAGATCGAATCACACATTAGACAATATAAAACGTGTAAGCTCAAACCTATGTTGTTATTTAAATGGTAGCATTTTAATTATGGTCATACTCAATAACTGGCCCTCTGGGAAATGAAGGCGCACGGGTTAATATTACATGCATCAACCATCGCATATCAGATGGTCTATGAAAATGTTGGGGTCATCGCCATATTCCCGGTACACTTTAAGGCGTAGAAAAGCGTCCTTTACTGAAGTTACACATAACGAGTGCTAACTTACTAGTAACAGAACAATTCAAAATGCTATAGATGGATGATTAATAACATTATGAACAAAATGATACAAAGAAAGAAAGTTTCGAACAAGAACACTCCAGGATGTACTTTAACAGGCACAGAAATACGCCACGAGTGCAGAGCTGCTAAAGAAACATGCGTTCGGACAACATGTCAGGAAATGGAGTCTAAACATAAAACTTCATGCAAACAAAGTACATAAAATATATGTAAATATCTATTTTTAAAATAAGAAAAGAACAACACAGAAAAGGGGGAAAAAACATGAAAAATCATGTAACAGGAACTGTATATCTCAGATGGAGAAATTATAGTTGATAAAACTTATATAATACAACGATGGACTGAATATATAGAGGACTTATTCTGGGACTGCAAGAAAGCAAATACAAAAGTGTAGATACATATTTTTGTATTAAAGGCTGAAGTAGAGAAGACTATCATAATGATAAAACAAAGAAAGGATGCAGTTTCAATCAAGATAGCAACAGAAATGATAACATCTTTCTCCAGCTTTGACAGAGGAAGCAACAATTAAATACAAACATAATGACTCATCACACAAAGATATAACAAAAGGAATATAGCTGAAATGAGTGTTGTCCCCAAGCCTATTTAATTATACACAGAAAGAATTGTCTAGACTGGACATCAACGGAAGAAAATTAAACAACCTTAAATATGCTGATGACAGAGTATACTTCATTCATTCATTCATTCATTCATTCATTCATTCATTCATTCAGTAGCATGTCCTTTGCAGAACCTCGCTTAATGACCCAAGATATTCAAATTCTTCCACCACCTCAAATCTTTCATCATTAATATATATATATATATTCAAAACAATGTTTTCCCATAGTGAATTTGGATAGAATTGAATCTGAATATTCTTGAAACTTCTTGAATTTGAATGTGAGTACATTGATTCGAATTAATATATATTTCTTTCTCCGTAGTAGTTTTATCTGTATGCATTATCTTTGTTTTTGCTATGTTAAGATATCAGTTGTGATTTTCACTGTTTATTTGCGTTGAGGTTATTAAGTTTTCTATACCAGTCTGTGATGTAGATAGTAATATTGTATCATCAGCATATCGAATCTCTGGTATTTCATGACCACCGATATTTTGGGGCATCATATTGCTCCCTGGTTATATCATTGGCACCTTGCCGTCTTGACAGACGATAGTTTGTAAGGGATGGAGTTATTGCCTCTCCATAGCACAAAGCCTGGGCTTAAATATAGAGATCATGTGTTGCCCATGCAGCATGATCCCTCTCTCGGCCTGCCTAGTTCACTCTAGAGGAAAGGTAACACCCCTACATCTGGAACAAGACAAGCTGCAGAAGCTGCCGGTTCAGCAAAGCAATGCTCTAATTGCCCGCCTGTCGGAGCTTCGATCCTAGACCAGTCGCCAACCAAGGCTTAGGGCCTGGTCTGCCCTGCCATGACACTTTGTCTTTAGGTTGCATGTCCTCGCATCAGGGTAAGGCTTGTACCATCCTAATTGCGCTCTTCCGCCCGAAGCCGTTGGCACAATGTGGGTTGTCGGGTTTGGTAAGCGTCGCCCAACGTTCGGCGCTAACAGAAAGCAGGTAGTACCGTCTACTGTTATACGGTAGCTCAGTCATATCTGACTAAGACCTGACACAAGGGTCTGTCAGGTTATATCATCTCTCACATTTCTCATTATATTTTCGGCGTACAGGTTTAACATATAGGGGGACAGCACACATCCCTGACGGACTCCTTGCTTGATGTCAAACCAATCTGATGTCTCGCCATCTATTCTAACCGCTGCTTGTTGGTCTAGATAGAGCATTCTTATGAGTTGTACTACATGTGATGAAAAGCTCATATTCCTTATGACTTCCCAAAGTTTCTGATGTTGTACACAGTCAAATACCTTTGAATAATCCACAAAACATGAGAATAGTTTTACATTAATTCTCTGCACGTCTCTATTATTAAACGCATGTTGAGTATGTGATCTCTTGTTCCTCTTCCTTGTCTAAATCCAGCTTGAACCACGTTAATCTCTTCATTCACTTTCTTACGAAATCTTCCCATCATGATTTTTAGTATAATTTTACTTGCATGACTGATCAGGGCAACAGTTCGATAGTTGGTGCATAATTCCAGGTTTCCCTTTTTCGGTATTGAAATGAAGATAGTTCTCTTCTAATCTTTTGGTCATATGCCATATTTCCATATCTTTTTACATAATGCGTGATACTAGCAGAAAGTTATTATGATTTACTTAAATTGGTGGGGGCGGGGCAGGGGGCGGGGGGGGGGGTCATCGTGGTTGAATTGATAGGTGTACTGATGACGAGGTAGAGGGTTCAACCACTATACCGGACACTAAAATGTCGACTCTTCTTTCTTGACTTGAGGACGTAAATTACAAGTACCTTTGAAGCCGGAGGGGATTCGCCTGATGGTGAGGGACACTGGTAATAGGGAAAGTTAATCCACACGCAAAAATCAGCAGCAGCAGCAGCAGCAGCAGCAGCAGCAGCAGCAGCAGTAGTAGTAGTAGTAGTAGTAGTAGTAGTAGTAGTAGTAGTAGTAGTAGTAGTAGTAGTAGTAGTAGTAGTAGTAGTAGTATGAGGAGACGAAGAAGGAGAGGTGGCAAAGCCTTTCGACAAAAGGACAACAAAAAGGTCAACGAAAGAAACAAGGACAGCGTGTAACGTGAGGGGGGGGGGGGGGGGGGGGGGGAATAGAAATTCCAAATGAGGCGCTACAGAATAAAAACACAAAAATTGTGACACTCTCCATTAAGTTAATTGATCCTTATGTAATCACTTAATCAGTTCTTTTATCGTCATAACGGATGTTGTGGTGTTGTCTTGTCTTTAATAAATTGGTGTGTCCTTCTTTTTAATAAATTAGAGTGCTCTTGTCTTTTATAAAATGGTGTACTCTTGTCGTTAATAAATTAGTTCTTTTTAATAAATTGGTTCTCTTGCCATTAATACACTGGTTCGTTCTTGTTCTTAATAAATTTGTGTGCTCTTGTTTTTAATAAACGGGTATGCCCTTGTAAGTAATACATTAGTGTGCTCTTGTCTTTAATGAACTGATATGCTCTTGTCTTTAAATTAGTGTGCTCTAGTCTTTAATGAATTGGTGTGCTTTTGTCTTTAATGAACTGGTGTGCTCTTCATTTTAATAAATTACTTTGTTCTTGTCTTTAATAAATTAGTGTTTTCTTGTCTTTATTGAACTGGTGTGCTCTTGTCTTTAATAAATTAGTGTGCTCCTGTCTTTAATAAACGAGTTTGCTCTTGTCATTAATAAATTAGTGTAGTGTGGTCTTTACTTAACTGCCGTGCTCTTGTCTTTAACAAATTGATGTGCTCTTATCTTTAATAAATTAGTAGGTAATGACCAAGGAACATACACTGGAAACAACAAACTGCCATAAAAATTGATAATGAATTAGGTCAACACTCATCTGTGGGATAAGGGTAGTAAACGAAGCTTCACAATCCCGACATGCCAGGTTCGGTGTCACCCGCAGGCGATTTCCAAGTAGGTTGCTTTGCGTTGATTTTGACAATGGTGTGAGCGTCCTCTGTTCAGAAAGCAATTGCAGACTACTAAACGTAACATTGTCTAGAACAGTGTTTCCCAACGTGGGGCCCACGCCCCACAGGGGGGCAATTCGATTGTTAAGGGGGATGGGGGGGGGGGCAATTCGAAAATGGAAGAAATCGGCTGGATATAATAAAACGGGGAGACTTGAGACTGAAGCTGGCTAAATTGGAACCTGACATAAAATCTCTTTGCAGCAAGCATCAAGCGCAAGGATCTCACTAAATGTAAATAATAAATAATTACTAATAATTAAAATAATATAGAAAAATCTTTCATTAAAATTATTGTGTAGTTGAATTGCAGTTATCCATTATCTTCTTCTTCTTCTTCTTCAGCATTCCGAGCCATTGAAGTTCTTTGCTGCAGATACAATCCGTCTCCATTCATCTCTCTGGTTGACCTTCTCTTGCCAGTCACTGATTCCAAGTGCTTGTAGGTCTGTATGTATATTATCTCTCCACCGTCTTCTTGGTCTACCTCGGGGTCTACGGTCATTTATTTCTTGAGTGTAAGCGAGTTTTGTTTCCCTAATATCTTCCATTCTTTCTATATGCCCCAGCCATTGCAGTCTATTAGCCTTCATGATACCAGTGATTAGCGGGGACTTAAACAGATCATAAATGTCTTTGTTACTTCTTCTTTTCCACTCTCCACTTTGTGTATCCCTAATGGGATCCAAAGATGCGTCTTAAGACTTTGTTCTCAAAGGTTTGTAACAAGGCTTCGTCTCCTTTCGTTGTACTCCAGGTTTCAGAGCCATACAGCACAACTGGTCTAATCAGTGTCTTGTATATTGTAGTTCTCCGTTATATGTTTTGAAAATTTACTTACTGTGTTTGCTCAATAATGTCCTAGTGATTTCTTCTTAAAACCTATCATTCAAATTTCTTTAGTGAACATTTCAATTTTTGAATAGTAAAAATCATGTATATGTTTGGAGGGGGTGGCATAAGAATTTTAGAAAGGCTTGGGTGGGGCATAGCACAAAAAAGGTTGAGAAACACTGGTCTAGAGCATCACTAATAATTTGTAAATGCTTGAGTTGACTAAGTAGTCATAAAAAGTACGAGCAGCTAACGGTGTTTAGGTCTATACCAGCGTTTCAAGAGCGGCGAGCGACGGGGGTGCGTAACGTCTCGAGAACTGTTTAACTATATAGTCAACATATGATGATACATTCAGAAGATACGAGATGAATTGCCATCGGAGGACAGGGCATCTATATATAAATAAGAGAATGTTTGTTTGTGTGTCCTTTATGCGTTCCCGGACAGTCCATCCGATTGAGATGAAATTGTGTACAGATGTTGTTCTCACTCTCGAGGTTCCAACTGAAACAGTTAGTTAGTTTAAAATATTTTTTTTTATTTTTACACGAAAGAAAAAGGCATTACGAGCTTCAGAAATCGACGAGCAACCAGAACGGGAACGGGAGCATCAGAAACAGGCGAGCAGCGGGAACGGGATCATCAGAAACAGACGAGCTATGGGAACAGGAGCAGGGGCCGAACGCGTACTCTGTGTGCTTAGAGAAATGTATTTGAATGTATAATGACTACTTATATGAATTCAATGAGACGCTCCCCGCCAGGTGCCTGGCGACACCGGGCCGGGTCGTCAGCTAGTTAAGAATATAAGATATACAGATGACACAGTACTGATTGCAGACAAATAACATGCTCTGCGGCATTTTGTAGATGTGGTTAATACGGACCGTGAGCAGCTAGGGCTAACATTAGATTGTAAGACAACAGAGGCTATAGTTGTCTCCAGGAGGAAATACCTCAATATAACATACAATGACATGAATAACATTTCATCTGTAAAGCTATATTCGGAACGGTCATAACATCAGATTACAAGTGAATTTTAGAGATTAGAAAAAGAATAGCTATAGAAACGGTAGAGCCTAGTCCATACATTTACTGATACTTCTGGTGCACTGGGACTGAATTTTGCGTGTGGATTTGCTATCCTCATTACCAGTGTCCCTCGCCATCAGGCGAACCGATTTCGATTTCAGATTAGAAAGTGTAGTATTTTGCAAGACAACTATCATCTGCAGTGAGAACAAAAGCGCTGAAGTGTTATATAGAATCAATGCTTTTAAACTCACGTGTAACAAGGACAATAATAAGACAGACTTGGAAACATATGAAGTTATTGGAAATATGGTTTCTGTAGGGAATACCATGAACGGAAAGAAAAATGAAAGCGACAGTTATAGATAGATAAAACCATGCATGCTTCTCTAACATGGCATAATCGGGACAAGATAGATAGACATACCTGATCCAAGACTCTGGGGATCGTGTAAGATTGCAAACAAAGACACCGTCCACCCTTATCAGCATGACAATGATGATGATGATGATGATGATGTTGACGATGATGATGATGATGATGATGATGATGATGGTGATGATGATGATGATGATGATGATGATGATGATGATGATGATGATGATGATGATGATGATGATGATGATGATGATGAATGAAGTTTGTGCAATGAGAAATACTACAGAAGCTGAAAGACAAGTATTTGTGTAAGTAATACGCACGTACGTATGTATGTTTGTGTGTGTGTGTGTGTGTATGTGTGTGCATCTATCTATCTATCTATCTATCTATCTATCTATCTATCTATCTATTTATCTATCTATCTATCTATCTATCTACCTATCTATCTGTCTGTCTGTCTGTCTGTCTGTCTGTCTATCTTTCTTCTGTCTGTCTGTCTGTTTGTCTATCTAGGTAGGTTGGTATGCAGGTAGGGAGGCTAGCAGGCTGGTCAGTAGAGGTATAGGTGTGTGTGTGTGTGTGTGCGCGCGCGCGCGCGCGCGCCCACGCGGCTACTGGCTCTCATGTACAGACAGTCGAAGCGCAATATTTCAACATAGGGAACGTGCAGAATGCGTATCCAATACAGTAATGTTTTTGTTTTATCGGCCATTTCATTTTATTTCCCAAATGCTTTTATGGAAAACGAAATTAGTCAGATAAACTATCTTCCTGAAGGCCATTGATAATTCATGATCTTTTGCCATTGAACGATATCATTTTCTAGAACCAAGACTACACGTTTTGAAATGTGCTTGATTTTCTATTCCCTTTGCTGAAAGGGATAGTTCATATTTCTTCTGTTGGGAAAAGGTGGTAATTTGTGTGCAGTTTTTGGAGATGTCAGCGTTTGATGGAGGCCAGCACTAGGAAATACGGACTTCCATAATTTGTAGTTTCATGTGCCAGAATGGATGCTAAAGAGAAAATTACTGATGTTTTCTGCAGAAATGAATCTCGTGACACGTATTGTGTGAGTTTTTTGTCTCTAGATGACACGCGTGTTTAAAAAGAAAAAATAAACAGTGTCTTTTGAAACTCTGGAATTAGGCACATGGTTTCAAATTATTAGCATTCGGTTCTTTTTCTTTTTTTTAAGGTAATGGATAAATATAAGAATTACAAGGTATTATTAAAGGGTTGTTTGACAGATGGCTATTAGTTATTACATTTTAGTAAATGCATTTCGCTGGACGTGGCATGGAATTTGAACCCGTCATATATAGGTTAGATTTGAATAACGAAGATACAAATAATATATTGTATAATTTATATCCCGGCTTAGATCGCTGTATCTTTTTGGGTACATATTACAGAAAAAAAGTTTAGTATATAATAAAGTAGTTTAATGATTCTTCTCAACTGAAATACACAGAAATTACATTGTTATATGTTTCTCTGTCAGTACAGTAGTTTTAAATAGACTACTCTGTATTTTTATTTACATAATTTTGTTTTAACCACGTGTACAGCAGTGCCCTCGGCATATTTCAGTAATTTTTGGTTACGTGTGGTGAAAATCACACTAACATCAGCATTGACTGTCACGTGCCCAATTTCTATTAAATGGCGTGTTAGTGAAGTAGATGGGTCCTTCCGGTGACTAGGGTTAGTCAGATTGCCAGAATTTTCCGGTGTTAGCTTCCTAACATGCCATTTAATAGAATATGGGAATGTCGGCAAATTAGCTCTATAATTAATTGTCTTATTTCGTCGTCTTCTTCTTCTTATTATTATTATTATTATTATTATTATTATTATTATTCCTCTTCTTCTTCATCGTCGTCTCCTTCTTCGTCTTCTTCTGTTTCTTCTTTTGCTGTCACCGTTTGTTGTGCTTCTATTCCGATATGGGACACAAGCAGGATAGTCCGTTTGGTGTCTTCTCTGGTCCTGTGAGATTTTCTCCAAGAGCTGCTCCAGTCGGCAGATTTTCTCACTCAATTCGGCGAAGTCAGGGCAGTCTTGTGGGACTTGCTCTGGGGGTTTGCCTGAGTGCTAAACATTTGCTAGATGTCAACGATAATAATTAGAGAGATCAACGAGAAGCCAGGAATACTCATCGGAGGTTATAATATTAACATTATACGCTATGCAGATGACACAGTATTGGTGACGGATAATGCAAAAGATCTACAACAATTGATGGACATTGTAGTAACAGAGAGTGCAAAGAAAGGACTCTCCTTGAATATCAAGAAAAGAGTAACAACTGTGATCTCAAAGAAAAATGTGACACCAAAATGTGAAATGGAAATTCATTCATTCATTCAGTAGCATGATCTTTGAAGAACCTCGCTCCCATAACAACCTTCCGGAAAACTTCTCGATTACAAGCAAGATGTCCCGCGTCCGATACACCCATCTGGAGATCATCTGCCACACCCTGCAGCCATCTTCTCTTTTGGCCTTCCTCTTCCTCTCTTCCCAGGCATATACCCCTCCATTATTGCTCTCTCCAAACTGTCATGACGTTTCAAGTGACCAAAATATTTCAATTTTCTTTGTTTTATCGTCTTTAATAGCCAACTCTCTTCAATATTTAGCTCTGGAAGTATCGATTCATTTGTTCTTTTCTTTACCCAAGATTTTCTTAGAACCGGTCTGTAACGTTTGTAATCAAAGGCATTTATGCGCTGTTTAGCTTGTTTAGTAAGTGTACAGATCTCACAGGCATATGTTGCAATGGGAAAGATGCATGCTCTTAAAAATATAATTCTAATTTAATTTAGTTGTAGAAATGGAAATGGAAGGGAAAATTCTTAACCAAGTAGATAATTGTAAATACCTAGGGGCATTTATAACATCAGACGGAAGGTGCACAACAGATATTAAGAGCTGAATACGGAAAGCAAACACTGCATTTCAGAAAATGAAGAGTATCTTATGCAATAAGTCACTATCATTGAATGTAAGAAAGAGAGTGCTGAAGTGCTACATGGAACCTGTTTTGCTGTATGGCAGTGAATCTTGGAATGTGAATGAACAAATTAGGAAGAACATGGAAGCAACAGATATGTGGTTCCTAAGACGAATGTTGCGAATTCCTTGGACTGCCAGAGTAACTAATAACGATTGCCTGAAAGAGGCTAATGAAACTAGAATGTTATATACAACAATAAAAAAAGAGACAGACCGCTTTCTTTGGTCATGCAATGAGAAGAGTGCCATTGGAGAACACCGTGACGACTTGAAATATCGAGGGGAAGAGAGGCAGAGGTCGACCAATAGAAATTATGCTGGATGGATTGAGACGGTGGCATGGAGGAATATCAGCAGCAAAGTTGATCCAGAAAACCAAAGACCGAGATCTGTGGAGAGCCATGAACGCATACGTCAGCTGGCAAGGTACTTGATGATGAGAGTCTTCTGCGTTCGTCCGGAATTTTGTTTTAGACATACTTGCGTTGTGCCTGTTTACAGATTAGCTGCGATATTTGCACCTTTCGGTGGACACATCCGACTTCATCAGGCATTTTTTTGGCTGGGTTACCTTCCCGGATGTCCTGTTCTGAGTCTGAAGATTTTGGTCTGTTCATTTCTGCCAAGCTAATTTGGGCTGTTATGTTCTGGTCTTTAGTTTTTGTTCTCTTTCCTCCATACCGTTTTACTAGCATTTTTGCCTCCTTCAAGTTCTGAGATTGACAGGGTTGATTAAGGTTTCCTCCAGCCTCTACCAACTCGTCTGATTTTGTTATATTCGTGTATAGTCCTTGTTATAGCTCGAACTGCGGCCTAAAAAATGTTTCACTCACGTCTGTCAACCTTCGATACATAGCTATATAGCGACATGAAGAACAAGCCCAGAATGGACGGTTCCTAACATTCAATCCACGTGGAATTAATTATAACACTATTACTTTAAAAGATCTATCCACTTGTTAAAGCCTACAGTGCAACCAGCAGACCTGGAGAATATCTGATTGGACAGCCATTGTCGTGTCAGTTACGGGTATTCTTGGGTAAATAATACAACTTCGGGCTGTTATTGCTTGAGAATACACGTAACCGCCTCGGCAACTCACAACGACTTTCAAGTCTTCAGAACCTCGGCAACTTACAGCGAGTGTCAAGTCTTCAGAACCTCGGCAACACACATATTTCAAGCCTTCAGAACCTGGACAACTCACGGCGAGTTTCAAGCCTCCAGAAATCCAGCAACTCACAGCGAATGTCAAGTCTTTAGAATCTCAGCAACTCACGACTTTCAAGCCTTCAAAACCACATTGCTTGCTAGAAACACGATATAGTCACAATGAGATTACTGATAACACTACCGTGACAACATATTATTTTACTTTATGCTAGTAGCGCAACGACTTTTGCTAATTTGGTTGGCTTTGTACCAGGAAACTCACTGTACGTCGAATGTGCATTATATGATGAAAACAATTTCAGTTTCTTCTTTACTTCTGCAGTCTCTGACAGTTATTACTTGTACACAAGTGCTTAATGCCACGACTGCCGGGTTGTTGTCAAATTGCTTATAATAGCATGACTACTACAGAGTGTCACTGATTAATAACATGACAATAACAGTTAGGTGTTAGTCAGATATGACTGAGCTACCGTATATCTGTAGGTGGTACTATCTGCTTTCTGGTAGATCTCACCAAACCCAACACTTCACATTGTGGCTTTGCGCCTTATCCCAGAGGAAATGCAACCTAAAGACTAAATGTCATGGCAGGCCGACCAGGCTCAAAGCCTTGGTAAGAAACTAGTCTATGAACGAAACTCCGACAGGCGGAGCACTGCTTTGCTGATCCGAGAGTTTCTGCAGCTTGTCTTGTTCCAGACGTATTGGTGTGACCTTTCCTCTGGAGTAAACTAAGCAGATCGAAAGAGAGGTCATCCTTATTGGAAACACATGGTCACTACAATTCAACCAAGACAACACTGTTAGTTTACTTACAAATACCTAGGTCTAGAATTCAATCCTCGGCAATTCATGTTTTGTGGTTTTTACCTGCCAGTCATCATCATCCAGTTTCGTCTCCTCAGTGAAGGTAGTAGTTGATAGACCACAGGTAATTTCTGTTCTCAGCCATTGTTGTACATATTTTTAGACTGTTCAAGAATCCAGTGGTGCCCACTCTATGACCACGAGCAGCATGACGATGGAGGTGATGGCAGTTACACAGGCTTTCATATGGCTGGAATCACAGCATTATACCAACGTGTGTGTACTAAGTGATTCAATGAGCATGATTCAGAAGGTCGAAGCTGGATCTGTACGTAGACAGTGGACTGAGTCACTGCGGAAGTCCGTTGTCCGCAAAGTCACCTTCATCTTCGTCCCGGGACATGCGGGAGTCGAGGGGAATGAATGAGCTGATAAATTGGCTGGCTCTGCACCCCCTGTAGATGGCCAGCCCATGGATCGTGCCGATGTTATTAACGCCCTTAAAGATATGGCGAGAACAGAGGATTTTGACGCCAGTGATTCCACATCGCTTTCCAGGATGAAAGACCTGGGAGTAAGAATCGGCACAGCCAGACGCGAGAGGTACATCGGGAAAACAAAGCGCCTCGTCAACCAACACAGAACTGGCACTATTAGCCACCGGACGCTGATGCATATGCTGGGGGGGGGGGGGAGGATCTGAGCACCTATGGACATGTCCGGAGTGCAACGAAGATACCCCAACTGATAACTAACTAACTAACTAACTAACTATTTTTAGACTGTATCACATACTTAAGAGAGCTTTCTATACTAAATTACAAAGATTACACCCAACATATAACAGAGAAAAACTGCAAGACATTACAGTCAAAGATAAATTTACAGATGAAATAAAATGTAAACTTGAAACTCTGCAAAACCCTTTGGAGGAAAGCAGTGACCAAACTTGGTTGAACATCAAGAATACAATTCAGTCTACCGCAGAAGAATGTCTCGGTGTGTTAACCACGCATAGAAAGAACAGATGGTTCAATCAAAAATGTGAAGAAGCAGTCATTAGGAAGAAGAATGCCAGACATGTATGGTTAAATGACATCAATAACATCCAAAAGGAAGAGCATTATAGAAATGAATGTAAAGAGGCTACAAAAATAGTCAGACAGCAGAAGCGAGAATATATGAGTAATATAATCAAAGATATGGAAACTAATCACCAGAAAAATGAATCCAGAAAATTTTTTAAAGAACTGAAGTCAATGAAACGAGGGCACCAACAAAACACATATGGTTTAAAAGACAAAAATGGGAATATGATAAATACCAATGAGGAAATGTGCAACACATGGAAAGAATATTTTATTGAATTACTAAATTGTGAAGCTCCAAGTAACATTTTCTCACAAGAAGAGGTTCTAACATGCGAACCACAAATTGAAGAACCTACATTTGAAGAAATCCTATATGTAATCACACGACTTAAAAACAATAAGGCAACTGGGACTGATGGAATTGCTGCTGAATTTATAAAGGCAGGTGGCCATGCATTACATCTAAAGCTATACGAACTAATAATAAAAATCTGGAGGACAGAAGAATTACCCCATGACTGGAAAGAGTCATTATTGATACCTATCTTTAAGAAAGGAGACAAGTTCCAATGTGAAAATTATAGAGGAATATCACTACTGTCCACAAGCTATAAGATACTATCCGCAGTATTACTAAATAGACTAAAACCATATTCAGAAGACATATTAGGTGACTACCAGGCGGGTTTTAGACAAAACAGATCAACAATAGATCAGATATTTATCTTACGACAAATAGCCGAGAAACATTGGGAATATAAAAGAGATCTCCATAACATTTTTGTGGATTTTAAAAAGGCTTATGATAGTGTCCATAGGAATAGTCTATGGAATGCTATGCAGGAATTTGGAATACCAAGGAAGTTAATCAACATGACCAGACTATGCATGGAAGATACTTATAATATAGTAACATATAAAGGCAGGAAATCAGACCCCTTCCAAATAACATCTGGCTTGAAACAGGGTGATGCACTATCGCCGCTACTCTTCAATCTGGCTCTAGAGAAAGTTGTAAGGAAGGTAAAGGAGGAATGTGATATTGGAGGAACATCCAAGCTGCTTGGTTATGCAGATGATATAGATATTATAGGGCAAAGTGAACAAAAGACATTGGAAATATTGACTCACTTAAAGGAAAAAGCCCAACAGATGGGGCTGGTTATCAACCAAGATAAGACAGAATATATGGTAATTTCAAGAGACGGAATGGCTAGAAACTCTGGCCACATACAAATAGATAATATGACCATTAAAAGAACGGGAACATACAAATACCTGGGTACGATCTTCAACTGCTCCAACATCATAAGGGAAGAAATACAAACTAGAATCAACTCTGGAAATAAGATATACTATGCACTACAACATCTACTAAAATCAAAGGCGCTATCTCGTAACACCAAAATCACAATATACAAAACACTGATCAGACCAGTTGTGCTGTATGGCTCTGAAACCTGGAGTACAACGAAAGGAGACGAAGCCTTGTTACAAACCTTTGAGAACAAAATTTTAAGACGCATCTTTGGACCCATTAGGGATACACAAAGTGGAGAGTGGAAAAGAAGAAGTAACAAAGACATTTATGATCTGTTTAAGTCCCCGCTAATCACTGGTATCATGAAGGCTAATAGACTACAATGGCTGGGGCATATAGAAAGAATGGAAGATAATAGGGAAACAAAACTCGCTTACACTCAGGAAATAAATGACCGTAGACCCCGAGGTAGACCAAGAAGGCGGTGGAGAGATAATACATGTACAGACCTACAAGCACTTGGAATCAACGACTGGCAAGAGAAGGTCCACCAGAGAGAAGAATGGAGACGGATTGTATTTGCAGCAAAGAACCTCAATGGCTCGGAACGCTGAAGAAGAAGAAGAAGAAGATCACATACTGACGTTGTCTGCCCATTTATATCTTTGAAGATCTCTAGAGATCTGCCATTAATTTCTCCCTCAGAAATTGATTTTCAGTAGATTGTGGTGTCGTTTGCTGCGACCAAAGAATTATGTCCTTCTCATGTCAATGTCCTTCGGTGATGTCCCTTTTTTTTGTATTGAATTTTTCTAGATCTTCCTTACGTGTCCTTTTCCCACCCAAGAAACTCACAAGTTTACTGAAGACTCATATCTTAATAGTCTCCATGTACGCGTCATCCTAGTTTTATTCAAAGTTCATGTCTCCATTCTATGCAGTTGTCCTGTATACGCATAACATTTTATGGGCTTTAACTGTAGCTTATATGGCTTGTGTAAGTTGAGTTTAAATAACCTCTATTCTTAACCTTTAATTAACCTTAACCTTTCATTAACCTTAACCTTTCATTAACCTTAACCTTTCATTAACCTTAACCTTTCATTAACCTTAACCTTTCATTAACCTTAACCTTTCATTAACATTCTGCCTTGAGCTCTGTAGGTCGTGGGTTAGTTTTCAGACGCATCATTCAGACCAGGAGTGCAATGTTGACGCCAGTTGTTACTTAAACTCTTTCAGCTCTGGACAGTTGTTACTTACACTCGTATAGCCCTGGACAGTTGTTACTTAAACTCCTTTAGCTATGAATTGTTGTTACTTAAACTCCTTTAGCCCTGGACTGTTGTTACTTAAACTCCTTTAGCCCTGGACTGTTGTTACTTAAACTCCTTTAGCCCTGGACATTTGTTACTTAACTTCCTTTAGCCCTAGACAGTTGTTATTTAACTCCTTTAGCCCTGGACAGTTGTTACTTAATCTCCTTTAGCCTGGACAGTTGTTACTTAAACTCCTTTCGCCCTGGACAGTTGTTACTTAAACTCATTTAGCCCTGGACAGTTGTTACTTAAACTCCTTTAGCCCTGGATTGTTGTTACTTAAACTCCTTTAGCCCTGGATTGTTGTTACTTAAACTCATTTAGCCCTGGACAGTTGTTACTTAAACTCCTTTAGCCCTTGACTGTTTTTACTTAAACTCTTTTAGCCCTGGATTTTTGTTAATTAAACTCTTTTAGCCCTAGACAGTTGTTATTTAATCTCCTTTAGCCCTGAACATTTGTTACTTAAACTCCTTTAGCCCTGGACTGTTGTTACTTAAACTCCTTTAGCCCTGGACATTTGTTACTTAACTCCTTTAGCCCTGAACTGTTGTTACTTAAACTCCTTTAGCCCAGGATTGTTGTTACTTAAACTCCTTTAGCCCTGGACATTTGTTACTTAAACTCCTTTAGCCCTGGACTGTTGTTACTTAAACTCCTTTAGCCCTGGATTGTTGTTACTTAAACTCTTTTAGCCCTAGACAGTTGTTATTTAAACTCCTTTAGCCCTGAACATTTGTTACTTAACCTCCTTTAGCCCTGGACATTTGTTACTTAAAATCCTTTAGCCCTGGATTGTTGTTACTTAAACTCCTTTAGCCCTGGACTGTTGTTAATTAAAATTATTTAGCTCTGGACTGTTGTTACTTAAACTCCTTTAGCCCTGGACATTTGTTACTTAAATTCCTTTAGCACTGGACATTTGTTACTTAAACTTCTTTAGCCCTGGACAGTTGTTACTTAAACTCCTTTAGCCCTGGACAGTTGTTACTTAAAATCCTTTAGCCCTGGACATATGTTACTTAAACGCCTTTAGCCCTGGATTGTTGTTACTTAAACTCCTTTAGCCATGGACAGTTGTTACTTAAACTCCTTTAGCCGTGGACATTTGTTACTTAAACTCCTTTAGCCCTTGACTGTTGTTACTTAAACTCCTTTAGCCCTGGACATTTGTTACTTAAACTCCTTTAGCCCTGGACTGTTGTTAATTAAACTCCTTTAGCCCTGGATTGTTGTTACTTAAACTCCTTTAGCCCTGGACTGTTGTTACTTAAACTCCTTTAGCCCTGGACATTTGTTACTTAAACTCCTTTAGCCCTGGACTGTTGTTACTTAAACTCCTTTAGCCCTGGATTGTTGTTACTTAAACTCTTTTAGCCCTAGACAGTTGTTATTTAAACTCATTTAGCCCTGAACATTTGTTACTTAAACTCCTTTAGCCCTGGACATTTGTTACTTAAACTCCTTTAGCCCTGGACTGTTGTTACTTAAACTCCTTTAGCCCTGGACTGTTGTTAATTAAACTTATTTAGCTCTGGACTGTTGTTACTTAAACTCCTTTAGCCCTGGACATTTGTTACTTAAACTCCTTTAGCCCTGGACTGTTGTTACTTAAACTCCTTTAGCCCTGGACTGTTGTTAATTAAACTTATTTAGCTCTGGACTGTTGTTACTTAAACTCCTTTAGCCCTGGACATTTGTTACTTAAATTCCTTTAGCCCTGG
Source organism: Cepaea hortensis (assembly GCA_963921405.1). Classification (NCBI taxonomy): domain Eukaryota; kingdom Metazoa; phylum Mollusca; class Gastropoda; order Stylommatophora; family Helicidae; genus Cepaea; species Cepaea hortensis. Next base: position 34,500,204 of record OY992893.1, read on the forward strand.
ACATTTGTTACTTAAACTCCTTTAGCCCTGGACAGTTGTTACATAAACTCCTTTAGCCCTGGACATGTGTTACTTAAACTCCTTTAGCCCTGGATTTTTGTTACTTAAACTCTTTTAGCCCTAGACAGTTGTTATTTAAACTCCTTTAGCCCTGAACATTTGTTACTTAAACTCCTTTAGCCCTGGACATTTGTTACTTAAACTCCTTTAGTCCTGGACTGTTGTTACTTAAACTCCTTTAGCCCTGGACTGTTGTTAATTAAACTTATTTAGCTCTGGACTGTTGTTACTTAAACTCCTTAAGCCCTGGACATTTGTTACTTAAATTCCTTTTGCCCTGGACATTTGTTACTTAAACTTCTTTAGCCCTGGACAGTTATTACTTAAACTCCTTTAGCCCTGGACAGATGTTACTTAAACTCCTTTAGCCCTAGACATGTGTTACTTAAACTCCTTTAGCCCTGGATTGTTGTTACTTAAACTCCTTTAGCCCTGGACAGTTGTTACTTAAACTCCTTTAGCCGTGGACATTTGTTACTTAAACTCCTTTAGCCCTTGACTGTTGTTACTTAAACTCCTTTAGCCCTGGACTGTTGTTAATTAAACTTCTTTAGCTCTGGACTTTTGTTACTTAAACTCCTTTAGCCTTGGACAGTTGTTACTTAAACTCCTTTAGCCCTGGACATTTGTTACTTAAACTCCTTTAGCCCTGGACATTTGTTACTTAAACTCCTTAGCCCTGGACAGTTGTTACTTAAACTCCTTTAGCCCTGGACATTTGTTACTTAAACTCCTTTAGCCCTGGACTGTTGTTACTTAAACTCCTTTAGCCCTGGATTGTTGTTACTTAAACTCCTTTAGCCCTGGGCTGTTGTTACTTAAACTCCTTTAGCCCTGGACATTTGTTACTTAAATTCCTTTAGCCCTGGACATTTGTTACTTAAACTCCTTTAGCCCTGGACATTTGTTACTTAAACTCCTTTAGCCCTGGACTGTTGTTACTTACACTCCTTTAGCCCTGGACTGTTGTTAATTAAACTCCTTTAGCCCTGGACATTTGTTACGTAAACTCCTTTAGCCCTGCATTGTTGTTACTTAAACTCCTTTAGCCCAGGAATGTTTTTACTTAAACTCCTTCAGCTCTGGACATGTGTTACTTAAACGCCTTCAGCTCTAGCCAGTTGTTACTTGACCTCCTTTAACTCTGGACAGTTCTTTTAACCTTTTCAGTTGAGGACAGTTGTTAATTAAACTCTTGCAGTTGAAGACAGTTGTTAAGTAAATTCTTTCAGTTGAAGACACTAGTTAATTAAATTCTCAAGGTTCAAGACAGTTGTTACTTTACCGCCTTCAGCCCACGACAGTTATTACTTTAACCCTTTCAGTTGAGGACAGTTGTTAATTAAACTGTTTCAGTTGATTACAGTGTTTAATTAAACTTTCTAAGTTGTCAATTAAACTCTTTGAGATGATGACAGGTGTTAATTAAACTCTTTCAGTGGATACCTAAATTGTTTCAGCTGAGGACAATTGTTAATTAAACTCTTTCAGTTCGGGATAGATGTTAACTCCATCCATCCATCATGTGCCATGCCGGTAAGCGTCGGCGGTCATGTTTTGCCATCTCACTCGATCACCAAAGTCGTGGATCAGCTCTGTGTTTCTGTCTCGACCATGCCACGAGGCCAAGCCATCCAGGTATTTGCTTCTAGGTCTTCCTCTTGGTCTGTTCCCTTCGATCTTACCAGTTGTCACCAAGTTCCCCAATTCATTTCTTCTCATAACATGCCCAAAAAATGTTGACTGTCTGCGTCTAATGTCTCTAATCGGTTTACGATCTTCGTTTGTTTCTTGAAGGACCTGTTCATTGGTCTTTCTGGCTGTCCATGGTATTCTTTGCATTTTATTCAGAAACCACATTTCTACAGCCATCAGATGTTTTTCAGCTTGACTGCTCATTGTCCAAGCTTCACATCCATATAAAAGTACAGGTTCTATGTAGCACCTCAACACTCTTTTTCTCGTTTCAATTGACATCTTTTTATTGGTCAGTATGTTTTTCATCTTGCTAAAGGCTACCTTAGACATGGCGATTCTTGTTCTAATCTCTTCAAGGCATCTCCCATCAGATGTTATTACTGTTCCGAGATAATTGTACCTATTCACTTGTTGAAGAATATTCCCATTATGTGTATATTACATTGTGGTATTTCGTTCTTCCTAGTGACGATCATAATCTGTGTCTTTTTACAATTTAATTCTAAATCTCGTTGTTCACTGTGTGTAACAACCGCATCTACTAAATGTTGCAGGTCCTATTCATTGTCTGCAATCAAGACTGTATCATCTGCATATCTAATGTTATTGATGCATCGCCCCCCAATGTTGATTCCTTCCATATCTTCAATATTTCTGAAAATATTTTCACTGTACAGGGAAAACAGATCTGGAGACATTACACATCCCTGTCTCACACCTCTCTTAATAGGCTGATATTGGCCTACTTCATTATCAACTCTTATGGCAGCTTGTTGTTTCCAATATATGTTTTTTACAAGTCTAAGGTCTTTTCCATCAATTTGTAGTTCTTCAAGCATCCTTATCATGTTGACATGTCTCACTTTATCAAAAGCCTTTGTGTAGTCAATAAAGCAAAGGTGTAGATGTTAACTAAAGTCTTTTAATTATTAATTAAAGTGTTTCAGTTGAGGGCAATTGTTAATCAAGCTCTTTCGGTTAATGATATTTATTAATTAAACTTTTCCAAGGCTCGGAAAACTTCAGTTCTGTAAGTTTTTGCTTTAACTCCTTCAGTACAGAACGGTTGTTGTTTTAACTCCTTCAGTAGTGGACGGATATTACATTAACCCCTTCAGTTCACAAAGTTCTTGCTTTAACGCCTTCAGCTCTGGGTGACTGTTGTTTAACGTCTTCATCCCTGATAAATATTACTGCAACACTTCAGCCCGGACAAATATTACTGCAACACTTCAGCCCCAGACAAATATTACTGCAGCACTTCAGCCCCATATAAATATTACTGTAACACTTCAGCCCGGACAAATATTAATGTAGCATTTCAATCCAGACAAATATTACTACAACACATCAACCCAGACAAATGTGTCTGTAACACTTCAACCCCGGACAAATATAACTGTAAACTTCAGCCCCCGACAAATATTACTGTAACACTTTGACTCAGACAAATATTACTGTAACACTTCGACTCAGACAAATATTACTGTAACACTTCAACTCAGACAAATATTACTGCAACACTTTAACTCAGACAAATATTACTGTAACACTTCAACTGAGACAAATATTACTGCAACACTTTAACTCAGACAAATATTACTGTAACACTTCAACTCAGACAAATATTACTGCAACACTTTAACTCAGACAAATATTACTGTAACACTTCAGCTGAGACAAATATTACTGCAACACTTCAGCCCGGACAAATATTACTGCAGCACTTCAGTCCCTGATAAATATTACTGTAACACTTCAGCCCCAGACAAATATTACTGCAGCACTTCAGTCCCTGATAAATATTACTGTAACACTTCAACCCGGACAAATATTAATGTAGCACTTCAACTCAGACAAATATTACTGTAACACTTCAACCCCAGACAAATATTACTGTAATACTTCAACCCGGACAAATATTATTGTAATACTTCAGTCTCGGACAAATATTAATGAAATACTTCAGGCCCGCTCAAATATTAATGAAATACTTCAGCCCCGGTCAAATATTAAATAAATACTTCAGCCCCGGACATTTATTATTTTATTTCCTTCTAGTAGAGAAACTGCCGGTCTCCCTGGCCTAGATGTTAGAGACTTTCTCCGTAATCCCGTATACTCACGTGAGTAACGTGACGATGGCGAGAATTGGTAGCGGTTCTAACCGCGTCGGTAACTTACGGGGTATGTGAGCCGGTCGCTCAGAAAGCAATGGCAAACTACTGAGCGTAATCTTGCCAAGAAATCAATAATCAGCTGAAAGATGCTGATGTTGACAGCGATGTCCTGTAAAGGATATGCAAACATTTTTTAAGTAGAGAAACTGGCAGCTAGCGTGCCAAGAGATCACAACAGCAAAAAAATACTGGTGTTGACTGCGACGTCCTGTATAGGATATGCAACTAACTTTTAACTCATAGTGAATGTTACAGTAGCTGTCTATGACAGAACGAGGTGAAGAATAATCCAAAGAAATTGTAGAGACGAGACCCAACAAGGAAATCTCGTGCCAGCTACGATCGTCTCGGTGCCTCATCCATTACCTCGCTCCCATCAAGAGAATGGAGGACAGCTAATATCTGGGCACGATATTTCCTTGTTCATTTATTCCAGCCTTCTCTCACTCACTCTCAGATCAGTTAAAAAGAATGAATTCTTCTCTGTTTTTTTTTTTGTTTTTTTTATTTCTCCGAGAGCCAGATGTGTACTCCGGTCAAAGTTCGAGGGCTGGATTTGTGTCTGTCTTAAGGAGAATTATTTTAACACGCAAACATTTGTATTAATGTCACAGTGATCCGTACGGACCAGATAGAGGTGGACAAGAAAGGGAGGGTGGATGAGATAGGGGCAAAGAAGGAGAAGAAGAAGAGGACGAAGGGGACACTGAGTAGGAGAAGAAGGAGGTGTACCCGAGGAGAAAGAGAAGTAAGAGGATGAGGTGGTGGGGTGGAGGTGGATAAGAAGGAGGGCGAGAAGAAGAACAATAACTTGGACGAGAAAGAGTGACAAGTGAGGAAGAGGAAGGAGGTTGACGACGAAGACGAAACGGATTACCAGAATAGGGTACAATAATTAGATTCTGAAATGTCACTCACACATGCAGCTATTCATAAAGATTATACGCCAATCGTACAACTGTAAGCATTTGAGTTGGTTAGTTGAATACTCTTTACAGGACGTTTGCAGTCAACACCAGCATTGTTTGCTGCTGTTGATCTCTTGGCAAGCTTATGTTCGGTGGTTTACAATTGCTTTCTGAACGACCGGCATCCTTACCATTTACGTAAACAGCCAGCGCAACGCGCTCTGCTGCCATATCGTGCACAACTGTGTTTCGAAAGCGGGTATACGGGATCACGAACCACGTTCGTAAGACCTTCGCCACGGAGCGAGGCTATACACTTGAATGAGTTGTGTTTTTCCTTGCCTGTGTGTGTTGTTTGTATGCATCAAAGTAGTGAGTTGTGTTTTTTCTTACCTATGTGTGGTGCTTTTTTTTGCATGAAAGTAGTGTTTATGTGCGATGGAGCTGTGTTTTTGTGCGCGCGAGTGGTGTTTGCATCCATGTGAATTATGTCTGCGTGCGTTTTTGGTTGTATTCGTGAACATATGTGGTGTTTGTATGTGCAATAGTCGTGTTTGTGTACGTGTATGTTTTGTTTTGTCTGCCTCAGAGTGTCGTTTTTTCTGCGAAAGTCGTGCATTGTCTTCGTGCAAATGGTGTTTGCGCCCATGTGAGTTATGTTTGCGTGAGTGTGGGAAATGTTTATGAGCGTGTGTGTCTTATTTTTTTTTTTTTTTTTTGAACGATGTTTCTGTGTACGAAGTTAGTGTTTGCTTGCCTATGTGTTTTACTTTGTCTGCATCTCATTGCCGTTTTGTGTTCGTGTTTGTAGTGTATTGCCTGCCATTAAGTGGTGTTTGTGTGTCAGTGGTAAGTCGCACTATACCTATTACTAAAAGCAGCTTAGTTGTTGACAATGTCTCCCAAGAGGGAAATTGGACAGGTAGGAACCAAACACAAAAGGAATACCTTGCTATCTTGCATCAAGACTAGAGACGGTCACAGGCTAAAGAAGGCAAGAGATGCAGAAATATATATAGCATTCAGATCCAATGCCCGAGATGGAAGACACTACTAGTAGCTGCGCTACCGTCGGAAAGCTCTTGGGGTCATTAGAACACGCAAACTCCTCAACCTCTTCAAGGTATACTTTTCTGATGCCAAGATAGTGGATTCCACCCCAACACAGGTCTTCTTCTTCTTCAGCTTTCTGAGCCATTGAGGTTCTTTGCTGCAAATACAATCCGTCTCCATTTGTCTCTCTGGTTGACCTTCTCTTGCCAGTCGTTGATTCCAAGTGCTTGTAGGTCTGTATATGTATTATCTCTCCACCGTCTTCTTGGTCTACCTCGGGGTCTACGGTCATTTATTTCCTGAGTGTAAGCGAGTTTTGTTTCCCTATTATCTTCCATTCTTTCTATATGCCCCAGCCATTGTAGTCTATTAGCCTTCATGATACCAGTGATTAGCGTCAGTTGGATTAAAATGTTGATTTCTTATCCTCGACATGGGGACGTAAAGTATAAGTACCTCAGAATTCAGAGTGGGTTCGTCTGGTGGCAAGGGATACTGGTAATAGAGAAAGCTAATCCATGCGCAAAAATCAGTCCAATGCACTAAAAGTAGAAGCACGGGAATGAACTACGCTTGAGTTCAAAGCGAGCCAACGCCAAAACAAAACCCAAACAAAACATTTTTTACCTCATGTTACATTCTGTCATCACCAGTCTGAACTGCGAGGAAGCCACGGCGGAAATGTTTCAGTACGTCACTGTTTTTCTCATGACATTTAATCTGGATATAATCTGAACCAGGTCATCTGTCTTAATCTTAATATGAAATATGAGGAGAAGCTATTTCCTCGAAAGATGTATCCACGAGAGATCTCTTTGTCTTTACCTCTGAAAGTATTCGAGATCGACTTAATGCCCCATGCTGCTGTAATTGTCTGGGGTATAGTGTCTGTAAACATGATAGCTATACGACAAACTCCTTTCTTTACGATCACTCTTAAAAGCCTCAAATTACGGAACACCTCTTCAGAAGCTATTACGCTGTGGATCGTAAAGCGAGGTGGAGTCGTAAAGCGACATCTTACGCTGCTTAAAAAGCTACATCTGTTGGGGGTTTATGACGCGATGTGACTGGAATTTTCCAAGCTGAAGATTAATACATGTTGTTACATCTCTTACTGGGTAACATTGTTAATTATTATGGTGATCGTTTGAATTCCACGGTGTGTGGAGATTGTTAAAACCTTTTGTTTATTTTACACAAGATTTAACTAGTTCAAGACGAAATGTCCGTTGAAAGATGTCTAGTCCGTTCTGACTGTAGACAACGTGGTGTTTTCATAAACAAATGCCTTGGAACGACTAGATTTGGGCCTGATTCAAGAGTAGATTAGTGTCTGTCTGTCTGTCTGTCTAGCGAGCTGGCGAGCCAGTTAGATTGTTTTTCCGCTCTTTGTTCAATGCTATTTGTCTAGTACACTCTGTATGTTCCACATTGCTATGTGTCTAGTTCACTCTGTATGTTCCACATTGTTGTTTCTGCCGAAAATTAGACTGGCCAGCGTGACTAATCTGTGACCCTTAGAAAATAAAGTTATCGTTCGTTCGGTCTGTGTGTCTGTCTGTCTGTCTGTATGTCTACCAACCTACTTAGTGTATGCGAGAGAGTGGGTATTTGTGTGTTATTGAGTTGGTGCACAACTGTGAGAGTTTGTGCAAATGATGTATGTATGCAGATGTGTGTGTGTGTGTGTGTGTGTGTGTGTGTGTGTGTGTGTGTGTGTGAGTGGGTGGGTGGGTGGGTGGGTGTGTGTGTGTGTGATTTACATTGTTTATGTTTACTACATTCATTTGACAATGGTTTTTTTTCTATATGTATGTAACATGCACAATTGATGAACGAAAGATGAGTGATTGTAACGGCCGAATGTAAGACGGGCCTGCGTGCCCAATTTGTGACCCTTTGAAAATAAAATTCGTTCGTTCGCTCATGTCTGTCTTCTCTCTCTCTCTCTCTCTCTCTCTTCTCTCTCTCTCTCTCTCTCTCTCTCTCTCTCTCTCTCTCTCTCTCTGACAATTTCTATTTCATTCTCCCCACTTCAACATATTAATTATCTATGTTTTGAACCTATCAATTACATCTGCCAGAGTTCAGGTCAACGGACTATCTATGTCTTTGATGACCGTGTCATCTCACAATCAGCTATCATTTTAATGTACTGCATCTTTATTAAGAGAGCATTTCATGCATGTTCTCTGATATTTCAATGTCAGCGATTTCCGTAGTACTTCTCATTACTAATGAATGAAAAATACCTGTTATCACTCTCGCGTACATCTGTTATTTTATCACTCGCACAACGCTCCGACAGAATGTAGACAATATAACATAACACTAGGCATTGCAGAACACAATTACGGAATTATGCACCCTTGTGTAATGATGTACGACACGAATTTTGGTCTTTGGCAGCAGTCTCCCAGGTGTCATGATGAATTCCAAAAGCTTTCAGTAAGATTTTCAGAGTGTCTTTAAAGAGTTTCCTCTGGCCGCCCTGGGAGCGTTTACCACAACGCAACTCGCTGTAAAAAATTCGTTTACGGAGTCTGTGATCTGGCATGCGAGTTAATTGACCAGCCCCGCGAATCTTATTCTTCATTGGTAGAATCTGGATATTGGGTACGGACGCTCTTTCTAGAACTTCAGTGTCTGGGATCTTGTCTTGCCATTTAATCTTCACTAGCTACCTAAGGCAGACTATGTGGAAGTGGTTTAATTTCCTAGCGTGTTACATTAGGCCGTCTCCGTAGCGAAGGGCTTGCAGACGCGGTTCGTAATCCTGTATACCCGCGTTCGAAACACAGCTGCGCGCGATTTGACAGTAGACAGCGTTGTGTTGGTTTTGCGTTGGTATTGGTGCCGGTCCTTCAGAAAGCAATGGCCAACTTTTTTTCTTTTACAGGACATCACTGTCAATAATCAGCATCTTTCAGCTGATTGTTGATTTCTTGGCAAGATTACGCCCAGTAGTATGCCATTGCTTGTTGAGCGGCCGGCTCACATACCTCGTAAGTCACCAACTCGGCGAGAACCGCTACCGATTCTCGCTCAGGTTACTTTACTCACGAGAATATACGGGATTATGGAGAAAGTCGCTAACCCCTAGGCCATGGGAAACGGCAATGGCAAACTACTGAACGTAAACTTACCCAGAGATCACAGCGGCAGAAATGCTGATGTTGACTGCGATGTCCTGTAACAAGGATATGAAAAAAAAAGTTACTACAGAGGTTAGAATGAATAAGTGCCCTCGCTTTTAAATTTCTGGCCCGCTGACGGCGGGGTAGTTGAAGTGGAATCGTTTCCTTTACGGGTCAGTTGGACTTAAAACGTTGATTTCAAGTTCAGACAGCAATGGCAAACTACTACTGAACGTCTACTATGCAGCCTTACACTTAAATATTCTTAGTTTAGTGCCAAATTTAATTTCTTTTGACTTCCACAAATTGTCTGGTGCTGTAAAAACTCATCTAGTCTTTTGCATTCTTATTTTGATATCCTTATATGCCCCCCCCCCCCTCCGCCGGCTTCCTGGCCTAGAGGTTAGCAACTTTTCTCCGTAATCTCGTATACTGTCGTAAGTAACGTGACGACGGTGAGAATCAGCAGTGGTTCGAATCGCGTCGGTAACTTACGGTGTATGTGAGACGGCCGCGCAGAAAGGAATGGCAAACTACTAAGCGTAATCTTGCCAAGAAACCAACAATCAGCTGAAAGATGCTGATGTTGACAGCGATGTCCTGTAAAGGATATGCAAACATTTATTATTTATCTGTTCCCCAATCTTTGTCTACATTGCTGTCATACATAGATGTATGATACAGTCTCTTGAAGTGAGGTTTCACCAAGGGAGATCCGGTTATCAGTTGCTTGATTTATTCTCATTGTCTTTGTCTTTACCCTTTGAATGTTAAAACTCATTATTGTAACCTCCCATTCAGTGTTGTTAGTTTACGCTGCATCTGGTTATGTATGTGAGGGAGAAAATGTAAATCATTTTTATAAATAATCTTTTTGTAAAAGTCCTGGCTACTAAACTCTAAATCAGTGGTTTTCAACCTTTTTTGGCCCGTACCCCCCTTCACCATATTTTTAGGACGTCATTCCCGACCCCTTTTTTTTCGTATTTCCTCCCTAAAAATGTCCCCCTGCCCCTACACATTATACGTAATAATTGAAGTTAAATTTAATAGCACATACTAAAACAAGTCTAGACATCTACATAAAACTTGATTTGCGGATCTACTTACGTTATAAAATGAATTTCAGAAGGGTGATATGTACATAACCGTAAAGTATGAAGGGAAAAAAAATATCAAGTAATCGGTTCTTGTATTAACGCAATCTAGAAATAATCTTAATTCCCCCCCCCCCCTGGAAACCCTAAAATTCCTCGGGGGGGGGGGGGGGGGGGGATTCCCCACCGGTTGAGAACCAGTGCTCTAAATGGTCTTCAGTGCTGACAGCAAGCAGGCAAACGTCTCGTGTGAGAATTTACAGACTTTTTTTTTTTTTTTTTTGCGCCCGCTCGCTTTGAACTCAAGCATAGTCCATACACACTACTGCTAGTAGTGCTGGACTTAATTTTGTGTGTGGATTAGCTTTTACCTATTAACAGTGTCCCTCGCCATCAGGCAAACCCACTCCGACTTCAGAGGTACTTGTAATTTACGTCCCCAAGTCAAGGACGACAGGTCAACATTTTAGTCCAGCTGTCCGGTGTAGGGGTTGAATCCCTTACCTCGGCATCAGCACACCGGATGTTTAAGAACACGCGTTCTTACCCATTCAACCATGCTGACCTACATTTAAAAGAGATGAAATAGTTGGAAATAGTCAAAGAAGTGAAAATAGCATCAATTCAGACAATTAATCAGATTCTTCTTCTTTCGTTCGCTTGAAATATGTCTATAACTGCAATGTTGTCTCTTGTATGAATCTAAGTCTTTTTTAGTTCATTCAGCGGTCCATAGAGTTTATCTTCCACTGTTGTCTCTCTAGGCCAGAAGGTTCGCCTGGATATGTTGTAGTTTGGGAAATCCTGAAGTATGTGCTCTGCTGTCTGCGACGCCAAACCACATGTGCACATGGCTGAGTCAACAATCTTGAATTTTGTATACATGTGGTTGCGTAATCTATTGTGTCCTGTTCTGGTCTGTCCATAACGTGGTAGTAGTCTTGAGTAAGGTTTGGTGGCCTTCTGATTGAATTGATCATTCTTTTCTTTTGGTGGTATGTAATGGGCACATCAGGTTGTTCTTCTTGTGCTCCTTCCTTAGCCAATCGATCAGCTCTGTCGTTTCCGGGGATTCCACAGTGGGATGGTATCCACTGTATGGTGATCTTACGCTGACTGCTAAGTTCAGAAAGTAGTGTCCTTAGAACTGTCAATTTCCCAGACAGGAGGGCCTCTATTACGGATTTTGCATCTGTCAATATCACCACAGGTTGTGTACCAATTAATCAGATGACTTCTTCACAATTAAGATTGACTGCAATTGATCTCCAACACTGTCTTTCTCCTTGATTGTACACTCTGTCAGACAGCTGGTCGTCATCTTTTGATGTTATTTTCCAACTTGTATCGTTGTTTACCTCCTGCTCACTAGCCTTCAACCTTACTCTCCAGTATGGTTTTTATGAGTGTTGTGTCGTTTAATTTGGCGAAATATTTCACTTGCTTCTTTGTTATTTCTTTTATCAGCTGTCTTTTCACTCTCAGTTTTTCTGGAACCTCTATATTTGATTGTTGTTTTTTTTTTTCCTGAAATAGAACCTATTCTTCTGAATATCCACAACTATATTCGACTTCCTGATTGCTTGTTCTTTGTCCAGGCTTCCGCGCCATACAATTATATTGAATATACATAACAATTGACAATTCTCATTTGTAATGCGTTGCTAATCTCTCTAGATGCTAATACTGACTGATTTCATGTTGTTGCAAACATTTTTGGTCACTCCTATTCTCGTTTTGACTTCCATTTCACTTCTGCCGTCATCTGTTATTACATGTCCAAGATAGGAGAAACTTGTTACTTGTTCTGGTATGTCCCCGTTTACTGTGATGTTCCTTTCCACTGGTTGACGGGTTACATGGTTGCTGGTCATTGGTTGGTAACTTCGATGTTATATTGTTTCATTGATTGATTGGATGGTTGGCTGGTTGATTGGCTGGATCGTTGTTTGGTTGATTGGTTGGCTATATTGTTGGTTTGCTGGCTGGTTGGTCGGTTTGCTGGCTGGTTGGTTGGTTGGCTGGCTGGCTGGTTGGCTGGTTGGTTAGTTGGTTGGTTGGTTGGTTGGTTGGTTGGTTGGTTGGTTGGTTGGTTGGTTGGTTGATTGGTTGGTTGTGAATCCTTTACAAGACTGTGAGTTTCGCTCAAGTCGTCTGAGCCCTGAAAATAGCTTACCTCTATGGCAGTTTGCTTGGTGTAGTGATTTCTCCCTCGACAAGATACCAAAGTACGAACTCCAGGGAGACAGTATTTTACATTTCTACCACCCTCTCTCCAAAGTGGAGAGTGGAAAAGAAGAAGTAACAAAGACATTTATGATTTGTTTAAGTCCCCGCTAATCACTGGTATCATGAAGGCTAATAGACTACAATGGCTGGGGCATATAGAAAGAATGGAAGATAATAGGGAAACAAAACTCGCTTACACTCAGGAAATAAATGACCGTAGACCCCGAGGTAGACCAAGAAGGCGGTGGAGAGATTCTTCTTCTTCTTTCGTTCGCTTGAAATATGTCTATATCTGCAATGTCGTCTCTTGCATGAATTGAACTGTTTTTTTTCAGTTCACACAGTGGTCCATAGAGTTTATCTTCCACCGTCGTCTCTCTAGGCCAGAAGGTTTGCCTAGATATGTTATATTTTGGGCAGTCTTGGAGTATGTGCTCTGCTGTCTGCGACGCCAATCCACATGTGCACATGGCTGTTTCACCAATCTTGAATTTTGTATACATGTGGTTGCGTAATCTATTGTGTCCTGTTCTGAGGCGCAGAATAATGACTTGTTCTGGTCTGTCCATAATGTGGTAGTCATCTTGAGCAGGTTTTGGTGGCTTTCTGACTGATTTGATCATTCTTTTCTTTTGGTGGTATGTAACGGGCACATCAGGCTGTTCCTCTTTGGCTCCTTCCTTAGCCAATTGATCAGCTCTGTCGTTTCCGGGTACTCCACAGTGGGATGGTATCCACTGTATGGTGACTTTATGCTGACTGCTAAGTTCAGAAAGTAGTGTCCTTAGTACTGGCAATTTCCCAGAGAGGAGCGCCTCGAGTACTGATTTTGCATCTGTTAGTAGCACCACAGGTTGTGTACCATTGCTGTTATTTAGTAATTTCTCTGTTGCTATCTTGATTGCCTCAATTTCGGCATCATAGTTATGGCAGTACTTTCCTGTCGGTACTCTGGCTGTGTCCCTAGTATTATTTGGGTATTCTATGTACACTCCCGCTCCTCCATTTCGAACAGCATTTTGAGCTGACCCATCTGTGTAGACTCGGATCCAGAGGTCCTGTGGGTATTCTTCATCAAGGAAGCTGAGAGTGGCTGTTCTGCGCTGCACACTGTTCTGTTCTTCCTTGTCAAATATTCCTCTCACTTTTGTCTGGATTTGTAATGATAGTCTATGCTCATCTTTCCATGGAGTTCGCTCTGGAATAGTTGTTAGGGGGATACCAACTGTGGGCAGATCAGTGGTTTCTCTGCAGAGTCGTTTGGCCTGGTGGATAAAACTACTTCTTTTCAACCGCCCCATAGCTAGGTTTTCAAATCTGTTCTTCATAGGGTGGCCTGGCAAGCTGAGGAACTTTTCTGCTTGTATTAGCGTTTTCGTATCTCTGCGCTCACTCAGTGCCTGTGTCCTCCCCATCTTCTCCATTTCCACTATAGGGGTTGATCTCATCCCTCCTGTGGTGACTCTAAGTGCTTGATTTTGCACCTTGTCCAGCTCTTGTAGTGTGGTATTTGATGCTGAACACCACGCAGTTGACCCATATTCCAGGTGTGGTCGTATGCTCTGTTGGTAAACTTTGCTAAGTATTTTCGTACTGGCTCCCCATGTGGTTCCACTTAGCTTTCTCAGGATGGCTATTTTCCTTCTGGCTTTTGCTACTGCTTTGTTGATGTGCTTTCTCCATGTCAGCTTGCCATCAAATGTTACTCCAAGGTATGTTGGTTCTTTATCTTCTCTTAGGGGTGTTCCATTTATCTGGATGATCCCTGCCTTTTGTTTTGGAGAGAGGGTAAATAGGGTGGTGCTGCACTTGTCAGTGTTTATGCTGACACACCATCTATTTGCCCATGCAGCAAATGTATCTACAGCTCTTTGTAGCAATCTGGTGGCCACTGATGCATATTCATTTGTGCTCCATAGAACCAGGTCATCGGCGTACATTGCCGCTTTAATTCCATGCGGTAGGTGAGCAACAAGATCATTGATGAAGATTAGAAAAAGTGTGGGGGACAAGACTCCGCCCTGGGGGACACCGTGACGCAGTAGTACTTTCTTGCTCTTGAGTCCGTCTATCTGTACTCGGGCTCTTCTGTTGTGCAAGTATGCTTTCACCCATTTGTACATTCTTCCATTGACTTTGCAGTTTCTCAGTTTCTTCATCAGACCTTCTTTCCAGACTTTGTCAAAGGCTTTCTTCAGATCTATCCATGCCGCAAGCACCAGCTTCTTCTCTTGGAATGCATCCTCAATTTCTTGAGAGAGGTAGGTTGTCTGATCTTCCGTAGAGTAGCACTGCCTAAAGCCAGCCTGCTGTGGCACAAGGATGTTTTTACTTTCAATGTACCACTGCAGTCTGTGATTGATGATGCGCTCCAGTGTTTTGCAGAGACAGCTGGTGAGGCTAATTGGTCTGTAGCTAGAGGCAATGGAACCATCTTTCCCTGATTTTAGGAGGGGTATCATGATTGCTTCTCTCCAGGCTTGTGGAACACTGCCTAAGGTCCAGCTGTTATTGAAGATCTGCAACAGCTTTGTTTTGGCCTCTGTTCCTAGGTTCCTGATCATTTCATTGGAGATACCATCAGCTCCTGGTGACTTTCTCATTTTCAGTTTTGATATGGCTAGCTCCAGTTCGCTGATTGTGATGGGTGCCTCCAGAACCTCATGTACTATTTCCTTCTGTCCTGTATGTTGTCGTTTCTCTCGAATCTCTTGTTGATTCTCTGGACTAATTTTGATATTGCTATCTTGTGCGAACGAGTCCGCAAAATGGTCAGCTGCTTGCTTTCTTGTTAAGATTTTTCCATCTTTATGTAGTGCAATTTTTGAGTTTCTGTCTGTGCCCTCGTCATTAAGCTGTTTTATTAGCTTCCACAATTTCCTTGTGTCTCTTTCAAAGTTCAGAGACTCCGTTTTCTCCTGCCAGCTTTTCCGTCTAGCCTGCAGCTTGGCCCTTTGAAATTTGGCTTTTGCATGCTGGAATTTATTGTGGTGCTCTTGGCTGGGTGTGGCCTCTGCTTGCTTTCTACACACTTCAACATCATTATGCAACTGTTCCAGTTCACTACTCCAGTAGGGTTTATATTGTTTACGGGCTCCTCTTGGTACTGTTTCTCGCGCTGCCTGTAGTATGCATTTCCCAATCTCTTCAACTGCTTTATTTATGTCTTTCTCAGTGTTCAGGTTTCTAACCAGTATGCTGGTGCGATGCTTGTACATTGCCCAGTCTGCTTTCTTGTAGTTCCACCTCGAGAGGGTGCTGCTTTCACTTACAAGCTCATTTTCTACGGTTAGAAAGACTGGCCGATGGTCACTGCCACCAAGTTGTTTCCCAACAGTTCGTGTAATGTTCCACTCCAGGTCTGGTGAATGAAAAGCCAGGTCAGGTGTAGTTGAAGAGTGCCATGATCTCGAGTAGAAAGTATGTGGGTCGGACGGCTTGTTAATCAACATGAATCTATTCTCATCTTGCCAGTCTTCCAGTCTCTCTCCTCTCTGGTCCATGTGATCATAGCCCCAGCTCTGCGAGTGGCTGTTGAAATCGCCACACACAATCATTTTTTCTTTTAGTGGTAGAGTGTCCAGTGCCTGTGGGCGGTCACTTGGACAGTAGTAATTGATCAGATGTAGATCTGTATTACCTGTCTTAAGTTTAAGTGTCTGATACTCAGCCCCTTCCATGTAGACTTTGATTTGGGAAGCCATGATGTTATTTCTTACAAGGGTCAGTATCCCACCTTTTCGCCTGTTCTTTCGGTCAGATCGGTAACACTGGTAGCCTCTGATTTTGAAGGCTATATTTTCATTGAGGTGAGTTTCTCGCAAGCAACATATGCTTACTTTCTCTTTGTCCAGGATGTTTTCTAATTCAACTTTTTTGTTGCTGACTCCCTCCGCATTCCAGTGCATTATTTTAAGTCTTAGTTTAGTATGGCCAGTCGTCCTATTCTCATGTCCCCTGGCTCCACAGGACATCTGAGAAGGACCTCCAGTAGTTGGGGTTGGACCCTTTCGAGACATAGGGCCCGGCACTGCACCTGCCTGGGGGTCCAAAGCAGGGCGAGCACCATAACGATTAGCAGTAGTCGACATATTCCATTTTGCGTGATTGCGTGGCATCCTGATTTCTGTGGTGCGCCTCTTGGCTGGTTGCCTCCGTCTTCAGCACCTTTCTTTGCTAGAGCAGACTGTGGTCTCACTCGAGTGTAGATGTGTACGCGCGCACACGCCTGTCTGCGCATGCATGTCCGTGCATACACATCTAGAGCATACTGGTTATTTTCCGGCGCCAGAGACTCGCCGTCGCCCCTTCTCCTGTTAGTTTAAACAGGCCCGCCACGTGAAGGCCAGGAGTTGGACTTTTGCTGCATAGGTTATGTATTCACGAGCCATTGAGGTATTTGAGCAATGTTGGGCGCTCACCCCAACACCGCGCCTCGGCTACATACAGCAACATTTGGAACCCGGTGGAGAGATAATATACATACAGACCTACAAGCACTTGGAATCAACGACTGGCAAGAGAAGGTCCACCAGAGAGACGAATGGAGACAGATTGTATTTGCAGCAAAGAACCTCAATGGCTCGGAACGCTGAAGAAGAAGAAGAAGAAAACCACCCTCTCTCCAAGCCCAGATATCAGCAGTTTCTTCAAGACCATTACTGGAACTTCACATCGGCGGAGAGACACGTTACTTTGTAAGCAGATCACGATTCAACGCCGCGCTTAAGGACTTTCGGTAAAGGGCTGGTATAGGGGGTTAGATTAGTAATGTTTTCCCATTGCTATGCAAGCAGAAGAACTTCCTGTTGAGTGTAAGACTTTCGTAGTGCTACCGTGCTCGACATTCGAACAATATCAACTACTATGTACTTAGTATTTCAGCCAGGGTATTATTGTTATGTCCAGTTCATTTAATTTATAACTCTGCAGTATGTACCTGTAGAGTTATTGCAGTATGTACATGTAGAGTTATTGCAGTATGTACATGTAGAGTTATTGCAGTATGTACCTGTAGAGTTATTGCAGTATGTACATGTAGAGTTATTGCAGTATGTACATGTAGAGTTATTGCAGTATGTACCTGTGGAGTTATTGCAGTATGTACCTGTAGAGTTATTGCAGTATGTACATGTAGAGTTATTGCAGTATGTACATGTAGAGTTATTGCAGTATGTACCTGTGGAGTTATTGTAGTATGTACCTGTAGAGTTATTGTAGTATGTACCTGTGGAGTTATTGCAGTATGTCTCATTGGCACCTTGCCGTCTTGACAGACGATAGTTTGTGCTATAAAAAGGCATAATAACTTTTAACTATGGCGGTAGCGAGTGTGACTGATAAGGCCAATTTGCGCTGTAAATGTCCGTTCACAGTGGGTGCATGTGAACACGTGGTCATTTCCACCATCATGCACCATCTTACGTCTCAAACGCTTGGTGTGTGACTTTTCTGCAATAATTTTCTCCTTTGACTTTATTCCATTTCTGATATTTGCCCTCCATGCAACACGTTCAGCGGCGACTTGCTCCCAATGTGCATTATCAATGCCTGTATCAATCATGTCCCGCTTACACACATCTTTGTATCGTAGTAGAGGCCGACCCTGAGATCTCTTACCCATCTGTAATTCACCAAAAAAGATATCCTTTGGTATTCTACCATCATCCATCCTCCTAAGATGTCCTATCCATCTAAGTCTACGAAGACTGAGCATGGAATAAACTGTCACACAACCTGATCTTTCCAATACTTCAGTATTTGTGATTTTGTCTTCCCACTTAATACCAAGAATTCTTCGCAGACACCGCATATGAAAGCTGTTTAAATTGTTCTCTTGGTGTGAGTAAGTTGTCCAGGTTTCACTGCCATAGAGAAGAGTACTAAGGACACAGGCTTGATAGACAAGGACTTTTGTTTTGGCAGTAAGCTTCCTGTTCTCCCAGACTCTTTTTCTTAACCTGTTCATTGTTGTTGCTGCCTTACCAATCCGGATGTTGATTTCCTGATCTAGGGATAATTTGCTATTTACCACTGATCCTAGATATGTAAAATGGTCTACTATCTCTAGTTCGGCGTCGTCAATAAAGATTGATGGTACCCCATGTGCACCTTGTGACATAATCTGTGTCTTCTTTTTGCTAATTGTTAAACCAAATTCAGAACAAGCATTGGAGAATGCAGATAGTAGACATTGCAATTCTTCCTCGGAGTGGGTCGTAACTGCAGCATCATCTGCAAAAAGCAACTCTCTGATCAGTACCCTCCTAATTTTGGTCTTAGCCTTCAATCTCTGAGCATTGTAGAGGCCGCCATCTGAGCGTGAGTGAATGTATATACCACCATCCTGATCACGAAATGCATATTTCAGTAGAAGTGAAAAGTATATTCAAAAGAGGGTGGGAGCTAGTACACAACCTTGCTTAACTCCACTCTTGATTTCAAATTCTTCAGAAGTTGCACCATCAAACTTGATTATACCCTTCATGCCTGTGTGGAACGATTCCACAATGGACAGAAGAGTTGGTGGGCAGCCAATCTTCTTTAGTGCCTTGAACAGACCCTCACGACTGACCAAATCAAATGCCTTTGTGAGGTCGATGAAGGCAATAAACAGTGGTTGATTCTGTTCACGGCATTTTTCTTGCATTTGTCGCAATGAGAATATCATATCAGTGGTAGACCGGTTCTGTCGAAAGCCACACTGTGATTCGGGGTAGACTTGATCTCCTAGGACTTGAAGTCTGCGCAGAACAATTCTGGCAAATACTTTTCCAACAATACACAGAAGTGAGATACCCCTATAGTTGTTGCAGTCGCTCCGATCGCCCTTGTTCTTGTACAGTGTTATGATGCTTGAATCTTTGAAATCCTGTGGGACTTGTCCTTCATGCCAGCATAGCTCTATTAGCTGGTGGATTTGTATAGTGAGTGTGTCTTGCCCACTCCTGATAACCTCTATTGGAATCCCATCCTTACCTGGAGCCTTGCCAGATGCAAGTTCATTTATAGCACACTTAACTTCTGTTATGGTGGGAAGTGTGTCCAGGTGGTCAAGAGTTGGTAGAGCCTCTATGGCGTTAAGGGCATCATCCGCTAGTTTGGTCTCACTTGAGTAAAGCTCCAAATAGTGCTCTACCCATCTGTCCATCTGCTGTTTCTTATCAGTGATGACTTCTCCAGTCAAGGTTTTCAATGGTGCACTTCTTTTGATCACTGGACCACAGGCTTTCTTTATTCCTTCATACATGCTTCTTATGTCTCCCTTATCACTTGCGATTTGAATGGACTCACATAACTTGATCCAGTAATCATTTGCACACTGCCTGGCAGCCTTTTGCACATCCTTCCTAGCTTGCCTTAGCTCACTCAGAGTGTTACGCGTTGGTCTCTCCTTGTTTCTTAAGAGAGCTTTCTTCTTCTTATCAATCAAGGGCTGCAGAGTCTCGCTGTTGGCCGCAAACCAGTCCTGCCTCTTATGATCCACAGTGCCGTAAACCCCTACGGCAGTTTTATAAAGAGTTTCCTTAATTTGACCCCACTTTTCATTTACTGTACAATTTTCTGGTGTATCAGTGAAAGCGTCTTCAAGTTGCTGTTGAAACTGAAAGCACTTTTCAGGATCATGAGTGTTAATAATATTAATCCTGGGGCTAGATTTGTGTTTAGCTGTGTAGATTCTCTTTGGTCTCAGTCTAACTCTTGCAACAACCAAAGAATGATCTGTATCACAGTCAGCACTGTGGTAACTACGAGTCAATGATATATGGTTCAGATGTTGTCTCCGTGTGATGATGAAGTCCAGCTGGTGCCAATGGCCGGATCTTGGATGTTTCCATGTGACCTTATGCATCTCTTTTGTTTTAAAAAAAGAGTTTGTAATACATAGGTCATTACTGGTGCAATGCTCCAGCAGCCTTTTCCCATTTTCATTCATGCGACCGATGTTGTATTTTCCAAGGGACACTGGCCATGAACTCGAGTCCTTGCCCACACGAGCATTGAAATCACCGAGCATATAAATGTAGTCAGATTTTGGAACTGCCTTGATCACGGAGTCTAACTCCTCATAGAACAAATCCTTCACATCATCAGAGGAATCGAGTGTCGGTGCATATGCAGTAATAATGGTGGCAAACCCACAAGAGGTTGCCAAGCGCAGGGATAATAGTCTTTCATTTCCTCCTGCTGGAATTTCAATCATTCCCAGTAGCGAATTCTTCACTGCAAAGCCCACACCGTGTTGCCTTTTTTCTGCCTGCCCTCTACCCTTCCAGAAAAAGTTGTAGTTGTTTTCCCTGAGTGACCCTTCCACAGCGAGGCGAGTCTCCTCTCTCCATAGCACAAAGCCTGGGCTAAAATATAGAGATCATGTGTTGCCCATGCAGCATGATCCCTCTCTCGGCCTGCCTAGTTCACTCCAGAGGAAAGGTAACACCCCTACATCTGGAACAAGACAAGCTGCAGAAGCTGCCGGATCAGCAAAGCAATGCTCTAACTGTCCGCCTGTCGGAGCTTCGATCCTAGACCAGTCGCCAACCAAGGCTTAGGGCCTGGTCTGCCCTGCCATGACAATTTTGTCTTTAGCTTGCATTTCCTCGCACCAGGGTAAGGCTTGTACCCTCCCAATTGCGCTCTTCCGCCCGAAGCCGTTGGCACAATGTGGGGTGTCGGGTTTGGTAAGCGCCGCCCAACGTTCGGCGCTAACAGAAACCAGGTAGTACCGTCTACTGTTATACGGTAGCTCAGTCATATCTGACTAAGACCTGACACACAGTATGTACCTGTAGAGTTATTGCAGTATGTACCTGTAGAGTTATTGTAGTATGTACCTGTGGAGTTATTGTAGTATGTACCTGTAGAGTTATTGCAGTATGTACCTGTAGAGTTGTTCCAGTATGTACCTGTAGAGTTATTGCAGTATGTACCTGTAGAGTTATTGCAGTATGTACCTGTAGAGTTATTGCAGTATGTACCTGTAGAGTTATTGTAGTATGTACCTGTAGAGTTATTGTAGTATGTACCTGTGGAGTTATTGTAGTATGTACCTGTAGAGTTATTGTAGTATGTACCTGTAGAGTTATTGTAGTATGTACCTGTAGAGTTGTTGCAGTATGTACCTGTAGAGTTATTGTAGTATGTACCTGTAGAGTTATTGCAGTATGTACCTGTAGAGTTATTGCAGTATGTACCTGTAGAGTTACTGCAGTATGTACCTGTAGAGTTATTGCAGTATGTACCTGTAGAGTTATTGCAGTATGTACCTGTAGAGTTGTTGCAGTATGTACCTGTAGAGTTATTGCAGTATGTACCTGTAGAGTTGTTGCAGTATGTACCTGTAGAGTTATTGTAGTATGTACCTGTAGAGTTATTGTAGTATGTACTTGTAGAGTTGTTGCAGTATGTACCTGTAGAGTTATTGTAGTATGTACCTGTAGAGTTGTTGCAGTATGTACCTGTAGAGTTATTGTAGTATGTACCTGTGGAGTTATTGTAGTATGTACCTGTAGAGTTGTTGCAGTATGTACCTGTAGAGTTATTGCAGTATGTACCTGTAGAGTTATTGCAGTATGTACCTGTAGAGTTATTGCAGTATGTACCTGTAGAGTTGTTGCAGTATGTACATGTAGAGTTGTTCCAGTATGTACCTGTAGAGTTGTTGCAGTATGTACCTGTAGAGTTATTGTAGTATGTACCTGTAGAGTTGTTGCAGTATGTACCTGTAGAGTTATTGTAGTATGTACCTGTAGAGTTATTGTAGTATGTACCTGTAGAGTTGTTGCAGTATGTACCTGTAGAGTTATTGTAGTATGTAC
>OY992893.1:35272383-35332383 GCA_963921405.1 Cepaea hortensis
ACATTAAAATCGTACAGTGATTAAAGAAGTTACACGTAGACACTCACAGTTTTTTTTTGTTGGGGGGGGGGGGGGGGTACACGTTATGAGAAGAAATAAATTGGAGAACTTGGTGACAATAGGCTAAATTGAGGGGAAGAAAACAGGGGGAAGGCAGAGAAGTATATACTTGGATGGTTTAGCCACGTGGTAGGTCGAGACAAGAACACTGAGCTGATCCACAAATCTTGTGATAGCGTGATATTGCAAAACATGACCACTTATGCTTATCGGCATGGCGCATGATGATGATGATGACACAGACAATATTTCATGTTTTCAAAGGCTGTACCTGTGAGCTCGGGAAGCTCGTCGTCGTATCCTCAAAAGCAACATGCCCGAGATCCCGAGCAGGGAGTAAACTAGCAGGGTAGTGATGATGAATTTCAAGGCGCCGGCGGAATCATAGTCGTCAGCCCCATCGCCATCCCCGACAGAAGTGGTGTTGGGAAGCCAGAAGATGATGACGTCACTTCCGTTGCAGGACAGTTGTTTTACTTTCTGGGCAATATAGACTGTTGGAGGCATCTTTTCTCATCCTGCAACCATTTCAGAGTGACTTTTACCGTACATAATGAGATGTATAATAATAATAATAATAATAATAATAATAATAATAATAATAATAATAATAATAATAATAATAATAATAATAATAATAACAGTGGTCATCACCACTACTATCATCATTCGGAATGCGATGGCGATGACTCTTCAAGTAATGGATCCCTCTCCACGTCTTTAGGCGCATGGCATGTTTGGTGCTAACCCTATATTTTTAAAGAACGTTGGGTCCTCAATGGGTGATGTTGTCAATATCGCACCGGTCGCCTTTATTTCCCAGGACATTTTCTGGTGCTAATTTTAACTGGGTTGAGTTTTAAACAAAATCCGCGATGATGGGGTTTCTTCTTCTTCTTTGCGTTCATCCGGAGTGTTTTTTCAGATGTGATTGCGCTGTGTCCAGTTAGGCACCCTTGGGTCGAAACCCTTAGGCCAACACATCCGTCTTTTAGCGTGCAATTTTGACCAGGTTAGCATTCCTGGGAGACTCTCATTTTTGTGGTACCGTCCACATCCCAGCTGGTCAAGTTGGAATAGTCGAAGACTTCACGGTCATCCCTCAAAGGAAGGCAGGGACAGTCCATGTCATTTTACGCCATCCAGGGTGGCTTCCATAATTGCAGAGCCGACACATAGCGCCCTGGTGCTGTGCTCACCGAGGGAATCTTCAGGGCTGCTCATGGCTGCTTTAATTCCTCACTTCAATATATTGGGCATTTCGTTCGCCCCGGGCCGTTCCCGCACAAACCAGACAGGTCTGCAGACGTTATCCGCTCAGTGAGTTTTCGATTCGGACATGTGCTTGTCTTTGCGCCCGCCAGAGCTTTTCCAGGCATGACGGACATTCGGAGAACTACCTAGTCAGAGCTGTTCCGAACAAGAGCGGCATTCGGAAACTGGATAGTCAGAGCTGTTCCTAGCACGAGAGACATTCGGACGAGACATTTCACTCGGACGTAAATGCGTAGTGCCAATTTTTATTTTGCCACCCGTAGGACGGCACTTCCGACTTCGGCGGGCATTTAAATGAGGTTAGCTTTCCTCGGGTTTCGAGGCACGTTAGACTTATTGTTGTGATGTCGCCCACATCTCAGCTGGTCAAGATAGAACGGTCAAAGATATCACGGTCAACCCTCAAGGGAAGGCAGGGGCAGACCATGAACATTCCCCGCTATCCAAGGAGGCTTCCATAATTGCAGAGCCGGCACATATTGCTCTGAGACTGGGCTCACCCGAGGAGTTGCCACGTCCTGTTAATGGTTGCTTTAATTCCTCACTTTCATGTGTTGGGCATTTCGATTGCCACTGGTCGCTCAAGCACAAACCAGGAACGGTCAGTCTGCGGGCGACATCCACTAGGTAAGCTTTCGCTTTGGACTTCGGACCACGCAATGGATTCGCTAGCCGTGCGTTCCATTTCGTGTTATTGAGATGTTTTCCACCTTTGTCTAGACTCTCTATAAGTTAGATACAGACAGTTTTCGTAACCATTTCATTCGACTGACGCACTTCTTCTACCTTTTAGTACTCGCTCACGAGGTAGGCTACATGTGCTGCCGGCTCAGCACCCTACCTCTGTACAGCAGTGAGCGAGAAACGGCCAGGCCCTCTCATCCGGGGATCCCTCAAAACCCCCAGCTGAGAGCCTTCAGACAAGTATCTGAACTGGGCATGCAGCGTGCTCAGAATCTCACTTCCATTTTTCGGTAGGTGTGTATCGGCCCGGCTCTCACATCCGAGGGTTTATGGCTTAGAGGCGTTCAGCCACAACCCTCGATAGAGAGCCTTAGACTATGTATCCGGACCAAGAACTTCTGCCTTCGTGCGCCTGATTAAAACTTTTGACTGCTACCCTCAGTCTACCTGCAGAGCAGCAGGTTGTGTCTCGCTTAGTCTGGCCCCTATCCCATAAGCTGTCCGATATGTAGTTTTCATCCATCGACATATCACATGGGGTCAATGGGACACGCAAGTTCCCCCACCAAGGCAAGGTGGAAACACATCGGGGGAGTGATGGGGTTTAAAACACACGACGACCGAGCGGCAGGCAAGCGTGCTAGACACTGCGCTACCGTAGCTTTACGTGTCGTTTTGCTAACCCATTCGTCATTGTCTTCCTGTGATTCCAACCCCGTCAATCTTCCCGGTTGTCACAATCTTCGCCAGACCATCTTGCCATGTAAAGTTAGTTGCATTGTCCTTTACAGGAAGTTGCAGTCAACCCCAGAATTTATTGGCTGTTTGTGATTTACTAGGCAATGTTAGTTAAGTAGCTTGTCATTGTTTTCTGAACGACCGACGCCTCATACTATAAAAATCAACGCAACGCGGCCTGTTTTCAAATCGCCCGCATCAGATTTCGTACCTTCGACTCGGTATGACGGGGAATGATATAACTGTGTCTCATTATCCCATAAACCACAGTGCCGGGTTGTGCCTCATAGCAAGACAAAAATACTGACGATTGTTGCAGTTATGATGCCAATATTTAATGTTAATATGAATAATGAAGATGACAATAATAGTAATGATGATGCCGATAATAATAATAATAATAATAAAATAATAATAATAATAATAATAATAATAAATAATAATAATAATAATAATAATAAAATGCTGATGATGATAATATTGATAAACAAATGTCGTCGCAGTGTTCATCGTTGCCGTTATCAAGATTTTAAGGGAATGGGGTGGGGGGGGGGCGTCACAATCTCTTAAATTGCGCAAATTGTAGGATGCACTACTGCTAGATTATAACAAAATACAGCAATAATAGTAATGATGGTGATCATGAACATCAACATTTTCTTCCTCTCTTCCCCTCCTTCTCCTTAGTTGTTGTTTTTATTATCATGTCTGTCTCTGATTCTCTTCCCCGTATTCTAGCCGTCTGGCTAGTGCAGTGGCCGCGAACTGTGCAGGTTAGGGTTTCGCTTTTTACCCTCGATTGAAAAACTCCACACCTAACTGAGGATTTGAATCCGGATTTCCCAAAGAAGAACTTGCCATTCTAGTCACTGGGCCAGCATCTCCCCTTGATATTAATACTTGTATTCTGTGCAGACATCGGTTCATAAATGTGTGCAGTTTATCACTAATTATGTTACTTGTTCTCCATATTTAGTACGCTGTGCTAGACTTTACGCCCGCCGGATCTTATATAGGGTGTATTTTTAATGACTGTGCTGTGTTTGAAAATATTGCCGGTCCAAGTTTTGTATTCACCCTCTGTAAAATTCATGCAGCATAATAGGTAAATACAAAACTTGGACTGGCAATATTTTCAAACACTGCACAGTGATTACAATTACACCCTGGCATGTGACGCATTACTGCTCTTGTGTCCTCAACTCTGCCACACTTTATAGTTGTCAGTAGATTGTTATGTCGTTGGTTGTGGCGAAAATACACACCCCTCTCCTCGCAAGCATTCTCATGTTTATTTTCTTCAGCAGTACCCTTTCTATATGCAGTTGTTATAGAATGTTCTTATTTGTCATTGTGGTTTTCATCCAAGAATTATGTTTCCCTTATTTAACAATAATGTTGCAGTACCCGCATTAACCTATAGTTTACTCTTACGAACATCAACCTATAGTTTTACCTTATGTGTATTAGCCTATGGTTTTACCTTATACACATTAACCTATAGTTTTATATTATACACATTAACCTATAGTTTTACCTTATACACATTAACCTATAGTATTACCTATGCACATTAACCTATAGTTTTACCTTATGCATATTAACCTACAGTTTTACCTTACACACATTAACATATAGTTTTACCTTATACACATTAACCTATAGTATTACCTATGAACATTAACCTATAGTTTTACCTTATACACATTAACCTATAGTTTTACCTTATACACATTAACCTGTAGTATTACCTATGCACATTAACCTATAGTTTTACCTTATGCATATTAACCTACACTTTTACCTTACACACATTAACCTATAGTTTTACCTTATACACATTAACCTATAGCATTACCTATGCACATTAACTTATAGTTTTACCTTATGCACATTAACTTATATTTTTACATTATCCACATTAACCTGTTGTTTTACCTAACCTATAGTCATATGTGTTACTTTATGCACATCTTACCAATAGCTTTATCTTATGCACATCTTGCCAATAGCTTTATCTTATGCACATCTTACCAATAGCTTTACCTGGTGCACATTCACCTCTACATGTTTACTTTATGCACATTTACTTACAGTTAGTAATTCAGAAAACTTGTTGCCACCAAGGATCCCGATGAATATATAAACTGATGTTCCGAGCAGGTGACTGAAGTCAAATAAAGCTTTCAAAACATACATACCCAAACACAACTTCGTGTGCAAAAGGCCGTATCAACTATAACAAACACGTTGGAGCGATTACCTCTTCATAATATTAATTACGCACCCATAGGCCAGCAATTATCTGGCCATGATGGTAATTACGCACCCACAGGCCAGCGATTGTCAATGGGACAGAGGTAAGGGCCTTGAATGTCGGGAAATTTTTTTTCATTAGGCGCGTCTGCTTTGGCTTGAAACCTCGTGTCAAGGTTCTTTGTTCGCCAGCGTTTTGAGAAAGTAAAAACACTTGATGTGTCTTACAAGCATGGGGCGATTTACTAGAGAAAGAGGGGCTGTGAAAGGGGAGATTTGGGGGGGGGGGGTGGTGGGGGGTGGGGGAGGGTTGGGGGTTGTGAAAAGAGATAGTCGGAACAGCGATTGCAAGGAGAACAATGCAATGCAGCAAATGTATGCAACGTACATATGATAACTTGAATAACCCTGGGTAAGAGTACATAACTTGCAATCAGTGATTCCCAAATTGGGGTAAGACCCACCTTCAACAGTGTTAGTAAAGCAACAACTGTGATGAACTCCTTTTCGCTTCATGCACCTATTAAGTGTATGAAGCTAGTCACACATTTTTAGGCACATCGACATTCAGTGAGTTATGTAGTTAATATCATGCAGAGAACGTTTACTGCCCTGAACATGTCACGGTACCTATTTTAGGCTGAGCCGATCTGGCAATCCAGATCAAGAGAACACAATGCCCGACGTACCGTTAGTAATAATTTAATAACATCGGCTGGGGTGTGTGGGGGCGGGGTGTGTGTGTGTGGGGGGGGGGGGCTGGGGGGATGGGTGTGTGGGGGTGGGGTGTGTGGGGGAGAGGTAATTGGGGGTGGGGTGTGGGGGCGTGTGGGTGAGGGGTGTGTGGAGGTGGGGTGTGTGTGTATGTGTATGTGTGTGGGTGTGGGTGTCTTCGTGGTAAAGTGGTCAAATTATTTGCCTCGCGCTGTGAAGGTCGCTGGTTCGATTTAGGACGGTTTCGCTCAGACAAAAGTGCAAATCTGTTGGATATCTCCGGGGGGGGGGGGGAAGGAGGAGAGGATGAGTCATTGATTGAGCTACGGATTTCGTGCTCTGTACGAGACTCTCAGATGGGGTAAAACTTGGTGCAGTGTAGTCGTTCCTTTCGCCTTAATAATAACCCTATAATATACCGGGTGTTTGTAAAGTCTCACTACACTTTGTATGTAGAACAAATTTGAAAAATGAAATACATGACGTCATAAAAAATGTGCTCCACAGTATATCGTGAAGCAGTATGCAGCGAATGACTGCCGTCTGCTGGAGTAATTATTTTCACTCCAAACAGAGTGGTTTTATCAACGGAAGAAAGATTTTTTTGGACGTTTTAACAAATATTTCGAAATGGCGGTCGATGCACATGGATGATTGTTCAAAGATTTATAGCAAGATTTCTTGATAAACAACCTACGCATGGCATTGCGGTTATAAATTTGTTGAATACGTTTCTTGCTATGGGAAATGTGGAAGATGCTCCGCTATCTGGTAGGCCTGCTGTGTCTGAAGAAAAATGTCTAGATATCCAAGACAGAACCCTAGAAAGTCCAAGCAAGTTCTTAAGGAAAATGTCGCAACAAGTAAAAGTATCAATGCGCACAGTGAACAAATGTAAAATGGCTAAAGACACATTTACAACGATTACATTTTCTTGCATACAGGATTTCTGTTGTGTCTGAACTAAAAGAGTGTGATAATCAATCCAGAGTCAACTACTCCGCGTTGTCTCAAGCATATTTAGCTACAGAAGACAAGTCAATTCTCGATGTAAAATTCTTCTCTTATGAAGCATGATTTCATCTATCTGGATACGTTAACAGCCAAAATAATCATATTTGGAGCACTTTTAATCCCAATGCATTTCATGAAGCGCCTTCACACGATGAGAAAATTGGGGTAAGATGTGGCATTAGTAGAAAACGTTTTGTTGGACTAACTTTCTTCAACAACTCCATAAATGCGGATGCACACATGTCAGGTTCTTACAATCTAATGAATCTGGCTCGCTGGACCTAACATATGCGAGACATACACAAGTACAGAATGATTTGACTGGACACACGGTAACACTAAGTTTTGATGGTTTTATTTACACTTCACATGCAACACAATCTAATTCGGCATGTGGCCATCACAAGGTGAATATTACAATCTATACACAATACATCAATTCACTCACAAACGCAAACCCACAGCTACGCAGTCTTTCATCTTCTCACAAGAGGTACGAGCAATCAACATTCAGACACAGAAACACAGGAGCCTCTCTCATACAACGTCCGTCGAGTCCGCTACCCTAGCCGTGTCTGCCGTTTCCCGCTCACAGTGCTTGCCCTGTGGATTCGAGCGCAGCGAGAATGGCATGCGTCACGCTTGTACTGGTTAACCGCTGGCTTGGTCACTCTCTCTCGTCAGCGAAACCTGTGAATAGGGAACTGGTGTTCGCCTGGCGGGCGTAACGATATCGCGGCATAGCAATGGGGGATTATGACATCCTCCATGCGCCTCATCCATGAAAGATTCTATCTTTCATGTGTAGTTTGTGTAAATTCAGGGTTACTATTTTAACCAAGTCAGAATCTTCCAATTGGTTGTCATCTACCTCGGCACAGGTGTAATAGAAATATATACGTATTGCAAATTATATATATTAAGTCATGTGGTGTTCAAACTTTAACACTTGCCAAGTATCACCCTCTCGATGGATGATCACGTCCGTTGCAATTTTGACCCAGTCAGACCGGTAGCAACAGCACTCAATGCACCTACCTCGCAACCAATAAAAAAAACTTATAATATGTCCAAAGACATCAGGTTAAACTGTAAAACGTCCCAATATGAGACGAATTCAACTTTAGAGTTCCAACCAAACTTGGCAGGGATCTCTTATGTTGGTCTACAACTTCGGCAATATATTCCATGCCCAGCTGATGCACTCTTGGAGTGTTGACAATCTGGCAACACAATGGTTATTTTTATACATTACACATTACTATCTCTTTCGATTTACCGCCCTTTGGTGTAATCTGTGACACCAATTAAATGAAAGGGAAATAATTTCAACAGATGTTAAACATAATAAATTATAATTATTAATATATTTCTCAGCGTCATAGCTTGATACTTCTTTACAATAGCGAAAAAATGTCGCTACTGTGAATTAGTTAATCAAGATATGATTCTCAGATTACACTACCTTTAAAATTAATAATACACAATTCGCGTATTTCAAATTCGTGTTTCACAAATATTTTACAAGCGTAATTAATTTTTAAGGTTTTGTTCGTAGTCTGCTAGATTTTTGTTTAAATTTCTACCTTTCCGGAAGTACACACGAACAGCTGATGTAAGCAATAGTTTTTCACACACTAGTTCCGTAAGGATGTAGGAATAATCGGAATGTCGAGCTGTTCTACTCGCTGGTGTTTTCGATGTTTCGTTGGACTTCTGGATTATGATGTTATACAGTGGAGTAACTGTCACAGTTTATTTCAAACAATCGTTCAATTCACACGGGATAAAATATTGCTGGATAAATCCAGTTTGCAGGTACCACGGATAACTTAACTTGTTCAATTGAGGTAAGTTATGACCGCATGTGGCACTGTTCTTAGTTTATAATATTTACAATGAATACTGTTCACTTTCTATCACATACTACGCACTTATACAACACAATTATAACATTATTTATGCAATACTAGTAATATCTACAGAGGGAAATGATCCCTATCACATTGATATAGTTGACACAGCTTTTCTGAAAAAAAAATTCATTACTGGCTGAGCTGGTCTGAGTGTTTTGACACACTGCACTCAGACATGTGTGGCTATTGGGTACCATCGGGACAACGTGACAAAAGATCGGTCAGTGTGTTCAATCTGCCGGGAATGTGTCTCACTTCAAAGCTGTAGTCTTGGAGCAAAAGTGACCATCGAGCTATCATGTGGTTGTTTGGCACCCCAGATGTAATACATGTTAATGGACTGTTGTCAGATTCTACTAAAAAATGCCTTCCAAGGAGGAATCTAGACAATCTCGTGATTGCAAACACTAGGGCGAGAGGTTCTTTCTGCGGTGTAGACCAAGTGCGTTCTCTTGGTTTAAGTTTCCTGGAAAGGTAATATACAGGATGTAAAATGCCGTCATGTTCCTGTAATAGTACCGCCCCAATCGCCACGGAGCTCGCATCTGTGCGCAGTCTGAAAGGAATATGCAAATTTGGCAATTTGAGAATGGGATTCTTTAAACTATTCTCAGAAAAATAGGACAATACTTTCTCGAATGCAAATTTTAGGCATTCGTTGTTTACAATTTTGTTCGGGTGTTCTTTTTTTAGTATGTTAGTAAAACTTTCAGTCAGTTCAGCAAAATCTGGTATGAACTGCCTGTAATAATTTAGAAGTCCTAACACACTTCTGACTTCTTTCTTCGTAGTCGGAAGTGATAATTTTAGAATTTTTGACACGATGTTGTCGTCAGTCGTGACAAAGCCATTAGAGATTTTATAACACAAGAAGGAGATTTCTTGGTAGGCTATGTCAACTTTGGCAGGTTTAACAGTAAGTCCGTGCTGTCTGATTCGTTCAAACGTCTGCTGTAATGTCGTTATTTGCTCTGTCATTGTCTTTGTGTGTACACAGATGTCGTCCATGTACTAGATGATATTCTTTATGTCAGTAAGTAATAGTCTTGTCATGCGTACGAATGTTGCGGGGGCAGTAACAAGCCCAAATGGTAATTTGCACCATTCGTACAGTCCCCAAGGTGTGGCAAAGGCTGTCAGATATCTGCTCTGTTCGTCTACCGTTATCTGCCAGTAACCTTTTGTCATGTCCAGTTTCGTAAAGTACCTAGAGTCTGTAAGTTCTGTTAGTAGTTCCTCGCAGTTGGTCATTGGTTCTAAATCCAACTGTGTAATTTTATTTAATCTTCTATAGTCTACACAGAGTCTTATTGTGTCGTCCTTTTTGCGTACCATGACTATTGGAGAGCAGAAGTGTGATTGGGATCGTCTAATGATGTTGTTCTTTTCTAAGTCAATGATTTCCTGATGCAGTTTTTCTTTGTAATGTAATGGAATTGTGTAGGGTCTGCATTTTATTCGTGTGCTGGAAGTCAGAGTAATGTGGTGTTGTACTAGTTCTGTTTGTCCTGGGTTGTTGGAGAAGATGGTACTGTAGTTCTGTATGAGTTGTCTGCAGCTGTCGGTGTCTGCTTGAGTTAACTGGGGGTTTATCTTAATGTCTTGTAAGCAGTTCGTCGTGTTTAGTGCTGGTGTTAGTATTTCGTCGCTTTCTTCGTCGTCTTCGTGGTCGATTATTGTTGTACTGGCTGCTGTATCGTCTTGTTCGTTGTCCCTGTTGTAGTATGGTCTTAGCATATTGATGTGGAATATTTTGTGTTTGTCTTTAACTTGAATTTCATAGTCAACAGTTGAAATCTGTCTTAGTACCTTAAATGGTCCTTGCCAAGAATCTGTCAGTAACTGTCGGTCGCTAGGTAGGAGAAGTAGTACGTCCTGTCCAGGTGTCAGCGTTATCGTCCTGTTTCCTTTGTTTGCGTATTGTCTATACATCGCACCAGATTGTTTCAGTGCTTCTTTAGCAATAATACACGATTTAATTATCCTTTCACGCAATGATGTTACATATACGTATGATGATATGGGTTTAAGCACAGGAGTAGATTCAGTCAACATGGAATGGTATATACTTAATGGGCCGCGTGGTTTGGCACCATAGACAAGTTCGAATGGAGAGAACCCAGTGCTTGAATGAGGGACCTCGCGATATGCAAAAAGTATGGCAGGCAAATAGATGTCCCAATTTTCGGGATATTGTTGGGTGACTTTGGAAAGCATATGCTTTAGATCCCCGTTAAATTTTTCTATGATTCCAGTCGAGTGAGGATGGTACGGTGAGTTGAAACATTGTTTCACACCTAACATTTTGGTGAAAACTTGAGTGGATGTCGCAATAAATTGGCTTCCACGGTCGGATAGGATAGTGTCAGGAAACCCTATTCTTGCAAATACATGGAAGAAAACTTCCATTATATCATTGGCAGTTATGTTTTTAAGAGGAATAGCTTCAGGCCAGCGGCTACATAGATCAATTATTGTAACTATAAATCTATTTCCTCTAGATGTTACATGATTTAGAGGATCTACGATGTCGACAGATATTTTCTCAAAGGGTCGACTGGCTAAATCTGTAACCTGTAATTCAGCCTGTGGGTGTTCCCCTTTTTTCACCAGTTTTTGGCAGATGTCACAACTTCTGCAATATTGTTTAGTGTAATTACAGAATTTTGGCCAATAAAACTGTGTCAACAATCTAGATCTGGTCTTTGAATATGCCATATGCCCTGCGAGAGGTATATCATGGGCAAGATGTAAGGCTTGCTTACGGTATTCTACTGGCAAAACAGTTTGCTCTGTGGTGGTTTCGCCTCTGGTATAGTACCTAGTGAGGATGCCATTTTTCAGTGCAAAATGCCATCTTGCATTCTTAGTTAACCTCGGCTTTTGGCCTATCAGATTAAAATACTTATATAATGAAGGATCAGCCTTTTGGGCTGTTACAAAATTCTCCTTCATGGTTTTAGGAGGTAGTAACACTGGGCTTAGCATTTCTATCGCCTCAGTTTGATCAATTTGTTCTTGCACTCTAGCAGCAGATCTAGTTACTGCGTTCACACTTTCAATGATATGAGATGGTGGTGAAACAATTGGATCGATGATTTCATGTGATGGTAGTGCTGCATTAGCTAGCATACATTCATTTGATGATAACACACTTTCCATGATGACATTAGATTGAGATGATGTTACATTATCATCAATACATATAGATGTTATGGTGTTATGAGGCATATCATTCACTTCGGGAAGGTTTCCAATGATAACATCGCAACAAGGATTGGTTAATGCTGCGCGTTTGACCTTCCCAGTGAGGAATGGAGTTTCAATGTATGCCCATGCCAATGGATACTTCTCGATATTACCCGAGAATGTTCTGCATGTTACGTGCCTGCCTGTATAGTCTGTAGGCACTATGAAATCTCTTTTAAGACCTATAAGAGTGCTTCCGCTGTCTCGCAAGACTGTAGCAGGCTTGCCATTCACATAACCATGGTGGATGTTAATTCTGCCTTTGGAATCTATTACCAAATTAGCTTCCTCATTGGCAATAGGTATCGATTGGCCGCATATTAATAGGCCATCTTCATGGAACTGATTACAGATGGTACATTTTTGTGGATTAAATACATACATCTATGGCCTGTGCTGAGTTCACAGGATGATTTTCAAGATGTTCTTCATCTGATGAAGAGCTATCAAACAAGGCGGCATTCGCCTTCCTGGTCATCTGTTTCCCTTTACAAGCATGACGCCAGTGGCCATACGCTTTACAGAGGAAGCATTTGGTTAGCCGTTTGAAGCTTCTTCGTTCCTTATCTTGTTTATTTATGTAGTCTTGCAAGTATGTTAGATATGCAGGATTCTTGTCGCACATCTCATTCTGGTGGTGTGGAAATTGGCAAAACATACATTGATGGAATTTCTCAGTAGTAAGTTTAAATGTTCTTTGTCTATTGTAGGGATCTGATTTTGGTTTATCATAGCTAGCAGCTGCTACGAAATTTATGTCAGTTGCCCCACTAGCAAAACAATGTTTATTGGCTGTAAAATAAGCCGACCCACGTTTCTCAATCTGCTCTACATTCACACACTCACTCTCTTGTAGAAATTTTGAAAATGATGATGGAAGGGATGTGATGATTTTATTCCTGAGGATGAGATCTTTCAATTTGTTAAAGTCATTATTAACTTTGGCTGCTGAAAGCCATTTAGTAAATATATCCTGTACTACAGAGATGTAGTCAGAGAACGTTTGAGTAGGTTTTGGAGTTAATTTACTGAACTGTTCTCTGTAGCCTGCTTCATCTAACAGGAAATGTGACATAATTTTTGACTTTATGTAATGGTAATCTTTTCTAAGATCTTTAGGGATAGTCTCTATGACTTTCAGAGGTTCCCCTGATAAACTTCTCATATAAATGATGTTCCACTCAGATAATGGGATCTGGTAGTGGTCCATTAAAGTTTCAAAGTTCTGGGTGAAGGCTGCTATACAATCACCCGTGGTGTAATTTCTGACAATACCTTGGTATTTTTTGTACTGGTTTTCTTTTTCCAGTCTTTCATATTTACGAGACTCTTTTGCAACAGTTGTTTCAGCTTCAAGCTGTTTGATTTTCAGTTGGAGTTCAAGCTCTTCTCGTTTGCTTTGAGCTGAGATTTCTGCTTTTTTAAATTCAGCATCTATTTCTGCTTGTTTAGTTTTTGCAGCTAATTCCAATTCTGCTTGTTTAGCAGCTCTTTCAGCCGCTCTGTCCTCGCGTTCCCTAGCCTTCTCCTGTGCTAGGAGGTGTTCTGAATATTTTGTCTCACTCCATTTTGTCAACTCATCACCAGTTAACTTTAGTTTTAAACCCATCTCAATGAAGTCGTTTAGAGAAGACATGATGGAATGTTTCAATGAAAATGAATTCTCACACACGCAATTTTGTTATAAAGTGTTAGTAATGTGAACAATTTTTACAATATTTTTGAACTTACAGCGCGTGCCTAAATTTGCATCCAAAAGTATATAAAAAGATGATACTCAAGTGCTCTGGATACAATGAAGAATGGTGAGAACCAGGGCCAGGAACTGTAGGGTCGTTACTGCAAGGACAAATGGCCTCTACGGGTAACAGTTTCAGGTGGCACAGAAAACCTGTTTACTTTTGGGAGGAAATAAATTAGAATCTATGTTTGTGTGATGTGTATGCTTGTCAAGTAAGTTTTAGTTAGGTTTGTATGGCGTTGAGTGTTATTGTTGGTCGTAACGTCGTCGTTCAACAATTTTCACAAGTTACTTTCGTTCCTGACCTTTCTGCTTCCACACGCTTTTTTTCTGTACACAACTACTTTCACGAAGACAAGTTAGCCATGTTTAAACGTTCAACAACTATGATGGTACATCACTTACACTTAGATTACACAATCA
Organism: Cepaea hortensis; assembly: GCA_963921405.1. Taxonomy (NCBI): domain Eukaryota; kingdom Metazoa; phylum Mollusca; class Gastropoda; order Stylommatophora; family Helicidae; genus Cepaea; species Cepaea hortensis. The sequence goes on from OY992893.1 coordinate 35,286,454, forward strand.
CTGTTGTTTTTCCACGTTAACACCTTCAAATGTATGTAATTTACGTTAGTATGTTCAATGAGGACGAGCGCCCACGTTCACACATGTCAGGTTCTTACAATCTAATGAATCTTGCTCGCTGGACCTAACATATGCGAGACATACACAAGTACAGAATGATTTGACTGGACACACGGTAACACTAAGTTTTGATGGTTTTATTTACACTTCACATGCAACACAATCTAATTCGGCATGTGACCATCACAAGGTGAATATTACAATCTATACACAATACATCAATGCACTCACAAACGCAAACCCACAGCTACGCAGTCTTTCATCTTCTCACAAGAGGTACGAGCAATCAACATTCAGGCACAGAAACACAGGAGCCTCTCTCATACAACGTCCGTCGAGTCCGCTACCCTAGCCGTGTCTGCCGTTTCCCACTCACAGTGCTTGCCCTGTGGATTCGAGCGCAGCGAGAATGGCATGCGTCACGATTGTACTGGCTTGACCGCTGGCTTGGTCACTCTCTCTCTCGTCAGCGAAACCTGTGAATAGGTAACTGGTGTTCGCCTGGCGGGCGTAACGATATCGCGGCATAGCAATAGGGGATTATGACAGGCACCGTACTGACATTCTGGAACCTTTTTTGGGGGGAGGGGTGGGGGTGGGGGGGGGAAACAGCTGACTGAACGTGAAATTGAAGAAGTGTGGTTCCAGCAAATGATGCACCTGCACACAACAGCTAGAGCATCACTGCGTGTTTTGAAAGAAATTTTCGAAAATCTCATAACATCTCGTGGAATTTGGCCTGCCCGTTCTCCAGATCTAACTCAATTAGATTATTATCTATGGGGTGTCTTGAAAGGAAATGTTTACAAAAATAATGTCCACACAATCGAGGACCTGTAAGAAGCAAACAGAGTTATCATTCAAGAAATAGCAACAGACACGTTGCAGAAGGTATTTGGCAATATGAAGATACATGTACAGTCATGTCTTGAAGCCTATGGTGGACATTTCCAACACCTGTTATAATGAATACTTCATTGTTACTTTCCAGCTTCCCCAAAACAGCGTTAGACCATAGCAGTGAATATTGTAACTAATTTAAAGAATTTTGTAGCACAATTTTTGATAACATTATGTACTTCATTTTTCAGATTTGTTCTATATGCAAAGTCTAGTTGGACTTTACAAACACCCGGATAATGCCAGTATTTTTATTATTTTGCGGGAATATCCCGAGTGCAGTGATGTCTACACAGAAATGCCAAAAAACGAAACTAGGAGGTGCATTGTAACGCGAATTAACTTCACGCGAGATCAGAACAGAATAGTACCCCCGCCCCCTTCCCCCCCCCCCCCAACAATTCACTGAGGAAGAATAGAAAGACGTGATGTCGAAACGTATACGGTATTACAGTTAATGAAGTTTGTTGTTGTTTGTTTTTCAATGAATGATGGTTTTCACATCGAGATTTGCACTTTCGTCATAGAGCGTGATGTGTAATATGTTTATTTGTCATATTGTAAGTCAAGTAAACGATCCTTTACAGCTTTCCGCGCATTGGGCATATGGTGCCAGACCCATATTGTTATAGACCGGTACCAATATTAGGCTGGGTGGACCTGAGACCCCAGGTCAGGTTATAAAATGCCCACCGATGCCGATTGAGCCAATGACCATCTGGCCGGCAGGAGAACATCCAGCCACTGCATTACCACGGCTGCCTAGTCATATTGTGTGGTTTATATATTCTTGCTATTTCAGTTTTTATACTTTTGTATATATATATATATATATATATATATATATATATATATATATATATATATATATATATATATATATATATATGTGTGTGTGTGTGTGTGTGTGTATCTATGTGTGTGTGCATGCATGCGTAAGTGCGTGCGCGCGCATGTGTGTGTAGACTGGCACAGACTGAAGTCCAGAAGACGTAAACTGATCGGCAAGAAATGAGCAGATCAAGATCTTCGTGCTCAGAACAACGGCACCGCGAGTTTTGATCGCAGTTTGACTGGATCAGTCTCAGGGACTCTGTCTGCCACTTGCAACTAAGAATCTTTCAAACAAACACCAGAGCATGCTCCAGATTTGACCAGAGAGAGAGAGAGAGAGAGAGAGAGAGAGAGAGAGATAGATAGATAGATAGATAGATAGATAGATAGATAGATAGATAGATAGATAGATAGATAGATAGATAGTAGATAGATAGATAGATAGATGGATGGATAGATGGATAGATAGATAGATAGATAGATAGATAGATAAAAATAGAGAGAGACAGAGAGAGACAGAGAGAGAGACAGAGAGAGAGAGACAGAGAGACAGAGACAGAGAGAGCGCGAGCCCCGGGAGCAGTTCTATAATACAATGTGTACTGAACTACTGAAGCCATCAAGAGCGGTCTTAACAGTTTCTTAAAAGTCGAGAGGATCGAAATCATTGCCCCGGGTTTTATCCCATAATGCTCGGTTTCTTTCCTCAGGACGGTCTGCCGAAAGCGTCGCACAATGCACGAACTCCGTAGCTCCAGCGGCGACCCCCAGGAGTCTGCGAGAAAAATGCACTCGTGAACCTAAAAACGTAGTCCAGAATCGAACCCACAACCTTCGGAGCGCTAGGCAGACGGCTTGACCACTTCACCATGGAGGGTCTATTGTTCATGACCTATTTCGAGATAGTGTGGAGCCTAAGTTGTGACCCAAATATAAATAGAAAAAGGCAATCGCGAACAATAGAGGACATATTTTTGCCCACCTCTACGGTCTTGACTTCTGAGAATTTCAATCAGTACCTATACATTTCATGTGAGTAGTATAGTAAGAGGTTTTGCTACCCTAAATAGGGAGCCAAGAGGAGGAGCTCCCCGAGTATTTTGTTATATAGCTCTATGTGACGTCATCCGGCTCCCCGCAAACTTGGATCCCCATTCTAAATGGGGAGTCAAAGGGGTATAACTCATGAATCGATCGGGTTTTTTCTCTGGTCTTATTATATCCCTTTAAAATCCAGCGATCGGTGCGCGTGCGTACGCGTGCGTGCATGTGCGGATACATGGCGCGGGTGGTCGGTGTTCGAATCCAATAAAATATGTGACGTGAGTGTAAGTCGGATTTTCGTTGTCGAGGAGGTGGTTATATGGTCTGTAGAGATTATTAGTGTCATCATCATACAAGGGTCACAGATCTTCAGCGTGGGCGTGCATGTGTTAGGGTTACAGTGCTCGTCCTCACGGTGGGGAAGTGGTCGTGGCGTGAGTGTACGACGGATTTCCGTTGTTGAGGAGGTGGTTATATGGTCTGTAGAGCTTATTAGTGGTCTATACACTATCGTCAAACAAGGGTCACAGTTCTTTAAAGGGAAAACCGCGATAAAGTAAAGATGATGCTTATTAGTGGTCGGGATGTGCGATTGGGGGTGGTCGAAGGATAGAGTATCAAGAGTATGTGTAAAGGGGGTAACGTGGTGTATGTTAGGTGCCCTATGTCTATGTGGTCATATATTGAAGTACAGTGGTTGCTGCAGTGAGGTGTCATATGGAGGTGACAGGTTCGAATCCCGGGTGGTAACTGTATTTTCCTCATTAACTCCACATTAATTTCCTGTTCTGGGAAATGTTCTGGGAAGTAAAGACGGTCGTTATAATACAGGGTGTATTTTTAATGACTGCAGTTTTTGAAAATATTGCAGTTCCAAGTTTTGTGTTCACCAATTATGTTGCATTATGTTGCATGCACTCCACAGTAGGTAAATAGAAAACTTGGAACGGCAATATTTTCAAAAACTGCAGTCATTAAAAATACACCCTATATTTACTACAACGCCCTAGGCATCCCGATTCGACTATACAATATGAGTTTAGCATTATACACCCAAATGCTCCCCACGACGTGTACAAGAGTCGTTTATGTTTACTTCACTTAGCTTTAAAACTACGGGTTCCCCCCTTATGTGTCTCCATCTTGAAGAAGGGCCTGCTTGTTCCAACGACATCAAAGGATAGCGCAGTAGCTTCACGCTTGTCGGACAGAACAAGGAACACAAATCTGGTTGGTGCCTTGTGGGTAGATTGTGGACAGTCAAAGCCTGGGTAAAGCAAACCCGAAAAAAATGCTTGTCGAAGTCGAATGTACTGAGCCACAGTCTTGAGGAAACAATACAACGCAATTCACTTAATGATGAAAATTATGGGTTCGAATCCAGTGCACTTATAACTTGTAATTAATTGTTAACACAATTGTCCTACCAACTCTAAGTTATCAATGCCAAACTTGAACAATAACACACAACAAGAGAAAAAAAAACTACAACAACGGGAACGGGATTCCTGAGAATGTATCAAGACGAGAGAAATTCATAAATGAAGAAATCAGGACTAAAGTGGGGGTTATAGCAGCGCTAGATTTCATTAGAACACAAGTTAAATGGTTCGGCCATATAACTAGGCTACTAACTGCCAGTATACCACAACATGGAATGATGTACAGATCAAATGGAACCAGAAGAAGAGGTCGACCATATAAACGATCGACAGAGGGAAGAGCAGAGTCCATGGGAATATCGATACATGAAGCCCATAAACGGGCACTCTCCCACTGTTTATGCTTCACATCGACACCACAAGGTAAAAGAGGAACATGACGAGATGATGATGCTTTTTAAGTTGTCTTGTGGATGTCCTGATTCTCTGCCTTCTTCAGATGTCTAGTGTAGAGCAGGCATTGGCGATCACGATTCTCCAATCCTCCCTGTCATCTTTTACTTTAATGAAATTGATATTGTTGACGAAAATCTTATTGTTACTTGATGTGCCTTTTAAACTTTCCACTCACATCGTTCTTTGTCTTCCTTTATGTCTCTCGCATGGTATTTTCTCACATAAATCTAATTTGTCTATTCGGTCTATTCTGTTAATATACTCCATTCACTTCATCGTTCTTAATTGAGGGTTGGCTTAGGAGTAGACATTCTCGCAGGGCATAACTACGCAAATGACAGAACGTCTCGCACGGCAGGGGAAAAAAGCCCGGAGTCATGAACCGGGCAGCCCCCCCCCCCCCTCTCTTCCCCCCTCCCAAGGATATCAAGAAGCTAAAGGACCGAAACATTCGGGAAGCGGAACCTATTCTGACGACCATAAGCCCCCCTGTTGCGCTTGTTCTGCGGCCGAAATGTTATCACTCTTTTCGTTATGATTTTGACGAGCGATCTAGTATGCCTACATCTGTCAATACCCGGGCATTCGTTTTCTTCCTGTCCACAACATTCTGAACATTCGATTCATATCTCATATACTATGTTCTCATAGCTACTTCTCTGGCGTTGGTTTCTATGAAACAAATTTTTTTTTTTTTTAGCATATCCTTTACAGGACTTAGCTGTCAACACCAGCATCTTTCAGCTGTATGTTGATCTCTTGGCAAGATTACGCTCAGTAGTTTGCCATTGCTTTCTGAGCGGCCGGCTCAGTATCCCGCAATTCACGAGCGGGGGTCGAACCGCCTCAGTTCTCGCTCCGCTACGAGACTCTGCGTGATAAACGGGATTACAGAGAGAAAGTGTTGTAACCCCACAGCCAGAGAGACCGGCATGAAACAAATACATACCATTAAATTTACATATGTGATTTCAGTGCTGGGAGCCGCAGATGGACAGTGACTAGCACGTTTGGATGCCGGCTCAGTAGTCACGTGTTCAAATCTTTACACACCGCTATGGTTAAACATCTAGCTACATGGGCTCGCTTCCAGGTCGACCCAACCTTAAGTGGGTGCCAGAAAATGTTTCGTGAAGTAAAGGCTGCGCGCGTGAAATAGCTGACATGACATGGCAGTGTGGACACACAGCACACCTCTACCCCATGGGTCTCAATGACTCGGCCTCTTACAAACGTGGAGCACTCAAAAACAAACAAACAAACCATGCATGTCATATAAGACTGCTCAGACTTTGCCGAACTGAGGGAGAACATCTTGTCTGCTGGAGCCACCCTTTGAGAACAACTCTGCGGGGCCGGTGGAAAGGACATGAAGAGGACTATCCTGCTTATGACCTAAGCATATGAGACGCGTAGCAAACATTGACAGAAGAATAAGAAGAAGAAGAAGAAGAAACAGTGGCAAACTACTGAATTAACATTGCGTAGTCAATAACGAACAGCCAATGAATGCTGGGGTGGATTACAACGTCCTGTTAAGGACATGCAAGTAACTTAAAAAAAAAACAAAAGACCCGATCATACTGTTATGTGGGTGACCTGTGCCAGCCTCACCACCTTTCCTACCTACATACAGAAATGTTTAAAAGCTTGTCAGTGTATTACTCAACAGCCCCCTCCCGACTTCCCTGCTACCAAAGAGTTTGGGAATCACTGCGTAGTACAACCGCGAGAACACTACAAATTCAATATCTATCACCTGTTGAAAGGACACACATATTTGGGCAGTTGATTCTTAGGCATTTGTCAATTAATATTGATCGAAATCTGTTCACTTTTCAACCATTTTCTGTTTTAGTTGTGCTGTGTTTAGATTAACAATATAAAATAATCTTTTAATTCTTCTCATCCCGTTTGTATGCCTTCATGCAGTCACTGAAGGGTCTTCTCTGTGATTATATGTTGTGGTTTGTGTTTGTATTTGTGCGCTGATGAAGGCTGGTCGCCGCAACGTCCTTGTATTGTTCGTAATTCTGTTATGTAAATCTGTATTACTTTGCATTATTTCATATTGTTTACATTTCCACAGCTTTACCACAGTTCCACTAGCTTTATTCATATTTTAACCGTGTTTATATTACAAGAATTGTATTTTTTCTTCTTTCTCGTTTTATCTATCCATGTTTTGAATTTCGGCATTAGGTTAAAGAGACATCTGTGGCATGTGATGTAACAAGGAAGCTTCATTAAGTTTCTGGAATAGATGACTCCAGCTTAAATGATCGATTCTATCTTATAAATTTGAGCATAGCCTACGATGGGTAGCGTTGTGATGTTATGTTGTGATAATTTGGTGTGTCCAGTGTGTGCCGCGTGGTTACACACCCGCTTCACACGCGTGATCCGGGACTGTTTCCGGATCCGGTCAGGGATATGCACTACTGACGAGCTCAAACGAGGGCGAAACTCGAGTATAGTGCTTCCATATTGACGTGGATAGGCCTTAGGTTCATACCAGAATGTGTTTCCTCCGAAGTCGGAGAGTGTCTGCCTGTACGGCGAGGAACCACCAGTCTGCACACCAATAAGCCAGACATGGGACAACCGATACTCACGCAAACCTCAGGTTCTGTATGACACCACACTGATGTTGGACAACAGGATGTCTTCATCCGACATACAGGACTTCGCGTTGGAGCTCAAGCCAACGAACACAAGCAAGCAAGCAAGCATACCAGAATGCGATCGGCGTTGCCAGTAGTGGGTTGTGCTCAATATTTATAAATTATAAGTTTGTAATATTGTAATGACCTTGACGAAATAATGTTTTCTCATTAACTCTTAAATCTAACTGCCAGAAGCTTGTATATGTATTGTACACGTAGCATCGTCGGAGTTGAAAATATCCTTGACTGAACAATGCGCAAATGTCAAGTTTCATGTTTTGCGTGTAAAGTTAGATTTCTGTTTCAGATATGATATTACGATATGAAGAATTCAGAAGCGATTGAGTGGCACAAACGTATCTCTGAACATTGTGATAGTCTCGATGATTATCCAAATAATGGATTACCGTCTGCCTTGAACCTACTGGTGGAGCGGTATCTGGCAATGCACAATGTGACTACTCTGTGACATGCTCCATATTCTTCCTTCCGGGTACCGCTTGATGTTTTCATGCCTCATAAAGATATGTCTGTCTGTCTGTCTGTCTGTTCTGCCTGCCTGCCTGTCTATCTGTCTGTACGCTCATCTGTTTGTTTGTTCTTCCATCTATCTCTCCATTCCTACGTACGGTTGTCGGTCAGTTCCATCTGTTTGTTCGTTGTCCATCCATCTGTCCACTCTCTGTCTGTTCACGTGTCCAAGTGTCCTTTATGTGTGCGTGTGATTATCTGACCTTTTGTCACAGGTATGGACAATTTTGTGATAAGTGATGTTCTTTATCCTAATCTGTCACTTTCAAGTGCATTGAGTATGTGTAAGATAATCGTGAATGGGTCTATCCAACTTGCTCCCGATCTTGTTTGGGGCTTCATATATGCATAAACCGCTAATTATTTGTTTGACTTCTTCTTCGTTTACTTTTTATCCCCCAAATGGGCAAAGGTTCTCAGCCAACTCACTCCAAACCATCCTGTCTTTAACTACCTCACGGAGCTAGGTAAAGATACCTCACGGTGTCCTCATCCCATTTTTCATCTCTGAAATACCTCACGGAGCTAGGTAAGTGTCCTCATCCCATTATTCATCTCTGAAATGATCAAGAACCTAGGAACAATTGACAAAACAAAACTGCTGCAGATCATCAATGACAGCTAGACCTTAGGCAGATTTCCACAGAACTAGAGAAAAGCAATCATCATATCTCTCATAGAATAAGGGAAGGGGTGCGAGTTCCTCCAGTTACAGACCAATTAACCTTACCAGCAGTAACTTCAAAACAATGGAGGGAATCATCAATCACAGATTGTAGTGTACATTACAAGGGAAAACATTTTTTATGTCACAGCAGGCAGTGTTACTCTACGGAATATCAGACAACCTACCTCTCCCAAAATATTGAGGATACATTCCAAGTAAAGAAACTGGTACACGCGGCATGAATAGATATAAAGAAAGCTTTCTGACAAAGTCTGGAATAAAAGGTCTGAGGAAGAAACTGAGAATAAAGTGAATGGAAGAATGTACACATGTATGACAGCAGACCCGCAGAACAGAAGAGCCCGAGTACAGATAGGCGGACTCAAAACCAAGAAAGTACTACTGCGTCACGGTTGTCCCCAGGGTGGAGAGTTAAAGTCGCATTGTTTGCTGATACCTGATCCTATGAAGCACAACTGGTCATGTACCAGTGACCACAAGAAAGCTATAGATATCCGTACATGGTGTCAATATAAACACTGACAAGTGCAGCACCACTCTATGTACCCTCTCTCCACAACAAACGGCAGGCGTCGTCCAGATAAATGAGGAGACAAAGAACTCTCTCCCTGGCCAAGGGGCTAACGACATTGTTCGTAATCCCGTATATCCACGTGGGGGAAAACAGCAGCTGCGAGAATCGGCAGCGGTTCGCCCCGCGATGGTAACTTACGGGGGTATGTGAGCCGGTCGTTCAGAAAGCAATGGCAAACTACTGAACGTAGTATATCAACAGCAGCTGGAAAATGCTGGTGTTGACTGCAACGTCCTGTAAGGGATAAGCAAAAAAAAAAAAAAAAGAACTAACATACTTCGGAGTAACATTTAATGACAGGCTGAAAGGGAGAAAGCACATTAAAAACCAGCAACAAAAGCCAGAAGGAAGATAGCCATCCTGAGAAAACTAAGTGGAACCATATGTGGCGCCAGTGGGAAAATACTTAGCAAAGTTTATCAACAGAACGTACGACCACGCCTGGAATACGGGTCAACTGCATCGTGTTTAACATAAAAAAGCACACTTCAAGAACTGGACAAGGTACACAATCAAACAGTTAGAGTCACCACGGAAGGGATCAGATCAACCCTTATAGTAGAGATGGAGAAGACGGGGAGGACACAAGCACTGAGAGAGCGCTGAGATAAAAACAAAAACCATGCTGCAGAAATCCAGGCAATCAAGACAGCAGCAGAGAAATTACTAAATATCAACCATGGTACATAAACTGTGGTGCTATTGACAGTTGCAAAATCAATACTTGAGACACTCCTGTCTGTGAAATTGCCAGTATTACGGACACTACTTTCTGAACTTAGCAGTCATGTAAGGCCACCATACAATGAATACCATCTAACTGTGGAGTATCCGGAAACAAGGGAACTGACCGACTAGCTATGGAAGAAGTAATAGAAAAACAACCCAATGTACCCGTTACATAGCACCAAAAGAAAAGAACGATCAAATCAATCAGAAAGCCACCAACACCAGCTCAAGATGATTACCACTTGATAGACAGACCGAACAAACGATTATACCGCGCCTCATAACGGGACACAATAGATTACGCAACCACATGCATACACAATTTAAAATTGGCGAATCAGCCATGTATGCATTGCGCTTGGCGCCGCAGTCAGTAGATCACATACTCCAAGACTACCCAAAATACAACATATCTAGGAAAACCTTCAGGCCTAGAGAAACAATAGTGCAAGACAAAGTCTATTGACCACTGAGTGAACTAAAAAAGGCAATGAAATTCACACAAGAGACAACATTGCAGATATTGACACATTTCAAACGAACGAAAGAAGAAGAGGAGGAAGATCTCTGTCTCAACTCCTCTGCTTCGTGTGCCTTGGGTCTCCCTGTGTTTCCCCTGGCTCGTGGGTTCTAAACAAAGGATTTTCTAGTTATATTATTCTGGTGTTTTCTCAGTCTATGTCCATTCCAGCGCCAGCCTTTCTTCTCCACGTCTTGTTTCATGGGATTTGTTTAGTTCTCTCCACGAGCTTCACATGAGGAGTTCTATAATATAATTTTACGTTTTCTATTCTAAGCAGAAACCAGTTAATTAATATTTGTAGTTTATTACTAAAATTTGGCTTACTAATCCAATCGAGTGTTTGATATTGCTAATCCTTGAATCCATAACCATCATCATCAAGTGCTGTGCCGACTGGCGTAGGCGTTAATGACTCTCCACAGATCTCGGTCTTTGGTTTTCTGGATCAACTCTGCCGTTGATATTCCTCCATGCCGCCGTCGCAATCCATCCAACATCATTTTTCGTGGTCTGCCTCTGCCTCTCTCATCCTCGATCTTTCCAGTTGTCATCATGTTATCCAGCGCCTCTCTTCTCATCACATGACCAAAAAAAAAAAAAAGCTGTTTGTCTCTTTCTTATTGTTGTATATAATTTTCTACTTTCCTTAGCCTCTTTAAAGCATTCGTTGCTAGTTACTTTGGCAGTCCAAGGAATTCTCAACATTCGTCTAAGGAACCACATCTCTGTTGCTTCCAATCTCTTCCTAATTTGTTCTTTTATATTCCAAGATTCACAGCCATACAGCGAAACAGGTTCTATATAGCTCTTCAGCACTCTCTTTCTTACATTCAATGATAGTGACTTAATGCATAAGATATTCTTCATTTTCTTAAATGCAGTCTTTGCTTGCCCTATTCTGCTCTTGATCTCTGTTGTGCATCTTCCATCTGATGTTATAAATGTCCCTAGATATTTAAAACTATCCACTTGGTGAAGAATTTCCCCCTTCTATCTCTATTTCACATTTGGGTATCACCTGTTTCTTTGATACCACCATTGTTACTGTTTTCTTGATATTCAAGGAGAGTCCTTTCTTTGCACTCTCTGTTACTACAATGTCCAACAATTGCTATAGATCTGTTGCATTATCCGCTATCAATACTGTGTCATCTGCATAGCGTACAGTATTTATATTGATTGATTGATTGATTTAGGAATCGACATCACAGCATTCGGGGCATTCCCATAAGTGCTCCGTCCCCATCCTCAGCAGCCAGCGAAGAGTTCCAACGTACAGTATTTATATTATAACCTCCAAATATTATTCCTGGCTTTTCTTTGTAAAACGTTATGATTTACATTTATTGAAGGCAAGGAAGACGACGTATATACAATCGACACATTAAACAAACGAAATATTGATATTGAAAATCATTTGCATGTCAAATTTAGTACCTACAAACAACGATAACACAGCCGCCACCGATTTGTGCAGCAGACCGTGTCGCGTTGTGTTATAACTTGTTGGTATGGGAGCCGGTCGTTCAGAAAGCAATGGCAAACTACTGAATGTAAAGTTTGCCTAGTACATCAACAGCAACTGAAAAATGCTAGTGTTGACTGCAACGTCCTGCAAGGGATATGCAACATTAAAAAAAACACGACAGCACCTCAGTGAAGAATCAAATCTAAGTTGACTGTCAACTAGCCGAAGACATCCCAATAACTTAATCAATGCTGTTGCAATATTTCATCACTGTAACGTAAGGGAGATAAGTATTCTCAGCATAAACATGCAAGAAAAACGCGGGTCGCAATGAGTTTTGTCCCTTAAATGTAAAGCCATACATTCGTCACTATCATAATGTGCCATGCCGACATGGGTGGACAGTCATGGGTCGCCATCTCACACGATCATCACTCTTGGATCAGGGCTGTGTTTTAATCCCGATTATGTCATGTGACCAAGCCATCCAGATATGTACCTCTTTGAATAATATAAAATAACACAAATTAATGCAGCTTTACAGAACAGAACCACGGAAAATACAGAACGTTCCGGCGACTAGCCTTCATTAACAAACACATACATACACAAAATACAACATATAATCACGGAGAATACCTTCCAATGACTACATTAGGCATAAGAACGAGACGAGAGGAATAAAAAGATTTTTAAAAATGAGAACATTGAAGAGAAAATGAAAATGAAAAAAAAAATTTGCTACTCATCTCAGACTCCCAAGCTGTGATACTGTAATATCCTAGGATTCTGAGATGAGTAGCAACTATTTTTTTTTTTCATTTTCATTTCCTCTTCATTTTTCATCTTTTTATTCTTCTCATCTCGTCCTTATGCCTTAATGTAGACACTCAAGGGTCATCTCTGTGATTATATGTTGTGTTTTGCATATGGATATGTTTGCTGACGAAGGCTAGTCGCCGCAACGTCCTGAATGTCCCATAATTCTGTTCTGTAAAGCTGCATTACTTTGTGTTATTTTATATTGTTTACATTTCCACAGCTTTATTGCAGTTCCACCAAATTTTATTCTATTTGAATAATGAAGACACAAACAGTAGGTTCCACAATTTATTGCCTGGCGTATTTCACTGCATCTGGCCAGGTCCAAACTGCACAAGTCACACAGCATAAACTAACACAAAACCCAGGCCGCTATTACTCCCCATGACATTTCCTGTTGCCCGTTTTAGGCTGAGTCGACCTGGAAGCCCTGGTCAGTTTAAACATGTGCCCCGATTCAGATTCGAGCTAATGACCATCAGGTAGCAGGCGGGCGTCTAGCGAACATCCTACCGATGCTCCATTTGAACTATGCAATATTGACTGGCACCTTGCCGTCTTGACAGACGATAGTTTGTAAAATGGAGTTATACCTCTCCATAACACAAAGCCTGGGCTGAATTTAGAGACCATGTGTTGCCCATGCAGCATGATCCCTCTCTCGGCCTGTTTAGTGTACTCCAGAGGAAAGGTGACACCAATACGTCTGGAACAAGACAAGCTGCAGAACTGCCGGATCAGCAAAGCAATGCTCTAACTGTCCGCCTGTCGGAGCTTCGATCTTTGACCAGTTGCCAACAAAGGCTTAGGGCCTGGTTTGCTCTGTCATGACATTTAGTCTTTAGGTCGCATTTCCTCGCACTAGGATAAGCTTGTGCCCTCCCAATTGCGCTCCTCCGCCCTAAGCCGTTGGCACAATGTGGGGTGAGGGTTTGGTAAGCGTCGCCCAACATTCGGCGATAAAAGAAGCAGGTAGTACCGTCTACTGTCATACGATAGCTCAGTCATATCTAACTAAGGCCTGACATCAGTCTATGCAATATATAAATAAATATATATTGTGTATTTGTAATAACTGTGCAGTGTTTGAAAATATTGTCGGTCCAAGTTTTGTATTCACCCTTTGTAAAGTGCATGCAACACAATAGGTAAATACAAAACTTGGACCGGCAATATTTTCAAACATTCATTACAAATACATCCTATATATACATTTCCTAATCGTGTCGGTAGATAACGCCGGCCAAGTATTTTAATAATTAAGCCAACCAATTCCTACAGCTGTGTCTTGGCTACTCTCCAATCTGGATCAAAGTTCAGTGGGGCGGTCAGCTTGACCCATACTCCCGCTGTGTGAGCTAGGCACAGGCGGGCAGAATTAAATAGTAATGATGATGATGATGATGGGGGTAATTATAACGATGGCGGTGTACAAGGAATGTAGAGAGACACTCCCCACTCCACCATCCCAACCCTAAATAAGGAACATGTGGAAAGAGAAGTGAGACAAAAGATGAGTACAATCCGACAGACGGAAGTAAGAACAATAATCAGTTATCCAAGGATACAAGAGCATGACATGCACTCTCTGTAGGTCTGTTTTCGACAGAGGGCAACAGAAGCAGTAGATGATAATGAACGCGTTTATTTGTAGACCCCTTTCCATCTGTAGGGGGTAACTGAACATGTAGGAGGTAAGTGACCATGTAGGAGGTAAGTGACCATGTAGGAGGTAACTGATCCCTTAGGAGGTAACTGACAATGTAGGAGGTAACTGACAATGTAGGAGGTAACCGATAATGAAGGAGGTAACTGACCACGTATGGGGTAACTGACCATATGGCAGGTAAATGACCATGTCGAAGGTAAGTGACGATGTAGGAGATAACTGACCATGTAGGAGGTAACTGACCATGTAGGAGGTAACTGACCATGTAGGAGGTAAGTGACCATGTAGGAGGTAACTGACCATGTAGAAGGTAACTGACCATGTAGGAGGTAAGTGACCATGTAGGAGGTAACTGACCATGTAGGAGGTAACTGACCATGTAGGAGGTAACTGACCATGTAGTAGGTAACTGACCATGTAGGAGGTAGCTGAATATGTAGGAGGTAAGTGACCATGTAGGAGGTAATTGACCATTAGGAGGTAAGTGACCATGTAGGAGGTAATTGACCATTAGGAGGTAAGTGACCATGTAGGAGGTAATTGACCATTAGGAGGTAACTGACCATATAGGAGGTAACTGAATATGTAGGAGGTAACTGACCATTTTGAAAGCAATTAATCATAACAGAAGAAACTGACCATGAATGAAACATGAAAGCCGGCTCTATGGAGAAGGGGTACTTACGCAATTCGTAATCCCGCATACAACGTTCGAAACACAGCTGCGGGATACTTGGCAGCCGACCGCCTTGCATTGATTGTGTTCCGGTCGTTCAGAAATCAATTCCAAACTACTGAACGAAAACTTGCCAAGAAATCACAAACAGCCCAAAATGCTGAGGTTGACGTCATGTAAAGGATTTGCAACTAACGATTCTCTCCCATCTGTCTGTGGTCTGTTATGTTAACGTTGAAGAAAGAAACACAGTATAATACATCATTTAACAAACAACATCATGAAAAAATTAATGAATTCATGGCTATTAATTGGCACTTATAGTATTGAAACAAACATGTATATGACCGACAAACGGACAACTAATAACATTTGCCAAATAAATAGTTTCTGTCCCATTAATTAGTCCATGCACGAACGTGGAACATCACTACCAAGAAAACATGCATTTAACACATTCTATGGTTTGAGTTTAGCCATAAAGTTCTTGACTGTTGCTAAACATGAAATACTGGAGGCGGAGTCTGAAACTGTGCAAATCAGCAAGTTCCGGTTCCGGTGCGCAACAAAAATAGATTCTTTTGCCTGTCCAATTAAAGAATTGGCGTCGACACTCATACAGCGGAACTCTGACCCCATAAGGATAAGTCCAAATAGAAATGTTGTAGGGGCGTCAAGCGATTTCATGATGAAAACAGCATCTTCATTGGTTATCAATGTCTCGCCAGTATCTGCAATTTTGTTTCCGTTCAAGTCAAACATGGCGACCAGCTTCATCTGTCCCTCCTGTTTGAGGTTGTCTATGATTTCAGCCCAGGACATCAGTTCAAGCATTCTGGGAAGTAGAAGACATGGACACGTGTGTCAAGAAATTGTCAGTCTAATGCACACAACGTGAGTACTCATGTTATCATGTTAAACATTTCATTGCTTTAAAAACTACAAGAAAGTTTTGTTATTTAACGAATGTTATTCTAAACATACCACCAAACTTTGATCAGCTAGTCCCTACATGGTCGGTTGCTTCCTTCATGATCAATTGCTTCCTACATAGTCAGTTATTATTTCCTATATGGCCAATTACTTCTTACATGATCAATTATTTCCTACATGATCAGTTCTCCCTACTTGGTCAGTTTCATCCTACATTGTCAGTACTTCTGACACCGCCAGTTACACTTTAAATGTCAGCTAATGACCATATGGTCAGTTACTTCTTACATGGTCAGTTACTTCCTAGATGGTCAGCTACTTCCTACAGGGCCATACCGTGCTGTTATATAGAGAGACGGCCGCATCAGGCGGCACCGCAAGAAGGAGGGGCGGCATAGCGAAGGAGGGGCGGCAGTTCCATGCAGCCGGTTTGGGAGGACTGATAAAACGATAGGATAAGTGCATCAATGTTGGTGGAAATTATGTTGAGAAATAAAGGGACAATGTATGTATAAAAATAAACTGGTTTCAAGTTGTTATATTTAGTTATTTTTCTACAGCCTTTTGTGGCTTCCTTATTGACTTCCCCTCGTACTTCTTAAATGGTCAGCTACTTCCTAAATGGTCAGTTACTTCCGATATGGTCAGCTATTTCCTAAAAAGTAAGTTGCGCCCTGAATATGACCAGTTACGTTCTAAATGGTCTGTTACATACTGAATGGCCAGTTACTAAATGTTCACATACTTCCTCAATGGCCAGTTATGTTCTAAATGGTCTGTTACTTACTGAATGGCCAGTTACTCCATAAATGGCCTGCTACTTACTGAAAGGCCAGTTACGCCCTAAATGGTCTGTTACTTACTGAATGGCCAGTTACTTCCTATCTGGTCTGTTACTTCCTAAATGGTCAGTTATTTACTAAATGATCAGTTACTTCCAACATGATCAGTTACTTTCGACATGGTCAGTTGCTTCCTAAATGGCCAGTTACTTCCTAAATGGTCTGTTACTTCCTAAATGGTCTGTTACTGCCTAAATGGTCTGTTACTTCTTTACACTTGTACACGCCATGAGGGGTATTTGATAAATCTGTGCTAGCCAGGTAATTGTGTCAAGCGATCGACATTCAGCGGGTAACGTGATCAATATTGGGCCGGCCGCCTGTACTCACAGGACACGCCTGGTGCCCAGTTTAGACTGGGCAGATCTGAAAGTCCGGGTCGATTTGAAACATCGGCCTAGGGGGGTGGAGGGATTCTAACACAAGACTTCGGGCCGGCAGGCAAGCATACTAACTACTTTGCTATCACGGCTACTTGAATCAGACTGAGGACAGCATGAACGTTTATACAATAAGTAATGGAGAAATGTATACTCTCTCCGACATTTATAAAATAAGTAAATGGAGAAATGCATGCTCTCTCTGACATTTATAAAGTAGGTAAATGGAGAAATGTATGCTCTTTCTGACATTTATAAAATAAGTAAGTGGAGAAATATATACTCTCTCTGACATTTATAAAATAAGTAAATGGAGAAATGTATGCTCTCTCTCTCTCTCTCTCTCTCTCTCTCTCTCTCTCTCTCTCTCTCTCTCTCTCTCTCTCTAACATTTATAGAATTAGTAACTGGAGAAATGTATACTCTCTCCGACATTTATAAAGTAAGTAAATGGAGAAATGTATGCTCTCTCTGACATTTATACATTTATAAAATAAGTAAATGGAGAAATATATACTCTCTCTGACATTTATAAAATAAGTAACTGGAGAAATGTATGCTCTCTCTCTCTCTCTCTCTCTCTCTCTCTCTCTCTCTCTCTCTCGCTATCTCGCTCTCTCTCTCTCTCTCTCTCTCTCTCTCTCTCTGACAGTTTTAAAATAGTTAAATGGAGAAATTTATGCTCTCTCTGATATGTATAAAGTAAGTAACTGGAGAAATGTATACTCTCTGACATTTATAAAATAAGTAACCGAGAGAAACGTACACTTTCTCTGACATTTATAAAATAAGTAACTGGTGAAATGCATACTCTCTTTAACAGTTTTAAAATAAGTAACTGGAGAAATGTATGCTCTCTCTGATATGTATAAAATAAGTAACTGGAGAAATGTATACTCGCTGACATTTGTAAAATAAGTAACTGGAGAAATGTATGCTCTCTCTGAACCTCGAGTAGTGAATACGATGTCTAGTCTTTTGGATGTATGATTCTAGTATAGACACGTTTGGATTATAAACCACCCATCCATCCATCCATCATGTGCCATGCCGATAAGCGTGGGCGGTCATGTTTCGCCATCTCACTCGATCACCAGAGTCATGGATCAGCTCCGCGTTCCTGTCTCGACCATGCCACGTGGCCAAGTCATCCAAGTATTTACTTCTCGGTCTTCCTTTTGGTCTCTTCCCTTCGATCTTGCCAGTTGTCACCGAGTTCTTCAATTCATTTCTTCTCATAACATGCCCAAAAATGTTGATTGTCTACGTCTAATGTCTCTAATCAGTTTACGATCTTCATTTGTTTCTTGATGATTACCAACAGTGATGTGGATTTCGTGCACTGTAGTAAGATTCTCCTTATGTGATCTATAGGAGGCTGATCACTTGTGTGGATATTCATGTGCAGTGAAAGTGATAGCCTACAAACCAAACCAGACCATATCTGATCTCCGAAACAACAGGTTCTGACAACTAAACAACTCAGTTACAACAGGTTTTGACAACTAAACAATTCAGTTACCGAAGGGTTCTGAACATTAAACAGCTCAGTTACAACAGGTTCTGACAACTAAACAACTAAGTTACAGCAGGTTCTGATAACTCAAGAGCTGCGTTACAACAGCACCTGACCACTAAACAGCTAAGTTTCAATAGCTTCTTAAAACTAAGTTACATGTTCTGACAGCTAAACAACTAAGTTACAACTTTTGATAACTAAACACCTAGGTTACAACAAATTATGACAAATAAAAATCTAAGTTACAACAACTTACCATAGCTAAAAAACTACGTTACAATTGCTGAAAACTAAACAAACAAAGTTACAACTTCTGACAATTAATCAACTAAGTTATAACCTCTGACAACTAAATAGGTAAGTTACAAATTATAATCTAACATCAGGTTTTACATCAATGGAAGCCGCGATAGTGCAGCGGCTAGCACGTTTACCTGCCAACATGGTGGACATGTGGTCGCATCCCTTTCGAGACGGCCACTTATTTAATTGACTTGGGCTTCCAGATCTACCCGGTCTAAAAAGGGTACCAAGACATTTTCTGGGAAGAAAAGGCGACCGAGTGATATTGACCACACCACCCATCGAGTGCCGATTGATGTAAATACAGGGTATATTTTTAACGAATGTGCACTGTTTGAAAATACTGCCGGTCCAAGTTTTTTATTTACCTGTTATGTTGCATGAACTTTACAGAGGGTTAATACAAAACTTGGACCGGCAATATTTTGAAACACTGCACAGTCATTAAGTTTTAGTTAGTTTAGTCGACGGATCAACATCAACCGTAAGTGCTCCGTTCTACTCCTAATTCAAGTCTGAGTCCATAAAATCTCAGCTCAGTGCACGAACTCCGTTGCACCGGCGAGGATCCTGAAAAACTTTGGGTAGATTTTTAACTTGAAATTTTGCCCAGGCAGCACCGTTAGGCTACACTTTCTCGATTTCCAACTGCCAAGGGATGTTTTACGTGCGCAACAATACACACGGGCGTCCAATCTCACTACATAGAGACCAGGGGAAATTGTGTTACTAGAAGTTAACGTGAAAAAATCCCGGCCCTCACCGGGGGTTGAACCTGGGGCCTCCAACACTCCAGGCGGGCACTATACTTAGAGACCACTCAGCCCCCTTCCCCCATTATATTCATTAAAAATACACCCTATATATGGGGCGAGCCATATTTACCCATTACGCTTTATTGCCTGAATGGTGGGGGTTTGGATCTGTACACACGCGTATCCAACATTCACATAGTATCATAACAATCCTGCAATCAAATCTATTGTTATTGATAACATCAACAAAATTGCTATCACAGATAATAGATAACGGTGTCAGATTAGGCCGAGAGACGAGGCGAGTAACTGAAATCTAATGAGAAAATGTGATGACATAATTAGAAGACATGGCACTAGACCTGAAAATTAACAGGTCCTTAAAAAGGTTTAGGTAAATAATTGTGGGATAAACGTCTCAAAAAATAAATAAATATGTGTCAGTGGGTTATTTAATGACAGTTGAAATAAGAGCACCTCCCCCATGCCAATTCAACATGTATGGAGCAAGTATAATAAGAAACATAAAACACGATAAAACCAGAGGTAATTTTCATCCATTCGTACATAATGGAAATCCAATTCAAGAGCATAGGTATGCACATAACACGGTTCTCCTCTCTAGATAATACTAAAGGATTAGAAAGGCTGATCCTGTCTGTTAAGAGACACACTGAAAATCAAAATATGTTTCTGGATTTTAAAACAAAACAGACAAACAAATTATATGCCAACTAAAGATCACAGTAAACAATGATAAAATAGACAATGTCAGGACTCTGAATATCTTCGCTTGATAATCAACAACAGTGGGGACATTTCAAGAGAAGCCAGGCGCAATCTGACCTTAGCACTACAGAGTTAAACCGTGTTAAGTCAGGCGTAAGCTGACCACAGCACTACATAGTTAAACAGTGTTAAATCAGGCGCAAGCTGACCACAGCAACACAGAGTTAAACAGTGTTAAGTCAGGTGCAAGCTGACCACAGCACCACAGAGTTAAACAGTGTTAAATCAGGCGCAATCTGACCTTAGCACTACAGAGTTAAACCGTGTTAAGTCAGGCGTAAGCTGACCACAGCACTACAGAGTTAAACAGTGTTACGTCAGGCGTAAGCTGACCACAGCACCACAGAGTTAAACAGTGTTAAGTCAGGTGCAAGCTGACCACAGCACCACAGAGTTAAACAGTGTTAAGTCAGGCGTAAGCTGACCACAGCACCACAGAGTTAAACAGTGTTAAGTCAGGTGCAAGCTGACCACAGCACCACAGAGTTAAACAGTGTTAAGTCAGGCGTAAGCTGACCACAGCACCACAGAGTTAAACAGTGTTAAGTCAGGTGCAAGCTGACCACAGCACCACAGAGTTAAACAGTGTTAAGTCAGGCGTAAGCTGACCACAGCACCACAGAGTTAAACAGTGTTAAGTCAGGTGCAAGCTGACCACAGCACCACAGAGTTAAACAGTGTTAAGTCAGGTGCAAGCTGACCACATCACCACAGAGTTAAACAGTGTTAAGTCAGGCGCAAGCTGACCCCAGCACTACATAGTTAAACAGTGTTAAGTCAGGCGTACGCTGACCACATCACCACAGCGTTAAACAGTGTAAAGAACCTATAGAACAACACCAGCAAACATTGTTACAGTACAATTGTTGAGAGCATGCATCTTTCCTTTAGGAACATACGGATTGAGTCACGGATATTTTGTTCCATTGAAAACGAAATTCCGACCTTTTGAATTTAAATGGTATATTGAGTATCCTGGACTAAGAAGAAGCAAAAGTCACATTGTAAAAACTCTCTTACATGGAGAGAAAACTGTCTCACAAACAGCGATATGTCTGGGAAGCTAAAGTGCTTCGGTCATATTAAACACCACATTGCTGGGAAAGAACAACCATGGAGGACATGCTTCCTGGAGAAAGAGTCTGGGGTAGACCAACACGAAGCGGAACACAGAACATTGCGGACAGCTTGGGTATGATTGTGCATGAGAGAACTGGTAATGGACCGAGAATCTCCTTGGCGGGCCATGATGAGGGTGACGTTCTGCAAAGGACCTGCTACATGGTGATAATGATATAATTGATGGTCTAAACATCTTTCAGAAGTTTAACCACAATAGTCACAAACACGATTTATTGACTGTCATATTTCTCTACATCTCGTCAGGTGCATACTGCAGGTTTATATTGGGTGGGGCAAAATGATCTGACACATTTGTAACTTTAATAAAACTAAATTAGAATAAATGAACAAAAAATTATTTTTATTTATCACATGTACACATAATGCCATTTTGTTTTATGTTGTTTGAATAATGAAAAAAAGTATTTTTATTTCCTAAATGTACAAATGATGTCATTTTATTTCATTTTCTTTTAAAAATTACATCAGTCAAACGTTCGCCGTTATTGTCCACACACTGTTAAAGACGTTCGCGAAAGTTGTCCATAATTCGGCGGATCATTTCATGTGGAATAGACTCAATTTCTTGATGAATTGCATCTTTCAATTGTTCAATAGATCGGGGGCGATGAATACTGTACCTTTGATTTTAGGTATCCCCAGAGAAAAAAATCACACGGGTTCAAGTCAGGTGATCGGGCAGGCCAATCGAGGTCACCTCGGAATGAAATTAAATGACCGGGGAACTTCTCTCTCAAAATTTCCATTGAACGTCTAGTGGGCTGTTGCGCCATCTTGTTGGAACCAAACATTATTTCTGACGTCAAGTTCATCCAATTTGGGTCGCAGAAAAGTGTCCAGCAACACGCAATATCGCTCAGAGTTAACGGTCACTGTAACATTGTCTTCTTCAAAAAAGTACGGAACCAAAATGCTAAATTCTGCTATCGCACACCATACAGTTACATGAGGACTGTGCAAGGGGCGTTCGTGTAACTCATGAGGATTGTTTTGGGACCAATAGCGGAAATTTTGCTTATTCACGCTTCCACACAAATGAAAATGGGCCTCGTCACTGAAAATCACAATAGCAGTACGGGGAACCTGTTGTCGAATTTCCCCACACAAATCATTATACAAACAACATAAAACAAAATGGCATCATGTGTACATTTGATAAATAAAAATACTTATTTGTTAATTTATTCTAATTTAGTTTTATTAAAGTTACAAATGTGTCAGATCATTTTGCCCAACCCTGTATATCATATGAAGTCAATATATGAATAATACTTTGGCTGAATTACTTAAAACACCAAGTCACAGCTATTGTTCGACTGTGGAACATTTGTTATCCTCAAGGTAATTCCAAATGTAAAACGAACTTTTTCTGTTTGCCCAAAACTGGCTGGAACTGCTTAATTGTTAAGGCCTCACTATATTTGAGCAATCATTTATTGTTCGTTGAATACAGTATACTAAACGCGTTTCTTTTGTTAACTTTATGACTGGAGTTTCTGAGTTGTTGAAAAATCGCCGAGAAGGGAGTTGTTTAGCCTGTCGACTGCATAGGGATTCCCGGAGACTGATTAACTCTCTACCCACACTAGTATATGTTCGGTTACACGATTTGCTAATTGTCTTTCAATTCTACCTTCTGTCTTTCAGAGGATCTTTGTTTTACTAATGCGTTATGAAGTAACGTTCTCGTGTAACAATGTAATCTGCACTGACCGCGTTTGTTTTTAAATAGCTGTAGTTTCATTTTTAAATGATAACTTTCATTGCTCATAGGAAACCTCCTAAGGTTCTCCAGTATCACCTCATCGGATGTTCACAATGCAGTAGAGAACCACCGTATACAGTAATGTGTTGCAGTTTCAGTCGCACGGTTCCATCTTCATAGCAGCGGATCGCCCCATGATTGTTCCATTTTCGTGCCGGCAACAACCACACTAGCGGTTCTCGTCGCGTTGGTAACTTATAGGATATGTGAGTCGGTCGCTCGGAAAGCAATGGCAAACTACTGAGCGTAATCTTGCCTAGTACATCAACAGCAGTTGAAAAATGCTGATGTTGACTGCAACGTCCTGTAAGGGATATGCAAGCGAAAAAAATAAACAAACAACAACCACACGAAATGCTCTTCATTGTCTCATGTGAACTCATGAAGGAAACAATAGTTTCGACAAGACCAGAGCACCGACAACAAACCGTCCTTCACTTGAATATGCAGTTCATTGTCGCAGAATATAGCGGTGCATGCCGGTATCAATATTGTTGTGGGTTGATTATATTACTGATAATTTGCCTACTCGCGATATATTTGGCATAATCTTTCCGATTGTCAACTCTTGGGGATTTATTTCGGGCGCAACGTGCAAGTCTTTTCTATATGAATCTTGGAGGTTAGGAGTCTGGTCCACTATACCGGATCTCTCTCTCTCTCTCTCTCTCTCTCCCTCTCTCTCTCTCTCTCTGTGTGTGTGTGTGTGTGTGTGTGTGTGTGTGTGTGTGTGAGTATCAGTCCTTTCTGAACGGCTGACGCTCACACCATTGTGAATTTCAACGCAAACCTATCTGCTTCCAAATCGTCTGTAGCTTACGTCGAACCCGGTATGTCGGGATTGTGAGAGTGCATGCATTACCCATAAGCTACATACGCGGAAAAAATTGTAAGACGGCAACAACAAAATCCCTATAAGCTTCAGAGATGCGGTTTTAACAGAAGAAAGCTGAAAGTCCATTGGACAGACAAACTGAGTAATCTAAATGTTTCGAAAGAAGCTAAGATACAAAGACAACTTTCCAGAAAGAGTCACTCATAATTTTCTGGCCACATTATAAGTGTCAAAAACTTAGGAGAGAGCTCAAAGCTAAGGAGAGCTAAAATAGAGCTTAGGAAGAGGACAAGTAACATAACAGTAGAGGAGACCAGACAGAAGAGACACAAACGCTATAAATAGCTATAACGGGACACATTTGTGTCAACAAGGAGGGCAACAAGTACAGGTGAGCTGGGGTTACCCAAGAGACTGGGAAACCCACTTCACGAGAAGGGACCAAGTAATTCTGGTCAACACAGCCCAGTGCCCAGCACGTAAACTAACGAACGCACACTGAGCTAATTGCTAGTGACTGAACACGCCACGCACAGTGGGCTCAGACAGAGACCGGACGGCGTAGGGATCAGACGTGTATCCGCTGGGGATACTTTGTTGTTGTTAAGGACAGTATAATAGTTAGGACTTCAGCTTAGCTTCAGTAGTTATAATATTAATATCATCTCCTCATTCCATCGTATCTTCATAACATACTATGATGTTTAATACCGATGTGGTATTCCGCTCGTGGAGCTATTGTATGATCAGCTCCGAATAAAAATGTATCCTTTTGCAAACAATACGAGCTGTCACTTTCGTGTAGTGCAAAAGAAGGGAATCCTTGTATGCCTGTCGTAAGTGAGTTGCTGACAGGCAGGATACCATTTGGTGTCAGAATTGTGGGCTTTGAACCACGATCAAATAGGCAGGATACCATTTGGTGTCAGAACCGTGGGCTTTGAACCACCGCCAAATACCATTTGGTGTCAGAACTGTGGGCTTTGAACCACCGCCAAATACCATTTGGTGTCAGAACCGTGGGCTTTGAACCACCGCAAATTACCATTTGGTGTCAGAACCGTGGGCTTTGAACCACCGCAAATTACCATTTGGTGTCAGAAGTTCCTGAACCACCGCTCATTACCATTAGCCAAAATACCACGTTATTATTTCTCGTGGGTCTTGAACCACCGCTAAATTTTTGCCATTTGATTGAACCTACCATTTAATAAATATAGTAAAGTACCATTTGGTTGCAAGTATCATTAGGATACCATTTGGTGTCAGAAGTTCCTGAACCACCACTCATTACCATTTAATTGAACTTACCATTTAATAAATATATTAAAGTACCATTTGGTGTCAAGTATCATTAGGATACCATGTTGAAAAGTACCATGTAATTTACCATTTTCGGAAATTCTACAGAATATTATTGATATATTAGCTATGTAAATTATGTGGATGAAAATGTATGAAATATAAACTGTGATTGTGTACGAATTGTAAAGTTAACCATCATTTGTAAACCATTTTGTGCGACACTATCAGAATGTCAACATTTATCACATTCATGTTTGTACTTGGGCAAAAACAAATTCTTTTTGCACAACAGTAGGAGATTAGAGGTTAAGCTAAAGTCATACAGCGCAGCTCAGTCAGAGACGATAGAAAGTGAAGACAAGACGACATTGACATTCATTGACGTTCATTTAGACTATCATACATTCATATCATTTACATTAATCATCATCATTTATATCACATTTGGAGTTTACCATCCGTTGAAACTGTAATATTTGAATTAATAACAACCAGGTATTGCACATTACATGCATGTTGCTAAAATGTTGATGTTCTTTTAAACAGAGACATCAGTTATAAAAGCAAGTCGATCAGGTGTGTGTACGAAAGACAGCGGCGGAACATCCCGAGAGTCGTATTTTTTTGCAGATTAGATGAGTATATTTTCCACTAATTTTGTTAGGCATCCTTAACGACGCATCCTCTTTTTCAGCAAAATGTGTAAATAGTTAACACATAATAACTGTAAAATTGTATTGGGAAAAAATATTGCTATCAATTGTCAGATAACATAAAGCCACATAATGTCATCATTAAATGACTTCATCCAGGCTGGCAAAGAACTAGAATATACTGGAGAAAAACTAGAGAAATGGGCAAACGAAAGATACAGAGAAGAGATAGAGAGAAAAGCTGCTCTAGAGAGAGACCAAAGAGCATTGGAAAGACAACATCAGAAAGAGATGAAGGAGTTAGAAGAAGCCACTAAACAGAAGGAATTGGAAATAAAACAGAAGCAGATAGAGATGGAAGACGCCATTAAACAGAAGGAATTGGGAATAAAACAGAATCAAATAGAGGTAGAGTCACAAACGAAGTTGAAGATGAAAGAAATGGAAATTGACTCTAACATCCAGATAACCTCTACCAAACAGAAGAGTCAATAAGAACATAATCTTCTTCTTCTTCTTCAGCGTTCCGAGCCATTGAGGTTCTTTGCTGCAAATACAATCCGTCTCCATTCGTCTCTCTGGTGGACCTTCTCTTGCCAGTCGTTGATTCCAAGTGCTTGCAGGTCTGTACATGTATTATCTCTCCACCGCCTTCTTGGTCTACCTCGGGGTCTACGGTCATTTATTTCCTGAGTGTAAGCGAGTTTTGTTTCCCTATTATCTTCCATTCTTTCTATATGCCCCAGCTATTGTAGTCTATTAGCCTTCATGATACCAGTGATTAGCGGGGACTTAAACAGATCATAAATGTTTTTGTTACTTCTTCTTTTCCACTCTCCACTTTGTGTATCCCTAATGGGTCCAAAGATGCGTCTTAAAATTTTGTTCTCAAAGGTTTGTAACAAGGCTTCGTCGCCTTTCGTTGTACTCCAGGTTTCAGAGCCGTACAGCACAACTGGTCTGATCAGTGTTTTGTATATTGTGATTTTGGTGTTACGAGATAGCGCCTTTGATTTAGTAGATGTTGTAGTGCATAGTATATCTTATTTCCAGAGTTGATTCTAGTTTGTATTTCTTCCCTTATGATGTTGGAGCAGTTGAAGATCGTACCCAGGTATTTGTATGTTTCCGTTCTTTTAATGGTCATATTATCTATTTGTATGTGGCCAGAGTTTCTAGCCATTCCGTCTCTTGAAATTACCATATATTCTGTCTTATCTTGGTTGATAACCAGCCCCATCTGTTGGGCTTTTTCCTTTAAGTGAGTCATTATTTCCAATGTCTTTTGTTCACTTTGCCCTATAATATCTATATCATCTGCATAACCAAGCAGCTTGGATGTTCCTCCAATATCACATTCCTCCTTTACCTTCCTTACAACTTTCTCTAGAGCCAGATTGAAGAGTAGCGGCGATAGTGCATCACCCTGTTTCAAGCCAGATGTTATTTGGAAGGGGTCTGATTTCCTGCCTTTATATGTTACTATATTATAAGTATCTTCCATGCATAGTCTGGTCATGTTGATTAACTTCCTTGGTATTCCAAATTCCTGCATAGCATTCCATAGACTATTCCTATGGACACTATCATAAGCCTTTTTAAAATCCACAAAAATGTTATGGACATTTCATACGGACGGGAAACTGAAATGTGGACATTTTGTACCATGTTCCAACGAAGATGCTAATGCAGCTTTAGCCTCCAGAGGCAATTTAAAGTTCCACGATGCACTGGTCAACGAACAACCATGCCAATGTTTACTTGATAGCGGCAGCACTTTACTTGGGGTAAAAAGAGACCTAGTGAAGCCAGAAGATTATACGGGTAAGTTTGTCAAATGCCGCACTTTCTCTGGAAACATTGAGAAATACCCGATGGCAACAGTCCGCATAAACACCCAGTTCCTTTCCGGCACATTTACGTGCGCGATCCTGCAAAATCCCTGTACTGATTTGATTTTGGGTTGCTTGCCATCATTAAAACAATGTACTGATGACGAAATATTAGCCTGGAAGCAAACAAACACGGCTAATGCTGTAACGAGGTCAGATACCCAAACACATTACACTGACCTACAAAACGAAATGTTACAGTTGTTAACACCCAGCGGTGCTAGTAACAGTGCTACTCGACAAGAATTTATCGAGGCACAACGCACCGATCAATCTATCGCACCTTATTTTAAATTGTTAGGTGAGCGAGCGAAAGTTACTAAAAATGCATCTTGGTATTTTAAAATACATAACGGAATTCTCATTCGTTATTATACAACAAATAACCATGACACTCAGCAGACGGTGTTACCTGTAAAACACCGACAAAATGTGCTAAACATTGCACATGAGTCACCGTTTGCTGGACATTTGGCCTATGACAAAACGAGAGCCAGAATTTAGGCACACTTCTACTGGCCTAAGTTTTGTAACGATATTAAATTTTTCTGTCGATCATGTACTATTTGTCAACATTTAGTGAGAAAAGGAAAGCATGTAACAGCCGAGGTTCAGCGTTCCATTTTGGCCTCTAGACCATTCGAAAGTGTAGCGGTAGATATTGTTGGACCCCTGAATCAGGTGTCAAACAAAGGAAACCGGTTTATACTAACCCTCGTGGATCTTTGTACAAGGTGGATCGAAGCGGTGCCACTCAAATACATTACCTCCAAAGATGTGGCAAATGTGTTTTTACATCTATTTTGTCGATTTGGCTTTCCTCGAACCATTTTGAGCGACCGAGGAACCCAGTTTATTTCGGCTGCTATGCACGCCCTAACAAAATTGCTAGGAATAGAACAGCATTTCTGTAGCCCATATCACCCTGCGAGTAATGGGATTATAGAGAAGATTAACGGGGATCTAAAACACATGCTGGCGAAAGTAACAGCAGAGAACCCATCTGATTGGGACACTCTACTATCAGCAGTGCTATTTGCCCATCGAGAAATTTCGCACTCAAGTACGGGTTTCTCACCTTTCGAGTTAGTTTATGGGGCGAACCCTCGTGGACCCCTAACAATCTACCATCAGCTAATCACCAGCTCAGTAGAGAATCCAACCGCATTAACACCTTATGAGATGGTAACAGAGACACGCGATAAAATTATGAAGGCGTGTGTAATAGCCAAATCATCTTTGGAGAGAAAAGGCCAGATGTACCGCGACTATGCAAACAAGGGTGCCAAAACCCTACACCTTGAACCCAATCAAAAGGTGCTACTTTTACTACCAGATAAACGTAATTTGTTACTAACGTCATGGCAAGGGCCATTCAAAGTTGAACGAAAGATATCAGATGTCGATTATGAAATATCGATAAAGGGAAAATTAAAGATATTTCATATCAACATGCTGAAGCCTTATTTCTCACGACAAGAACTGATGACAGACGAACAGAGTGCACCTACACCAATCAACCGGACGACAGACGTACACAACACAACTACACTACGTAGGGCGACGGATGACGACGACATCGCAAACACACCTAGCCAGGAAACAGTACACACAGCTAGTACAACAACAGTACTTAATCAGACGGATGACGACGGAATAGAATTACCAGTCCCGACAGTAGAAATGACAGGGACAATTGATAGCATACGTATAGAACCGAAACTTACAGACGAGCAACGACAACAACTGATAGAGTTAGTAACTGAGTACAAGGACATTTTTTCCGACATCCCAGGTAGGACAGACAGGATAGAACACTCTATTATTCTGACTGATAACACACTCATCAAATGCCGACCTTATTCCATCCCATTGAGTTACAGGGAAAATCTCGACAAGGAACTGTTAAATCTTGAGTCGAGTGGAATAATTCAGAAATCACAGTCAGAATACTCTTTTCCTATCGTCCTGGTCAGAAAAAAGGACTCG
Source organism: Cepaea hortensis (assembly GCA_963921405.1). Lineage (NCBI taxonomy): Eukaryota > Metazoa > Mollusca > Gastropoda > Stylommatophora > Helicidae > Cepaea > Cepaea hortensis. The sequence goes on from OY992893.1 coordinate 35,316,579, forward strand.
ACGATTCGCCTCTGCGTCGATTATCGCCGGTTAAACAACGTGACCAAAGTCGATGCAGAGCCTATTCCATCCTGTGACGATCTTATCCTTGATATGTCAACATCACGTATCTTCTCGAAACTGGATCTCACGAAAGGTTATTGGCAGGTCCCGATGCAATCATTGTCTATTCCTTTGACAGCATTCTCAACACCTCTAGGCCTGTATGAGTGGCGCTTTCTTCCTTTCGGTCTTCGTAATGCCCCAGCCACTTTTGTCCGACTCACTAGGGATCTTTTGCACGGAGTGACCAATACATCTACTTATATTGATGACATTTGCATCCATACAGCAGACTGGACAACACACTTACTGAAACTGCGACATGTCTTCGATAGATTGCGATTATTCGGTCTTACAGTGAAACCCACCAAAGTGGAGTTGGGAATGGAAGAAATTGATTTCCTAGGCCATACAATCAGCAGAGGCCAACTCAGAACTGATGAGAAAATTGTGACCAAGATTCTCAATCTAACTATGCCTACGACCAAGAAACAGTTCCGTAGTTTGCTTGGTCTGGTCAATTATTACAGCAAATTCATACCCAATTTTGCTGAAATCACCAGCGTTTTTTCTAATGTTTTAAAAGCACCTGTAAAACTTAATGTTCAGGATGCAAAGTTAATCGGTGCTTTATCAAAATTGAAACATATGTTTAGCCTTCCACCTATTTTGCGTTTGCCTAATGTCAATCTTACGTATTTCCTCCGTGCAGACGCAAGTTCCATTTGCATTTCTGGTGTCTTAGGCCAGTTTTATGAAGGCAAGTTTCACCCAATAATGTACGTGAGTCGTAAGATCACCCCTGCTGAAGGAAGATACGCAGCCTCTGAATTGGAAGCTTTAAGTGTGATCTATTGTGTCAGGAAACTTCATCGATTCCTAGCGGGTACAGAGTTTGTTATCGAAACCGATAATTCGCCGCTTACTGTCATGCAAACTGGGGTTCATCGCAATAACAGGATCTACAGGTGGTCCTTAATTTTGCAGAATTATGCCTTCACTATTAAACATTTGAAGGGAAGTATGAACTCTCTGGCTGACACATTGAGCAGACCTTCTCACATTGAAATACCTGAAATACGAGAACAGAGCGACCTTACATCACCAAAGACATTGACACTGTAATTACCTAGTGCCCTATGTGGTGATTGTGAACACTAAAGTGCGTTACCATCGCCAGTCGCTTACACCTGTGTAATATAAACTGTGTCAGCATTAGTGCAATGAACAGACGCATTTGTGAATTGTCTACACCACTACCACTTATACAACCCTTGAGTGGATCGGAAAGTTAGACTTGAACCTACACCAACCAGTAGCATACCATTAGTACGAACATTACCCAGGATGAGAGCGTAAATCAGACTTTGTCTACTTGAACTCTGTTTTCGAGGACATTCTACAGAGGACACAGCTCCAACATCACACCTGGATGTAATTAGTTAGTGTAGTTAGTTAGAAATTATATGTGATATGTATATAATATGTTTTTATAAACAGTCGCGTATAACTTCAGATTTTGTGATCATATTAGAATTATGTATGTAGATTTACCATATAACTTTATTTAGGACATTTCAGAGGTATAATTTACCTATATTTAGTTAAGAACTTATTTAAGTTAACATCTACATCATATTACTTTAATTTATCACCATTTAAACATATTTAGTTAGACGAGTTAATTAAAACATCACTTACAAATTAACCCGATCATTTGGTAATTTATATTATTTCATGTAGTAAAAACACTTTAAGGTAACTAACCCATTTTTCTTAAATTGAATTAATTAGTTAGATTATTTCCCTTAGATGAATTTAGAACAGTGCACCAACTTAGAATAGATTAGTTAGATTAGTTATTACCATAGGTTTGGTAGCGAGCAATCCTTTTCAATCATGTATATTTGTGTATAGATATGACAAGTGCACAAAGACAGCACAGTCATGTGGCTTGAATACCCATTTAAATTCAGCCAACCATTTAATGTACATATTTTTGGTTCATCCATGCATTATTTCTTGAACCATATTCTAATGACGACCCAATAATTTAAAACCACTTTTGAATGAAAGGTGAACGAAAGATGTGTGAATGATAGAGAGAAAAGAACGAAAGATGTGTGAATGATAGAGAGAGAATGGATTAAATTAGGAGAGTGAGAGAGATATTGCGGTAGTTTTTCCACCGCACAACACGAATTGTTGTAACTTGTCTGTGTCAATCTGTGTAATCAATGTGTTGTCAATTTTTATAAGTGTGTAGTCTCCATACTTTAGTGAGAAACATAGGGAACATATTTTGAGCATCTTAAAACGGCACTGTAGACATAGATTAGCATAACACACTCATTTGTGGCTACAATAAACCGCTTTACAGCGCTCGAAAGAATACACACACGTAAATTAGAAACGCATATGCATTTACGTAAGTTAAATACACGTTTAGTTTAATAGAGAACACACAACCAACCAGAAAAACAAACACATAAACTTGCATACATCATTACTTTCAAAGAACCATAACTACTCCAACAGGGGACACAATAACATCTCTAAAACCTTAGTGTAACACTTAAATATTCCTTCACAAGCGGAAGCAAAAAGGTGAAGAGTTGCACATATAGCATGTATACTAGTTGGGGCAATTATTATATGCGAGCATGAACATTTAGTGTCCATATTTTGCACTCATAATAGAGGCAAGTTGTATGGGATTGTTAATTTTGGACAATCTGAGGACAGGCCTTATGGCATTGGATCCGGACCACACAATTCTCAGAAATATAATGACAGTTTATAGCCAACTGTACTAGTGTGATGAGCTACTCAATTAGCCAAATGAAGTGATACAACAGTGTGACGAAGGAAATGAGAGATCTTGTCCTATCCCCAGAAGAGAAGTAGAGAACTCACGAAGTCTTTGACAAAATTAGACAGCCAATTTTTGTAAGAATACTTGTGTTACCCCACAACTTAAAAGTTTGTAACACAACAGAGGAGGAAGGAGAGCCTGTCAAAGACTTAGGAGAGAGCTCAAAGCTAAGGAGAGCTAAAATAGAGCTGATGAAGAGGACAAGTAACATAACAGTAGAGGAGACCAGACAGAAGAGACACAAACGCTATAAATAGCTATAACGGGACACATTTGTGTCAACAAGGAGGGCAACAAGTACAGGTGAGCTGGGGTTACCCAAGAGACTGGGAAACCCACTTCACGAGAAGGGACCAAGTAATTCTGGTCAACACAGCCCAGTGCCCAGCACGTAAACTAACGAACGCACGCTGAGCTAATTGCTCGTGGCTGAACACGCCATGCACAGTGGGCTCAGACAGAGACCGGACGGCGTAGGGATCAGACGTGTATCCGCTGGGGATACTTTGTTGTTGTTAAGGACAGTATAATAGTTAGGACTTCAGCTTAGCTTCAGTAGTTATAATATTAATATCATCTCCCCATTCCATCGTATCTTCATAACATACTATGATGGTTAATACCGATGTGGTATTCCGCTCGTGGAGCTATTGTTTGATCAGCTCCGAATAAAAATGTATCCTTTTGCAAACAATACGAGTTGTCACTTTCGTGTAGTGCAAAAGAAGGGAATCCTTGTATGCCTGTCGCAAGTGAGTTGCTGACAATAAGACAAACATTAGAATATATTGTGACAACTGGAAAGATTTTTGGAAAGAGTGATAAAGGAAGACAGAGAGAAATGTTTGTGTCATGACACGGAAGGGTATCAGCGACACATGCCGTTGTAGATACCAAGAGGTTGAGAAGCATGATCGCCCACACCAATCGGCGAGGAATTTTATGATGATTGATAGAAATGGACAATAGGCAAGGAGTGAGCATCGCAGACATCGTCGGCTAACGAACAAATGAAAGAAGACAGCGGCAAAAAGGGAAACTGCCAGGCATGCAAATGAGCAAAAACTAAAATTGGCAAGACCAGTAAAACGATTCCACTGCAATATAGCAAGTAGGAACCCTTTGACATGCCTTCAGGCACACTGGGTACATGGTGGCAGACTGGTATTTTTTATCGGCCCACAGGCAGTCGGTGCTTGATGTGGTTGGTATCACCCCGGCAGCCTTTACTTCCCAAGACACTACCACGTTGTTTAGGCTGGATCGACCGGCGAACCCACGTCAGATTTAAATATTAGAAGCCTCCTCTATGCGGAGCACACGACAGGCAGGGGAGCGTCTAGCCTAGTGATTCTGAACCGCCGGTGGGGAATCCCCCCCCCCCCCCCTTCTGGGGGGAAAATTTTAGGGTTTCCAAGGGGGGGGGGGGGGGGTGAAGACCATTTCAAGATCGCGTTAATACAAGAACCGATTACTTGATATTGTTTTTCCCTTCATACTTTACAGTTATGCACATCTCATCCTTCTAAAATTCATTTTATGAAGTAAATAGACTCACAAATCATGTTTTATGTGGATGTCTATACTTGTTTTAGTATATGCTATTAAATTTACCTTCCATTTTTACGTATACTGTGTAGGGGTGGGGGATTTTTAGATAGGAAATATGAAAGGGGGGGGGATGACGTTCCGAAAATAAGGTGAAGGGGGCACGGGCAAAATTGTTGATAGGAAGGAGGGGGAGGGGGGCAGGGATGGATTAACCATTAGGCAAACAAGGCACGTGCCTAGGGCACCAAGCATTTGGGGGGCACCACAAGTCCTCAAGAAAAATGTGTAGGCCTATATTGTCCCGGTAGCGTAATTGCATGGCATAAACAAATCGCAAATGTAATATTGAATCGCACATTATTTAACCTTCGTCCCACAACCCGGGGGTAAAATACCCCCCACCCAGTTTTATTTGCTATTTTTTGTTATTTTTCTTCAAGGATTTTTGTGTGCTATTTTTTGACTTTTTTGGGATATGCTTGTGCTACGTAACGCACTAATGCGTAACGATAAATTCACTTCCGTTTTGGTCTGCTAACACATGTCCCGATGACGTCACCTATGTCACGTGACTAGCTTTTGGTTGCGAATAAAGACTTCGATTACCAATTGGTCACTGACGTCTTGAAATAATACTTCCATATCGGACAATGCATCGAATCTGTTCTTTACCTCTACGTTGAATTTATTTATTTTTTAATCTCCTCACTCTTCAGTGCCTGTAGATCAAATTTTGCGTTTCTATTTGAATATTTGAATTTCTTTAAGTTTATATGTAAATTGCCCAAGATTAATCTATAGTTTGTCTGCGCTTGATAGGGGGACATAAACATCTAATATTGTTACAAGGGAGAGTACTAGAATTTGATAAAGAAAATGGTATACCTAGCTATAATACCAGTAACTAACATCAAAATCTTTCATTTTTCCTTGAGAAATAAAACACTTAAATCATCAGTCAAAGTTTGCAATCATAAATAGAAAACTATTAAAATCTTTATAAAACATCTGTTTAATCTTTATTTACTTACTTTTTATAATCAACTTTTTCAATTCTACGTTTATGTTTAATAATTAAAACTGTACCTTTAAATGTTTATGAGCGTGAGTTTTAGAACCAGGCTTGAGTCTTTCACTCGCATCTATTTTTTTTACTGGCCTCTTAAGGCCGCCCACAATTTACAGAAAATTTACTTACATTAACGGCGAAAACCTTGGAAATCTATGGGGTTTATGTTGATAAATATGTTTAGGTGAAATGTCATTTATGTTTGTAAATTTCATTCAATTTGAACAAATAGCTCTCTCTCTCTCTCTCTCTCTCTCTCTCTCTCTCTCTCTCTCTCTCTCTCTCTCTCTCTCTCTATCTCTCTCTCTCTCTCTCTCTCTCTCTCTCTTTCTCTCTCCTTCCCTTCCTCTCTCTCCCTCTCTCTCTCTCTCTCTCTCTCTCTCTCTCTCTCTCTCTCTCTCTCTCTCTCTCTCTCAAGCAGACACCATTTTCACAGCTTTCGCGTTTTGCTTGGTACAATGGGATTTTTGCTGCGAGGTTTAATGTGGGGAAATTGTGTAGATACATACAAGAGTATCATTTTCGGAAACATAGTGATTCAGGAATATTTTTGAATTTCTTTACACGAAACTAAGTTTGAATGAGTATACCTGGAGTGTGAAAGAGTTTCTATTAAATGTTTTGGTGTGCTTGGGAGTAAATGATTACTCAACCATCATCATTAACAGAAATTATGTAGGTAGTTACACCATGCCACGAATATAATGTTGTCACATGTGTGTGAATGTATATGGGGTATTCGCAAATGTAAAAAAGACATTGCTTTTGTACATTGATTGATTGATTGATTTAGGAACCGACATCATAGCATTCGGAGTATTCCCATAAGCGCTCCATCCCTATCCTCAGCAGTCAGCGAAGAGTTCCAACACCAATAGTACTAGTAGCAATCTGATTATATGTCCGTCTCGCCTTTCCTCTGAGGGTAGAACCAGATCACCTCGTCACTCCTCGCTGTCTCATTCTTACCAGACTATGGTGATCCATTTGCTCCTCCGAGGTGTACACGTGCTCCCACAAGGCGGCAACCACGTCTACCTTGTCATGCATCAATACTCCACCAAGTTTTGCAGAGCCAGCCAATCTGTCCGCCTGTTCATTCCCCAGCACACCGGCATGCCATGGAACAAAGATCCAGGTGATGCTTGCCACCCGTGTCCTCCGAAGCGAAGCAAGCGGCTACCCGAAGCTTGCCTGTCCTCACATTCTTCAGCAGGCTTTCTGAGTCAGTTACAATCACGATGTGTGCGTGTGTATCGTATTCTCCATCCAGCGGAAAGCTGCACTGACCGCTTCTACCTCCATTCTTAAGCTATATGTTGTGGTATCATATGCCAGGCTCTCCTGCACCAAACGTCGACCATTAGCTTCTTGTAAATGCTTTTGTACATAATAAATGATTATAAAAAAAAAAGAAAGAAAGAAAATTAATAACGCCCATCCCAAACTTTGATAACATTAAGAAAGAAATGAGAAGACTGAATATTAACATATTAGGTACATGTGAGACCAGAGGGCAGTATAACTTCCGAGGAATACAGCATAAACCATTCTGGTGGAGAGAAAAAAAAATATAGGGGCATAAATTACAATGGATATATAACTAGGAGATGAACAATTTTGATTTGTAGAAGGCAAGGGTTCAGTAAATGCGAAACATTCTCAATGCCAATGAATTTCTTCGCCTCACGTTTTCATGCCCAGGGCTTCTTGAATGATATAACGAATTAGACATGGACGAGGACCAGAGTAAAAATTATGAAATGACCGTCATCCTCGGAGATTTCAACGAAAAAGTAGCAACGAGAAGGTGAGTGGTTTGACTGGTGGCTATGGCCTAGGTGATAGGAATGACAGAGATGACGATTAACAGGCGAAGTGAGTAGGACAAAACCTGGTCTGGCACAATCAAGGCCAGCATGCACTTATTTTCGCAATAGCGAAAGGCCGTGCAAGCTTATGGGGCTTATGTTGACAAATATTACAAATAGTTCTCCCTGTCGCGAGATAAATAAACTTGTTAGTTCGATCAATGACAGACCAAGCCCGACATTAGTCTGCAAACACAATAGACCCTTTGATGCTGAACCGACTGAGAAAATTCGTCGTTAAAACTGTCTGCACCTGGTCAGCATTTGTGTATGAGATCAAAGTGAGTCACGTCGCGATGTCTACACACGGTCGACATTTTGTTGACAGGTTGTTGTTCGAGAGACGTGCACTGGCGTCATCTGTCGACAAGGCGGGAATCGGCCGTTAAAAGTGATGGACAGAATGTCTGCCAGAGGTCGGAAGGATTCTGTGATATGGGGGAAAGGTCTCTGGCTCACAGACAGCCAGGATCTTTGTTGTATGAGACAAAGAATTTCCCAGATGAAAGTGAACTCGACAGTGAATTGACTCCGGTTAGTCTAGAAACAGGAGGACAAAGCCAGATTATGGACTGATTGGCGTCTGGGATTTTTGGTGACGTCACTCAAGCACCCATGTAAAACCCAGTGCGGTAAACAAGTGGAGGGAGTGGAGAAAAACATTCTGAAGTGTTAGGATCGGTTCATTATTCCGAGTTGTGTTACATGAGAGAGACTATAACGTCTAAGTGGCGATAGTTATCCGCGGACATAGATCCAGTCTGTGATTGCATAGTTTCCCGAGTAGCAACAGTAATAGGCATATGGTAGGCTATTAATTATATCTAATTTAAGAGTATGATTAGGAATATACAGTACTGTGCGTTGATCTAATGTATTATATGTGCAGTGATATAATGTATTTTGATTAGGGATAGAATGTTCTATTAGTGCGGTGCTAGAAAGTATCATAGGAGCGTCGGCACTGGTATCCTATTGTGTGGCTTCAAATAGCTTGTGTGATATATCATTTTACTCGGGGAGTTGAGGACAATGTAGTGGAATAATAATTAGAGAGATTAAGGATGGTTGAGAGGGAGGAGGGGGATGTGAAATGGTAGGATCCTCCAGTAGGGCATCTGCTGGGTTTCTACCCGTTCCTTTATTCTTTCCTGGTGTTGCCATGTATAAGACCATTGTGATGCGCGATATGGCCGTATGACAGAGATCGGATCTCTGTTATAGATCTGAGTGCTGCTATTGGCCTACAATCACCTAATTACGGTCAGGATTGAGTTGCCCTCACCATGATGTTATCTACTCTACAGGTTCCATTTACAGTTCCCCTTGAGTGTTCCACGTGAGTGTGAGAAGATTAATTACGAAGAAGCAGTTCAAAGTTTTATACAATGATGGCTCATGGAAAGAAGACAGAGGTTGCTGAGAGGTTTTACACGGGGCTCAGAACCTAGTTGTTCCGCAGAAACCTGGCTTCTGCTGAGCAGGATTTAAGGAACATAAGTGTTGTGTTTAATGAGTGATAAGCTTCATCACCGAAGATTAATAACTCGCATACCAAGGACATATATATATATACATATACCTAACAAACATTAATAGGTTGTGTTCTAAAAGAGGGGAAAATGTTATAATCAGAGACTTATGAACATTAGATTTTCCCCAAGTGACATTTCAGTTAATTGGAAGATTATCAGTTCAACAAGCATTATGAAACAGAGTAACTTCACCGTGTGGTAGAGTGAAGACCAAGATCAACAGTGTCTATCGGATTACCAGCATCCTGTTTGTTCGAGTGATTGGAGAAAGTTGTCATCTTCTGGGTGAAGTTCACTGTCCGGAATAAATGGTGCTGTTGTGTGCTAAGCACTATGATGTTACAGACTTTGCTTCTAAATCACTGGTCTACCATTAGAATATTCGACACACATTCTACACCTTACACACACACACACACACACACACACACACACACACACACACACACACACACACACACACACACACTTCTCCTACATGTACTCTTTGCTTTAATAAATTTCTTGTTTTTTTATTTGTTGAAGCTAGAGTTGTCAAGTATGTTATGTTGGGGAAGAAAGAGAGGGGGGGGGGGCATAATCCAGGGGTGAGTAAGAGTGAGTGGAAGGTGTCTTCAGATTGAAGGAGTGTGTGGACGGAGTCTGCTGGATATCTCCAGGATAGAGATATTGGATAAAAAAATAATGTGGGTGTTGATTCCCTTCACTCCAGGGACGACACTAAATTGGTAAAGAAGAACAAGTAACTAATACGACATTAATTCTTTACACACGCGACATTTATTGTAGCTCGTAAACGGGATCTTTTGTACAGCGGGATCCTTAGACAACGGGATCTTTTAACACGGGATCTTTAATTAGAGGATGGAGATATCCTATTAGTGAGAATCCAGCTAGAGTGAATGTGGATAGGTGTTAGGACTTATCTTACCTGTTCACACCTCACACGTCTGCATAGGTCTGTGGTCCTGATTCTACTCTTGTCACTGAGTGATTGTGTTGTGTTGTGTGGTGTTATATATATATATATATATATATATATATATATATATATATATATATATATATATATATATATAGTATTTTGTCATTAGCTATATATTTGTTTAGAGATAATCTATACTCTATCTTCTGAGTTACCTCTCTGAAAAATGGCCACTCCTAAACTGAAGAACTTATTGCAAAGGGGGAAGAAATGGGATTGTCGGGTTCTGCACTAACAGATTACATAAGGAGGTGGAGAGAGAGTATCGTCAAGCAGAAAGGGAAGATCGAAAGGCGGAGTTGGAATTGAGAAGGATGGAGTTGGAACAAGAAGCTAAGAAATTGGAAGCAGAGCAAGCTGCGAGGAAATTTGAAGCTGAGCAAGCAGCTAAGAAACTGGAAGCTCAACAAGAAGCTCAGAAAAGGGAGCATGAGTACCGGATGCGGGAATTCGAGCAGAAGAGGCAATCTAGTGGGGAAACTGAGGGAGCAGTGGGATGTTCCTCTCTCCCTGGCTCAACACCAGTAGGTGGATATAGCTACCATGCTATGAAGTTCCCTCTAGCGATCTACGAGGAGGACAAGGAGAAGATTGACCAGTACCTTCAACGCTTCGAGGCTATGTCGGTTGCTATGGGTCTGGAGCGTGACAAATGGAATCTCAAGCTATCCCAGGGATTACGCGGGATCGGTTACGAGGTTTATTCTCGCCTGCCGCCAGGACACGAGAACAATTATGACGAGTTGAAGACGGCGTTGATGAAACGATTTGAAGTTACGTCACATACCTACAAGGATGTGAAAGTGAACCCTTATCTAACTTCCAAGGAGAGGGAAAGGATAACTCAGGTTCTCGAGTCTCATAAGGAGATACTGACTGATAAACCAGGACGAACGAGGTTGGTGGAGTTCGAGATGACTTTGACCACTCAAGAGTCTGTTCGTCAAAAGGTTTACCCAGTGCCATTCTCTAAGGAAAAGGCCCTGGAGGAGGAAATACAGAAACTGCTGGAGGATGGCGTGATTGCACCATCCACATCCCCATACAATGCAGGGGTAGTTTTGTTACGGAAACCAAGTGGAGAACACCGGTTGTGTATAGACTACCGACTTCTGAACAGTCACACACAATTTCAGGTGGAACCTTTGCCGAATCCAACTCAGTTATTTGCTAGGCTCCATAAGGCTCGGTACTTTTCAAAGGTGGATCTGAGTCGGGGTTACTATCAGATACCAGTCAAACCGGAGATTCGACCACTGTTGGCTTTCAGTACACCCAGTGGACACTACGAATTCAAGGTCATTCCCTTTGGACTCAGCAATGCACCTAGTGTGTTTACACGCATGATGAGGACTTTACTAGATCCGTTACAGGATCCGTCCATCATCTCTTTCATGGATGATATTCTGATTTCCAGTGACAGCTTGGATGACCACTTACAATCCTTGGAGAGAGTGTTTAATAGACTCAAGGAAGCAGGGCTTACTGCTCGTCCAACCAAGTGCATGATTGGTTACCAGACTCTGGAATTTCTAGGTCACACTATCACTCCAGGACACATAGTCCCGAAGAGAAGAACCTGGAGAAAATCAGAAATGCACCAAGGCCAAAAACGAAGAAGGGTGTGCGATCTTTTCTCTCGTTGTGTGGGTTCTATCACAAATTATCCCACATTTCACTGAACTGGGAGCTCCGTTGACGGAAACCTTGAAAAAGGGATTCCCGGACCAAATAGTTTGGACACCAGAATGTGAGAATGCCTATAATCAGTTAAAGGAGGCCTTGGTCAGCAAACCTGTGTTACAGCTCCCTGGCCTTTCCAAACCCTTTGTGTTGAGAACAGATGCGAGTGGGATTGAGATTGGGGCAGCTTTGTTACAGGAAGGAAAAGACGATGCTTCGGTTTTGAAACCTGTGGCATACGCAAGCAAGAAATTACTACAGGCGGAGAGGAATTATTCAACCGTCGAGAGAGAGAGAGTGCTTTTCCCTCGTATGGGCAGTGCAAAAATTCCAGCCATATTTGTATGGAGTTAAGTTTCGAGTCCAGTCGGATCATCAGCCCCTGATGTTCCTGGCTACTTCTCAGAAGCTCAACGCCCGTTTGATGCGGTGGTCGTTGTTACTTAACCTTATAATTTCACAGTGGAGTACATTCCTGGGAAGGAAAATGTTGGAGCGGATTTCTTGTCAAGACACCCAGCTCCTGAAGAAGAAGAATGAATCATCTGGATTAAAATCATGGTGGAGAAGAGTGAGATGGACTACTCTCTTAAGAGGGGGCCTATGTCACATAATGGTCCAACATGATTTAACCAGTGATGAGAATAAAGGGCGATCTGAATTAGCGGATGTTCGAGGCCAAAGGTTGTTTCAACCAATCCAGGAAATGTAACTGCACGTGGTTACATCTGGTCGACGGATCGGGAACACTCAGTGGTGAGGGAGACGGGTCCCGGCATCGCTTTAACAGTTTGTCAACATTTGAATACAGATGGAACCCGTGGGATCATGGTGGCAATTGGATGTCGGCCATCACATGTCGGGCAAAATTAACAGTTGCAGAGGTGTAGGGAAAGTGAGTGCGCTGAATCATACATTGCTTTGACAGTTCATAAACAAGTTGGATTGAGAGCGGAAGTACTCAGCACGGAAGATAACAGTACATCTGTCAATTTATAGTTTCCGGAACATCAAGAAGATTGGCAGCTTGTTGGGGAAAACTGTTGTTGGGATCATACAGTAACTCGTTAGTTTGTTGGGGAAGTCAAAACAAGTGATGACAACTTTGACAGTGACTAGGCAAGGGAAAATCGATTCTTGACAATGGATGATTGCCCAAATAACACCTGCAGGACAACAACCATGTCACGTGACAAATTTTAGAGGTTTGGCCAAAAACTATGATTGGAGATGGGGAGTTGAACGCAAACCTTGGATTGTAGAAGACGTGCTTCGGCACTGTGGTTCTGATCGGAAAACGTCTACCGTGTGCGAATTAGTGATTTAATTTTACACGTGCCTGTCATGGCAAGAGTGGATGTAATTTGATCTAACTGCAGTGTTGCCTAACGTAGAATCGATTATAATTAGTTCTAATTAATATAGGCTGTAGCCTTGTTCAAACTATAGTGTGATGATTAGCACTGTTAGTGGAAAACTAACTAGAGTAGGGAAGTGATACTTGGCTCTGTTAGTTGAAAATAGATTAGTGAAGTGTGGATAAGCTTTACTAGTTGAGAATTAAGTAAAGAGGGATAATTGGGATATTCCCGTAGTGTCCCTGGTGGGCGGGGTTCCGCATTCTGTTTGTTGACTTTTTTTTCTTGTCTTGGCCTGATTATAACATATGTGTTCAGTCATCTGTCCATGACAGAGTAGGTTCATTATATTTTCTGAGCGAGGCCGATGGCCCACGATCATCTAATAGAGATCAGTGACGGGGAGGCTATCACCAGTTGTTTGATTTATTTCACAGGTTCCTCTGGTTGGAATGAAGAACCTGAAACCAAAGGAAAAATCCGATCCCGGATAAAGTTTGGCGCCGGAAGATTGGCCAGTAACTTTACAACAGAGATTATGCTAGAGGAAGGTGATCAACATTGCTCAGTGGAGCTGAATGGTATCCTACCGGATAAATACCGAATGAGTTTAGGTCATACCAGTTTTAACACACCAGTAGTGATGGATATTTAGTTCACTTATGACTAGAACAAAAATAAAGGACTCTATTGGAGTATAGACAATAACTGTTTAATAGTGAGAACTAGTGAACATTTATCAAGAGACAAAAAGTCTTGTTCATAGGACAGTGTTCCATGTTTGTTTTCACCGCGCCGGAATTATGAAGCCGGAGTTTCTATAAACTGTTAGGAACAGTTGTGTTAGGAACAATAACAGTTTTTTCCACGGATTATATATTTACATGGGATTCAGATCTCATGGTCATCAGAGTTCCTGGAGGAGGACATGTTTGGAGAGAAGGATACGACTTCGGTGAGGTTTATCGTACTGACTCGAATGATGTCGTGTGATCCTTGCCATGATGTGTACACTATGATCCTGAAATTTGAAGGCTGACACATACATTTATGTTATAATACACGACATACATTGTCTTCGCATACACGTCTCATATACGTTACACTTTTCTTTTAATAAATTAATCTTTATTAATTTTTAGAAGCAAGAGTTGTGGAGTATGTTGCGTTGGGGAAGTATGAGAGGGGGCATAGTACGACAGTGAGAGAGTGATAGGAAGGTGTCCACGGGCTGATGGAGTGTGTTGGACGGAAGCTGGTGGATTCTCCAAGATATTGAAAAAAGGAAGAAAAATATTATAATGTGGGTGTTGACTCTCTTCACTCCAGGGACGACACTTTAAAGGAGGACACGACAATCATCTCATTCATGGATGATATTCTGATTTCCAGTGACAGTTTGGATGACCATTTACAATCCTTGGAACGAGTTTTTAATAGGCTCAAGGAAGCAGGGCTTACAGCTCGCCCAACCAAGTGCATGATCGGTTACCAGACTCTGGAATTTCTAGGTCACACCATCACTCCAGGACACATTGTCCCAGAAGAAAAGAACCTAGAGAAAATCAGAAGTGCTCCAAGGCCAAAAACGAAGAAGGATGTGCGATCTTTTCTCTCGTTGTGTGGGTTCTACCGCAAATTTATCCCACATTTCACTGAACTGGGAGCTCCCAGATTCCCAGACCAAATAGTTTGGACACCAGAATGTGAGAGTGCCTACCGTCAGTTGAAGGAGGCCTTGGTCAGCAAACCTGTGTTACAGCTCCCGGATCTTTCTAAGCCATTTGTGTTGAGAACGGATGCAAGTGGGATTGGGATTGGGGCAGCTTTGTTACAGGAAGGAAAAGACGATGCTTCAGTTTTGAAACCGGTGGCATATGCAAGCAAGAAACTTATCCCGGCTTAGAGGATTTATTCGACCGTTGAGAGAGAGTGTTTGGCTCTCGTTTGGGCCGTACAAAAATTCCAGCCTTATCTGTATGGAGTTCAGTTTCGAGTTCAGTCGGATCATCAACCCTTGATGTTCCTGGCCACTTCTCAGAAGCTCAACGCCAGTTTGATGCGGCGGTCGTTGCTACTTCAGCCAAACCACTTTACAGTGGAGTATATACCTGGGAGGGAAAATGGAGCTGATTTCCTGTCTAGACATCCAGCTCCCGAAGAAGAGGAATAGATCATCTGGATCGAACCTCCAAGAAGAAAGAGTTGTTGCGGACTAATCTCTTAGGAGGGGGCCTATGTCGCGAGATAAATAAACTTGTTAGTTCGATCAATGACAGACCAAGCCCGACATTAGTCTGCAAACACAATAGACCCTTTGATGCTGAACCGACTGAGAAAATACGTCGTTAAAACTGTCTGCACCTGGTCAGCATTTGTGCATGAGATCAAAGTGAGTCACGTCGCGTTGTCTACACACGGTCGACATTTTGTTGACAGGTTGTTGTTCGAGAGACGTGCACTGGCGTCATCTGTCGGCAAGGCGGGAATCGGCCGTTGAAAGTGATGGACAGAATGTCTGCCAGAGATCGGAAGGATTCTGTGATATGGGGGAAAGGTCTCTGGCTCACAGACAGCCAGGATCTTTGTTGTATGAGACAAAGAATTTCCCAGATGAAAGTGAACTTGACAGCGAATTGACTCCGGTTAGTCTAGAAACAGGAGGACAAAGTCAGATTATGGACTGATTGGCGTCTGGGCTTTTTGGTGACGTCACTCAAGCACCCATATAAAACCCAGTGCGGTAAACAAGTGGAGGGAGTCGAGAAAAACATTCTGAAGTGTTAGGATCGGTGCATTATTCAGAGTTGTGTTACATGAGAGAGACTATAACGTC